>JASPKZ010006482.1:0-704643 GCA_030220185.1 Diploptera punctata | reverse complement strand
GACGAGAGAGAGAAAAAGAGAGGAGAGAAAGAGGAGAAAGAGAGAGAGAATTAGTTTCCACTTCATCGAATTCCCGTTAGGCGTGTTAACAATAAGTGATGATTCCAACCGCCCGCTGTTATTAATCCAAGGTACATAAAAATACATATATGGTGCTCTAAAATGTAAGATTATTAATACGTTTTAGTTTTTTATAATGCGGAATGTTGTCTAATGTTTAAAAAATGGTCCCATGCGATTCCGCTTTGAACAAGTTGTACTACATATATATAACTTTAATGTCTTCATATTGCTTGTTTATGTAATTCTCTGCAATGAGATTGAAATGAAGCACCTGCGATAATAGTTACAAGGTGCCAATAAAAGTGATTTATGAAATCAAATAAATCGTTATTTTGCTGAAATTAGCTCATTGAATATTATCTATGTTACATATTTCATTTCTCCTCCAGGAAGTTTGGAAACAAAATTGAAGGAGAACAAATTCTAAGGATTTTGATTGATCTATTGATTTCTTTAAGTTCAAAAGGAGTTCTTAAGTATCAACGGCTAAGATTGATGGTCTCAAATATAAAGAACTATTGTGGAAAATCTTTTGCACGCAAATTCCCTGAAAGCTACTTTCCTTCTCAAAAGCAGGATTCATTGCTATAAAAATAATAATGTAGCTTAATTGATCTTGAATAAAATTTCATATTTAATATTATACAGTCTACATCTCGAAGATCTGCAGTTGAAAATCAATTCAAAACAAAAATGTATATTTTATTCTGTATATCAATAATTTGTTTTTTAAAAATAATTTTAAACTGATTATAGTAACAGTTTGTCAATTTTATTGCATCTGGCAGACTACAGTAAATGTAAATATGTAAAAAAAACAGCTTCAAACTAGAATGAAATAAATGAATAAATAAATAAATCTGCGGGAAAGTCTACAGATCCAAGGATTAGCCCATGACAACTCAGGTAGATATTATTAAATTCTTCTATATTAATTTCAGTTTTCGTATCAGGATGTCGCTATTTCTCAATTCAGAAAATAACTATATCATCATCATCATAGTATTCACGAATTTAGGCCTTTTGTTGACCTGTTTCGGCCTCAAGAGAAACACTATCCAAAAGTCTTTTGAGTGGACGTCCTGGTCTTCTTCTTCCAGCAGGTTGATATCTTAACATTTGTTTGGGTATTCTGTGATCTTCCATTCGATGAACATGTTGCATCCATCTTGACTTATAATCAGAAATTTTGTTTTCTAAAGATTCCATGTGTAATTCTTCTAAGAAGTCTTCATTTTTTTTTGTGATCTAGTAGTGTGTATCCTGCAGTCCTCCGAAGATATCTCATTTCAGCAGATCTAAGTCTCTGTATATCCTTCTGTTTCAACGTCCATACTTCGCTACCATACAAAAGTGTTGGAAGAGCCAGTGTTTTATACACTTTCAGTCTTGAATGCTTTTGGACTAACTGTGGCTTGAAGATAGAATTTATTAACCCTAAAATTCTTAAAAATGTTGATATTTTTGCATTTACATCCTTTTCTTCTTCATATGAGATATTGCATCCTAGATATGTAAAATTATTCACCTGCTCCAAAATTTTATTGTCCAGTACAATTTTACTTCAGACAGGATCTACACCTTGAAATGCCATAATTTTTGTTTTTTCGGTAGATATCTTTAATCCATATTCTTCTGTAATTTTGTTAAGTTCATACAGACCTTTCTGTAGATTATCTTCGGAATTTGCTATTATTATTTGGTCATCTGCAAACAATATGTATAGATATACTCTGACACCTTGTGCATCCAATGGTATACGACACAATTAATTGTTTTTGTATCTAAAGTAATTACAACATGTTAACCGATGTATTTTCCAACATTTTAATATATATATATATATATATATATATATATATATATATATATATATATATATTTAATTTGAAGTGCACTTTTCAATATTTTTTATTCAAATTCCTTGATTCTTTTAAATTTGTTAAATGATGTCTGTTCTCTATTCTAAAACCAAAGTTATTTAAATATTTCACTCTGAAGGTCAATATAAAAAAATATTTAATTTGATTAACTTTTTAAAAAATATATTTTCTAACTAAATATTTTATTTTTATTTATTTATTTATTTTATTAATATTTATTTTATTTTATTTATTTTATTTTTTATGTTATACATGATGTATTTAAATAAATTTGGCCTTAGAATTGAGAACAGACATTATTTTTAAAAAAATTAAAAATCAAGGAATTCGAATAAAAAATAGTGAAAAGTACACTTGAAATTAAGTATATATATTAAAATGTTGGGAAATAGGTCATCAGTTAACATGTTGTAATTGCTTTAGATACAAAAAACAATTAATTGTGTCTTATACAAATGGATGCACAAAGTTTCAGAGTATATCTGTACAAATTTTCAATTAGTTATGAGTAATACAAGCTGAGAAACATTGAAATATCTTTTGGACATAAAATGAATTTATTATGTGTAAATCACTACCCAGTTCCCTTAAGCAAGTAAAGGTTATTTAGAATATAGCAAAATCAGGTTACGACATATGGAATATAGCAAAATCAGGTTACGATACTTATACATTTATTGTAACGGACTGTCAACAGCACGTACGGCTTACTGCCCGTGCGACCCATATTTGTAAATAATATTGTAAATATCTTACTTTTTGTCTAATAAAATCCTACTACTATTACTTATACATGATAGACATATGATATCGTTAAACGTAAATAGTTTCGCAAAAGCCATTAATAGGATAAACTGATTTATTCTTATCAGAGAACTATCGGATCCGGGAGACGTTGTCATGTTCGAACGTTCAAATCTCGTGTCATGGTCGGACAATAAAATTATAAGTTACTTTTTACCATAGAATTCACTAATTAATAAGTTCGCAAGAAAACTCCTCACTGTCGACTGTTGTGGCCCAAGAAGCTTGCATTATGACGTCACATTGTCGCGCGGAATAGTCGGTATTGCAGATAACTACACATGTGACATAAAAAATCCAATTATCCGATCGCAGCGTCACCTACCGGGTCCAATTGTGAATGTAAACCGTCAAGGACCCACTAAAACACACACAAAAAATTTCATAAAAATCGGATTTTAAGTAAACTTCTATTTCTAATTGTCTGATTTCGCTCCACCTCGGTTTATTTTAATAGGATATACTGAGTTTCGTTGTGAAACATCGAAAATTGTGACCGCTAGAGCGATTTTTAAATTTTCACTTCGTGTGAACTCCTACACGTAATTATTTAGATGGTCCAATTGTGAATCTAAATCATGCAGAGACCGATTCAAACAAATAGGCCTACAACAATTTTCATCAAAATCTATGCAGTCATTTAGGCAGTTTTTAGTGTCTGATTTCAAGTAAACCTCCACTTCTAATTGTTGGATTTCGTTCATTTTTTGACAATACTTACCTCGGTTTATTTTAATAAGTTATTCTGAGTTTCATTGTGAAGGGTGGAAAATTGCGATCGCTAGAGCGATATTTAAATATTTGTTTCAGGTGAACTCCTACACATAATGATTTTTTTACATAATAGATTTCGACTAAACACTCGACACATCTGAAACCCTGTATATACAAATTTTCACGAAGATCGGTTGAACGGTTTAGAAGTCTATGAAGGACAAACATACATTCGTTTACAGTAAAACTTGCCCAAAACGGAATCAGATTGGACCATTTTTTTTCCCACGTTAGACAAAATTCCGCATTATAAAAAACTAAAACTTATTAATAATCTTAGATTATAGAGTACCGTATATGTCTTTTTATATACCTTTGATTAATTGTAGTTCCGCTGCCTTTGAAAAATGAAGTATAATATATATTAACGATTTCGACTGTTAACGCGCGAAAAAATAGTCCCATTTCGTCAGCATTAAAAATGTTTCTTAGGCGCGTATCCTGAAATTAAAGTATGCAGTTTCGGTTTCCGCTCACTAACTACACTTTCGTCCACATACATTGATTGCCCGCAAATTTCATTCCACACTACATTGTGTCGTCTTTTAAAACTGTCCAGCCAACCTAAAGATTGTTGAATTCGTTATTTCCTAGGGATTTAGCAACAGCTAGAGCTTGACTTTGGATCATCGGTCCAGAAAATTGCAGATTTATCTTCAATGACTTTCACTTTTTCGTTTAATGACAATGATACATACGTTTTAGCCATCTTTATTCCGTAAATTCAGAACGCTACCTGTGAAAGATCGGTCTCCGAACTTATTTAAGATTTTACAGTGCAATGGTTATTTGTAATATGGATATCTGTTTTTCGCATAACGGGTGTGCAGTGGGGCTGAAATAAAATTTCAGGTACAGATAGAATCTCTACTTCACCCAGTGGCAGGAATCATTTCTCTTCTTTTTTTTTTTTTGGCCTAACGGGAATTCAATGAAGTGGAAACTAATAGATTTCTCTGCCTTTCCGCTTTATAGACATTTTTCATGAATTGTGTAGAAATATCCTTCCGTTTTCGCGTTGGACAGATTCCGTTTTATGCCAAATCAATACACATAAAATTACTATTATTTCGCCGGTACTAATACATTTGTTCACATTGGACAGATTTCCACACTATTCAAGTTACGGATTAAACAAGTTTTACTATATATATATATATATATATATATATATATATATATATATATATATAAAATATAAGAAAAATAAATGCCTGCACGGGATTTGAACCCGGATCTCTGGGTCGGTACCCTAGCGTGTTATCCATTACACCACCAGGCGAATCCAATTCAAACATTTTTCTTATATATATATATATATATATATATATATATATATATAAAGTAAAGTGATCCCACAACAGACCTGGAGGCCCTTGGGGTAGTAGGAGGTTAAGGCTCCCACTTTTTCTAGACAATCGGCCCTTGATGTCAGCCGGGTTGTCAGCCCTGCGTGACGGCCGCCTTTACCCCCAGAACAAGCGTCTGGTACTCATTTCCGTTAGAGGCTGAGTCGACCCCAGGGCCATAGTGCCGCCAGAGGGTTTGGGTCAGTTTAAAAATCCTGACCCCAACGGGACTTGAACCCTCGACCCTCCGGCTTGTAGCTCAGTGCCTTAACCACTACGCTACGGCGTGCCCCCATATATATATATATATATATATATATATATATATATGATATGAAAAGAAAAAAGAATGCTTGAGTCGGGATTTGAACTCGAGTCTCTAAAGTCGGTACCTTTAGCGCTCTAACCAACTGAGCTACCCAAGAATTCCAAGACAAACATACAATTTTCTTATACATGTAGTATTCTCAATTCACACAAGAGGTAGCGGAAATTTCTTTCAACTGCCATCTAGCGGCTAACATAACAGTTCAGCAAATTATTAAAGAGAATATTTACTTTATAGCAGTAACGCTTGTATATATAGATATTATAAATATATTTTTGACATTTGGCAATGAAGGCAAATATGATATGAAAAGAAAAAAGAATGCTTGAGTCGGGATTTGAACTCGAGTCTCTAAAGTCGGTACCTTTAGCGCTCTAACCAACTGAGCTACCCAAGAATTCCAAGACAAACATACAATTTTCTTATACATGTAGTATTCTCAATTCACACAAGAGGTAGCGGAAATTTCTTTCAACTGCCATCTAGCGGCTAACATAACAGTTAAGCAAATTATTAAAGAGAATATTTACTTTATAGCAGTAACGCTTGTATATATAGATATTATAAATATATTTTTGACATTTGGCAATGAAGGCAAATATGATATGAAAAGAAAAAAGAATGCTTGAGTCGGGATTTGAACTCGAGTCTCTAAAGTCGGTACCTTTAGCGCTCTAACCAACTGAGCTACCCAAGAATTCCAAGACAAACATACAATTTTCTTATACATGTAGTATTCTCAATTCACACAAGAGGTAGCGGAAATTTGTTTCAACTGCCATCTAGCGGCTAACATAACAGTTAAGCAAATTATTAAAGAGAATATTTACTTTATAGCAGTAACGCTTGTATATATAGATATTATAAATATATTTTTGACATTTGGCAATGAAGGCAAATATGATATGAAAAGAAAAAAGAATGCTTGAGTCGGGATTTGAACTCGAGTCTCTAAAGTCGGTACGTTTAGCGCTCTAACCAATTGAGCTACCCAAGAATTCCAAGACAAACATGCAATTTTCTTATACATGTAGTATTCTCAATTCACACAAGAGGTAGCGGAAATTTCTTTCAACTGCCATCTAGCGGCTAGCATAACAGTTAAGCAAATTATTAAAGAGAATATTTACTTTATAGCAGTATATATATATATATATATATATATATATATATATATACACTCCATTATTACTATTTGTCGCGAGAACTCGGTCTTCACTGCCACCTAGTAGTTGAATATAACAAGTAAGCAAATTAAAGAGAATATTTTTACTTTATAGCAGTGACGCTTTATCGATGTTATAATTAAATTTTTGACATTGAGCAATGCAAGCTTAATATGACATGACAAGAAAAATAAATGCCTGAACGAGATTTGAACCCCAGCGTGATATCCATTACACCACCAGGCGAATCCAAATATATATATATATATATATATATATATATATAATAATGAAAATAATCAACTGAAGCCGCCACTGGAACAAAACAACGTTAAAGTTGTTTGCAAATATGAAGGATGTAGTGATGCTTATAGTTTCGGAATAGTGGAACAAGGTATAACTATCTATAATTCCTCCCTTCCAGTAATGTTGGGCATCTTTGTTCTACAACTAATGCTCAGGTATTTCACGTTAGTTGTGGTAAATGAAGGAGTTTAATTCAATTGTTTTATCGACTGACCATTAACAGGAAAAACGTCTGGCACCGCCTTATGAATAAAGCAATTAATGACCTATTACAGCAAGTCACCAACACCAAATGGAAGTGGAGAGACCATGTTGCAAGATTTAGAATTAATTATTGACACAGAAGGTCATAATGTGGGAATTTCACATTTATAAAAGATACAGTCAAAGACTAAGATGATAATGGGATGATCTCTTTAAAGAATCATAGGGATCCATTGCATTAAAAATAACTGTGGAAATATCAAATATGACCGCTGTGGTCTCGAGGTAGCGTGCTGCCTTGTCATGCAGAGGACCCGGGTTCGATTCCCGGTCGGGACAGACTCTTTGGTGGGGTTATTTCGGGGTCAAGAAGAGCGAGAAATAAGAAAGATTAGAAATACCTAAGATGATAAGTAAACAGTAAATGATATCAGTGTTATAACTATAATTAAATGGACAAAAATAAAAACAGTGTGGAAGATGTATCAAATGAACAAACCGCAGTATGCTATCCACATATCTCTTGCATACAGTAGCTCATCCATCTATCAGGAGGTCTTAGCCCTTAATTCGGCTTTTCTGACAAACCATTTTTCATTCATTTCAATTCGAAATTGAATAGTTGCCCCGAAAACATATACATTCCATAAACTTCTTCTCATAACTTCACTAACTCCTTCCTCTATTTTCTTACAAATAGATCACTATACCCTTGAAAGCATACTTCTAAAAATAAATTAAACAAGTCTGGAAGAGAGCAGGGATAGTTTTACATGCACCACGCCGTGATATTCTCCGGATAGATCACTAATTCACTGAAAACTCAACTTTCGAATTTTTGTGGGTTAGAGCTCTTTTCGAGGCAACTATACAATTATAGAAATTAATATTATTACAAAAGTATCAACTAATGTTCTTTCGATCCATTCGATTGAAACAGTTTAATCTCTCGCCTTATGGTTACTTTTACATGCCACATGCTATTCGGACCTTACAGTGACACTGAACCGAAAGTGTGTTTTTCGGCTCATTATTGTAGCGTCGTTCTCCTCCCTAGACTGGAATATTTATGAACTATGCCAATATCCCTTTCTCCTTGTATTTACCCCCTCTCTCTACTCTTTACACTTCCCGCTGCGCAGTGTTTACGGCGTATCTCCCCTCTACCTCGGAACCTTCATATACGTGGTGCACAGGCAGAACTTTATCATTCATTCAAGGTTTGAGTCAGCATCCAATCCGCGATGCGATTGGGGCTCTAATGGACAAGGACGTCTGAAGCCGAGAAGCGGCGTGGTTTAGTTGGTCCGGCAGACCAGGGAAGAAGTTGCCCCTGGTTCGGACGTTAGCATGAGTGTGACGTGAGGTATGGTGTGGTTTTTTCTATTGTAAGAGTACCGTTATTTATTTGTTTGTATTTTTGTTGAATGATCAAAATGTTTTGTTAATTTGTTTTTACTTCAGACAACTTGTTTCTATTAAATGTCATCTTTTATTTATCTGCTATTTCATTAATGTGCACGTAGTTGTTTACAATCCTATACGGAAATTCACTCACGTAGGAAACTATTTCCAGCTCCCTTACTATTTTGCTGTTTAGCTTTCTTGATTGACAATTATTGTCATTTTCACTCACTCTATGTATTTGAGAATCATTATTTATTTATATCTGAGAGAGAAAGATGAATCGATTGCTGCCTTCTATGGGCCCAAGGCAAGCAACTTAGTGATTGATAACCTTGGAGGATATCAGATCCACGTTAATAGAAGCAGCAGCAACAAAACCCGATCCCGGATAAATGGTAGTAGTAGCGTGGTTCTCTTGCCCACAAATGGTTGCGCAGAAGCGTGGTTTATTAATAGTGGTCATTTCGCGCCCCGCGCAACACGTCCTGTCGAGAAAGAGATTTTAACTATGGACCACATAGATACTTATTTGACCACACAAGGCCACATGAAGGGCCTTCCAGAATGACAAATCAGCTTAAAGTTAGGGCTTCCTCCGAGACGATGCAACATTAAGACGAAACACGAAACACATTCATACTAAATAAAACATTCACAAACACATTCATACTAAACATGGAGAATATGATGATGATTATGAAGACCAGATGATGTTCTGGGACCGTTTGGGCCGTAACGTTTCATCACATTTGTCTTACGGGTGAGTTAAAACCCTGAAAAAACATCACGCACCAAACTTGTCCCGGAGATCGAACCTGGGCCCGCTGTGTACGAGGCAGCGACGCTGCACCGAGACCACAGCGGTGGACCAATGTCCTTTCACAAAACACCTATATATACAGGGTGTACGGATATTCATTATACAAACTTCTAGGGCAGTAGAGGGAACTAAGTAGACAATATTTTGAATAGGGACCTATGTCCGGAAATTTACCGTTTCCGTGCTTCAGGCATTGCAATGTGTCAGATTTTCCGGTGTTATTTTGAAGTCAGAAGAGCACAATGTCAAACAAGGTGTAACCTTTGGCTCATTTCAAAAGAAAGTCAAATTTATTTGGTAACAATAACAAAATATTACCCGTTTAAGGAGTAAGCGCAGTTGTTGACGGAGGGCACTGCAGTCGTGTTTATGCAGGAATAGACCACGTGACACTGCTATCTATGAGTGCAAAGGGGAATAGGACGTGGGACGCTGACAGTCTACACTGCCTTATATGACGTCACGTGTACCAACAAACAGAGCTTCCTGATTCTTCCGCCTGCAGAGATACTTTGAATGAGTAATAACAAAAACACTTCCATTTATCACAATAACACTTGTGTCAACAGTGGAAAAAAAGAATCTGTTTCTATTTTCTGCACTGGGTGTGCCCCATACGAAACTGCTTATTACAACAGATGCTCGATGTGACGACCACCAACACATTGTACCGACGAAACATGTTCCGGTAAACTCGCTCCATCACACCTGATGTCCCGTTAATCTATTGTGCAGCGATCATAACTCGTGACGTTATGTACTGCCTATCCGGTTGAAAAACAACACCGGCAAATCTAACACATTGTAATGGCTGTAGCACGGAAACGCTACGTTTTCGGACATGGGTTCCTATTCAAAATATTGTCTAACCAGTTCCCTCTCTAGTCCTAGAAGTTTGTGACATGAATTTCCGAACACCCTGTATATATGTTTATATATATATATACACTTATCCATCCATAGTAATTCTGCCCGAGGACAGGTCTTTCACTTTGCAGCTTTACTAGGGAATTATAGGTGTGGTAGCTTATCGTTGCTTTCCACACCGGTGAACAATGATGATAATGATAAGGATTATGATGATGACCGAACGATTTTCGGGGACCGTTGGGCCCTAAGCTTCCCGACGTTTGTCTTACAAGTGAGGAAAAACCCCGAAAAAACCTCACCCAGGAGCCTGTCCCGACCGGAAATCGAACCCGGGCCCGCTGCGTGACAAGGCAGCATACTATCTCAAGACCACAGCGGTGGATATATATATATATATGCAAGAATGTGTGGAGAAAAATAAGAAGCAGGTACATATATATAAACCGACAAAATATTTTGGCCGAATGTGCGGGAAAACTATCACTGTTTTTACAGAGAGACCTAAAACAAGTTTGGGGAAAAGAATCTTATATGCTCAATCTAGGATCTAAAGAGGGATCAGGGCTTATTTGGTTCAGGTTAGGGGCATGACATTTTTTAAAAATTAGCGACGATCACGATATGCGAATATGTCCAATGTGCGGGAGCTTTGAAGACGAGATACATATATTAGGAAAATGTAACGATTTGGAATATTGGAGGCGTCAGTTATTACCGGAAAGATTTCTAAATCAAATAATGAAATATTGGCATGCTACGAGTTATTGGTAAGCCCAGAAAATTGGATAAACTTGGGTAGATTTCTGGACAAAACGCGGAAAATAAGAACAACACTCATTCATGAATAAATAAATATGTTAACAAATTGCAATACCATTAATTCTTAATAATTCTAATGAACTAAGTTAATGTATAATGTAATTGCATTATTATCTAATTGTAATATTATTGTTTTCTTTTTTGTTTTAAGTATATTATTACCAAACATCAACTTATTGTAACGGACTGCCAACAGCACGTATGGTTTACTGCCCGTGCGACACATATTTGAAAATAACAATGTATGTATCTTAATTTTAGTCTAATAAAGTCCTTATGTACTATATAATAAAGAAGCGTCACTGCTATAAAGTAAAACTTCTCTTTAATTTGCTTACGTACTTGTTAAAGAGATACATTTTGTGTTATCTGTTTAATACAATTTACCATAAATATGGATTATGCAGTTCAGGAATCAGCTTAATGCATCAATCAACCCTTACTCGTCCCTACTCCATTCATTGTTGATTTAAATTGGAGCATGTCATTCCGTATCTGGGGTTTTGTCCCCATCCCTCATTTTTATTATGAAAAGAGTATTTCTAAAAATGGTATTGATGCTTCTCTACTGAGACTAATAGCATTGTGTAAATGTTATACACAATTCCTGTGATTGAAACTTCCGTTTTGTCTGCTTACAAGTACAAATATCCAAGTTTAATATTAACAAAACATAACCCTTTCCCATCACATGCACATAAGTTATAATTAAAAAATTTAAAAACCTACATTCTGCGCGAATATTACATGAACTAACATTCCTTCCTGCCATTGCAGTATTTTCTGTTCTAATATTACTTATTTTTTAACATATTTGGTTGAAGTAGATATATCACGTCATATAATAACACTGAGCAACCAAAAATAAACTTTTTTGTCTCAGAAACAAAAATATGTGATTCTGATAGTATGTTTTCTCCTGAATTCAAATATCATATCGGTTTTTCTCCATCACGCAAGGCTTCCAAGAGACAGGAATTTATAATTTCAAACACATTAATATTTTTTACATTCGTAACTACACAATATTCGAACATTCGAACTCGCCTAGAAAGTAAGAAATGACGATTTTCTGCTATATTTCGCCTGTGGAGAATCCCTCTTGATGGTCCAACAATAATCGACCAGTATATTAGGATTCCATTTGCCTTGATATCTCTTTTCCATAGCTGAAATCTCCTGAGTTAGCTCATTTGGTTTTATTTTACAATGGACAAATGGACGAAAAAACGTTTACTAAAAAAATAATTATTTAAATCCATTAATTGAAATAAAAAACTGTGGGTAATGGAGAAATTCCGAATACATATTTGAAAACACGATAAAAAAACTGCTTTAAATACAACTATTGGTACTTATGATGAGACAAAAATCATGTTGACCAGTGTTATTGATTTTAATAAAACCATCCATGCATAGTAATTTCGCCCAAGGGCAGGTCTTTCACTGCAATCATAGCATTTTCATGCTATGCTTTGCAGTTTTATTAGGGAATTATATGTGTGGTAGTTTCCCGTTGCTTTCCACGCAGGTGAAGGATGATGATGATAAGGATGATTTTCGGAGACCGTTAGGCCCTAAGCTTCCTGACATTTGTCTTACAGGTGAGGAAAAACTCCCAACAAAAGCCTCACCCAGGAGCCTGTCCCGACCGGGAATCGAACCCGGTCCCGCAGCGTGACAAGGCCGCACTCTACCTCGAGACCACGGCGGTGGACAACCACGGGAATAATAAATCCAGTAATGAAACGTTCGCTAGTCCTAAACTACAAGCCTCAAGACCACGGCCTACAGCCCGAAAATCTTCTTCAAGATCATATAGCAACTCCGGCCGTGAAAGTCTACGTCAATACATACCAGATTACGGTAGTACAAAACCTTAGCAAGACCTGCGCCAAGTAACAATTCTGGATATTGCAAGTTAATTTCCATATTTGACAGTTATGCATCAACAATCCAAGAGCGGGAACATTTGGCGCTTAGCTGCATGATGCAAAATTTTATTAGCATTTATGAAAATCTGGTTTCATAGCCGTTTGTTGCAAAACATAGAATATCTGATAGGACTGGTGACATATACATTTTTCTTTAATATTTTTTTTATATACAGAATTTTAATGTTTACACATCTTTCTGTGTCTAAAGTTTTATTTTTCTTCTCCACTCGCATCTCTCTATCCAATCCATGTCCTCCAGTCCTCTTGCTCTCATTCCAGTTTTTATTTCCTGCATGCACGAGTTTCGAGGTCTTCCTCTCCTCCATCTTCCAGGTGGTCACCATTCCAATGTTTTCCTGGGTAATCTTTCTTCTTGCATTCGTCGTACGTGCCCATACCAATTTAATTGCTTATACCGTACATAATCTACTATTAATTTTTTCTCTTATGACAGTGTATCTTATTTTGTATAATTTTGAGCATCTTGCTCCTCTCCTCAAGAAATCCATTTCTATCCACATAAGTTTTTGTTCTAAGTTTTTGTTGAATTTCCAAACTTCAGCTCCATATGTGACAGTACTTCTCACGATTGAATTATATATTTGTAACTTATTTTTTCTGGTTATATGCATGTTCCATAAGACTCCATTAATCATTGCTGTTATTGCTCTACCTTTATTTATGCTGTTCGTAATATCACTTTCTTGTTTATCCTCTTTATCTAATTTTAATTTTACACTTAATACGGCTATATTTAAAGGTTTGGCGCTAAAAGTGTTCGTACACATACTTCATGAACCTGTGCAACAGATAACATCAATTTTTGTTTTCAAATGACGCTTAACTGGTTGATGTATAACATTGTCCTATTAACCATATTATTTCATAAAATAAACAGATCATATTAGAAGAGTAATATGTGGTTATAGATGGGATTTCTGAGGCGCGACTCTAGCGGGTGCGAGTTATAAAAGAACGACAATTTGAGGCTGATTAATATCAAAATTTAGTAAGTAAAAAAGGACATGCACATCTGTTTTTTTTAAATTTAATTCTACAACTTTAATTGCTACAGTTCTCCTTATTTAAATTTACAAAAGTCTAATTAACTTACCGGTAATATTTCTTAATTTAATTTGTGTTAAAACCAACCTCGACTCACAAAAATACTGACCCATTTTCGTCAGCTATGTATGAAAGTGTTTGCCATTCACTCTCAGGAAAATATTAGTAGAAACACTTGCAATGCCCCATTTTGATTATTGTAATATTCTTTTTTAGAGACTAAAATACTATTTTCACTCATAGACTTCAAATTGTTCATAATTCTTGCGCACGTTTTATTTGTGGTATTCGCAAATTTGACCATGTTACACCGTCCCTGGAACAATTATCGTGGCTTTGTCTAAGAGATCGTAGGATTGTCCATTCCATATCCCTTCTCTATAAAATACTTCACACATCATCGCCTAATTACTTATCACGCCGCTTCATCAGACTATCCGACACACACAACCTTGACACTCGATCCCATCAATACATTGTCCTTTATATTCTTTCTCATCAACCTGTGTATTATTCATTATATTTTACAGTTTCACTTGCCAAAACATGGAATTCCCTTCCACCCTATGCCACAGACTGTCAAACCATAAGATCCTTCAAAAACAAACTTAAGAGTATTTAATAACAAACTAACTTGTACATTTCACTGATAGTATTCTTTTAACAATTAATAAATTAAATTATTTATGAAAATAATAATAATAATAATAATATTAGCAAATATTTTCAATTGTTAGTTTTAAATATTGTATAATCGTAAACTTAGTTTTCTATGTCTCATTATTTTTCTTATATATATATATATATATATATATATATATATATAGGCTATATACATACACACAGGGTGTTACCGAAATGAGTGCAGATTTTTCATGTGGTGGTAAGGAATGTCCATACTAGTATTTTAACACAATGAATCTTTGGTCAGAAATGCATTTAAAATTGTTGAACACATTGTTGTTTATTCATTCTAAGAAAAATGGAAAGTATTGCATGTTATTTTACAGTAATTCTTGGAAATGGCGACCATTGACCTGGATGCACAGCTCCGCGCGTCTCACCTCGGACTGATGAATTCTAAGAAGCATATCTGGATGTTCCCCGATTTCCGCAGCCGTTGCAAGGATCCTTGCTACAAGCTCTGCAGCTGTGCATCCAGGTCAATGGTCGCTATTTCCAACAATTACTGTAAAAAAAGAACATGTAATACCTTCCATTTTTTCTTATAATTAATAAATAAACAACAATGTGTTCAACAATTTTAAATTCTGTTTTATTCTGTAGACCCATAACAATGCATTTCCGATCCAAAATTCATTGTGTTAAAATACTTGCATGGATGTTCCCTTCCACCACACGAAAAATCTGCATTCATTTCGGTAACACTCTGTATATTAGAGAAGGACAGTCTACCAAACAATTTAATTTATCTTGCTTGTATACATTTTATAATATGGTAATAAAAGATTCCGGGCTATGTGGCCGTGGTCTATAACTGGCGTTTCTTCCAGACGTTTCTCCCTCAACTGCGGAGGGCATCTACAGCTGTTTGAAAAGTGTTTTTAACGCGACCACTTTTACAAAAGGCGACGAGCAGCTCTTCCATTAAATCGAGTTTCGCCAAAGAGAAGGATCATGTCAGAGTTTTCAGCAAAAGTGTATACAACCATGTTCCTCTAACTCTGAAAGACACGTGAATGAGGGTCGAACCAGCTCCGAATGGTAGCATAAACGTCAATTGACATCACGTGATCCGACTTAAGCGCCCCTCATCATGTAACTCTGCAGGCAGACGAATCGTGAAACTATTACTTGTTGAGGTACGTGACTTACGTTCAGGCAATGCTTGTTTTCAAACGGCTGTAGCACGGAAACGGTCATTTTCCGGACATGATTTCCAATTCTAAATATTACCAAATCAGTCCCCTCTACAAATCCTAGAAGTTTGTAAGGGAATTTTAGAGCACTCTGTATTATATTTCTATTCCAAAGCACTGAGTTCAATATAACAATGATTCTTCTTCCATCAGTTCTTCTTTCAATTTTTGTACTTGCATACTCATTTTTATCTGAAATAGATCCTAAATATTTAAAATTTTTATCATTACGTATTCTTCCTGAATTACATTTTAACTCATCTGTCGTATCCAATGAAAGATATTGTGTTTAATTATAATTTATCTGTTATCCCCATTTTTTGTATTGTATCTCTAATTTCCAGATACCAACAAGAATGGAAAAATCATCTGAGAAGAATGGCAAGAAATAGACTTCCAAAATTGGCATTCCAATATACCCCAACTGGACATAGGGACCAAGGAAGACCAAAACATCGGTGGAAAGATCAAGACCATCTTCGCTAGGTTTACCGTACAGGCCACATGGCCTAAAACGAAGTTGTTCATGATGATGATGATGATCTCTAATTTCCTTAACATGAAAGATGCATCATCCGGAATGTTAGAATGTTGTGCTTACAAAGTGTTGCCTGAAGATTTCTATAAAATCGTGGTAAATTAAAGGTAGTAGAAGAGAATGAACAGGGCAAAGCCGAAGTTTGCGAGATGTACCTGGAGCAACACGGTGAGAACTTCATCCCCCGTGACGTGGTAACGTTCAGCTCCGTCACCCCCAGTTCTAGTGAAACTAACACCCTACAGGTCCCAAGGGCAGTCTGCTGTTCCCACTTATCCAGCTTCCAAAATATGTTCTCATCCTGTTAACATGTCACATAGGCCTAATTCTCATGAGAGATCTATTGTTCATCTGAGAACTGTGCCTTGTATTCGACAGTACTTTCTCTCATTTCATTTTATTATAATTCCCTTAAATTGGTATAAATTCATGATAAACATAATCTAATCATAAGTAATGCCACTCTTCATTCCCAAATTTTCTAGAGGATTTGGAAATCAAGAGTGGCATTTTTAGGACTATTTAACGAATAAAATTAAGATGTTTATAAACAAATCATTTGAATATAGTTATTTTAAAATATTTATATATTTAATGTAAACAGCGATGTTTGAAAACAAATCAGGAATGTTTGGATATGCTTCTTTTGTTCATCCACTGAAACTAGATCATATTGTTTATTACCAAATAGGATCGCAATATTGTAAGAATGCACCCTAATGGACAAAAAACGAAACAGACCAAACTGTAAATTATAACCAACATTATAGGTTATTAATTATTTTTTAGGAAACAACTCCGTAAAATCATTATTTAAAAACACAACTATTGAACACACAATTATCATATTGTATTTCGAAGGAATTTGTTCGTTATTTGTTACATTCAATGTATTTGTTGGAGAGTGAGTCACTCTGACTTGTTCAGAATTTAAAAAGGAGGAGCATTCTTTAATATGATAAACAGAAGTAGATAAATATCGAGGTGAAACACGATTGTGATCGATTGTAAAACAAAATTCATTGAAACGTGATTGGTCGTTGACTCCCATTTGGAGCATGAGTTAAATAGTCTACACAATTATATTAACATTTCTCTGATACAGAAGCTACTACGAAAGTGTAAAAATAAAGCATTTTCTAATATATTTCAACACTAGAAGGTTGCTTAGCCACTCAAATGTAAACTCTCTATACATCCTTATACAGAGATGTTTTCCTATTATTTACCTGCATAATTCACCTCCCTCAAGTCATTGTTAATTTTATTCTCCCACCTCATTCTTGGCCTTCCTACTGGGCGCTTTCCCTCTGGTTTTCCTACAAGGAGTTTTAATGTCCCTCTTTCTTTCCCTATTCATGCCACATGTCCTGCCCATCGCATTCTATTAAACTTAACTGATTTTATTAGATCACTAGATAATACCCGGCGTGCGCTGCTACTCCTAAATAAATGGTAATGTGTTTTTGCCACCAGCCGTGCGCTGTTATGCTTGCCCGGGAATCTGCTTACCCCGATCTTCTTGGCATCAATGAAAGACAAAAATGGTTATTGTGAGTTAACCATAGAAGATAAACATAAGCTGTCGCGGACTTTTTTGTAGAGTTTTTCGAGATATTCAATTTTGTGTACATTAATTTGGTGTATTTGTTATGGTTTAGACAGCGTAAGCCATTTAAACGTCCAAATAGGGACTTTATTTCACGTTTTTCACTACAAAGGGTGATTTTTAGGGAAATCTCCTGAACATTTTGCAAAAGAAACCCATCACAATCGGATCAACGATATCTGGGGGCCCATGCCTCAACCCCTTGGGATACCTCGGTCAAAGACCATACTCCCAAGTCCCAGTATCTTGTCCTCCCTATCTATTCGCGTCCACGTTCAAGAGTTCTCGGCCTTAAACCAACGCCTCAGGGAGAAGGTGTTGGAGTCGCAACTTCAGGGAAATTGCTGAGCTACATAGTACGTCAGGTCGCTCATTACTAACGACCCCACAGTTGCTCCACGAGCCTAGCCGGGAGGACTGCTGTCTGTCGCAGATCCACCGACCTACTTCCAGGACGCATCCTGCAGCCATTGTGGGACCGGCTAGGGCAACGATATGGCCGCGCATAAATTACGAACAAACAAACAAACATTTTTATATATTAGAAGTAGATCACTCTGATGTAGTCTTCTCCATTCGCCTGTCTGTTCGTCTCTTTTTGGTCCAAAATGTTCCTAAAAACTTTATAATCTAATACTATTATATTTTGTTCCTCCCTTAAAGTAAGAGTCCATGTTTCGCATCCATATAATAAACCTGAACTCCTGTCCGACACAGTGCCGAGTCAAGAGATGTGATGAAACATTCGTAATTATCTCGCAAACGGCTCGTTTGCGGACCCATGTTTATTGGGACATTGTTGCTTCTATTATCGTGTACTTTCAATCATGTAAGTTTACGCCATCCTTTATGAAACACCTGTACTTACAAAATGTATTTCATCAATTACAAAAATTGTCTGTATCACTTTGTCCTTGAGGCAATCCTCTAATGAGGAAAGTTTTATATAATAATAACACATTAAGTTATATTTAAATATTAAAATAATTTTAAAATACAAAATTATTAATTTTAACTTTTATATTCATTATGATATTAAAATTCTGCTTTATGACTGATCAGCTAGCCATTTCAGAACTAGTTTCATTTTCAAAGATGTTCTATTTGATACAATTTTTATTGTTTTAAATATTTAAGAATAATCAGTTGAGTTGGTGTTTACTTGATGAAAATCCATATCTATTAATTAAATAAAAATAAAACGTAGTTTTATTTGATTTTCATATTTATTATATAATTCAGTGACAGCTGTTTCGGTACACTGTACCTTCTTCAGACATGTTAACAAATTATGAATTGTGTTCCAACTGATCTAAGCAACAATAGAACAATGTTGTATTATTATTATTATTATTATTATTATTATTATTATTATTATTATTATTATTATTATTATTATTATTATTATCATTATTATTATTATCATTGTTGTATTGTTGCTTAGATCAGTTGGAACACAATTCATAATTTGTTAACATGTCTGAAGAAGGTACAGTGTACCGAAACAGCTGTCACTGAATTATATAATAAATATGAAATTCAAATAAAACTACGTTTTATTTTTATTTAATTAATATATAAGAATAACCTCAACGGTTTCAAATAACGTTTTTTTTAAGTATTGTCCAATTGTAGTTCTATTTTTGTCTTAGTGTACTTCTCACGCGAATTTTAATGTAGTAAGACTTAAGGATTGAGAGTTGTTAAGTGAAAGCGGATTAAGATTCATTAGTATGCCTGTAATCTTCATTGCGAGTTAAATTTCTCCGAGGTCACATCCCAGTGGACGTCAAGACGTCTCTGACAAGTTGTAATTTATTGAACGTCTAAGTGCGCGCGTGTGGCCTAGGTGCTAACATCCCTGTGTGATCAAACTAACAAATCCCCTTAAAGCACAATTTAATCGCTTATAATTTATTCTCTCAACTTTCTGACAAAATGAGCTACTGAAATTTAAAATATGTATCAACTGATAGCATATTTTTACAATATGAAATGGAATGGACAAGTTCTTGCCATGTTTCTAGATTTGCGGGATATGATCAATTAATTTTAAAGGGCTACTATCCTACGTTTTATAATATTTGTTTTATTTGTAAACAGGTTTACATTGTAATAAAATATATTCCTGTGCCCAAAGCATTTTAAATTCTTGTCTTCTTTCTCCATTCTTCTCTATCTTCCCATTTCAATTCTTCCACACCTATCTCCCTCATACATCTTCTAATATCATCCATCCATTTAAATCTAGGACGATCTTTCTTTCCTTTCCCAGGTCAAATCCATTCCAAAGCTTTTCTGGGTAATCTTGTCTCTGGCATTGTATGTATATGACCATACCATTCTAGATGTCTGTATCTCACAAAATCTAATATTGATTTTTGGATTTTAATTTGTTGGTCAGATAATTGTAATAATAATAATAATAATAATAATAATAATAATAATAATAATAATAATAATAATAATAATATGATAATTATTATTGTTGTTATTATTAATATCAATAACAGAAATGTTAAAAGGTGATACAGACCTATAACCAAGAAAAACAAATTACAAATATATAATTCAATAGAGAAGTACTGTCACATATGGAGATTAAGCATGAAAATTCAACAAAAGCTTAGGACAAAAACGTATATCGATGGAAATGGATTTCTTGAGGAGAGTAGCAAGATGTAAAAAATATTTTTAAAAAAAAGGAAGTAAATTCTTACAAGAAAAAATTAATATTAAATATTCAATACTAGATTATATAAGATACAAGCAGTTATTTGTATGTATATGTACGACGAATGCAAGAAGAAAGATTAACCAGAAGAACATTGGAATGGTGTCCACCTGGAAGAAGAGAGAAACTCATGGATGCAGGAAATAAGAACTGGAATAAGAATAAGAGGACATGGAGTGAATGGGGAGGAAAAAAAATGTGTCAGTTGTAAATATGTATACAAATAAAATAATAATAACCAGACTCTTGCTTTTATAGTCAGGGCTTCTGGCTAAATTCATAAGGACTCGGATTCCGATTTCCAGTAACCCCACACGAATCTATCCTGTGGTCGCCCATGATCTGAAATGTGCATTAAGTTTAGATTTAAAGTCTTTCCTGGTGCTTTATTATAATTTGTCACCCATGAAATCATAGGTAACGTAACTCCCTCCTCCAGGTGCCCCAAGGTCAGAAGTGCGTTAGAATTCCTCCAATATCAGGAGAGATCGCCGAAATGATATAAGACATAGGCCCAAAAAATTAATAGTGCTTATTTATTTATCTTACTTTAAGGAAGGAAAGGAGAATACGAGTATTTGAGAATAAAGTTCTTAGGAAATTTTCTGGACCAAAGAGAGATGAATGGAGAAGACCACATAACAGTGAACTAAATAGTCTTTATAGGAAGCCATATATATATATATATATTTGTTGTAAGCATATATATTCCCTATACAGAGATTTAGGCGCTCTCCCCCTACAGGGAAGAATTTGAACCATACTAATTTAGTTACACTTGTTTTCGTATAGATGTAATTTTGAGTGATCCGTGGCCAGCGTTCCGCCTCATACTGACATCTAGGAAACCAAGGTAGTACTAGGACGGGAAAATTCGGTAAATTTTGCTTAGAGGACTTTTCATTCAGGCTTAAGGATTTTTTACGAGCCTGAAAATCTTCAGACTCGGGACCCACGACTTAGAGTCCCTCCCGGAGGACTTCCTCCTTGGATTTTTCCGTCCTAAAAAATCCATCGACCCCGGCCGGGTTTGAACCCGCGACCCTCGGGACCGGAGGCAAGGAACATTAGCCACTAGTCCACCGCGGCCGACCATATATATAATAAGAACAGTTAAGTCTCGTAGACTGCAATGAGTAGGACATCTAGCACGAATGGGGGATGAAAGAAGCGCATGGAACCTTCTTGTAGCAAAACTAGAGGCAAAACGCCTAGTTGGTAGACCAAGAATGAGGTGGGATAACACCATTAACTATTATTTGAGGGAATTAGATTATACAGAGAATGATTGGAAAACATTTGCTCAGCTTATGTCCGCGCGGCCATGAAGCTATGGTTTCAATAATGCCAGTGAGTTAGATAGAGTTAGTTAACTCAATACAAATCCCGATAATGAAAGTAAGGCTCCCGTTGGGTTTGGTAGCGTAGATTTTTAAGATTTGAGATTTTAAGATTTAAGATTTATTTAGCCTGGTGGAGTTAAGGCCATGTGGCCTTCTCTTCCACTCACCAGGACAAACATATATTACATAAGAATATAACAATCTTAATTAACTCTAATATTAAACACTAAGTAAAAATTTGATCAAAAGATAATATCTAATATACATATTACGATCTATAATACAACCAGTTAATATTAGTTAAAATTAAGACTAAAACTAATAATAAAATGTATACAAGCAAGACATATTAAATTGTCCCTGTCTAGTGTATATAAAAAACAGGAAAATAATGAGATATAGAAAACTAATTTTACGATTATACAATATTTAAAACAAAACAAATGAAAATATTTGTTATTCTTAATATTATTTACATAAATAATTAAATATATTAATATTGCTAAAAGAATACTATCAGTGAGGTGTATAAGTTAGTTTGTTATTAAATAATTCTTTAGTTTGTTTTTGAAGGATGTTATAGTTTGACAGTCTCTGACATAGGGTGGAAGGGAATTCCATGTTTTGGTAAGTGACACCGTAAAAGATAATGAATAATATACAGTGTGATGAGGCGGGATATAAAGGACAATGTGCTGATGGGATCGAGTGTCAAGATTATGTGTGTCGGATAGTCTGATGAAGCGGCGTGATAAATAATTAGGCGATGATGTGTTAAGTATTTTATAGAGAAGGGATAGGGAATGGACAGTTCTACGATCTCTTAGACGAAACCACGATAATTGTTCCAGGGACGGTGTAACATGGTCAAATTTGCGAATACCACAAATAAAACGTGCGCAAGAATTATGAACACGTTGAAGTCTTCGAGTGGAAATAATATTTAAGTCTGTAAAAAGAGTGTCACAATAATCAAAATGGGGCATTGCAAGTGTTTCTACTAACATTTTCCTAAGGGCGAATGGCAAACAATTTCGTACACGATTTAATGAATGTATTATTGAGAAGACTGTTTTGCATGTATGGTTTATTTGTGTATTTTGTGACACGTGAAAGAATCTCAAGTCTAAAAAGATGTATTTGAGAAAATATTGTTAGTCATTACGCTTACAGCATTAAATGTTTATACTAATGGCCTTAGCTACAAAAATAAAGATATGAATAACTGAAATATATTATAAATATCCAAATAAATTAAATAAATGAATTGCATGACAGCACCGAAGAGTTATGACTGAATTAAATGGATGCTGTCACTAGGCATGCGATGACACTATGCTAAATGGAGTCACGTGATTAGAGTGACGTAATACGTCAAACTTATATTTAGTTTTTCAACACGATTTTGCTATTTATCGTAACATCCCAATGAGGTTGGATGAAAATCCTATACAAAAATAAAAATGATCTTGCGCCATCGTACGTTTTGTCGTACTTACAGCAATGACGACCATGATTGAAAGTGTTACTTCCTATATTTCGGGGTTGCTAACCTAAATAACTATACTGTAATAAAATAACTATACTGTAATATTATATATTACAAACCATGTGTGTGGGAAGTAAAACCACTGCCCACTATGTTTACTACATACAATATATATATATATATACAAAAAATATCCAAAAGGTAGTGCGAATATACATTATACGAAACAAATCACTGCATTTTAAATGAACTGAACTTTATTTTAAACAATATAAAACAATAAATACGTATTTGCCGCCATTTTATAGCTAATTAGAGCCACGGCCGCCTGTAATTTAAACTAATAATCATTGCCTACATTGTTAACGTTAGTCAGTTGTTTATAATGAACGCAAATATTTCCAACAAAGATGTTATTATTTTACTATTATTTACTATTTTGAAAACACCATCGCGCAAAAAATAATTTACAAAGCACGTTTGTGAAGTGTTTTACAGAATTTCAGTAGTTAAAAACCTAGCTATCGCTCGGTTTTTAAACATTTTCTTCGATTCTGTAAAACCCACTTCCCAACCTCGCATCGTAATATACTATTACAGTATAATCGTGATCGAACTCAGGACTCGTGTTAATAATTACAACGTAGAGTTTATCGGTAAATAAATTAACATCCGAATATTTTCCATTTAAAATATATTTGATTCCCTATCAGCTTCTGAATTTTGGCTTTTACTTTTACCACTACTGTGATCTCGGGGTAGCGCCGCTGCCTCTTACGCAGCCCGTTCGATTCCTGGTCGGGCAAAGTCTGCTGGGTGATTATTTTTCGGAGTTTTTCCTCGCCTGTAAGAAAAATGTAAGGAAAATTTGAGCTGCAAAAGGTCCCCGAATATCATGTGACCATCATTACCATATTCAACATATTTACATTCTTAGGAAAACTTGTGGACCAAAGAGAGATGGACAGACAGGTGAATGGAGAAGACTACATAACAGTGAACTACATGGTCTTCATTGGAAGCCAGATATAATAAGAACAGTTAAGTCTCGTAGACTGCGATGGGCAAGACATGTGGCACGAATGAGGAATGAAAGGCGTACATGGAAGCTTCTCGTTGGAAAACCAGAGGGTAAACGCCCAATCGGTAGACCAAGAATGAGGAGGGAGAATAACATTAACTATGATTTGAGGGAAGTGTATTATACAGGGAATGATGGGGAAACGATAGCTCAGGATAAGATGTTTGGAGAGCTTATGTCCGCGCGGCCATGAAGCTACGGGTTCGATAGTGCCAGTGAGTTAATAACAGCATGTTTCTGCTGGTGTTAAGAACTGTAATGCACAACCAATACAAAGCAATGAGGAACAATATCAATAGGGGGTAAGGAAGAGAACACTGACTGGAATGTTGGGGGAGGCAGAGTGGAGAGCTCCAGGCTGGCAAACCAAATGGATCCCTTCTACAATTACAAAAACGTAAAAAAAATTAAAGTTTAGGAACAATTTAATGGAATCGGCCGCGGTGGACTAGTGGTTATGTTCCTTGCCTCTGGTCCCGAGGGTCACGGGTTCAAACCCGGCCGGGGTCGATGGATTTTTTCAGGATAGAAAAATCCAAGAAGCAAGTACTCCGGGAGGGACTTTAAGCCATGGGTCCCGAGTCTGAAGATTTTCAGGCTCGTAAAAGATCCTTAAGCCTGAATGAAAAGGCCTCTAAACAAAATTTACCGAATTTTCCCGTCCTAGTACTACCTTGGTTTCCTAGATGTCAGTATGAGGCGGAACGCTGACCACGGACCACACAAATGACATCTATAAGAAAACAAGTGTAACTAAATTAGCATGGTTCATATTCTTCCCTGTAGGGGGAGAGCGCCAAAATCTCTGTTAAGGGAAACATGGGCTTACAAGATTAGAAGATTACAATTTAATGAAAATTTCTGTGGAGATATATTTGTGGTATTAGGAGCATCGTGAGGGAATGCCTATACACTCCTATAGAAATAAGGTAATTATTTAAGTAGGTCCACAATATTTATAAAAATAAAACATTACAACAGGATAGAACTGATGTGGTTATAGGGCATCTGCATATCGTAAACTCCAGGGAGGAAGTTAACTTATTTTTAGTCATGCAGAATGAATATGTAGAACGGTCTAGTGAACCGACTTCTTCTTCTAGCTCTAGAGCCCTTTAAGAGTCCTGGCTGGTGTTAAGACACTCTTCCCCGCATCTCTGTCCAATGCCTCCTTCTCCATCTCCGGACTCCGAGCTTTTGGAGGTTCTCCTCTACTCCTTCCCTCCATCTCAGCGTCGGTCTTCTTCTTCTTCTTCCTCTTCCATCTGGTCTCAATAGTGTAAGCTTTCTATTGGCATTCTCCTCCTCCATTCTCAATATACGACCCACCCATCACAGTCTGCCAATTTTAATAACATTGACAGTATCTGGGTCTGAATACAAGTTGTAGATTTCATCGTTATACGAATACGAAAATCTTGGAATCTCGTAATTCCATTTTGGTAAATTTTACAGGAGAAACAAATTAAATTTAAATAATTATGAAAATTGATACAGCAATAGTTCCCACATATTTTACTACAGAATACAAGTCAAGTTATTAATAAATTTGAAGTCCGTGTTCTCAACAGATTATCCATCACATATTTCTGTGCTGGCTACTGGAGTTATGTGGTTTTCAATGACTGATGAAGTTACGAGGTTTTCATTGCCTACCACCGATATATACTTTCTATTAGAGATCAAAATTAGCAACCTACAAATTAACTTATGTGATCTAACACTGCTCAAAATAAGTAGAGGAACACTATGAAATATGCAAATATTTTTTCATTGGATAAAAGTACAAATATGAAATTAATAAAGTACATTATTTGTGGTTATTTATTTATTGCTCATGTCAGTAAAAACAAATGAATAATGCTGACAATTAAGTTTTCAAATAATTCCGCTATGTAAAGCAATTGAATCTTGTGCTTATTTTTCCAAGTTAAACACTCGTTATATAGAGTTAGTATCGTGTATGGCCTCCACGACATTCGATGACAGTTTGGCACCTTCGTGGCATGCTCCCAATAAGATTCTGGATTTCCTCTTGCGGGATATTCTCCCATTCCTCCTTCAGAGCATCTCCAAGTTGCTGCAGAGTTTGTGGAGCTTGATGTCGGTTCCTGCCCTTCCTGTCTAGAAGATCCCACAAGTGTTCAATATGATTGAGGTCTGGGCTGACCGCTGACGACTCCATTACCTCAATTTCATTCCTCCTCAGGAAATCCCTGGTGACAGCCGCAGAATGTGCCCTGGTATTATCCTGCATAAACAGAAATCCAGGGCCTACTCCAATGGCAGCAGGTACTACATGCTCTTCCAGAACGTGCTCGATATACCGGACAGCATTCATTCGCTGGGGAACAAGTACAAGGTCCGTACGATTGTTGTACATAACTCCGGCCCACACCATTATCGAACCTCCTCCGAATCTATCAATTTCCTGTACAGCCTCTGCAGAAAATCTTTCTCCTGGCCGTCCCCACACCCTCAATCGACCATCACAACGTGTAAGACGATACATGGATTCGTCCGAGAAGAGCACAGACTCCCACTGGTTCAGGTTCCAATCGCCATGGTTTTCAGCATACGTACGTCTTGCTGCCTTATGCCCATTTGTTAAGCATGGTTTTTTAACGGGCCTTTTTGGACGAATATTCTCTTTCCTTAATCTGTCCCTTATGGAAACCCGGATTCCGGAAGCCATATGAAGGTCATTCTGCAGGTCTTTTGCAGTTTTTGTACGCTGTCGAAGAGCAGAAAGAACAACGTATCTGTCATCCTGGGGGCTTGTTTTAAATGTACGACCCTGGCCACGTCTTCTACAATACTGACCTGTCTCTCTGTGTCTGTTGCGTAACCTGGACACCACGGAAGGAGAACCCCAAGCCCTCTAGCCACTTGTCGCAGAGATTGGCCTTGTCGTAAAAGATGTAGAGCATGATACATTTCAAACTCATTTAAATGCCTCATTTTGTCACAGACTTCAATAAACAAGGCAATAATCAACATTCGTCACTATAGCAACATCAGAACGCTTACCAATTAGAAGTGGCCAGTGCCTTCCAAAATAAAAAAAATTCTCTATATTTGTTATTTCAGGTAATTTCTCTGTATTTAGGCCATGGATCTTTAAAATTTGTATCCAATGATAAAATTAATAATTCAATTTACATATTGTCCAACTTTCAGCATCACAGCTTTAAAAAACATTACTTATTCAATTTATTACAAGTGTTCCTCTAATTGTTTTGAGCAGTGTATTAGAAAAAGGTCGTGGTCTTGTTTTATATGACACGAAGGTGAAGGAAAAAGAGGACTTAATTGAGATCGGAAGCTTCTTGCTTCGCTAATTAAAGCTGAAAAGTGAAAGATATGATGGGAATATTTTTTTATGCTGTATTGTATTACGACAACTGTGGAGGCCAACAAAAGAACAAGTATGTCTTGGCAACATATTCTACGCTATTGCAAAATACATCGATATTGAATCAATAACCCGTAAGTGGTTGGTAAGTGACCACAATCAAAACGAGAGTGATAACGTACATGCTGCCATAGAAAAAAGTATCAAGCGATATCTGTAGTCCGGTTCAATTTATATACCAAGTCAGTATGTTTCCATAGTTCATCATCATCATCATCATCATCATCATAGTACATTCACGAATTTAGGTCATTTGTTGACCTGTTTCGGCCTCAAGAGAAACACTATCCAAAAGTCTTTTGAGTGGACGTCCTGGTCTTCTTCTTCCTGCAGGTTGATATCTTAACATTTGTTTGGGTATTCTGTGATCTTCCATTCGATGAACATGTTGCATCCATCTTGACTTATAATCAGAAATTTTGTTTTCTAAAGGTTCCATGTGTAATTCTTCTAAGATGTCTTCATTTTTTTTTGTGGTCTAGCAGTGTGTATCCTGCAGTCCTCCGAAGGTATCTCATTTCAGCAGATCTAAGTCTCTGTATATCCTTCTGTTTCAACGTCCATACTTCGCTACCATACAAAAGAGTTGGAAGAGCCAGTGTTTTATACACTTTTAATCTTGAATGCTTTTGGACTAACTGTGGCTTGAAGATAGAATTTATTAACCCTAAAATTCTTAAAAACTTAGATATTGTTGCATTTACATTCTTCATATGAGATATTGCATCCTAGATATGTAAAATTATTCACCTGCTCCAAAATTTTATTGTCCAGTACAATTTTACTTCTGACAGGATCTACACCTTGATTTAAACTGCAAAAAAAAAAAAAGGAATATCTTTCAATGTTGATGAAATGAGCTATGACGATTTCTTTGATTTAAAAAAAAGTTGAGCTCTAAAACCTCTTAATTCGTCTGGCCAGTGTTAAGTTCAGGGCTATATTATAAGTAGAGAGAATGTCTTGATTTTTTTCTACAAAACTATCTAAGCATAATCGGAATTTAGAGACATTAATTTAGTGGAAAAAGAAAAAGGGCAACTAATTTGAAAAAAATGTTGAGTGATTCCGGGCTATGTGGCCGTGGTCTATTACTAATACTTCTAACAGACGTTTCGAGTCTCCGACCAGGAAACAACACCTAGAAGCACTCGCCACTGAAGATGCCCTCCGCAGTTGAGGGAGAAACGTCTGGTAGGAGCATCAGTAATGGACCACGGTCACATAACCCGGAATCATTCAACATTATGATTACCGGCCGTGAAAGTCTGCAATCAACTAATTTTTGAAAATCTTATACTCGAGAGTGCTTACGAAAATCCATTGAAAATATCAAAGAAAACATGAAGATTTGATAAATGTAATGAATTCAAATGTGAATAAAATGCCATAGTTATTTTTACAAAAGATTAAGAATCGAAAATGAATAATAATCATGAAAAAATCGTTTCGCTTTTATTACTATTGTGTTGATAGCTTTTTTTCTGAAGTTTTGAAGAACATATACTCGTTTTTTTATGTCAACCTTTCTTTTTAAAATACTAAAGTTCGTTATTTTTATATTTACCTAAGAAATAACAGTAAAAAACTTACAAAACAATAAACGATTATCTGTTTGTTACCTTCTACAATTTCGCTTTTCATGTTTTCTTAAAACTGGTATAATATTGCCGCATCAATAAAAATATTGAAAAGAAATCTCTATTTGCTCTAATATGTTTAGAAACAATACGAAGGTTTGTATTCTCATATTTAAAAAAATGTACTTGTTTTACAGTCGTCCTCAACAAATTATATTTGTATAAAATATTCAACTAGGCTTTTCGGAACTGTTTCCATTTTAAAAGCTGTTCATTGGGTACTGGTTTTGTTTAACGAATATATTGTACAGTGGGTTGATATAGTACGGCGTGTTCTCATTCAGCAGGTTATCATTTCTTGTTTGTTTCGTGACTTCTGTTTCTTCTAAGATGTTTATTTTTCTGATATTGTGTTTTAAACATTTGACAATAACCTCTACGGAACAAAATGCTTCTTAAAAGTATTATATTCTAATGCCACAAAACAAAAAATATTTGAGTTGAAATAACATATATATACTTGTTATTTTTATATTTAACTAGCTAATACCCGGCGTGCGTTGCTACGCCTAATTAAATGAAAATTAACGTACTTTTATGTTTAGTTGAAAGAGTAAGGGGAAAATAATTATAAATTTACATTTTTTAGATACCTCGTGCCGATTACACAGTGTTGCCCGGGAATCTATTTATTCCGATCTTCTTGTCATAAATGAGTTAAAATACGAAAATTAATGTGTTTTATGTTTAGTTAAAAAGTGTAAGGAGAAATTTATATAGTAGTTATTTTTTGATACCCCGTGCTCTTTACCCGGCGTTGTCCGGTAATCTATTCATCCCGATCTTCTTGGCATAAATGGACTGAAAGAAAACAATTAATGTATTCCTTATGATTAGTTGAATAAATAAAATGAAAAATAATTATAAATATATATCGTAATTACATATTAAGATTCCCCGTGCTGACTACCCAGTGTTGCCCGGGAATCTACTTATCTCGATCTTCTTGGCATAAATGAGCTAAAAGACAAAATTCGTTATTGTGAGTTAACCGTAAAGAATACCCGCCATGTGCTGCTACGCTTGCCCAGGAATCTACGTACTTGTCTCAATCTTCTTGGCATCAATGAAAGACAAAAACGGTTATTGTGAGTTATCCGTAAGAGACAAACATATGCTGTCGCGGACTTTTTGTAGAGCTTTTTGAGATATTCAATTCTGTGTACATTAATTTTGTGTAAATGTTATGGTTTAGGCAGCGTAAACTATTTAAGCGTCCAAAGAGCTACTTTTTTCACATTTTCCACTACAAAGGGCGATTTTTAAGGGCGTAGGAGTTGAGTATCACAAGTCTCTTATAGCCTATGTTCATCCCGGGAATCTCCTGAACATTTTGCAAAAAGCCCCATCACAATCGGATCAACGGTATGGCCGCGCATAAAGTACGAACAAATAAATAAACAAACAAACAAACATTCATTTTTATATAGGTCTATTAGATCCAGTTTCGAAGGAAGTTCAGAAATTTAAAATATGCCACTCTTACATACCATGAGCGACATGTGGACGTGAGGCCAATAGTTGGCAGACATATCAAGGGTCTTCTAGGTTTGTTGCGTCATTTGAGTTGTATTATTTTCACAAAAATATAATCTATATATTAATACGTGGAGAAAAAACGTTGTACCTCTTTTAAGCACATTACGCGCACGGATAGGTGTGTTATTCGGCATAATTAAAGTTCATATAGAGAAGGAGTGCAGAAAAATAAAATTTATATATATATAATATGAGTTACAAATAAATTAAATTAAATTGTCTCTAAGGAATTTATCTGTATTAGTCATTAATTTGTTTACATTCACACTGAAAGTGCATTGTTGTAAAAAGAAAATTGTGCAGCAGCAATGTGAATTGACTTATTCTCGCGTATTTATTATTAGTGGTTAATAACACTGAGCAACAGAAAAGAAACTTCGTCCCAGAAAGAAAATATGATTCTGATAGCGTTTTTCTCCTGAATTCAAATATGATATCGGTTTTTCTCCATCACGCAAGGTTTCCGAGAGACAGGAATTTATAATTTCAAACACTTAAATATTTTCTACATTCGTAACTACACAATATTCGAACATTCGGACTCACCTAGAAAGTAAGAAATGACGATTTTCTGCTATATTTCGCCTGTGGAGCATCCCTCTTGATGGTCAAACAATAATAATCGGCCAACATATTAGGATTCCATTTGCCTTGATATCACTTTTCCACAGCTGAAATCTCCTGATGAAAGTGTTCCCCGTGCTCATCGCTCACTGCGCCAAGATAATAAATGGACGAAAAAACGTTTATTAAAAAAATAATTATTTAAATTCATTAATTGAAATTGAAATAAAAAACTGTGGGTGATGGAGAAATTCCGAATACATATTTGAAAACACGATAAAAACTGCATTAAGTACAAGTATTGATACTCATGAGACAAAAATCATGTTGACCACTGTTATTAGTGGTTTAAAAAAGTGGGTTAATTATATTATTTAAATTTAAATTAAACCCTGTCTAATATTGGTTTCAGTAATTTCATTATATTTTTTAATTGTGTTATTACCTAATTGTAATATTATTGTGTTTTCTTTATGTAATTGTTATGTTAATGTTTTTAATGTATAATGCTATTGTGTTATTATTTAATTGTAATATTTTCATTTGTTTTCTTTCTGTAATTGTAATGTTATTGCTGTTTTTGTTTATTTTTCTTTACACTAGTACCAATTATTACTTTATTGTAACGGACTGTCAACAGCACGTACGGCTTACTGCCCGTGCGACCCATATTTGTAAATAATACATTTTTTAATATTTACATATTCGCACCTACTTCCATTCTGCGTCGACATAGAACATTGACGGGTCGGAGTGAGAGACAAAGAAGAAGGGATATATATTATATTTCCGCACACATAATAATAGGTCAAATGCAAATTAAAATAATCCTAATATAAATAGTATACAAATGTCAAATGACGCGTTATTGTTTTTTAAATATGGCTTAGCCAAGCTACACAACATATCTCCTCTCGTTCGTATTTTTAAAATAAATCGAAAAGTAATGCATGATGACGTATTTGTGACAAACTTAAAAAAAATAATGAATTGTGGTCGAATTTCTACCATGTGGCAACCACTAGTTAATACTATTGTAAATTACCAATGCTTAATTGCATCTTGAAATACTAGTCTTAATCCAAATATAAATCTAGATTAAGGTTGTAAATCCATCCAATTTAAGCCACAGTAGCAACAGAATGCTAGCATATCATTCCTATAATGAATTGCTGTAAATTTGCTTTGGGCTGGTCTCTTTATCTAAGTAATAGCAACTAACTACATCCCAGCAACAGCTGAGCCATTATCTTCAGCGTCAAGACTTCCTATTCAGCTATCACAACTTAGACAAACACATTCTTGTGATGATCTAATTTGTAATTCTATCTCACTGTCTATCTCTCTGTAGTTTATATCACGCCTCATTTGTATTTCCTCCCATTACTCGCTAAGTTTTGGCTAATAAGTTTTCACTTCCAGAAGTTTCACTGAATATCTGGGTAAGTTTCAAGCTGTAAGTTTCTTATACTGAGAAATATTCGTCTTCGTGCAGTTGGTATTCATAGGATTATCTGGAGAAACGGAACAAAGACGTCATTCAAAATCAATATCCGATATTTTACTTCCGAATAAACTTTATAATTATTACGCAGAAGGCTTGCTAAGTCAAAAGTTTCCTTGTAATATCTTGCAACAACTATTGGCCAATGATTAGCTAAAAACACTAATAATTTATCAAATTTAAACCTTATTTACACAATTCTGTCCACAGCTATTGTCCTCGGAATAAATCATTGCCTCGGGCCCATCGAGCTTGAATTCGATCCCGCGTAGGGTCGAGATTCACAGATGAGGTTTCTTAATTTTTTTCTTACCTGTGTGACAAATATCGGCAAAATTTCTACTTCTTCTTCTTCTTCTTCTTCACGGTTTAGGCTTATTTACTAGCCTGTTCCGGCTGTTGCTCTTTCCATCTTTTCCTTGGTCTTCCCAAACTACATCCTCGTGGCGAATAGTTGTATGCTGCTTTTGATATTCTATTCTCAGTCATCCTTGCAAGTGTTCTTTCCAGTTGGTTCTGTATATCACTATTGTGTTTAATTCCTCTACTTTTAATTGTCTTATTTCAGTGTTATGTTTTTTTATCTCTTCTTTCATATCCTGCTATTGGTCTGAGGAATTTCATTTCAGCAGCTTGTATTCTGGCAGATTGTTGTGTTGTCACTATCCATGTTTCGGATTTTTAGACCAAAGAGAGATGAGCAGACAGGTGAATGGAGAAAACTACCAAAACAATTAACTATATGGTCTTTACAGGTAACCAGATATAATAAGAACAGTTAAGTCTCGTAGAATGCGATGGACAGAACATGTGGTACGTATAGGGAATGACATACGTTCATGGAAGCTTCTCGTAGGAAAAATAGAGGGAAAACGGCCAGTTTGGTAGACCAAGAATGAGGTGGGAGAATAACATTAAATATGATTTGAGGGAAGTAGATTATACAGGGATTGATTGGAAAGCATTAGATTAGGATAGGCATGTATGGAGAGCATATGTTTGCGCGGTCACGAAGATACGAGTTCTACAGTGCCAGTGAGTTAGTTAATATCGAGTCTTCCTCCCTCCTTTTTTGAGAAAGTAAAAATTGTTCTTGCTAAAGCAATTTTCAAGCTTTGGTTTACAAGTAAGTCTCCATTCTTAGTGGTCCGATATTGATCATTAACGAACTCGCTCTATTTTTTCTTATTCAAATGTTACATGCCAAGACTGTGTGAAATAAATATGGCGGTCCTTAGAGCAGTTTTCAATTTCCGCTTTCAGATAAACCCCCGCTCCTATTTCCATTCTCGTTTTATTTCAATGGCATAAAGGCCTACCGTGTTTTGTTAGCAACAAATAATCGAACGCTAGAACGATATTTAAATGATCGCTCCAGGTTTACTTCCCCTCCTAATGTCCAATTATCCCAGTTAATGAACTTGCTTACTTTTCTCAACTGTTGCTATATGCCAAGTTTTGTTGCAAAGAAAACAAAAGTTATATTGGTTAAGCAGTAACAGATGTGTGTGTGTGTGTGTGTGTGAATTTCTAACAAAGTCATTTTCGATCACTAACTAACTAATTAACTAACTCACTGGCACTATCGAACCCGTAGGTTCATGGCGCACGGACATAATCTCTCCATACATCCATATCCTGAACTAATGTTTTCCAATCATTCTTTGAATAATCTACTTCCCTCAAATCACAGTTAATGTTATTCTCCCACCTCATTCTGGATCTACCAACTGGGCGTTTACCCTCTAGTTTTCCTACAAGAAGCTTCCATGCATATCTTTCATTCCCCATTCGTGCCACATGTCCTGTCCATCGCAGACTAAGAGACATAACTGTTCTTATTATATCTCGGATACCTATAAAGATCATGTAGTTCACTGTTATGTAGTCTTCTCCATTCACCTGTCTGTTCATCTCTCTTTGGTACAAAAATTTTCCTAAGAACTTTATTCTCAAATGCTCGTAAATTCCTTTCCTCCCTTAAAGTAACAGTCCATGTTTCACATCCATATAACACAACTGGTGGAATAATAGTTTTATGTATTTTAAATTTAACGTTTTTTGAAAGGAGTTGGGACATTAAGAATCTCTGTAATGCATAATAGCACGCATTTTCAGAATTGAGGCTATGTTTAATTTCTTTGTGCACCTCATTCCTATTTGTGATTATTGTTCCTAGGTATTTGAATTCAGTCACTTCCTCAAAACTTCCCTCATTTGTCCATTAGCTATCCATTTTCATTACATAACGTATTTCTATGTGTGGCCATATATTTAGTTTTATTGATATTTTCTTCCAGTCCCAATTTCTTAGTATTACTCAATAGTGTTTGCATGTTGGCATTTTCGATCTCTAGAAATGAAGGTTTGTAAAAAGTGTTCAAAAAATTTTTACGAGTAAAATCTGGATAGCTACAATCTCTCGGAATTGGAGATAGACCCATTTTTACTAAATTCTACATATGTATCAAGTGTTGTCCACCGCTTGGTCTCGCAATCGGGTCGCTGCCTCGTACACATCAGTCGGGACAAGTTTCCTGAATGATGATTTTTTCGGAAGTTTTCTCTCACATATAAAACAAAGGTCGATAAACTTTAAGGCCCAAAAGGTCCCCAAACATTATCTCGCCATCATAATCATCATTAACATATTCGTTGTGTTTAGTAGTAGTAGGACTTTATTAAACTAAAATAAGATACATACAATGTTATTTACAAATATGGGTCGCACGGGCAGCAAGCCGTACGTTCTGTTGACAGTCCCTATCAATAGAATACGTAATGTCTAGTAATAATATAAAATAAGAAATATATAGAAAACAATACAATTACATTATACATTAATTAAGTTACGTAAAATTATTCAGTATTAATTATATTACACTACGTTTATATATAGCCTATATATTTATTCACGAATGAGTGTTGTTCTTATTTTCCTCGTTTTGTCCAGAAATTTACCTAAGGTTATCCAATTTTCTGGGTTTACCATTAACTCGTAGCATGACAATCTTTTCCGATTTTAATTTAGAAATCTTTCCGGTAATAACTGACGCCTCCAATATTCCGGAATATTATTCCGGAAAAACTGCACTTAAACTTACCTGATATATTTTCAGTCGTATAGAACGACAGTGTGCATGCGTCAGAGTTTATATAGCCAGCGATAACCCATCATCTAACCACATATCGATTATCATATTTGCCACATAACGATTATTATCGATATGTACTAAAGTTCATACAGCTTATGCTAGATGGCAGCACGTCGCTATGAAATTTAAACGAAAAATCTTTGCAATAAACCCCAAAATCTATGTTAAAGAAATATATTAATATTAAAATGACCAAACGTTTATTAAAAATGGATGTACACTTACTTATCACTTCGTAATGCCGTTCCAACCAGCGATTAAAAAAATCATAGACTAAGTAATTTACACTGCGGAGAAAATAGCAGTTAGCATCACAATATTGTCTAACAGTGTCATAATATTCTGATTTGCGTATTTAAATAAATATTTGAAAATTGTCTAATGATGTTATAAAAAATTATTTGAAAAAGTTTAAGATATTAAAAAATGTTAGTAAATGCATAAGAAGAGCTATAGTTTATAACAATAAACGGAAAAATCAAGGATAAGTAGAAGTGCAGTTCAGCCTATTTTCCTAATATATGTATCTCGTCTTCAAAGCTCCCGAAAATTGGACATTTTCGCAAATCGTGATCGTCGGTAAATTTTTAGAAATTCCCAAGCCCTCGACCTAAACTAAGCAAGCCCTAATCTATTTTTACACCCTAGATTGGATATTTACGATTCCTTTCCTCAGACTATGTTTTGTATGATTGTGTGTGCGAATGGTGTATTTAGCCTTAATGTGTTGTCTCCGAGGAGGCCTTGACATTGAGCTGATCACTCATCCGGGGTGCCCTCCATGTCCTGTGTGGTAAAAATGTATGTATGTGATCCCTATCCGGATAGGTCGTGTCACTGTAAGGCCCGGATGTCATGTGACACGTGAAAATACCTGTAAGGTAAGAGGCGTTAATGGGATGGAATAAAGTAGACTGACGGTTCTTTCAAATAATGACATACTGTAATAATTTGTATGGACTTTCTCTTTTGGGAGCTTTATAAATTGTCCAGAAGTCTCTTAAAAATAGATGTAAAGTTTCTGGGAACCGTGTCACTCATTCTCATCAGCACATGAATTATGTAAGACACTGTAACTTGAAGCAACAGAGACTGAATACTGTTTGTTGTTGCCTCTCGCTTTGTGATACAGGTCCAATTGCCAATTATTTCCTACTCAAAATAGCGTATTTCACAATACAAGACGTTAACAAAATATCTAATTTTTTGAATATATAGATTTATTAGATATATTTTAGCCCGGTGGAGTTGAGGCATTCTTGCGTTCTCTTTCACTCACCAGTACAAAGATATGTTAAATTTAAATAACAAAATTGCAATAATAGTACATACTAAACAATTAATTGTTCAAACTGAACAATAATGAGAATGTCAAATAATACAATAAAATAAAATACAATTAAATTAGATTTAGATTTATTTATTTATTTAGCCTGGTGGAGTTAAGGTCATGTGGCCTTCTCTTCCACTCACCAGGGCAAACATATATTAGATCAGAATATAACAATCACAATGAACTCTAATATTACATACTAAATAAAAATTTGATCAAAAAGATAATATCTATTATATTATGATCTATAATGCAACTAGTTAATGTTAGTTAAAATTAAGAGTAAAAACCAATAATAAAATGTATACAAGCAAGACATATTAAATTGTCCCTGTCTAATGTATATATAAAACAAAGAAAAATAATGAGATATAGAAAACTAATTTTACGTTAGTACAATATTTAAAACAAAACAAAAGAAAATATTTGTTAATCTTAATATTATTTTCATAGATAATTAAATTTATTAATTGTTAAAAGAATACTATCAGTGAGGTGTATAAGTTAGTTTGTTATTAAATAATTCTTTAATTTGTTTTTGAAGGATGTTATAGTTTGACAGTCTCTGGCATAGGTCGGAAGGGAATTCCATGTTTTGGTAAGTGAGACCGTAAAAGATAATGAATAATATACAGTGTGATGAGGAGGGATATAAAGGACAATGTGCTGATGGGATCGAGTGTCAAGATTATGTGTGTCGGATAGTCTGACGAAGCGGTGTGATAAATAATTAGGCGATGATGTGTGAAGGATTTTATAGAGAAGGGATAGTGAATGGACAGTTCTACGATCTCTTAGACGAAGCCACGATAATTGTTCCAGGGACGGTGTAACATGGTCAAACGCAAATAAAACGTGCGCAAGAATTATGAACACGTTGAAGTCTTTGAGTGTAAATAATATTTAAGCCTGTAAAAAGAGTGTCACAATAATCAAAATGGGGCATTGCAAGTGTTTCTACTAACATTTTCCTAAGAGCGAATGGCAGAAAATTTCTTACGCGATTTAATGAAAGTATTATTGAGAAGACTGTTTTGCATGTATGGTTTAAACTAATGGAAGAATGTATACTCAAAACAATAATAGTTCGAATATACTATACGTAAAAATAAATAAAAAATACACAAAGAAAGTAATAAACTCTAATGAATATAGATTAAAATACAAATTTTTAGCTATTAAAATTTGAAGTATTTTTCTAAAAAATGCAGCGTTTAATTATTCTAAAAACAACCACAATTAATCGTTATCTCAGTCAAACATTTAATTATTATTTATTCAAGTCGACGTTTCAATCTCCTTGTGTGAGATCATTTCCAAGAATTTGACATGGTTGTTTATAATACATAGTTACCATCACCAACACAATTTTGAGTGTTTTATTATACAAACTTGAATTAACTAATTCGAAATTCCAATTTATGACCAAAATAAAGCAATGAATAAGTAAACAAAAAGATTCAAGTGAATGTTACAATATTTTTAATCCTGATTTGCATTTTTTTAATGCCCCAGGTTTGTCCTTTTGGACATTTCTGGTGTTCTCTCCTGGCATTGGCGTAATTGTAAACCTCTTCTGAGGTTGGGTCGCCTGGAAGGCGGGATTACGTTGCCCCGATGATATGATGGGTGATGATGATAATGGTGTGCCTGGAGAGTCCTTAATCCTAAGCTTAATCTAGGATGAATATGAATGATAATGATTGCGATGGCCATATGATGTTCGGGGACCGTTTCGGCCTTAAAGTTTCCTGACATTTGTCTTACAGGTGAGGAAAAACCCCGATAGAAACCTCACCCAGGAAACTGTCCCGACCGGGGATCGAACCCGGGCCCGCTGCGTGACAAGGCAGCACGCTACCTCGAGACCACAGCTGTGGACTAAATTATAATTTTGAATTTGTTAATTTGTAATAATTTGTTAAATTGTATAAAAAAATCACAACAATTTCTAGGTGATGGTAACTATTTATTACAAACAGCCATATCAAATGTCTTGAAAATTATCTCACACGAAGAGATTGAAACGTCGACTTGAATAAATTAATGTTTTGACTGAGATAACAACAATTATTATTATTATTATTATTATTATTATTATTATTATTATTATTATTATTATTATTATTATTATTATTATTATTATTATTATTAAACTATATTCATTATATCATATTATGCATAGTATAAAAATGGGAAAGTACTTGTCTAAAAGTTTTCAAACAAATAAAGGATTACGACAGGGATGCTGTATGTCTCCAACATTATATAAGATTTATGCTGAAAAAGCTATTGAAGAATGGAAAAAGAAATGAAAAGCGATTGGAATACCACTAGATGATAATTCAACAATATATACACTCCAGTTTGCAGATAACCAATTGATATTGGCTCAACAATTTGTAGATATAGAATACCTCACTAGAAAATTAATACAAGAATATAGTTTATGGGGTTTAAAGATCAATATAGATAAATCTAGATATATGACAATAGGGGATCTTCCTCAAGATTTAATATACTAGAAGAAAATTTAGGGACAATTAAATACACTGAAGAATATAAGTATTTGGAAATTAAAATTACTAAAGATGGAAAACAAGAAACAGAGATAAGAAACAGGATCAATATAGGAAAGTATGCTATATCTGCCCTAAATGGAATAGTATGGGACAAACATATCTTCAAAGAAACAAAAAAAAAACTATTTTTAATACAATAATCAGAAGCATTATTACCTATGGAGCTGATGTGTGGGTTTTAAATGCACAAATGAAAAAAAAAAATGCTCACCACTGGAATGGACTACTGGAGACGTGCTGCAAGAATATCCAGGAAGGATAAAATCAGAAATTCATATATAAAAGAAGAAATGCAGGTACAATATGCAATATTAGATTTTATAAAGAAGAAACAATTAAATTGGTACGGACACATTAGAAGGATGGAAGAAGGAAGACTACCTATGATAATCATGGATTGGGAACCACAGGGAAGGAAAAAAAGAAGGGTAGACCAAATATTACGTGGATTCAGGGAATCAATGAAACTAAGAGGGAATGGGAAATAGAAGAAGATATATGGATGAACAGACAGGAATGGAAAAATGTGTTGAAACAAATGTGTAGTTAACTGTGAACATGGGTACCGGAAAAATGTATATTCATTGTAAAAGCCGAAATAATAAAATTATTATTATTATTATTATTATTATTATTATTATTATTATTATTATTATTATTATTATTATTATTAGAATGTTGGGAAGACCATTGAACAGACGGAAGGGCCAATTCGACCTAAAATGAGATCGAAACAGGCCATTGGGCATAATCCTTGTTGTTGTTGATGATGATTATTATTACTATTAACTACTCTCAGGGAATATTATTTATAAAACATATTTAAAATTTAAATATTCTCCGGTATAATGTATTTTGGACATTAAAAAGTATAAGTGTATACATTTAATTTTAAATATGTTTCATTATGTTCTTTCTGGTAAAAATTTTACACTATTTTAATAAAAAAGCTGTTACTTTTCTAATTGAATAATTGGTGACATTGGGCTGCAATAGCGTTTTAAAACTCAGGGCTGACTTGAACTAATGACAATTTGGCAACTCTGCGCTAATATATCATGGTTTATATTCGACGAGACACAGAGCTAAGATAGCGATAACCGGTTCACCTTCCGTTTGTTCTGAATTTCATACACCAATGATTTGACAAATCCTAACGATTTCAACTATTCCACTCCAAATAGCTTGATTCAATAACATAACATTTAAATTCGCCATCTGTATACTATTAAAAACTGGAACTCTCTTCCAATCGAGGTTAGGGGATGAAGAATAGTGAAATGATCCACCAATATAAACTTTTTAACATTTTACATAAATAATTTAACTAGTAAAGCCAAAATAATAATAATAATAATAATAATAATAATAATAATAATAATAATAATAATAATAATAATTATATTTTTATTATTTTTATTATTATTATTATTATTATTATTATTATTATTATTATTATTATTATTATTATTATTATTTCACAAAATTTCACAAAATTTTACATCTTCATAGTCCAATCTTTTTTTTTCCTCATGCTGCTCAAAATACCGTCAATCTACGTACAATCCATCCATAGTAATTCTGCCCGAAGACAGGTCCTTCACATCAATCGTAGCATTTGCATGCTATGCTTGCAGCTTTACTAGGGAATTGTAGGTGTGGTAGCTTCCCGTTGCTTTCCACACCGGTGAAGGATGATGATAATGATGATGGCCATATGATTTCGGGGATCGTTTGGGCCTTAAAGTTTTCCTGACATTTGTCTTACAGGTGAGAAAAAAAAACCGATAAAAACTCGCCCAGAAAAACTGCCCCGACAGGGGATCGAACCCGGGCCCGCTGCGTGACAAGGCAGCACGGTACCTCGAACCACAGCGGTGGACCTACGTATAATAATAATAATAATAATAATAATAATAATAGTAATAATAATAATAAAACAATAATAATAATAATAATAATAAGTAGTGTTCGCCCAGCGGTCAAAATTCAACCACAATTCATTAAATTTTTAAGTATATCACAAATACGTCATTATGCATTAATTTTCGATTTATATTAAAAATACGAACAATAGGAAATATGTGGTATAGCTTGGCTAAGCCATATTGATAAACAGTAACCCGTCATTTGATATTCGTATACTATTTAAATTTTCATTTTGCCTATTATTGTGTGTACGGGAATATATTATATCCCTTCTTCTTGACTCTCACTCCAACCCGTCAATGTTCTATGTCGAGGCATAATGGAAGTAGGTACGAATCTAGATATAAAAAATATGTAATTAAATTACTGAAACGAAGATTAGATAGGGCTTAATTTAAATAATACAATATCACTTTTTTAAATCACTGTAATAAAACACTAATAATAAATACGCAAGAGTAAGTCATTGCTGCTGCACAATTTTCTTCTTTACAACAATGCACTTTCGGTAGGAACGAAAATGAATGTGTAGAGTAATGAGCAATACACACGAATTCCTTAGAAAAATTATTTTATTTTGTTTAATTTAATTTATTTGTAACATATGTTATACAAAACATATTTTCCTACACTCCTTCTCTACATGAACTTTAATTATGCCAAATATCACACTCCTCCGTGCGCGCAATGTGCTTAAAAAGGTGTACAAAGTTTTGCATGTTAATTTCCTTCATGTATTAATATATAGATAATAATAATTACAATAATAATAATAATAATAATAATAACTTAACAGTTGAATGCAGGCTTTCACGGCCGGTAATCATAATGTTGAGTGATTCCGGGTTCTGTGGCCGTGGTCCATAGTTGGTGTTGATACCAGACGTTTCGCCCTCAACTGCGGAGGGCATCTACTTAAAGTAGAGCTTCCGACCAGGAAACACGCCTAGAAGCACTCGCCACTGAAGATGCCCTCCGCAGTTGAGGGCGAAACGTCTGGTATCAACACCAACTATGGACCACGGCCACAGAACCCGGAATCACTCAACATTATAATAATAACTTAACTATATATGTTAATAAGGAATGACAACCGGCTGACCTCTCGTGTCTATTATCTAGAAAGGTGGAAGCCTAACTTCCTTCTACCCCCAAGGACTTCCTAAGGCCTGTAGTGGTTTCACTTTACTTTTATTAATTGTAATGTTAATGTTTTTTAGTGTATAATGCTATTGTGTTATTATTTAATTGTAATATTATTATTGTGTTTTCTTTATGTAATTGTAATGTTATTGCTGTTTTTGTTGTTTATTTTTCTTTACACTAGTACCAATTATTACTTTATTGTAACGGACTGTCAACAGCACGTACGGCTTACTGCCCGTGCGACCCATATTTGTAAATAATATTGTAAATATCTTACTTTTTGTCTAATAAAGTCCTACTACTACTACTACTACAATAATAATAATAATAATAATAATAACTTAACTAGTATTATTATTAATAGTAGTATTAATAAGGAATGACAACCGGCTGACCTCTCGTGTCTATTATCTAGAAAAGTGGAAGCCTAACTTCCTTCTACCCCCAAGGACTTCCTAAGGCCTGTAGTGGTTTCACTTTACTTTTATTAGTATTAATACGCGTCCCTACCGTCTTCATCTTCTTTTCTTCCTCTGTTAAAGTTTATCTTTTACTCTTCGATTATTTCTATATCTATGTAATCTCTATTCTTTCTTCTTTCTATTCCACATGTTCTGGACGAATTTGGAAGAATTTGATTTCGGATTACTTTGTGTTCATGTAATTTAAATTTTGTAATTTCTGTGAAATGTCAAGCTAGTGGTTGAAAGAGTACGTTTCATTAAGTTAACCGCAAATTGCCTGAAACATCAATTTCATACACAAATGAGTTACAAACCATGTAGATAAATGGTAATAATTGATGTACATCCCATCGTACCGTAATCCATTATGCCTCTGCTAAAATTCAGCTAACTTTTTGTGTAAGTGATGCGGTAGTTATGGTATTTTTCGTTTAAATGCAGATTTATTTACAACTCTTACAGCGCCCCTAGAGGCTAAAATGCATTATATTAGCCAATAAAACGGGGGTATAGCGGTTATTGCTCTCAAATAATATTTTAAAGAGATAATATTGCATTACAAATCACAGCGACTGCGGTTAGATATGCATTCTGCACAAAGAGATGTCATTTATTTAAAATTATAACCCCTCAATCTAAAAAAACGAGGTTTGTTACACGGGTATTGAAATAATAGAAACAACATTAACATTCTGTCCACCGCTGTGGTCTCGGAATAGCGTGCTGCCTTGTCACGCAGCGGGCGCGGGTTCGATCCCCGGTCGGGACAGTTTTTCTGGGTGAGGTTTTTATCGGGGTTTTTCCTCACCTATAAGGCAAATATCAGGAAAACGTTAAGGCCCAAATGGTCCCCGAAATCATATGGCCATCACAATCATCATCATTCATATTCAACTTAGGTTAAGCTTAGGATTAGGGACTCTCCTGGCGCACCATTATCATCAGCACCACCCATTATATCATCGGGGCAACGTAACCCCGCCTTCAAGGCGCCCCAACCTCAGAAGTGGGTTACAAGTAAGCCATGCCTGGATAGAAACCAGGAATGTCGAAAGACAAACCTAAAACATTAACAATCTATATTTTTATTTTAATCGTCATACTCGAAACTGGGAAAATTAAAAAATGTGAAATTTTTAAATATCTTGGGTCAATAATTACATGTTTAGGTACATGTGAAAGAGATGTACAGACTAAAATTGCAATGGCAAAAGATGCAACTAAGACATTACATGGAATAATTTGGAACAATAATACTACAAAAGAAACTAAAATGAAAATTTATAAGAGCATAATTCAGAATATTTTCTCATATGGAAGTGAAACTTGGTCTTTGACGGAATTACAAAATAATAAAATTAGAACAGTTAAATTTTATTATCTTAGAAGAAGCCTTCAAAAAACAAAACCCTTTAATTGGCAAACACTAATTTCTCGTACCAGTTATTTGAATATGGTGGACCGCACTGAAAACAAAATCACGCGTGACTGTTAATATTAGGTTTTTCCGCGATAGTGCATTTTGTCGTACTTACAGCAATGGCGACCATGATTGGAATTTCAACTCCCTAGATTTCGGGGTTACCAACATAAATAACTATACTATAATAAAATAACTATAATGTAATATTACATATTACGAATACGGGTGTGGGAAGTAAAACCACTGTCCTCTATGTATACTACATACAATGTATATACAAAAAAAATAACTAAAGGTAGTGTTAATATACATTATACGAAAATGATCAATGCATTTTAAATGAACTGAACTTTATTTCAAACAATATAAAAATAAAAACGTAATTGCCGCCATTTTATAACTAATTGGTCTCACGGCCTCCTGTTATTTTATCACTAATTGGTCTCACTGCCTCCTGTTGTTTCAACTAATAAACATTGCCCACACTGTTGACGTTAGTCAATTGTTTATAATGAACACAAATATTTACATCAAGATGTTATTATTTTACTATTATTTATTATTTTGAAAACACAATCGCGCAAAACATAATGTAGAACGCACGTTTATGAAGTGTTTTACATAACCTCGGAAATTAAAAACCTCGCTATCGCTCGTTTTTAATCATTTTCCTCGATTCTGTAAAAACCACTTCCCAACCTCTCATCGTAATATACTGTTATTGTGTAATTCGACACACATTTAAGTTATTACTGCACCTTTGTTTTCTTCTGTTTCATTAGTGATACCGAATAAATCGAACCTATTGTTGTATTGATAGGATACATTGCCAATTAAAGGGTTCAAATGCCAACGTTTGAGTAATTTCAACCAATTCTTTTCTCTCGCGGATTTTTTATTTGTTTTTTTTTACTCCTGACATATTGTCTTATAACACTCAGTAATATGCCACTTTGAAGATATCTCGTCTTCTCTTACTCACTAATTTGTTGGCGTTAGTTTGCATCATCACACACTCTGAAGTTTTTTCGTACGATTTTTTTGTGTTCGTCTCTTGCTAGGACCACTACTGATCAGCTAGCGCTTGCGTTGAGTATAAATAGACAATAGACATACCCCTACCTGGGTCTGCCTCTGTGACGGCTTCCTATCTGCAGGTTCCAAGTGGTGGCCTTGTATATCTATCTCCCGCCCTGCAAACCTTGCGATGAGACCTTCCCATTCCCACATCTGTCTGATGTTTTTTTTTTTTAGTTTGCAAGGGATTAATAGTATATTACTCGTAATATGCGAGGTTGGAAGTGGTTTTTACAGAAACGAAGAAAATGTTTAGAAATCGAGCGATAGCGAGGTTTTTAATTTCCGAGATTTTGTGCAAAACACTTCACAAACGTGCGTTGTACATTATTTTTGCGCTATAGTGTTTTCAAGGTAATAAATAATTGGAAAATAATAATATATTTGTTGGAAATATTTGCGTTCATTACAAACAATTGACTAACATTAACAGTGTGGGCAATGTTTATTAATTGAAACTACAGAAGGTCGTGAGACAAATTAGTTATAAAATGGTTATTGTTATATATTGTTTAATATAAAGTTCAGTTCATTTAAAATGCGGTGATTTGTTTCGTATAATGTATATTAACACTACCTTTTGGATATATTTTGTATATACACTGTATGTAGTGTACTTCCCACATGCGGTTTGTAATATGTAATATTACAGTATAGTTATTTAGGTTGGCTAACCCCGAAATGTAGGAAGTCGAACATTCAATCATGGTCGCCATTACTGTAAGTACGACAAAGCGCATTATCGCGCAAAAAAACTTTTCTTTTAAATTTAAAACTAATGTAACAGAAAATTCGTAATTTCATTACTCTTTTAACGAATGACATGAGTTCTACAGAATTTTAAAGTTTTGTAGTAATTATAAACTAAGAAAGTAGGTGACAAATGCGAACTTTTACAGGAAAGGTGTAACTAGGCCACGAAGTATAGAAACAAACTTCCAATTTTCAATTCATCTTCCGTCAGCCCTATTCCAATTAACATGAAACTTACAGGCTATAAGAACAATAAAGTATGATTTTTGCTTTAAATAATAATTATGAATAGTCTTTTTTCAAAACAACACTCTCTCCCTCTCTCTCTCTCTCTCTCTCTCTCTCTCTCTCTCTCTCTCTCTCTCCCTCTCTCTTTCTTTCCTTTCCGCACTCCCAGCTTTACATTAATTGTTTCAGGAACTACTTGGCATATTAACAGCGCCCCATTAAATGAACCAAAAAGAAATTCTGTCTGAAAAGCAGTTACGAAAAGGAAATCCCTTCGTTAGTAGAAAATTTAAATAGCAGAATAGAACAAGATTCTCAAAGAGTAGATTATGAAGGTGGGTGTAATTAATGAATAAAAATAGAGTATGGCAAGGGAAAAAAACCCTCATTACCTTCAACGTAGCTTTTATCCTATTATATTTGTATTTAGTTTTATTACAAAAGCTGCTTTAAGGAAAAAACTTGGGAGACCAATTATTTGTTATATCGTCTTACATAATTTGCGTGCAAGCCATTATATGGTGTTTTGTTAGCTACATCATGATGCATAGAGGATTATTTTTTCCTTATTATGAAGTCATAACGTTGAAACGTGAAACATTTTTAACCGTACTTAAACATGCTGAATGATGTTCTTTTCTGGGAAATACATAGCTTTTATAACTTTACTAGTGTACCTTCGAGTGGTCATTAAGGCTCATGGAACATGACTTCTGTATTCAGCCAACGATGCATAGAAGAGGTAGCATAGTGTCTCCAACCCCTAGAAATTTCTTTCAAATAACTTCGCAAATGAAAAAAAAAAATAGTGGAAATTGTTAAAAAATTGGGATTTGTCAGAGAGAATTTAATAAATTTAAATTCATATTTATTTGGGAAAAGGTACTGCAACAATAGTGACAAAGAAGAAAATATATGATAATCTATGTATCTTTGTGTTTTTACAGCTGCTGCCGTCTTCCCGTGCCAAACCTCCGAGGCCTACGATCTTGGACATCTTCAATGCAAAGCCCTCTTGCTTGCATTACTATCCTCATGCTTTCCTTCCATGTTAACTTTGGTCTCTCTCTTTTCATCTTTCTGGTCGGTTGCCATTGATATAGTGCTTTCGGCCATCGCTCATCTTCCATTCTTAAAATATGTCCTAACCATTTAATTCCTTCTCCTCAATCCTTTCAAATATGCTTTCTTCTGCTTCCTTTATATTTCTAATTTCCTTATTTGTGACATGTTCTAATTTTGACTTTCTAGCACTTATGTGTAAATAATCCATTTATTTTAAAATCGTATTATTTAATTCTGTAGTCACAATGTTATATGAAAATTAATATAAAATTATAGAATATTCACCTGAAAGGTCCGTCTCCTCAACTTAATTAATCATTTAACTGTAGCGCTTTCGGGACTTGTCCCATCATCGGCAGGATTCAAAACTGGTGTTTCACTGAAGATCTGGGACAAGTTCCGAAAGCAGTTAAATGATTAATTAAGTTGAGGAGACGGACCTTTCAGGTGAATATTCTATAATTTTATATTAATTTTGAATAAATCTCAACGGAACACATCATGAATCTTATAAAAGTTATATGAGAATAAAGTTCCAAGGAAACAATTTTGGGTCAAAAAAAATGAACAGACAAGTGAACGGAGAAAACTACATAGTAGTGAGATAAATTATGTGTAGGCCTATAGGAAGCCAGATATAATAAGAACATTTAAATCTCATAGACTGCATGGGCAGGACATGTGACACTAGGGGGATGAAACAGGTGCATGGAAGCTTCTTGTAGGAAAAACGGGGGGATAACGCCCAGTTGGTAGACCAACAATGAGATGGGAGAATAACATTATCCATGATTTAAGGAAGTAAATTATACAGGGGATGATTGTAAAACATTAGCTCAGGATAGGGATATTTGAAGAGCTTATGTCCGCGCGGCCATGAACCTATGAGTTCGATAGAGCCACTTTGTTAGTTAATTATTTAGTTGTCACAAAAATGTGTTAAAAAGTATACCTGGCACGTGCCGTCGACCTCAACTAGGTCCAATTTTTTAAAATTGTTTTAAGAGCTGTAGGTCTTTCGGAAACCAGTTTCCATCATCAACGCCAAAGAAATATGTGCTAAAAACTGTTACTGTTGTTTTGCGACGCATTTGACATCAGCGGCTTGGGTGTGTGTTCTTTATTAAAATTAAATGGTTGCTTACTTCTTTAAATATTTGAAGTTCCTGCAGGTTTATTTTTCCTGGATTTCCTTCCTTATGAACTATAGTAAGAGTGTTCTCTATTGTATCCATAGCTAGCGTTGATGACGTGTTTAGCATAGCTAAATTTTCCTCTCGCGTACATGAAATCATAAATTTTAACATTGTACTTTTTAGACTATTTAGCTCAACGGAATTTCAATATGGATATTATCATAAGTAATGCCACGAGTGATTTCCAAATTATCGATAAATTCACGACTCACGAAGTGAGGAGTGAATTTATCTACAGAATTTGGAAATCAAGAGTGGCATTTGTTAGGACTATTTAGCGAATAAAATTAAGCTGTTTACTCACAAATAATTATTTAACTATAGTTATTTTAAAATATTTATATATTTAATGTAAACGGCGATGTTTGAAAACAAATGAGAAGTGATAGGTACGCTTCATCTGCTTCTTGTTTATCACTGCAACCAGATCATACTATTTATTGCCAAAGGAACGCAATATTGTAAGAATGCTCTCTAGTGGAGAAAAAATGAAACACATCAAATGTATATTCATTCATTTCTGATGTCGTATGATGTAAATATGACAATTATATTTTTCTGGATTATTACCTGGGAAAAAATACATTTAAGAAAGTGCAAACAGTGATTTCTTTTTTTGGTGGTATAATCAATTGCTACAAATGTTTTTATATTGACTCCCAAATGCGGCATGTGTTGACATTCATGCACTATATATACAATCTGGTAGCCGTATTTCTCATAGGCTCAGTCACTGCAAAATAATGGTCAGACCTGTTCAGAATATTAAAAAGGAGGAGCTTTCTTTAATATGGTAATTATAACACTGATAAATATTTCGTGAAACACGACTGTGATTGGTTGTAAAACAGAAATCATTGAAACGTCATTGGCCATTGACTCCCATTTGGGGCATGAGTTAAATAGTCAGTATTAATTTTGTAGGCTTTCAACAGGCAATTTCATGATTTTTTTTATCGTTTCGTGAATTGAATGGCCGTGGCCAAGAGCTTATGCTACTGAACGTTTCGTCTACTGTTGCGGTAGACATCCTGATGAGGTTGTGCTTGCCATCTCTGAATCTCTCTACAGTCCTCAGCGTCATCATAATCATCATCACTTTAAGGTTTAGGTGATTCGCCTGTTCCGAAATCACAATGATTCCTTCCATCTCTTCATACATCCCATAATCCCTTTGGTTTATAATGATATGCTTTCTTAGGCAATCTTTTCTTTTTTCAATGCCACCTGTTTGTCATTCGATATTTCAGGTATTCTCTCCTGACATTGACGTATTGTAACTCACTTCTGAGGTTGGGGTGCCTGGAAGGCGGTGTTAACGCTGCCCAATGATATGATAGGTGATGACGATGGATAATGATGCACCAGGAGAGGCCTTAAACCTAAACTTTATCTAATGAGGTGATATTGATGGCCAGATGATGTTTGGGCCTTAAAGTATCGTGACATTTTCTTACATGTGAGGAAACCTCACCCAGAAAACTTGTCCCAAGCGGGGATCGAACCCGGGCCCGCTACGTGACAAGCCAGCACGCTACCTCGAGACCACAGGGGTGTACTGACTTATTGCTTCCATTCTCTGAACATGCTCTTCCCAGCCGACGCGGTGTTGTTGTGAATTCTATCATTTATTGAATAGGCCTATATTTTCAATTCACTTCTTCATTTCTTATGTGGTCCAATTTTGTGCATCCTTTCACAATGAACAGCCAGACAGTCCTCAGCTAATCTCGGATAATATTGAATTGTTTCATTTTAATAATCTGATTAAATAGTTCGTGAATATAATTGGCATAAACGAAGTGAATAGTATTGTGGAAATGACGTTAATGTGGACTATATTCATTTTACGCACTATTTCGGCAGACCACTGTACGTATATGTATTATTGTATCGCGTATAGAGATTGGTATAGGATGAATATGTTCATGTGTTTGTATAGTGTAATGTGTGTTATATTAGGCATGGTGATGAAGAGATGGCAGCAGGTGAAACCCTGTGTCGGCACGTAGCCTACTCCTGTCAAAAAGCATTGAAGGAGCCGCCATGCTTAGGCCTAACATTCCCATCGGACGGACGAATTGCTACCAACAGTACCACATGCCTTCTCAACATGTACTGCAGATTTGATTCAAAATATTTTGTAATTAATAATTATATAGTAGACGTACCATGTGTGTATATATATATGTCTATTCCCACCAGGTTTTCTTGTATGCCATTTCTGGGTTTCTCCACTGGCATTGGCAGAATTATAATCCATCTCTCAGGTTGGGGCACCTGGAAGGCGGAGATACGTTTCCACGATGATATGATAGGCGATAAATGATAATGAAGCGCCAGGAGAGTTCCTAACCTAAACTTAACCTAAATTCCAGACCATGGGTAGCCACAGGAATAATTCCCTTTAAGAAAAATGCTTATAGTTTGACCGGGAATCGAACCCAGGATTTCATGAACTGTAATTAGAAACGCTGACCGCGATGCTGGTCACCTGTATATTTATGTTTATTGTAATATAGACGTAGGAATATTTTTTGTATTTTTTAACCTGGTTGAGTGGTAGACAAGGTCTTAAGGTCTTAACTCTGCCAGGTAAAATAAATATATTATTATTATTATTATTATTATTTACAATTTATGCAGCGATTAAACATTATACATCACCACCTCTCCTGGCCCCGAAATTGAAAATTTTACAATAAAATTAATTTAAGTAATTAAGAATTAAAGTTTTCAACTCGGTCGGGTATCGAATCCAGGCCCGCTAGTCAGGAAGTAGGCAAGCTAACACCTATCGCGGACTGTATTGTTAAAATGAAAATTAAAAATATTTAATAGATAAATAAATAAATACATATATATATATAATTGGAGCAAACATAATTGAACAAGTAACTTGTTTCAATTATCTGGGATGCATGATATCGTACCAGCAAAATTTGGACATGGAGAATAAATTAGGGAAATTTCAACAGATATGTGGTTCAATAAGAATATATTTGAGAAATAAGACCACCAGGGAAACTCAATTAAAATTTTACAATACAGTAGCCATTCCAACATTAACATACGGGTCTGAGACTTGGCCTTTAACGATCTCTGATAAAAATAAAATTGAGACAATAGAAATGAGATTTCTCAGATCAGTTGCAGGTGTATCTCTAAGAGATCAAAAGAGAAGTCAATATATCAGAGATGAACTACAAATATATAATATAAGCGAGAAATTACACACAAATAAACGTAATTGGTTTGAACATATACAAAATGCCAAATAATCGTTTATCAAAACAGCTGCTTCATTATAGGCCTCTAGGCCGAAGAAATATAGGAAGACCAAAACGTCGTTGGAAGGACTACCTGCACCTGCGGCATGTAGTGCGCCGGGGAGTGGAACGGGCCAACAGGCCCATACCTTGAAGATGATGATTATATATATATATATATATATATATATATATATATATATATATCTGTGTGTGTGTGGGTAGTGTATCTGTCTGCCCTTTATGGACTGAAAAACTATTTGACCGATTTGAATGGGGGTTTTACAATCATTTTGAGAACGTTTTGGTACAATTAACATATTTACCTAAAACTTTACAAGTACAATTTAAACATCCGGAACTATAACAAATTAAGAACTTCATCAACTACCTACTGGAATATTTATGCTGTCCCCTCCAATTATAATCGTACGTATTGTAGGACGGTGCTAAAAAAAGTGCAGAGGTGCATAAAAAAGTGGCTTTTTGGACGGTTAGGCGTATGCGCCCTAAAACATAACAAATACAGCAAATTAAAATATCATCATCATCCATGAAAGTATTAGGCCATGTGGCCTGTTACGGTCTCAAAGAGAAATTTTCCATCCAGCCACTAGAGGCTTAGTTTGAGACTTGAAAGCAAATGTAAATTGTTTCGTTCAATGGGTTGCTGGCCCAGAGGGGTATTATTGTGGGGTTCCCACTAATGTAGCATTTCCTGTACATTAATGTGATGTGGTTATACCGCGAGGACTCTGTCCTCAGAGCCTCATTTGTAATAGCAGGTTGCACCACGAGCAGGTTGACGATGAGATTTGGATAGGAGAGGTGATGAAATGCACGTCACTATCCCTTGCAACCACAAATTAATATATACAGAATTGAATGCCACAAAAAATTAAAAAAAGTCTGTGACAGCATGTGTCTATCTTTTACGGAAAACTCACAATAACCATTTTTGTCTTTTAACTCATTGATGCCAAGAACTTCGGGATAAGTAGATTCCCGGGCAACGTCGGGCATTCAAATTACAAAGACTGTTCCAACAACCTGTTAGTTTATATATAACCCTTTTAAAATATTTTTTTCCGCATGAACAACATCGCGGATCCTGCTAGTGTTTTATATAAAAAGAAGGATGTGTATCACATTTGCCATGTCTGGAGGGCTATTATGTAAACAATAGAATATTGAAACCCTACATAATTCACAGTATGTACTCACTAATGAGCTAATTAAATCACATATATTGAAACTACTGTCGTCCCATCTATACAATATAAATTGTACTTAAATTTCAACATTGTTTTCTGTTTATGAATAAAATAGAACTCTTTGTTGTAAAAAAGTTAACACAATATTTTAGTTTGCAGGCGGCATCAAAGGCAACTGTTTCCCTCTGGTTTAAAAAATGCATTGTTACTGCTAGGCAGTGCCGGGGAGTTGTTACAGGCTTCTAACACGCCGCTCCAATCACCAAAAACTGAAAACAGTTCTCTGTCAATAATGTCTTACCATTTTTAAATGATGTTTCCATGTTAACTCCTTGTGGATATAATTATCTTAACAGCGTTGCAACTCCTGTCTTTTGCAGTGTTATTGTAATATAGTACGTCAGTGTTGGTGAATAAAACGTGACAACGCCGCTTGAAATGCTAAATACTTACCATAAGTAATGCCATGAGTAATTTTCAATTTATATAAAGAATTTGGAATTAAAGAGTGGCATTTTTTAGGACTATTTGACGAATAAAATTAAGCTGTTTACTCACAAATCATTATTTAAATATAGTTACCTTAAAATATGTATATATTTAATGTAAACGGCGATGTTTAAAAACAAATGACAAATGTTTGGTTATATTTCATTTGTTCATCCACTGAAACTAGATCATATTTATTTCCAAATAGGATCGCAATAATTGTAAGAATACACCCTGGAATGAAAAAAAATCACATGAAACTGTATATTATAACAAACATTATATGCTATTAATTAATTTGTGATGTCCTATAATGTAAATGTATCAATAATATTTTTTTCTAGAACGTAAATACCTGGGGAATAATACGTTAAAGAAAGTGCAAACAGTGGCTTCTTTTTGTTTTGTGGTATAATCAATTGCTACAAATGTTTTTCTATTATATTCCGCAAGCAGTATCTGGATACATTCGTGCACTATATAAACAATCTAGGAGCCACTTGCATTCTAGGTTTCTTACATCTTAATATATAAATTGCTATATTGAACGTATTTCTTAGAGAGTCAGTCACTGCAAAACAATGCTCTGACCTATACAGAATGTAAAAAAGGAGGAGCTTCCTTTAATATGATAAAATTAAATTGATAAAATCGAGGTGAAACATGACTGTGATTGGTTGTAAATCAAAATTCATTGAAATGTGATTGGTTGACTCCCATATGGGGCACGAGTTAAATAGTCCATGTAAAATAGCCCTATGTAACCACAGATCAAAGCGCCTGTAAACTGAAATACTGAGTTCACTATACTTTAACGAAATATACTGTAAAACTATGATAACTCGAAATAATAGACCTACTTTCATGAGGAATACAAATAATTTGACTTGTATGTTAATTTATGCAGGATAAATTGTTGTTTGTGTTACAAGGATTGAAAGTGAGAGTATACTGATTAGTTGAGGCCGGAATTTCTATACGAATTCCTAGAACAGTCAATTACCGTAACATAAATAATTTCCGTATTATGTTTCATTTGTGATATACGCAGATTTGATCACGTTACATCATCCCTGGAACAATTGTCATGGCTTCATCTACAAGATCGTAGAACCATCCTTTCCCTATGCCTTCTCTGTAAAATATTACTTTATTATTTATCACACCGCTTCACTAGACTCTCTGATACACATAAATTAGATACCCGATCGCTTGAGCACAGTGTCCTTTATATCCCTCCTCATCATACTACCTATTATTCGAAATCTTTTACAGTTTCTCTTGCTAGAACATGGAATTCCCTTCCACCCTATGTCAGAGACTTCCAAACTTTACCATCTTTCAGAAACAAATTGAAAATAAAATTATTAACAGAAACAACTCATTAATATTACTTTTTAATAATTAATAATTTGTTTTTTCATTATTTAATAAAAATCTAGGGAGTCTTTCCTTTCTTCCATTTCTTCTTTCCTTTATTTTCTTTTCTTCTCCAGAAAAGCCTGACCAGAGGCTATAAGATGGCAGCCCCATCACTGGTCTTGCCTTCCTTTGGCCAGCAACCAATCGAAGGGACTATTATTATGCTTTCAAGTCTTATACGAGAATTTCCCGGAAGGATCAAAACGCTGGAGGGAAAATTTTGTATAGGATCGTAACAGGCCTTGGCCTAATACTTGGAAGGAAGAAGAAGAAGAATTTTTAAGAATTGTCAATATAATTACCTAATGCCTTGTATAATAAGCGATAGATTAATTCATTATAGTTTATTACTTTCTTTGTATTTTTTTTTCTTTTCTTTTCATGTATAGAAGATTCGAGCTGTTATTCCTTTCTGTATACATTCTATCATTAGTTTAATTTTAATTGTATTTAATTTTATTGTATTATTAGACATTATATTCATTATTGTTCAGTTTGACAGGTAATTAATTGTTTAGTACGTACTACTATTGTATTTTTTTGTATTTAAGTGTAACATATGTTTGTCCTGGTGAGTGGAAGACAAGGCCACATGGCCTTAACTCCACCAGGCTAAATAAATCAATTGTAAATCTATTCTAAATTTCGTTTTCTTTTTTAATTTTTTTTTTTGTGTATCTATGTATGTATATAATAACCGATATCAAAGTTCGCCCTTAAAATATCCTCATAGGTCTATATCATACAAGCTTCTAGTTACAAAATTCCGGCTGGGGTCGATGGATTATTAAGGAATTAAAAATCCTGAGTATGGTTTGCTGCAGAAAGTAAAATAAAATAGCAAGTTCCTTATCGTCTATTTAAAGCATGTAAAATAACCACGAGCCCGAAAAGAAGTCATCAGTAAAATATTTGAGCCCTTTCACGTCCAGTGTTCAATTGTGTTGCTAATGACGTTAGAATGAGTATAGTGGAGGCCTATACTAATAAAAATTATTATTATTATTATTATTATTATTATTATTATTATTATTATTATATTAAAAGATTCCGGGCTATGTGGCCGTGGTCTATAACTGATGTTTCTTCAAGACGTTTCTCCCTCAACTGCGGAGGGCATCTTCAGTGGCGAGTGCTTCTAGATGGTGTTCCCTTGTCGTAGACTCGACAAAACATCTGGAAGAAACACCAGTTCTAGATCACGGCCATATTGCCCGGAATATTTTATTATTATTATTATTATTATTATTATTATTATTATTATTATTATTATTATTATTATTATTATTATTATTATTATTATTATTATTATTATTATTACCAGCCATGAAAGCCTGCATTCCTCAATTATTATTATTATTATTATTATTATTATTATTATTATTATTATTATTATTATTATTATGTATCTATTTATTTAAACTGGTAAAATTAAGGCCATAAGACTTTCTCTTCCACACATTTCGACCTGCAAAAAAATTTACATAACTTAATCCTCCTTTTCCAAATGTCCTCAATGTGTTTGAAAAGTCTCCAGGATTTTCTAGCACTTGTGTAATCTCAGCACTTGTAAACACAAATATATATAATTATATTTTTTTTCTAGGTTATATATATAACCTAGAAAAAATAATAAAATGTGAATATTTATACAAATTAAACTAAATTAAAATGACTCAAGTCAATATTAATAGAGAAGCGAAAAATCAGGTACATCAATTAAACCGGTGAAACATAATTTAAAATAGAAATATTTATTTTAAATGAAGCTGATGTCCAGGAATTCCTAATATCTTGCAGTAAGAAGTTACGGAATCTATAGTAGATACGGTAAGGGATTTGGAATAATGTATGGTTGTGTTGTGGGATGTCAAATAGCAGATTTTAGCGTGATCGTGTACTCAAATTATGTGAAGATAGGAGATGGAAGCAACATGGATGAGTAGCTTGGAGTTATGTTAGTAACACTTTCAATAGAAGAATAAGAGAATGCATTTTTCTACGAATATGGAGATGGAGCCGGTATAGTTCGTGGAAGTATGAAGAAATATGCTCATATTTACAAATGGATATCTTCCAGTAAGCCCATTCTTCCCTTAAGAGAGATTTAGGCGCTCTCCCCCTACAGGGAAGAATTTGAACCATACTAATTTATTTCCACTTGTTTTCGTACAGATGTCATTTGAGTGGTCCGTAGTCAGAGTTCCGCCTCATACTGACACCTAGGAAACCAAGGTAGTACTAGGACGAGAAAATTCGGTAAATTTTGCTTAGAGGCCTTTCCATTCAGGCTTAAGGATCTTTTACGAGCCTGAAAATGTTCAGACTCGGGACCCACGGCTTAAAGTCTCTCCCGGAGGACTTGCTCCCTGGATTTTTCCATCCTAAAAAATCCATCGACCTCGGCCGGGTTTGAACCCGCGACCCTCGGGACCAAAGGCAAGGAGTATAACCACTAGTCGACCGCGGGCGATACAAACAAATGGATATACAGTGGGAAAAAAAGTGTATTCTTCAAAACTTTAAAATAAACAACAATTTTATAATAAACAGTAGTCCTCAATTACATATATATTAAATGCACAATATTTTCCAGTGGTATTGAAAGTAAATTATAACAGTAAATAAGTAAGGAAATTCTTATTAATATAAAAAAACATAGGCTATAAGAGAGTTGTGACACTCAAATTATATGCGCTTAACCTATTGGGTAACACATAAGAGAAACGTTATATTTTCGAATGTGCAAATATTTCTCTAAGAATATGATTTCTTCATTTCTCCCCATATCGAATTTACTTATTGCCTTTCTAATAATTTTCCGATTGAGGGTCTTTCCACTTTTCAGCGGTTGCCCTTTCACCAGCCGGCTGCTGGCCCTTCACATCCACATGTGTCAATCACAGAGGTAGATGATCAACAGCCAGTGTAGGGGTGACATGTGGTTAGCATGTCGAGTCCCCCAGCCATTATAGCTGGTTCCTCAACCTGGAGCCGCTACTTATTGTAGCTACCCAATTGCCTCACGATGCTGGGTGGGCACCGGTCCCATACTGGCCGAAATACCATGAGAAAATTTCTTCCCCCATGGAGACTCGAACCAGCGCAAGTCCCGTAGCTCTGCGCCAAGGCTTCCTACCTTAACCGCTCGGCTACGGCGCGGGACGCTTTTCTAATAATAAATATTATAAATTGGCAGATAATAAAAAGAAGATAAAATATGTGGAAGATTTTTATCGTCTGCTCACGTTTTTTTCCCCTATAATTTAACATACCATCTGACCTGGCAGATCTATTTTGTTTTGTTACATTATTGCCAGATTCTTCTTTTGTCAATAATTAAATAGAGACATAATTGTTATTAGTGGATATTAAATCGCTGTTTATATGCCTCATTTATTAATTTTCTTATTGGTTGAATTTAAATGTTCTTTGATGCATCTCCATTTTTTCTCCCAGCAAGCAAACAAGCTGTGCGGTCATGCTTGTGTACCGGCTGTATGGCAGCCATTTTGTAACAAAGAAAAATGTGTAAATGATTGCTTCTTTAAATCTTGTTTATTATAATGATTATATTAATAATTTCAAACAAAGTGTGAACATTAATTTCACACGTATTAAATAAATGAACGACAAATTATTATTTGCTTAATTTGTGCAATAAGTGAACCTACTCGATATACATGTGCGTAATGAACAATAAATGTACATTAATATCCCTAAAGGTGCGTATTAGAACAGAATATGAACTTGTTCTGGTATTCAGTTGTGTCAATATTTATTAAATTAATAAAGACGTAAAAATTATAAAAAACTGACGCAACCAATAGGAATAATGGCAATACTCTCTATCCCAAAATCTATGCTAACTGAATTAATTCATAATTATGATTATAATAATCGCTATATTACTTGTCATTAACAAAACTAAATGTAAATTATATCATAAAAATAAATCGTAAAAAAATATTTACTCTCATGAGAAATAATTGTATTTATATTTTGTGTATTGATTGTAGGAAGTTATTACTTAGGCTCTCAACCCACATATGATTTCTATTGAGTTCATTTCCTTCTAAAGACGCTAATTGAGTTTGCTAGAGTTTCTTAATATGATGAGGAAAGATGATTTCGTTTTATTAAGATTAAAGAGTAGGCCCCTATCTTAATGTTATACATATTGGCCATTTTATAATACAATGAATTAGTAAAAAGAGAAATAAAGTACAGTGCCATTTGCAGTGTAATACGAAAAATATCACTCACCCTTTAACCGGAAAAATATGCATGAAGATGTCTTGAAAACACTGCAAACAATATGCTTCATATTTCACTCACTAGCAACTTAATAAACCACGACACTGCAATACGATGCCACAGTTTGTGACCTTCACCGTAGGGTTAGCCCTCACGACTGATGAGATAAGAGTAACTACCTCACAGTGTTGCCAATAGTTAAATGATTTTACTCTTATTTTATACTTAACTCTTATTTTCTTCTTAATGTTACCATTCGCGGCTAATAGCATACTATGCAAGGAGTTTATTTAAATAAATTGAAATAAACAAATTAAAAACGCACAAGTTTTTGTTGGAGTATGTCATATTTGCCTGATGAAAATAGAAATTCCCTATAATTCAGTGAAAATTTGAGCCAATTTTAAGCTAAAATGGCCACATTTACAATGGAAAACATGTATTATATATTGCTTAACAGAATAGTCAACTTATCCTTATGGTGCGACAGATTATCCAATTAACTGTGAAATAATCTGGTATACACTAACTTCATTTTCTCACCTAATTAAATAACACGAATACAGAACTTTATGTGGTACAGGGGTACAAGCGTAATAACTTATGTTAACGTGCGATAATTTTTACGATTATGGTTGTTTCGTCACAATTTTTTTTCTAGTTTCCAATAGAACTAATGCGCACTTCCTTGTACATTCTAACGAATAAAAACACACTTTTTTATAGTCTATATGCAAAAGAACTACATTCAATAAACCATTAGCAATTTAAGAAAAAATCATAACGATCTATGCAAGTATTAGGCCACGTAGCCTATTACGAACTCAAAGAGCAATTTTCTGAGGAATCTCATTTCAGCAGCTTGTATTCTGACAGATTGTTGTGTTGTCACTGTCCATGTTTCGGATCCATAAGTAATAATAGGCACTGCCATTGTCATGTATAATTTCATTGTAGAGTCCTTCCTGGCTTTATTTTTCAAAGTTCTTTTTGGTGTTCCTGTTATATAATTAAACTTAGGCTATTTAGTTTGTTATTTATATCTGTTATCGCTATGTATGATATTTCGCAACCTAGGACGTTGTATCTTACTACTTGTTCTATTGGTTTATTTTCTAATATTATCTTTGTCCGAACTGGATGAGCGCCCTTGAAGGCCATTGTTTTTTATTTTTGTGAGGATATTTCCATGTTGTATTTTTTTGATATTTCATTTAGTTTATATAGCAGAATATCAAAGAACAGACAAAAAACAACACAGAAATAAGACATCAACTAAAAGTAGAGGAATTAAACACAACAATAGAGAAATACAGAACAAACTGGAAAGAACACTTGGCAAGGATGACTGAGAATAGAATACCCAAAGCAGCATACAACTATTCACCACGAGGAAGAAGGTTGGGAAGACCAAGGAAAAGATGGAAAGAGCAGCAATTTGGAGCCGGAACAGGCTAGTAAATAAGCCTAAACCGTGAAGAAGAAGAAGAAAGAGCAATTTTCTATCCAACACTTTTTTGGACGTTCCAACCATCTTTTGCCATGAGGATATTAATGAAGCATAGCTTTTTTTAATTCTGTGTGATGGCATTCGTTTAATATGGGCTTTCCAGTTCTTGCAGTTATGTATATGGATTGCAAGGGACAGTGACGTGCATTTCAATGCCTCTCCTATCCGATCCCACCCTTAACCTGCTCATGGCGAAACTTGTTATTAGAAATGAGGCTCTGGGAACCGAGTTCTGGCGGTATAACCACATCACCATAATGTTGAGGAATTGCTTCATTAGTGGGAACCCCACAATAATACCCCTCTGGGTCAGCAACCCACTGGGCGAAAAATTTACATTTGCTTTCAAGTCTCAAACCAACCCTCGGACGAATCAGACAGATCAATTAAAAAAAATGAATGCATACATAGTGTTCTGCCCAAGAGCAAGTCTTTCACTACAAACTCAGCATTCTCCACTCTTTCCTTAACTCAGCCTACCTTTCTGCATCCACATACAAACCATTTATTGTAATATTGTCTGTCATCTGATGTATTTTTCTGCCTCCAACCTTCTTTCCGTTGGCCATTCCTTCTAGGGCATCCGTCAGCAGCAATTTCTTCTTAGCCAGTGGCCAATCCAATTGCTTTTCCTCTTCCTTACGAGTTCCAGTATTGTTCTTCCTTCACCCACTCTTTCTATTGCATCTTTATTTTTATTTTGTCTATCCATTTTATACGCTCTATCCTTCTCCATATCCACATTTCAAGAGCTTTCTGTCGCTTTCCCTATTCTGTCGTAATATCCAAGTATCTGCCCTATACAATGCTACACTGCACACAAAGCACTTCACTAGCCTCTTCCGTAATTTTTTTGCCAAAGTTCCGCAGAAAACGCTTCTCTTCATGTTTAAAGCTTCCTTTGCTATTGCTATTCTCTGTTTTACATCTTGACTGCAGTTCATGTCACTACTGATAGTACAATCCAAGTATTTGTAGCTCTCCACTTGCTCAATGGCTTCATCTTTAATCCTCATGTTTATCTTCCTTGGTTTCCTTCATACAATAATGGCCTACGTCTTATTTATATTTATCTTTATACCATAATCCTCGCACTTGTCATATAGCTCCATCAGCATGTTCCTTAGTGTCATTGCATCTTCTGCTAGCAAAGCCATATCACCAGCAAATGTTACGCACTTACTTTTTCTTCCTCCCATGTTTACGCCTCCAGAACTCCTGAAACAGTTCTTCATTAGTTTTTCCAGTTATATACTGAAAAGAGTAGATAGAGGACATCCTTGCCGTACCCCCCCTTTCCAATTTATCTTCCCTTTGACATTGTTTCTCCTATGATCACCACGAAATTACCAATCATTGGCCTACTTGATTTTACAGTTACATACAGAGATTTCAACGTTGTTACGATTATTACACTATTGATAAGCATATTTACTATGGTAAATAAGTCTATTATACTAAATTTTTAGACACCATGTTGTTTACACTAACAATCAGTGTCTGCAGGTTTTCAATATAGGAAAACAATTATCACTATCTCTTAACAATTAATAGCTTTTATTAAACTAACTAACTAACTCACTGGCACAATCGAACCCGTAAGTTCATGGCCGTGCGGACATAAGCTCTCCATATATCCCTATCCTGAGTCAATGTTTTCCAATCATCCCCTGTATAATTTATTTATTTATTTTATGTTATTTATTTATTTATTTAGCCTGGTGGAGTTAAGGCCATGTGGCCTTCTCTTCCACTCACCAGAACAAGCATATGTTACATATGAATACAAAAAAAATACAATAATAGTCATATAAAACAGGACAAACATATGTTACACATGAATACAAAAAAATTACAATAGTAGTCATATTAGACAGGACAAAATGTTACATATGAATACAAAAAAGTTACAATAATAGTTATTGAACAATTCATTATCTGTCATATTGAATAATAATGAAATTAATGTCTAATAATAGAATGAAACTAAATACAATAAAATTAAATTAATGATACAATGAATAAAAAAGGAATAACAGCTCGAATCTACTATGCATAAAAAGAAGAGAAAAAAAAACACTACAATGAATTAATCTACGCTTTTTATACAAGGCATTAGGTAAATATATTAACAAATCCTAAGTCTATTTTTATTAAATAATGCAAAAACGCATTATTAATTCTTAAAAAGTAGTATTAGTGAGTTGTTTCTGTTAGTGATTTTATTTTCAATTTATTTCTGAAAGATGGTAAAGTTTGGCAGTCTCTGACATAGGGTGGAAGTGAATTCCATGTTCTAGCAAGAGAAACTGTAAAAGATTTCGAATAATAGGTAGTATGATGAGGAGGGATATAAAGGACACTGTGCTCAAGGGATCGAGTATCTAAGTTATGTGTATCAGAGAGTTTAGTGAAGCGGTGTGATAAATAATAATAATCTAGTTCCTCAAATCATAGTTAATGTTATTCTCCCACCTCATTCTTGGCCTACCAACTGGGCGTTTTCCCTTTGGTTTTCCTACAAGAAGCTTTCATGCACGGATTTCATTCCCCATTCGTGCCACATGTCCTGCCCATTGCAGTCCACGAGACTTAACAGTTCTCATTATATCGGCTTCCTATAAAGACCATGTAATTCCCTGTTATGCAGTCTTCTCCATTCACCTGTCTCTTCATCTCTCTTTGGTCCAAAAATTTCCTAAGAACTTTATTCTCAAATACTCCTAATCCCCTTTCCTCCCTTAAAGTAAGAGTCCATGTTTCGGATCCATATAATATAACTGGTAGAATAATAGTTTTATATATTTTCAGTTTAACGTTTTTTGAAAGGAGTTAGGACATCAAGAGTCTCTGCAATGCATAATAGCACGCATTTCCAGAATTGAGCCTATGTTTAATTTCTTTGCGCATCTCATTCATGTTTGTGATTATTGTCCCTAGGTATTTGAATTCAGCCACTTCCTCAAAATTTCCCTCATTTGTCATTAGCTCTCCATTTCCATTATATAATGTATTTCTATTTGTGACCATATACTCAGTTTTATTGATATTTACTTCCAGTCCCAAATTCTTAGTGTTACTCAATAGTGTGTGCATGTGGCCTTTAGTATCTCCTCGCTATTGGCTAATAGTACTACATCATCAGCATAAACTAACAGCTTATTAATACCATTGAGTAGTAGGCCTTCTTCACCCTCTAAAGATTTAATGGCATGCTCTAGTACAAAATAAAATAGTACCCACTGTGGATTTCAAAAGTATCCGAAAACTGTTTGCCTACTCGCACCCTACTCTTTGTGCCATTTAGACACATTCGTATAAGTCTAACTAACTTTTTAGGAATTCCGAACTCCAGCAGGATACTATATAACTTCTCCCTCTTAATTGAATCATATGCTTTTTTGAAGTCTACATATAGTTGATGTACAGTACCATTAATAGCTTTTATTTCATGTAATGATTCATTATCTTGTATAATTTATCTTCCTGAAGTAGGCAAATTCCGCAAATATGTAATACCTGAACTTACAAACTGAATTAAATTTTTCTGAAATAAAATTACAGCAAATAGCAGTTAATATTTTAGTCCATTTTTAAAATCTGAGAAAACATAGCGAACTAAATTGTTATGGTATTAAAATTCCATCATAATCTTTTAGGCTTATATCTTATTCTTCATTGTTTATCCTCTGTCCCTTTGCAGTACATCGTATTTCTCCAAGCAATGTTACTTAAAAGCCAATTACCTGGGCAAGATGACTGTGAGCTGAAATAAATGCTGTTCGAATAATACACTAGACAGGTATACAGAGGCAGGATCACAGGATTGATAGTTAATAGAATGACAGAGTCATAGACGAAGACAAGCACAGACTCTAGAACCAAGGTGAGTAACAAAATTCACCTTTCCCATTAGGAATCGATCCCGTACCTACCATGCCACAGCGATGGATCTGATCATAATACACCATGTACGCATAAACAATCCGTGGTTACAACCTGGTATAGCGTCGCAGTCAGTTGATGGATTTATACGAAACTTGAGTCATTAGAAAGAGAAACTAAATTATAATTTATATGTCGACAGAAACGATAGATGGCAGCAGAAGAATAAAAAAGCGATCTTCATGCTATTTCGCATGTCATTAAGGCATTGCTTGGAAATAAAGAAGTTGTGTTAAATGGTATGAATGCTAAATTTTCATGTGTGTGTGTGAATTGCCGAACATTTAGAGGATTATGGCACCTTGATTTACGCGGTTTTAAACAAACGGCTTTCAGGAATAGATATAATGTCTTTTGCAGCTGGCATCTGAAGTCTTCTGACTTAACCGTTTTTGGCTTTTGTTTAAAGGGTCACATAAAGGATATCCCCGCCAATCCTAAAAAGTGTTGGGAGAAAAAACTTAAATATACCCCCGTGAGTGTAATTGTAAATTGAATTTTTAGTCATTTAGGGTTTATAGAAAGTCTATATACTTTTCACTACCTCAATATCTGCAAGAGCTCAGAATTGGTATCACCGCCGCCATCGAATCCATCCCCATACATATGTGTGGTACTAGTGGGAATATCGCCTTGATATTTGCAGTGTGACACGTGGAGCACACATCGAGCGTCTTTGAAGTAGGTACCAACATTTTAAGCTTATCTTTCTAAGACACCGGTTTCATATATATCCAACAACTGACTATGACGATATACCAGGTTGTAGTCACGGTTTCTGCAGACATTGTGCATCACTTCATTCGATTGACTACTTGTTTTGCAGAGATAGGAATAATGATTATGAATGGTAAACACATATCAAACATATGAATACTGTTAGTAAACAAATTTATTCATTTTTATAATACAAATTTCCATAGAGTAAAAATAGATTTAATGTATAAAGGAATTGTTATTATTGTATATTGTTTCCATTATGAAAAAACGACTATAGGAAGCAAATTGACTCTTAAAACACATCAGCATCAACAAAATAGCAGCCTTGGAAAATGAGAGTTCTATACTGTATATTCTCTCGATAGTAGTAGTAAAACTTATTGCTAAATGTCATATCTCCTTCATGAAAATGAACACTCAGTTACGTCACATGTTTTAAGTCACCAGGAAATGAAAAAATAATATTTTTTTTCCAGAGTATAACACAAGAAACTGGTAATAAAAGATTCCGGGCTATGTGGCCGTGGTCTATAACTGGCGTTTCTTCCAGACGTTTCTCCCTCAACTGCGGAGGGCATCTTCAGTGGCGAGCGCTTCCAGCTGTTGCTTCCCTGTCGTAGACTCGACTGCGAATCATTCGCAGTCGAGTCTACGACAGGGAAGCAACAGCTGGAAGCGCTCGCCACTGAAGATGCCCTCCGCAGTTGAGGGAGAAACGTCTGGAAGAAACGCCAGTTATAGACCACGGCCACATAGCCCGGAATCTTTTATTACCATGATTACCGGCCGTGAAAGCCTGCATTCCACTATACACAAGAAACTGCTTGTTACAAAGTCAAACTCTTCAAAATGCCAATAATCATCAAACCTCTGATTGCTAGCCGCATTAGCTATAAATATGTAATGATGAGTACAAATGGATTTTTCTTGTTTCCATCCACGTACAATGTTAATAATACAGTTGTACTCCGCTTGGTATTCCTTGCATTTTTGAGGTTGGTATGTGAAAGGTTAAATCGATATGGCTGTCCAATTCCATGGAAGAAAATCATGAATAGAGTAAGAACTGGTTTTGTATTTAAATAATGCAGCAATTACATTAATTAAAAAAAATAGTGTATCAAACAATAGTACCAAATGCCGGATACATTAGAATTAGCCCATAATCATCCCATTTCGGGCAAGGGCCTCCTGCGACTGCAGGATGGCTTACGTTATATTCCCGGGTTAGTCAATCCCTTGGGACTCTCACTTCAACTTTTTTTAAGGATTGTTTCCATCATTGCCGTCTTGTATTATTCTAGTCCACAGTACTTTTTTATAATTAAAATAGTTCATTAAGGAATTAACTACCCCTCCGATGGAAGAGTTTATTTGAACTTTTCTCACCGAAACCGACATCCCATGGATCATTAAGGCGAGTCTACCAACGGCAACAAATGGAATGTAAATTCCAATCTGGCATCTGCCTTCCGAATATGAACAATTAAAAAAAAAGAGAGAAAGAGAGAGAGAGAGAGAGAAAGAAATAGGTTCCGATATTTGATTCGTATGTACCTCCTGTCCCGCACCGTAGCCGAGCGGTTAAGGTAGGAAGCCTTGGCGCAGAGCTACGGGACTTGCGCTGGTTCGAGTCTCCATGGGGGAAGAAATGTTCTCATGGTATTTCGGCCAGTATGGGACCGGTGCCCACCCAGCATCGTGAGGCAATTGGGTAGCTACAATAAGTAGCGGCTCCAGGTTGAGGAACCAGCTATAACGGCTGGGGGACTCGACATGCTAACCACATGTCACCCCTACACTGGTTATTGATCATCTACCTCTGTGATTGACACATGTGGATGTGAAGGGCCAGCAGCCGGCTGGTAAAAGGGCAACCGCTGAAAAGTGGAAAGACCCTCAATCGGAAGTGGTTTTTTATTGGGTCTTAAAAGTCATATTTCTCACCTTTTCAGATCTTTGGTCAAACGTCTGCTTATTTCTACGATAAAGTCATAATCTGGGATTTTTTTAAGAGCCTAGTCATCAGGCGATTGGAAATAACCAAAATTGTGTCTGTATAAAAATCGTCAGTTTCACAGTTCACTTGTTTCGAAGGTTTTTGTTGACAGGTAGCAAACGTTTGCACTGGACAATAGAAGAAGATTTCCTTTTTCTTGTGATACAATTGAAAATGTGTATGAATGAACAATTAATATTATGGGTAAAAAATTCATTCTATTATAAGGTCATATTTAAACCTTTTTTTTAGGTTATAAATGCATGCACATTTTCCATTGTTTAGGTCATACAAATGCGCCCCTTAATAATAATAATAAAGATGAAATGTGAAGTGATCCCACTACAGGCCTAAGGAGGCCCTTCGCGTAGAAAGGGGATTAAGGCTTCCACCTTTCTAGATAATCGGCACGTGAATGCCAGCATGCGTGACGCGTGTTTTCCCGCCAGAATATATGTCTGGTAGACATACTCCAGGGCCATGGAGGGCAGAAGGTTTGGATAGTTTAATAATCCACCACATCGGGACCCGAACCCACAACATTCTAGTATAATGCCTTAACAAACTACGAAACCGCGTAGTCCGATTACAATAATAATAATAATAATAATAATAATAATAATAATAATAAACTTATCTTATAAGCCCTCGTGTCTCTCAATGAGAATTAGGCATTCTCCCCCTACAGGGGAGAAATTCAACCATACTAATTTAGTTAACTTGTTTTCGGATAGATGTCATTGAGTGGAAGGGGTCAGCGATACGCCTCATAGTGACATCTAGATACCAAGGTAGTACTAGGAAGGGAATATTCAGCAAATATTACATAGATGCCTTTTTATTCAGATTTAAGGATATTTTACGAGCCTGAAAATCTTCTCTCTCGGAGCACTTTTCCTTGGATTTTTGCATCCTAAAAAATCCAACGACCCAGCCGGGTTTGAACCCCCGTCCCTCTGAACTAGAGGCAAGGAACATAACCACTAGTCCACCGCATATAATAATAATAATAATAATAATAATAATAATAATAATAATAATAATAATAATAATAATAATAATAATAATCCAGGGATTAAGCCTGTTGGTTCGTTCCGATTTCATGAAAGCTAGAATTGTTAAAATTATTCAGACCAACTTCTGTGTGGGAATTCAACATTTCTCCTTCCGTGTGGTTTATAATTTAGCAATAATTTTGGAAATCTTTCTTCTGGCATAGAAATCAACAAGTTCTTTCCACGGGTTCCTATATTTAATTATTAGGTCTGTAAGTTTGAAAATATTTAGTTCCTTTCTTATATCATTTTTTTCTTATCCAGCAGAGTATAATAATAATAATAATAATAATAATAATAATAATAATAATAATAATAATAATAATTATTATTATTATTGTTATGTTAGGTGTGTCTTGCTTTGAAGTTCTTATTGTTCTTATAAAGCTACTAGTACACTGCAAGATTTATCCAGGAAACGAAGACGGGGGAAGGGAAGAAATCTGGATAATGTACGTCGTACGGGTTGCAGATCTCTCAGGTAAAAGTTGCACTTCTTGTGTCGACATATGGTATTATTTTTTCTGAACTGGGAACGTTTTTAAAATGCTGTGTTATCGCAGCTTGAGAACAGCTTGTTGAATGCGAGTTTTTCTAACAAATTCAAAATATTGTCAGTTTCACGTACAAGGTACAGTCTACATCACATGCAACTGGAAATGTATTATCATCACCATCATCATCCAGGGATTAAGCCTGTTGGCTCGTTCCGGTTTCATGAAAGCTAGAATTGTTAAAATTGTTCAGACCATCTTCTGTGTGGGCATCCAACATTTCTCCATCCGTGCGATTTATAATTTTGGAAATCTTCCTTCTGGCATTATATCAATATGTTCTTTCCAGTCGTTCCTATATTTAATTATTCGGTCTGTTAGTTTGAAAATATTTAGTTCCTTTCTTCATTTCTTTTCTTATCCAACAGAGTATATCCTGCTATATTTCTTAAAAATCTCATCTCAGCTGCTTCCAATCTTTGTTCTTGTCTTTTAGTGATAGTCCAACATTCTGATCCATACATCAATACAGGAACAGCCATTACTTTATAAAATTTAATTTGTATTTCTTTTCTAGTGTTTTTAAGGGTTCTTTTAATAGTGCCAAACATTTTGATTAAATGTATTTATTTTGTCATTAATATCTTCAATTTTAACGTATGATAAAATAGAAAATGTGTTATTACTATACAACGCAAGATTAAACGAGATTAATAAACATGTTAATTAACGTTGTACTACTAGAGTGAAGATTAAACCAGGCTGAAAGGAATGTTGTATAAAGAACTGCCAACTATGGCAAGCAACATACAGGGTTTCCATAAATGCTCTTTCGGGTTTCGAACACGCGTAACTTCAGTTAAAATAAACTTACAAAACTGAAACTAGTACTAATGGAAAGAGAAACTCAAAAAGTTTTGGTTTATAGTATCACAGTTGGCAACACTGACGTATAATTACATAAAACACTGCGTATTGTTGAAAGTGAGAAAATGGCTGGTATAGAGGATAGGCGAGCGTTCTGTGTTCTCGAATATCATGTTCGTCAATCTGTAATTGTTGTTCGACATTTTCAAACAAAGTATTGAAAGGTGGATCTTCACCTTACAAAGACCGTCCTTGATCTAAGAGGGCGCATCAAAGCGACCATCGAAACAGTTGACCATGATATGCTATAACGTTCTTGGGCAGAAATGAACTACATACTTGATGTGTGTCGTGTTACCAACGGAGGGTCCGTTTATCGGGCCCCAGCTGTGCTCACAACAGTAACAGGGCGCGTCCCCGGGTGGCGGATAGGGGAACGGTCGGTGGTTTGCTTGCACTCCTCCCGGCTAGGTCCAGACCGGACCCGCGGGCCATTTGTGAGGTCGTCAGGACTCGAGCGACCTGATGCACTACATAGCTCGTACTGCGCCCACTTCAGCAGCAAATCGCGTCCCCTCGGTGGCGTAGTGGGGAAAAGGTCGGTGGATCTGCTAGTCAGTCTTCCCTTCCAAGTCCGATGGACTCGCGGAACATAAGTGGGGTCAACAGGAGACGAGCGCCCTGTTGTACTAAAGCTCAAATATCCCGGCCCACAGCGGGAGCAGCGGCCGTCGTGGCGAGGCGGTGGGAAATTGTGGAGATCAGAAGCTCCCTTCTCTTGGTTAATCCCGAGGACCTTTGTGGGGGCACCATGGGCGATGAGCTCCCTGGATGCCTACATTGCTCAGTGGGCTGACTCACAGCAGCGGCACGACTAGGCTTAGTCTTGCGAACGGGCTGGTTGGGACAATACCGGGCGTAATGCTGGGAATTACCACCAGGTCGATAAGCTCGGGAAAGGAGGAAGCGCGGTCTTTGTTGGTGGGATTTAGCGCCGACTCTGGATCCGAGTGACCCAAGGACAATCTGTGAGGTCGTCAGGAGTTGAGCGACCTGACGTACTAATGCTCAGGCTGGACCCACTTCAGCAACCAAACACGTCCCCAGCTGGTGCACTGGGGGAAAGATCGGTGGATCTGCTAGACAGTCCTCCCGGTTAAGTCCAAGGGACTCGTGAACCATTAGTGGGGTAGGCAAGAGTTGAGCGCCTTGTCGTACTAGTTGCTCATCTGTTGGAGCTTGCGAGCTCCGTGCTGGCCCACAACAGCTGCAGAAGGCGTCCCTGGGGGCACACCAGGGCTCGGCTCGGACCAGTCCAGAGGGAGCTACTGTACTGGTTCCTGGCTCGGCCTACGGGCCCGTCGACAAACTGTGGGGTCGCCAGGAGATGAGCACCTGGATGTACTAAAAGTCTCACATTGTTGGGCTTGTAGCCCTAGACGGTCTCACAACGGCTGCAGGACACGTCCCTGGAGGCAGAACAGGGGAATGGTCGGTGGATCTGCGACAGCAGTCCTCCCGGGTAGGCTCATGGAGCCCGTGGACCAACTGTGGGGTAGTCAGGATTGAGTGACCTGATGTACTATGTAGCTCAGCAATTCCCAAAACTGCAAACTCCAACACTCTCTCCCTGGGGTGTTGGTTTAAGGACCGTGAACTTGAACGTGGACGTGAACATAGGATAGGGAGGACTAGAACTAGGACTTGGGAGTATGGTCATGACGATCGAGGTATCCCAAGGGGGGACGGCTGGGCCTAGATGTTACCAACGGAGCTCACATTGAAAATCTCTAAGGTGCTGTAACCAAAACGTTTTGAGTTTCTCTTTCCATTAGTACTAGTTTCATGTTTGTAAGTTTATTTAAACGCAAGTTACAAGTGTTCGAAACCCGAAAGGGCATCTGTAGGAACCCTGTATATTTCTTCTTATACGTATTACGCAATTTCACTTTAACCATCGTCATTTAAGCCGACCCTTTAAAATTAAAACGTACAATGAAAATATCTGGAACTATAGCAAATTTAGCAACTTTATTAACTACACTATGGGAATATTTAAGAGCTATATCATGGTAACAAATAATTAACCTGTAAACTTAGTATTTATGTTACGGTGGTCTATTGCCTCTAGTCGCAAGAATCCCGGGTTCAAATCCGACCGTGGTCGATTAGTTTTTATTTTAGGATGGAAAAACCCAAGGAACAAGTCCTCCGAGAGGGATTTTGAACCATGCTTGAGTCTGAAGATTTCATAAAAACGTCAAAGTTTTAAAATTAATTAGAAATAGTCCCTAGAGTTACACTATAATGCCAAATTTTAAATAGAAAATAGGCCTAAATAAAAAAAAATATTCAATATATTTTCAAATCCGATATATGTAGGACACATTCAACAATCCCACAGAACTCAATACGTATTGCTTTATGCTTGGATACACTACTTTTAAGGATGCAATTTCTGCATACATATTTTTGCGCGATAGTGCGTTTTGTCGTACTTACAGCAATGGCGAACATAACTGAAAGTCCAACTTCCTACATATCGGGGTTGCCAACCTAAATAACTATACTGTAATTTTACACATTACAAAACGCGTGGTAAGTAAAACCACTGCTCTCTATGTATACTACATAAAATGTATATACAAAAAATATTCAAATGGTAGTGTTAATATAAATTATGCTAAACAAATCACTGCATTTTAAATTAACTGAACTTTATTTGAAACAATATAAAACAATACATACGCACTTTCTGCCATTTTATCACTAATTGGTCTCACGGGCTCCTGTAGTTTCAACTAATATGCATTGCCCACACTGTTAACATTAATCAGTTGTTTATAATGAACGCAAATATTTCCAACAAATATGTTATTATTTTACTATTATTTATTATTTTGAAAACACAATCGCGCAAAACATAATGTATAACGCACGTTTGTGAAGTGATTTACAGAATCTCGGAGATTAAAAACCTCGTTATCGCTCGGTTTTTAAACATTTTCCTCGATTCTGTAAAAAGCACTCCCCAACCTGGCATCGTAATATACTATTGTATAACTAGATAATGTATTAGGAAAATAAATAAGTAAACTGATTTATAATCCTACTCTTGCCCCAAAATGGAACAAAAGATAAACTCATTGCATGGGAATCTAATTTTTGCAGTATTTGTACAGTATAAGTTACAATAATGATAATAATAATAATAATAATAATAATAATAATAATAATAATAATAAAAAAATAATCTAATTTCAGGAAGACAAATGACCAAATTGTGTCGAAACGATCTTAAGGAAATATTTTTTAGACGCAAGGAAGACAAAATGTTACCGATTACATTGAAATTTAGATCCAGATAGTATCGATCCAATTACAGCACTATTGATAATTTTGTAATAACACTTAAAATAAAGTAAACTAGTATATTTTTAAATTTGTACAGTGTATTTGTGATTAATCACATAAAAAACTATATTTTTTGCCCCAGGTTGTCATTTCGACATTTCTGATTTTCTCTCCTGGCATTGGCGTGAAACTTTAATAATACATATACTTACTACTTACACCATTTAATACATTAACACAAATCATTTTACATACTGGAGAGGAAGTAATATAGCCTTAATGTGCAATTTTTAAAAAACGAATTCCTTTAGATACGTGAAATCCAGTATCTTCTAAGTTTGGGCAACAAATGTCCGTTTTTCTAAGAAACAAAATACGAAAACTTATTCTTATTATGTCCACCGCAATGGTCTCGAGGTAGCGTGCTGCCTTGTCATGCAGCGGGCCCGGGTTCGATTCCCGGTCGGGACAGGTTCCAGGGTGAGGTTTTATTCGGGTCTTTCCTCACCTGCAAGACAAATTTCAGGAAGTTTAGGGCCCAACGGTCCCGAAAATCATCCGGTCATCATCAAATCATTATCATTATCATCCTTTACAGATGTGGAAAGAAACGGGAAGCTACCGCACCTATAATTCCCCAGTAAAGCTGCAAAGCATAGCATGAAAATGCTATGATTGCAATAAGAGACCTGCTCCCGGGTAGAGTTACTGTGGAATGGAATGGATGGAATTCTTATTATTTAGAAAAATCGTGAGAATTGACATTATTTTCATACAATACAAATTGAATAGGAAATTCAACAACTTATTCCTTGACATTTTTGATAACAAAATTTAAAACGGCTGTAATTTAACGACAATCCTTACCTCCTTGCATAATATTAATAACAAATATTTATTTATCTTAGTCTTGGGTTACAGTCAACCATGATACCGATAAATAACAAAACAGAAAGTTGTTCCATTTCACGTTATTCTAGTATGTAAAAAATGTGCCAATATTCACCATCAGCATTAAGCAGTGTCAAAATAAAATTATGCAGAAAAATACACCGTGTCCCGTTCAAACCTTCCACATTTCAATTAATCATAACTCTCAAAGTATGCGGAATTATGAAATGAGGTTGGTATTAAAAGAAAGATAAACTCAAAAAAAAGTTTGTTTTCATTGTTGCAATTAATTCATCTGTCGCATGTTGAAAAATAATGGCATAAAACAAAATGGCGACTCCTCAGCAACGAGCACAAACTGTTTTCTGGTATGCAGAGACGAAGTCAATAATTACAATGCAAAAAAAAAAATACCGGAGAGAATATGGAGGAATTGTACCTGATAGGAAGACCATTAAGGCATGGCTTGAGAAGTTTCTGGCGACTGGAAGCATTAAAAAAGAATCAGGAGGCGTTCATACACGTGTTTTATAACAAAATATTGAAGAAATTAGAGTAGAACTTCAGAGAAGTCCACAAAAATCAATTCGCCAAGCTTCCCGGCAGTTCAGTAGATATATTGGACAGAACGTGGCACGAAATCGAATACAGACTTGAAATTGTTCGTGCTACTAATGGTGCACATATAGATGTATTTTAGTGTGTGGCAATGAAAATGCTTTGAGTTTCTGTTTCGTTTAATACCGGCCTCATTTCATAATTCCGCATACTTTGTTAGTTATGATTAATTAAAATGTGGGAGGTTTGAATGGGACATCCTGTATTTTTTATAAAACCATATATTTGTGATCCAATTCTATATGAAGATTGATTATATTTACCTAAAATAACTGATACTTAAAATCAGTGAAATTATATCACTTCTACCCCTTACATTGTCAATATTCACTCTATTCATTTTACGAACTAAAGAAAATCGTTGACATTTCCATTACTTCACCTTAATTATATTTGAGTATTATTTTTAAATTACAGTTTCTTATGTTTAACTCTGGAAAATATTAGTATGTATATTTTCCTATAAATTAAGAGAGAGAACTTTATATAGAGACATCTATATATGTATCTGCAAGACACTTGGTTATGCTGTCCTGCATTGTAACAGTTCCAATTTGCATAAATGTTATTACAATATGTTACGCAGTATGTTTCCCCCATAAAATTATATTTTAACGACGCGCAACACCCTCCTCATCTACACTTGAAAATCACAAACTTAAAACTTATAATTGGGCTATTAATTGTAGTAAAAGTTAGTTCAGATAAACACATACAGATATTAGGACCATAGTTCATCCGGAAATGAATTTAATTATATATTTCATTAGACACCCATAAAAAAAACATTTTCACTTGCAGATTCTTTAACATCTTTGAGCAGATCGCGTCTAAGTAGTATACCAATAGGCTTTCAATTTAATTAGGTTAAATTAATGTTGAGAAGTAAACATTATGAGGTATAATCATTGAAAATCATCGGAGAACATTTTTTGACAAATCACCTCATAAATTTCGTGTTTTTCACGAAACCGAAGAATTTCATCAGTCGGAATTGTGGCTGAAAATGGACGTGATTACGTTTGAGACCGCGGTTTCGTAAAAAAAAACATGACACTTGTGAGGTGAGTTGTCAAAAATGTTCTCCGATGAATTTAAATTTTCAATTCAATATTTAAGTAAAAATAATGCGGAACTATATATAAAATGTTAAAGAATAAAAGAAGAAGAGATAGTAGATTGAAGTTTTATAAAACATTGGCAGTTCCTGCATTACTTTATGGGAGCGAAACTTGGGTAATGACCAAAAAACTGCAAAGTAGAATACAAAGCGCAGAAATGAACTTTCTTAGAAGAACAAAAGGCTGCACAAGATTGGATCGGATAAGGAATGAAGATATAAGAACAGAGTTAAATATATATCCATTGGATGAGAAAATCAGAGAATATAGAGAGAAATGGTTTACGCACGTGGAAAGAATGAATGTATCAAGATTACCAAGAGCAGGATTTAACTACAAGCCAAGAGGTTCAAGGAATGTAGGAAGGCCAGTGAAAAGATGGACAGAACAACTGTGAGGCGGAACAGGCAATTTGCCTAACCCGTGAAGTGAAGAAGAAGAAGAAGACAATACTGTATGTTAAACTGATGTTATTAAATGTAACAGGTTATACTAAATAACGTTTTACACATAAGATCACTCAAAATGTCTTCACAGAAGTCTTTAAACTCTTCTTCTCCTTCTTAATCAGAATTTGTAGGATTTTCATCCTGTTTATTTTCAAAATCACTCCTCGGCGGAAGACTTGTTATTTTTACTTTATTAAACACAATTTGTATATTTGCTTTTCACCAGTCTTTTGTTACAGTGTTCAGTGGTTGAGTTCTGTTTTCACACTTCGCTAAGATGATATTTGGGGCATGGTCTGTTGCAGTCCTCCTAGGGTTCATGGTATATTTTGTTGAGGCATATATTTCCATGAAAACCATAGGCAGCGAAACATGTGTACAGGTGTCGAAGTTCGGTTCCTTCCAGGTTTGTATTTTCATTTCGTCTGTTTCCAAAATTTCTCTCGGTATCTCGGCGGCTTTGTTCTGTCGCTCTTCGATTACGGCTCTGAAAGCTGGCGTTTCCGGTAATCCGAAGCAGTGTTTGATATCCTCAATAAAGAAGGATTCCTTCCTGGGCTATTGCATAGGCATCACAATTTCTTGTATATTTTGAGATTGACAGCGCTCTTTTGAGAAACCTTGATTTAACGTTCTCCTGTTTCTTAACGTTTTTCACCGTCAAGTGATTCCATATTAGCTGGATTCCGTATGTGGCGGCCGGCATAACTTTAAGCTTGAAGAGCTTCTTCATTGCAGTTGGGAGGGATAGTCTTTGGAGTTTAGGGATATCGTACATGGCTTTTGTTGCAGGATACGAATTCTAGTAGAAAACGTATTGGATATGCATTCACTGTCTATCCATCTCTTGGTTGGTCATCCTCTTGGTCCTCTCGTCTTTAAACTCCTTGACCAATAATTGTCTATCGGATATCGGCAAGTAATTTTAGGTGGAATCGGGATACTTTTTAAAAATTGTATTGAGGTCTTAATTGTTTATTTTCATTTTCACTCACAAAATTATATGAAATACAATAGACACGTGCGTATTAAAAAAATCAATGGGAGAAATTACATTTGCGGTCTTGAACCAGTTTTTTAAAGTTAGGTTCACGCGGTGAGAGTGTCTTTAAGGTGTGTTTAAATGAATATGGTCGCTCCGATTAAAAGAGGCTTCAGATGTTGCCGAAATCAGAGATCGATTTATAAAATTTATTATTTCATTGAATAAAATCATCATGTTGCATTCAGGTGTACAGAGGTTTTATATGGATCGGCGTTACATAATATGCTGTACCGGCCGGTTAGCTTCTCCCTTCTGCCGCCGCTCTTCAGCGTGTACTCTCCTGCCCTGTACAGTTTAGCAAGTACAATATGTAACAAAATTGTTCTCATGTTTTGAAATGTTGAAAATATATAACTCCTTAAATAAATATTGTTTGTATTAACCTAATTGGAAATTTTCTTTTTATGTTTTAGTTCATTAATGTTATATATTTTTGTGAGTTGAGTATGATGTCATTTTAGGCTACCAGTTTTTGGCCTTCCCCGGTTCAGACCTTTGACCTTCCGGACCGCGGTCCGCCAGTTGCTGACCCTAGGTCTATAGCATCACGTAATGACAAACAGTTCAAATCTGCCACTGGAAACTCAGGATTTTTCTTAGGCATTCAGGATTATTATGTCTTGTAAAGCAGAGCTTGGTGACCAGAAGTCCCATAGTTATAATCCATTGGATTGAATCAGTGTTGAATTGCAGACAATCCACATGTCCGATGAACTTAGGCGCGGTATCCTGAAGCTATATCTGGATATTTCTAACTCTATGTGCTGGTGCGATATCCTACTGGAAGATTCAGCGATCCCTGTTAAAAAATTTATAAATGAAAGGATGAACAAATTTCTCCACATGTACCTATGACTTTGACATTTTCACAGAAATGAACCTTGGTGGCGCCATTGTAAGAGACATCCAACCAAATCATCATTGATAATGGAGACTGCCATTCCAAAGGGGAGTAAACTGGAGGGATTCTTCAAGACTTCGAGCAAACACACTACCATTTTTGTGGTTTAATTTTGATTTACTGAGAAAACTTTTTCAACAGAGAAAATAATTATTCTGTGTTCATTTCTGGCATACCATCAAAGAGGTAAGCAATTTTTCATGTCAAATATTTTTTTCACGAGCGGAAACTATACTCTGTCCGTAGAATCTGTAGAGAAGCTGTTCGAATTAAACCATCTACGCAGGACGCGAGCAAAAATACGTGACCAACGAGACCGCGGAAGGAAGTGCAGGAGGAAGAACATATCATGTGACATTACTCATTTAACTCTTGAGCTTCAAGCGAGAAAAATGTCTAATCGGAAAGCTGGCGAATTTCTCTACACATTCCATGGACAGATGCACTCGAAAATCCGGAAAAATGCACGAATTTTTCCAAAAATGGGTTAAAAAATCGAAAATTTTGCACAAGTACAATAAGTTATTATATAAATGTAGATATAGATACATTGTACTTCAACAATAAGGACGTGGTCCCTAGTCCTGATGTAATATCCTGGAGAGACTCAATTTTGCCATTTAAATCCATAGAACCATTAGCTTCTATTCGTGGAGAAATTTCTTCCAATTTGTTTGCCTAAATGATTTTATTCCTTCCGCGGTCAGTTAAACGAAGCGGATACATTTTTGGACTTGCGCTTGGTTATCAGAACGTTTTTCTGGGAGAAAATTCAAGATCGGTTTCAGCTTATAATTGTTGATGGTTTCTTGTTAGATGCGATGTAACTTAAGATGTTAAAGCGTTTCAAAATGAAGTTATTGTTAGTTAATCTGAGCAGTTTAACAAAATAATATTAAGAGATTCCGTGCTATGTGGCCGTGGTCCATTACTCGTGTTCCTACCAGACGTTTCTCCCTCAACTGCGGAGGGCATCTTCATGTCCTGCTACAGCTGATTTGCCCATTTACCCTTGCCTACAGTTCCTTTTGTGGCAATTCTTCTTTTCGTGGTTCCTATGTATGATTTTCCACACGAACATCGAATTCGATATACGTCGCAAGTGGAGAGAGGTGGCCCAGGATCATTTGCTGAGTGAAACATCTTAAAGAAGATCTACACCATCTTTTCAAATGTTTCCAGAAAAATTGTTACTTACTTTACTTTTGAGGGTCTCTCCACTTTTCAGCGGTTACCCTGTATTCCCATTCGCCATGGTTACACATCCAAAGAAATAAGACGAACCATAACTCCACGAAGAGAGCTAGTCAGAATGAATAATACACCCTCAGTCAGCATAGCATTCTTACCAGATATACAAGGAGTCAGGGATCGTATCGGAAAAGCACAGCCTTTTTACCAAATATAGGAATCAGGGTTCGTATCGGAAAAGCACAGCCTTTTTACCAAATATACAAGGAATCAGGGATCGTATCGGAAAAGCATAGCCTTCTTACCACATATACAAGGAATCAGGGATCGTATCGGAAAACTACTACAAAAACACAACATAAAAACCGTTTACAGACCCACAAGAAAAATAGAAGACTACCTTCGCTCAGCAAAGGATCCTCGGTTACCTCTCTCCGCTTGCGGCGTATATCGACTTCCATGTTCGTGTGGAAAATCATACATAGGAACCACGAAAATAAGTATAGCCACCCATTTATCGGAACACAAAAGAAACTGCAGACAAGGGCAAACGGACAAATCAGCTGTAGCAGAACATGCTATTCCATTGAAGATGCCCTCCGCAGTTGAAGGAAAAACGTCTGGTAGAAACACCAGTAATGGACCACGGGTACATAGCCCGGAAGCTCTTAATATTATGATTACCGGCCGTGAAAGTCTGCATTCAGTCTAACAAAATCTGAATGATAATTCAATTCCGGACTTATATCTACTTAGGCATTTCACTAAAGAAAATCACAAAATGTTGTCATTCATAACTGTCAGTTGGTACTAGAATAGGTGGAATTTAAAGTTATAGTCAAACTGGTCAGTGTTGCCAACAGGTATAGGGCTGTATTTTATTCAACAATGTTCTTTAAAATTCAAGTGATTAGTGTTGCAATTCAAAGATGAGAATGTCATTTTTTCTTAACAATCTCACTTCAGGCATGGTATTCTTTTACTTGCTGCAATCCTAAACACGCTTTTTGCAAACCAGATATTCATATCGATGTAAGTTATGCCAATTTTTATACATATAAGCATTAGTACTTAAGATGTATGAGGACATAATGATAAAAATAAAGTATTAAAGTGCCGTAGACCTACTTCATCTAGAAAATATTTAGATTCAGAAATTAACAAAACATTGCACAAATTGCCTCAAATACAGTAAAGTTCCTATTCGGTAACCATGTCCATTAAAATCTACTTTTCCTAGGAACGAAAACGAAGTCTCATAAAATCAATAGGTATATAGTTTATGCCGTTATTTAAAAGATCAGATAAAAATGAAAATAATCATAATAAAGTAAAATTATTAAAACAAATACAAAGAAAAATATTCGGGATGTCCCAAGTTGAAATCCCGGTGCCAACTTATCTGACGAAAGTATCTTTCTGGGGTTTCTCAAACATAAAGGCAGATTCTGGATTACAGTTCCATTATCAGAAATCATTCTATCATATTTATCATTTTACAGTATCATTAAAATAAATAGAGGCGATATAACTTTAGTATATATTAAAAAAAAGAAAAAGAAGACATAATCTAAATAATAAGGAATTGCATCCCGTAATATGAATAAAAAGCTCCATGGCGCGACAGGCCTAAAACACACTTGGCCTACCAGCCGGCTGCTGGCTTCACATCCATATGTGTTAATCAGAGGTAGAGGATCATCCAGCCAGTGTAGGGGTGACATGTGGTCAGTATATCGGGTCCCCATCCGTTATAGCTGGTTTTCTCAACCTGGAGCTGCTACTTATTGTAGCTACCCAAAAGCCTCACGATGCTGCTAGGCACTGATCTCAAACTGGTCGAAATTACATGAGAAAATTTCTTCCCCCATGGAGATTCGAACCAGCGCAAGTCCCGTAGCTCTATGCCAAAGCATCTTGCTTAACCACTCTGCTACGGCGCGGGACCCCTAATATGAATGCATTATATTTATTACTTTCGCACTCTTATTTAGCCAACAAGTCCCGCGATATATCCGAGGATTCTAAGGCATCATGTCTTGGTATAGAACTACGGGATATAGGCTGAAAAAAATTGTTCATGAAATTTTGGGTTTGTATTGAAAATCGTGTCGGGATTTGGATAGTTACAATAAATAGCGTCTGCACGTAAAAAAAATATATATAAAAGTAGGCTAAATTGGGTTGCGGCTCGACAGACTGTCCGCATGACACCCTTATTCTGGTCGGATAATCTTCCACCTCTGTAAATTTTCTCCCAATTTCATTAAAACAAATCCTTGTGCAGAATCTTGTATTGCCACACTTCGATCATTGTGAAGTTATATATAATGATCTAAACTATGACTTGTCGCAGAGACTGCTGCGTGTTCATAATGCTTGCGTTCGATTCATTTTCAATATCAGACGTTATGATCATATTTCCGAAAACTTCAATAACCTCTCTTGGCTCCGTCTTACTGACAATTGCACTCTCTTTCACTTCTTTTCAAGCTTCTGGATTCCTACATTCCTAGTTACCTGGCGTCCAGATTTGAGAAGTTATCTTCTTACTACAATGTTGACACTAGGTCAACAAGATAACAGTGTGCTAACAATTCCTCTTCATAGCACTTCCTCTTATTCTACTTCCTTCACAGTAGCCTCTGTCCGCTCCTGGAATTTCCTTCCTCAAAATATCAGGGGTTGCCGCACACTTGGCACCTTTAAGTCACGCTTATACAGTTACCTGTTGTCTAATAATTAATTTTTCTCTATTTATTTAAATTTATACTATGTCATTAATAATTTTTTCTCGTTTTTTATATCTTGTACATATTACATATTTAATTCGTTAACTTTAGAGTAAATCAAAATACATTATAAATATTGATTGTATTGTATTTATAACATGCAATTTTTTATGTATATTGTAACTTAGACGTAAGATTATTTTTTTGTATTTTTTAAAACCTGATTGAGTGGCAGACAAGGCCTTAAGGTCTTAACTCTGCCAGGTAAAAAATAAAGCTATTATTATTATTATTATTATTATTATTATTATTATTATTATTATTATTATTAAATGGCACATGCGGAAGTGAGACAAGCGGCCAGCTGTTAGACCAATCCTTATTGGCCTGACGCACCATGGAGTTATTTAGTGATCAAAATGTAAAAATAATAACAATAGTGAGTCATGGAGGCACTGGGGCTATATGGCCATACAGTTCTACTGTAAAATAAAAGTTGTCAACTGTCCACAAATGAAAATAAAGAATAGTTGTAACTTAGATTAATAAAGTTAATTTTAGATAGAAATAGTTTTAATTCAGATTAGATTAGATGTGGATTTCTGGAAGAGTCACCTGTAATTCAAATTAATCAAGTGAATTTCAGATATTAATCTGTAATTCAGATTAATTGAGTGAATTTCAGATATAGTAGTCTGTAATTCAGATTGAGTGAATTTCAGAAATAAGGATCTGTAATTCATATTAATAAAGTGAATTTCAGAAATTTAATCTGTAATTCAGATTAATTAAGTGAATTCAGAAATAGTGATCTGTAATCCATATTAATAAAGCGAATTTCAGAAATAGTAATCTGTAATTCCGATTAATCAAGTGAATTTAAGAAAGAGCCAGTTGTAATTTAGATTAATAAAATGAACTGCAGAAACAATAATTGTAATTCACATGAATAAAGTAAATATCACAAATAGTCAATTGTAATTTGTACTAGTAAAGCGAATTTCATAAACAGTCGGCTGTAATTCAGATTTAAAAAAAAGTGAATTTCAGAAATAGCCAGTCTTAATTTAGATTGATAAAGAGATATTCAGTAACAGTTGTAATTCAGAAACAGTAAGTTGTAATTTATATTAATAAAATGAATTTCACAAAGTCAGTTTATAATTCAAATTAAAAGTGAAATTCAGAAAATCAGTTATAATTGAGATTAATAAAACGAATTTCAGAAACAATAGTTGTAATTCACATGATTAAACTAAATATCAGGAACAGTCTGCTGTAATTTAGATTAATAAAGTGAATTTCAGAAATAATCAGTTGTAATTTAGATCAATAAAGTGAATTTCAGAAATAATCAATTGTAACTTAGATCAATAAAGTGAATTTCAGAAATAATCAGTTGTAATTTAGATTAATAAAGTGAATTTCAGAAATAATCAATTGTAACTTAGATCAGTTGTAACTTAGATCAATAAAGTGAATTTCAGAAATAATCAGTTCTAATTTAGATTAATAAAGAGAATTTCAGAGAAAAAAGTTTGTAATTCAGGCTAAGAGTAAATTTCAGAACATCGGTTATAAATGAGATTAAATAAAGTGAATTTCAGTAAATTAATAAAGAGAAGTTTAGATTTAATATCGATTCTTAATTTAACTTAGGAAACATACGATATAATTCTGATTAATTAACTGTAATTAAAAAAAACATCAGGTGTAATTCAGGAAATATAAATTCAATAGTTACCCCCGAAAACAGATCTAACACATAAACTGCTACTCATGGCTTGACTAACTTATTCCACCATTTTGTTACATATTCTTTTGAATACCAACTTTTAAGAATAAATAAAACAGGTCTAGAGAGCAGGGGTAGTTTTACATGCACCATACCGTGTTATTCCTCGGATATATCACTAATCCACTGAAAACTCAACTCTCGAAGTTTTATGGGTTAGATCTCTTTTGAGGGCAACTATACAATTAATATTGCTAAGATTCAAAATTGTGTTATAAAATATTTGTGATTTTTAAATTACGTCTAGGCCTTTCAGAATTACACTTCTTCTTCTTCTTAAACATAATTTGTAGGGTTTTCATCGTGTTTATTTCCAAAATCACTCCTCGGAGGAGACGTTATGCTTTATTAATTACAATTGAACAATATAAATTAACATTTGACCTGTTATGAAATTCATGTATTAATTACAACAACAAATACACCTGTGACTTTCTGAACTGCAGTTATTCATTTCTGAATTACAACTGTCAAAGATGTAGTATTTCATACCTACAATTTATAGGATATTATATATATATATATATATATATATATATATATATATACTTACACAGTTGGCAACAATGACCGAATATGGCAAATTCGAAAAATCAGCGAGGTACATCTTACAATAGAAACTTAGATTGATACTCAACTGTCATCACTTCTTAAATATCCAACACTTCTATTACAAAAAATAGCCCAAATAGTTTTGTGTTCAGCTATGTCATTCGTCCCAGAGGCAGAGCTGTTTCTGTCTTACATAATACGAGAAGAGGCTGCATTTCTTGCAGGTTTTAATTCCACACCGGTAACTACCGCCTCCAGCGTTTCCCGCTTTACTGTCGCCTTTACCCTTGCAGTATTTTAAGCCACAGGGGTACCAACCTATACACATCTCCAGGTGACACTGACATGGAGTCCATGGGTCTATCGTTTCGAGGCACCTTCCTATAGTGGACGCAGCAGAAGGATCTTCTTCTACCGCGTTGTATGCGACGCCAGCATCGTGACGTACTGCTGTGGGGTACCGGGTTACAGCACCCAGAAGAGCCGACAATGAAGCCCCTGCAATAAAACAAAAAAAAAATTAATAAAGCTGATATTTATCTATGATTATATACGCTCATTTGAAATTAGTACAGTCTTACACTATCAAATATGATCTTCAAAGGGACGACAATTTTGCTGAGAGGTTTCTTAATTCATCCCTGAGGTTCTTTTACATACCATAAATCTACGAGGGACATTTCATAAGTAATGGACAGGTTGATATTACTGTGGATTGGATCATGCAACAACATTGGGACGAGGGACATTTCATAAGTAATGGACAGGTTGATATTACTGTGGATTGGATCATGCAACAAAATTGGGACGAGGGACATTTCATAAGTAATGGACAGGTTGATATTACTGTGGATTGGATCATGCAACAACTTGGGACGAGGGACATTTCATAAGTAATGGACAGGTTGATATTACTGTGGATTGGATCATGCAACAACATTGGGACGAGGGACATTTCATAAGTAATGGACAGGTTGATATTACTGTGGATTGGATCATGCAACAACATTGGGACGAGGGACATTTCATAAGTAATGGACAGGTTGATATTACTGTGGATTGGATCATGCAACAACATTGGGACGAGGGACATTTCATAAGTAATGGACAGGTTGATATTACTGTGGATTGGATCATGCAACAACATTGGAAATTACGTCAGATGTAGCTCAGAGCTTGAGGAACAAGCACGTGTTTTCTCTACACCCAAACAAATTAGTAGATATGATAGATTAGTAGATATGATAGTAAATAAACATATTATCTGTGTTATTGTGTGATTTGAAGTGTAGTGACTATAGGAGGGCATGTATGCTACATTTTCAATTTAACTGCATGCAAACTTTCAAATTGGCTTTTCCACACTTTTATTTTCATTGCATTTCAATACATTCAAATTATAATAGCATTGACAAATTTTAAATTAATAGCCAATAGATATAATTGTAAAATATCAATAAATAAGTCAAAAGTAATGGCATTTATTGGTAAATATGGAATTAGATCAAAAATTGTACTGGATAACAAAATAATAGAACAAATATCACATTTCCAATATTTAGGATGTGATAAAACTTATAGAGAAAATAAAGATATAGAAAATAAAGTAAATAAATTTCAGGCTATTTGTGGAAACATAAAAAGAACCTTAGGTCGGAAAACAAGGAAAGATACGAAACTTAAATTATATAAAACAATGGCTGTTCCTTTGTTGTTGTATGGAAGTGAAAATTGGATAATGAAGTCAAGGGATAAAAGCAGGATACAGACTGCGGAAATGCTGTTTTTACGTAATGTGAAAGGATGCACAAGAGCGGATAGAATAAGGAATGAAACTATACGAGAAGAGTTAAATATATATAAAATTGAAGATAAAATCAGCGAAAATAATAAGAAATGGACAGAACACTTAATGAGAATGAACAACGAAAGAATACCAAAAAGAACCTTCCTGTATAATCCCAGAGGAACAAGAGATGTTGGCCGACCTCGTAGAAGATGGACTCCATTTTTAACTTCGCCGGAACAGGCTGCATAGCCTAAACCTTGTAGTAGAAAAAGAAGAAGAAGAAGTGTAATGACTATAGGAGGGCATGTATGCTACATTTTCAATTTAACTGCATGCAAACTTTCAAATTGGCTTTTCCACACTTTTATTTTCTTTGCATTTTAATACATTCAAATCATAATAGCAGTGACAAATTTAATGATAGAAGAACGAAAATTTTACTACATGTCCCACACACTACGGCTAACAATTCTATGCATGGATTTTGAAACAACATTGATAGTTTTGTAGATAAAAAATAAAATATGTGCAGTAATTTTACAAAAAATTAAATTTTCATATGCAGAGGATGTATACATTTTTTTCTTCCTTTATTATAATGATACAGAGAAATTAATGCATAATGTTGTTCTAAATAAGTCAGTGGTCTAAAAAATTTACTAAAAAATTATGGGAGTAATTAAACATTTTAATATGCAAATTTTTAAATGGATTTTTTTCAATAACTCAAAAACGTTTAAGCCTAGAAGGATGAAACTTCAGCATAACATTACCTACGGTGGCATGAAAGTGTGTAAAAAAATTAAAGTATGTAGCTTAAAAAATTAGAAAATAGAAATTTTACTCATCACCCCCGTAGGTAACGTAATCAAAACATTTATGATTAAATGGCTGGGCCTTCTTTACACTAAGAAAGAGATGGATCCATATAGAAAAGTCATTAACAAAAAATCCATTACACAGTAATTGCGTAAACTAAGGGAATTCATTAGTAAATCGATTTATGGTCCTATTTTGCTGGTTTTACGCAATACATCTTTCTTTTGTTAAATTGAAGAAATTTTGTGTGTGGAAATGAGATGCAGGCGTAGACCTGCCCTCGCTGTTTTAAGGATTTATCAATTGTACGCTTCAGTTTTTTGTGTGTGTGTATATATATATATATATATATATATATATATATGCGATCATTAAGATGTGTGAGTATAGTTTTGTGATATTTATTAATTAGTGTAAATGTCCGAAGGAAGGTTATGTTTAATTTCTTTGTGCAACTCATTCATATTTGTAATTATTGTTACCAGGTATTTTAATTCTGTCACTTCTTCAAAGTTTCCTTAATTTGTGTATTATTATTATCTTCTTCTTCTTCCTTCCAAGTATTAGGCCAAGGCCTGTTACGATCCTATAGAAAATTGATCCTTCCTGAAAATTCTCGTATAAGACTTGAAAGCATAATAATAGTCCCTTCGATTGGTTGCTGGCCAAAGGAAGGCAAGACCAGTGATGGGGCTGCCATCTTATAGCCTCTGATCAGGCTTTTCTGGAGAAGAAAATAAAGGAAAGAAGAAATGGAAGAAAGGAAAGACTCCCTAGCCCTCGGATGCCCTAATAGCGTCGGGGTCGAAAAAACAAGAGTTAACCAAGAGAGGTTAGATAGTAAAGTTAAAAGAGTGCAAAACACAAGTAAGTGGAAGAGATGTTTTGCTCAGCTTGGGCACCTTGTGGTCGCCATCCACATATCCCCTAGATGAGGACCCCTGAGGGTTTATTATTATTATTATTATTATTATTATTAATTATATTATTATTATTATCATTATTATATCAAAGTTATATGAACCACAATCGCGCGTAACTGTCCCAGAAAGAAACCCGACTCTAAGAATAATAAAAAAATATAGTTACTTCGGATTATCATTATGAGATGCAATTCATTGGTTTGTATCACTGTAATTAAGTTAGAGTTTCGTCACATGTAATGTTCAGAAATGTTCTTGCGAAGGGATATTATTATTATTATTATGTTCATGTTAATTACTAAGATTGGTTGGAAAAGACACTCAATGATGTGGAAAATTCTCAAAATAAATATTATTATTATTATTATTATTATTATTATTATTATTATTATAAAACTGTTTTTCTCCCCGTTATATGGATGCGAAACATGACTCTTACTTTAAGGGAGGAGAAAGGATTACGAGTATTTGAGAATAAAGTTCTTTGGAAAATTTTTGAACCAAAAAGAGATTGACCAATGGAGAAGATTACATAACAGTGCGCTACATGATCTTTATAGGAAACCACATATAATAAGAACAGTTAAGTCTCGTAGATTACGATGGGCAGAAAATGTGGCACGAATGGGGAATGAAAGAGGGGCGTGAAAGTTTCGTAGTCCAATAATTAGGTGGGAGAATAACATTAACCATGATTTGAGGGAAGTAGATTATACGGGGGATGATTGGAAAACGTTACTTCGGATTGGGGTGTATGAAGAGCTTATGTTCGCGCGGCCATGAACCTACGGGTTCGATAGTGCCAGTGAGTTAGTTATTATTTTACCGGATGAAGATCACCTTCAGTCCTCTACAGAAAACTACATAGATAATTAAAAAACAAACCACATAAGAATGTTTTCAAATGATATATGGTTGATGTACATATGGTTATGAAGGAGAATGGTGGAATAGTTTTGATATTGACTGGAGGCAGCCTGGCATGTTAGAAGCGTCTGGAATTAATATCCCGCTCCGCGAAATGACAATGCCTGGAATCTGACGCCAGAGATTAAGCTCGCTTCGATTTACGTCTTCTTTTATAGACAATACCTCGGTTTAAATCCCTTCCTTTTGTGTTCAGTTCGCTTAAGATTTTGTGTAATTACTTCTGCAGATGGATGTGTTCCTTGTCATACGTGATCTTAATTTTAATGTCAACACCTTCATTTAGATCCGCGTATTCATAAAGTTAGAATCATCTAACAACAAAATAGCAAAGGGTAACATTAACTTCAAAAGCCTATAGGGCAAAGTCGGCTAATTTCGTGACACGGATAATTCCGTTATTTTTTACACGCTTTATATTAGCATGACCTGTATCTATCTACGTAACGGAATCTTTGAACACGATTTTCACCCACTTAAAAACATTGGATCGACTTGAAACTTTTTATACTTGTAAAGGACTCATGACAATACAATAACTTCATAATGTGTTTCTAAAATCCTGGCCAGGATCATCAAAAAATAAAAAATAAATAAAAACGGGTATAATAGGTTGCGGACTTATCGACTTTTTAGTCAATCGTTGTAAGAGGTCGGTTGGTAGAGCGGTGGACTGTAGTGGTATATAATTTCAGTAATCCATAGGTCGCTGGTCCAAATCCGGCCCGGAGGATTTTTTAGAAGAGTATTAAGCAATTAAATTTTCATGGGATTCCGGTTTATGACAATCAATTAAACTAAACATAAAAAAATAATTTTTAATTTCCAACACGCTTGGGATAAAATTAAAGTGGTAAAAAAAGCATCTCCAACTCATCTAGAATGAAACTAGAGATCTTCTTCTTCTTCCGAATGCAGTATTGGGTGATGATGCCCGTTCTGCGACTAAAAAAACTGATCTTTCCATCGGTCGAAGGGTCTTCCGAGGTCTCTTTTGCCTTTAGGGTTGAGGTGGTAAATCATCTTTGGTAAACGGGAATTTGACATTCTCTGGACGTAGAGATATCTACAAAAATAAACATTACTTTATCAGCAAAAGCGTGGGGTGCTTTTTTTTATGGTTTTTACGTTTTCTTCTTAGAGACTTTACTTTTACCAATATCTGTTTATTATCAAATATATTAATTGAGATAGAACATCCCACGCTTTAGATGTTAAAATTATTTATTTTGTAGATAACTCTAGTTTTATTCTAAATGTGTTGGAGATGACTTTTTTGACCACTTTAATTTTATCCTAAGTGTGTTGGAAACTTAATTTTTTTTTCATTTTTTAGTTCGGTTTTCTAATAAAGCGTGTTGTTTTAGTTTTTTTAAAACTATTATTTATTTTCCTTTAGTTTGTAACGAAGTAGTACTGGCAAGAAAAACAAATTATTTTTCTGTGTCGTAGATGGCAGTACATCTACTCTTTTGATGCGTTTTCACATATTTGTGATAACAGCGTTCCTTGGATGTATTTTATGTTAACTTGTAGAGGAAGTGTTTTCATTCATGTTAGCAGTTTTTAGATTTAATACTGGTCTGCGTTTGAAGAACATTTTTGAGTACATGCTCTTCGACATTAAAGTGAACAGATACAATGTCGAAAATGTGATCTGTGGTTCCATGAAAAGCGTCAAGGGTTTTTCTTCAGAAGTGGGATTTGAAAAGCATTGGAGAGTGATCAAAAACTTTGTCATAAATTTACTCCAATACTATCAAGAAATTACCAGAGTTCTTCAAATCTCCAGAAAAAAAGTATACAAGGTGTTGCAAAAGAAGCACCGGCAATGGAGGTGAGGTAGTACGAGAGATATGTCGATAATTTTTTAATAAGGTACCATGTCCGGAAATGATGCTTTTTCACACTAAGAATAGTTAATTATGTCTGGAGATCAGTGTTAGTTCGAAGGATTTGAAGACTCATTACTTGAAAACACTCACATGTACGGAACCTATGATACGTGGCTTCGCAAACAACGGAGTTTCAGCTCACTTCCATGCCAACATGAGGAGACATTTGGATACCACGTATCCAGGTCAAAGGATTTGCAGAGCGGGACAGCCCATGGCCTCCGAAATCACCTGATCTTAACCCTCTCTACTAATTTTTGTTGGGTGACATAAAACAGTATGTTTGACTCCAGTACAATCACGTATGGATCCTATAGCCCGAATCCACGCTGCTACAGAAACAACTAAAACAAAGCTAGGCGTATTTGAATGTGTGTGCCAATCACTACACCGCCGATGTACGCTCTGCAATGAGATGGGAGGTGGATATTTTCAAAACTTAATTTGACTATAACAGTATTGTCAAGACTGAGTCTTGAAATCCAACTAACGGGACACTTGAGAAGTTAGCTACTCATAGTGCGAAAACGCATCATTTCCAGACATTAGTACCTTATTGTCCACCGCTGTGGTCTCGAGGTAGCGTGCTGCCTTGTCACGCAGCGGGCCCGGATTCTATTCCCGGTCGGGACAGGCTCCTGGGTGAGGTTTCTTCGGGGTTTTCCTCGCCTGTAAGACAAATGTCTTAGGGTCCAACGGTCCCCTAAAACCATCCGGCAATCACCCGTATGGAAAACAACGGGAAGTTACCAAACCTATAATTCCTTAGTAAAGCTGCAAAGCATAGCACGAAACAAATGTTATGATTGCAGAAATTACTCGTGACATTACTTATGATAAATGGTCATGTTTGTGTCATTTTTGTACAATGTAATTGCTACTTTTTTTTTACTTTGCAAAGTTTGAGATTAATATTACTGTATAATTTATGTTTAAAAATAATTATATTCTTCTTGAATTCATATATATACACATATATATATAAATTTATATTTATAACAAACAATGACTGTTTTTACAAAGAGACCTAAAACAAGTTTGGGGAAAAGAATCTTATACACTCAATCTAGGATTTAAAGAGAGATCAGAGCTTGCTTGATTCAGGTTAGGGGCATGGACATTTTTAAGAATTACCGACGATCACGATATGCGAATATGTCCAACGTGCGGGAGCTCTGAAGACGAGGTACATATACTAGGAAAATGTAACTATTTAGAATATTGGAGGCGTCAGTTATTACCGGAAAGATTTCTAAATTCAAATCGTGAAAGATTAGCATACTACGAGTTACTGGTAAACCCCAGAAAATTGGATAAACTTGGGTAGATTTCTGGACAAAACGCGGAAAATAACACTTATTCAGGAATAAATAAATATGTTAACAAATTGCAATACCATTAATTCTTAATAATTCTACATAACTAAGTTAATGCACAATGTAATTGTATTGATATCTAATTGTAATATTATTGTCTTTTCTTTTAAGTATATTATTACCAAACATCTACTTATTGTAACGGACTGTCAACAACACGTACGGCTTACTGCCCGTGCGATCCATATTTGTAAATAACATTGTATGTATCTTACTTTTAGTTTAATAAAGTCCTTATGTATGTATGTATGAATTAGATTACAATTACATAAATGTATGGTAGTGGATGTTGGGTGTTGAATAAATGGGATGAAAACAGTATAAACGCATCCGAAATTAAATCTTTAAGAGCAGTAAAAGCTTCATAATTAAAATACCACATTGGAGGTGAAAATGTACGTAAAGAATTGCAAATTACTTCCCCCCCTAAATAAAGTTCAAACTTACACAACAAAATGGATTCAAGATCTAGATCAGGCGTGTCCAACCTTTTTTGGAAAAGGGCCACTGTCGTTAAGGTGAATTGGATTGCGGGCCACATGATCTGTTTTTTTACCGTATTATATAGGATTAAGATAAACCAATTAATTTAAATATAAAATAGCCAAAATATTTATATAAAAGGTAAAGTGATCCCACTACAGGCCTCCGGAGGCCCTTGGGGTAGTGGGAGGTTAAGGCTCCCCTTTTTCTTGACAATCGGCACTTGATGTCAGCCGGGTTGTCAACCCTGCGTGACGGCCGCCTTTACCCCAGAACAAGCATCGGGTACTCATTTCAGTTAGAGGCTGAGTCGACCCCAGGGCCATAGTGCCGCCAGAAGGTTTGGGTCAGTTTAAAAATCCTGACCCCACCGGGACTCGAACCCTCGACCTTCCGGCTTGTAGCTCAGTGCCTTAACCACTACGCTACGGCGTGCCTTTAAATATAAAATAGCCAAAATATTGATATATTTTTATTAAAATATTAATCATATATTACTTCAATTATTTTTAAAATTAAATAAACTATTTTTTTCATGTATAATCTAATTATAAAATCCAAATTAAACGATGTTTTCTTGCCGCTACACTTAGAAGCCATAATTAACAATTATAAAACTCACAGAATTAATTATATTCTTCAAACCTCTCAGTAACACCGACACTACAATATGAAGAAACTGCAAGCTGGAAACTAACTTGAAATGAACAAAATGTAACGATAATAAGCATCTGGCACACAATCGCCTTTGAAAGTAATATCGCGTGGTCAACAATGCACGGAGACTTCAAAGCGATGCTCGATTGGTAGGATCATAAATAAAAATCTGGGCTGGGTGTTTCTTAAAACGGATGTGATTTCTCCATATTTTGAGTAAGATGGTGAATTGGAAGAACCTTCGCTAACACATGTGTTAGAAACAGAAAAACGTATTTATCTTCCAAGTTTGTCTTATACTAAATATAATTACTTATTTCATAAATTATATTAGACTATAACTTACAAATATCACTGCGGGCCGAATGTGATGTGATGGAGCTAATATCATTGCGGGCTGCATGCGATGGGATCGAGATAGAATGGAAGGGAGTTGAATACTCAAAAGAGCCTGGAAATATACACCTGTAGGCAAGAGAACCCAAGGAAGATCAAGAAGGCGGCGGAATGAAGAACCGATACAGGGCAGAATACATGTAACGTGAAGTTACAGCCTTACAGGTATTCGAATATTTTAAGGCTCAATTTGTAATTGCAGATTCGATGATTCAACTTTCTTTATAGTAACGGGTTTCCACGGATTACATGTTATTATTGGAACTACCTTGATGGAAAATAGGGAAAGGATTTTGAAATACAGCTGTTTTCATAGCAATAGTTCAATATATGCATTGGGGGGGGGGGGTGAAATAAAGTGAATGAACACAATTTCTTGCACATTTAGCATATTTTCGTGAGATTACTTTTCCCCTCTTTTTTTATGCTTCAGCACCTTTTCCTCCACTCTTCTCTGCGTTTTTAAAAGATTGGACAGAAAAATGTATAGTTTTTCTACTTGAACAGCTTTTTAAAAAATCTCAATCAGAAGTGAACTATATTAAATAAATATTAAAATATAATTTATGTAATTTATACCCCAGAGTCAGTTGCCAATCTGCAGTGTGAAGTCAACAATAGTAAATAATAAATATTAAAATATTATTTATGTAAACCACCAGTAATTTATATCAAGTAACAATGGCCAATCTGCAGCTGTGAAGTCAAATTTAAATTTCAACAGTGTTTCTGTAACAGTTTAAAATAAGTTCAGTTAGTACTGGCAATTTAACAGTTTTCTATCTACCGACTTGTTGGCTGTGTTTTACTAGTCTTAACCACAGCGTATTTTTATTAGTATTGCATCTGGGTTTTCACAACAATAACATGGCAAATGTTAAGAAGGATAAGTTGTATGCACTTTCAGAAGAATTCAAAACGCAATTTATCGAAACTGATTGCATCATTCTTCGATGTTCCACCTGCGAGGTAAATACTGTAATAAACTAAAGAACTATGAAGTAACTCTTATGGACTTTATAAAGAAGAAAAAAATTGGTGCAAAATGATATGCATATTATATAAACTGAGTTAATTTAAGTGGTTTAAACCTTGAATCAATTTTTTCAGTAGCAGCTTTTTTGTAGCTTTTTGTATGTATTTTCAGAACCTTTTTTACCCCTCTTTTACGACCAAAATTTGCACCTTAAAATCCTTTCCCTCGCAAACTTTATTACTTCGCTATTAAATTATTCCAGGATAATATTCTCAAATTCTACAATTCGAGCCAACTCATACAGTTTACTCGCACAAGTTTAATCTGCACGGCTAGAGGAGGAAGTGGATTAGCCCTATGGAAGGGATAATCCCTAAACACTTGTGAAAGATCACTGCACGGTTATCAAATTAGACATTTAGTAGAGGACTGCTGAAGGTTTTGGATCATTTAAAATATGTTATCTGCCTCACAACACAACACGGTGCGGTAACTAGCGACATGTATACCATATCCGCTCTTAGAGCGGTCCTAACATAAACAAACGCCAATTGTATCCTTCCGCCATTCGCGCCACCACAGTCACCTTGATAAGGAGCACATGCGAAGTATATAAGACATGTGATTGTTGAATCGGGCTGATTCGATTTTTTACCGAACTTGTAAAATACATTTAAAATAACAGTTATTTTACCACTATCAAAGGTTTACCAGAGTTGTGTTTTAAAATTGTAGACGGCGACACAGCAACAGAAGACTCGGCACCTTCAGCCATTTTGTTGTTTAAGAATCAACTGAAGCATGCCTCAAATGTATCATCCATATGTAAAAAAATTATATTCTAATTTGTAATTATTGATTAGAATAGATTTAGAATAGATTTATTTAGCCTGGTGGAGTTAAGGCCATGAGGCCTTCTCTTCCACTCACCAGGACAAACATGTGTTACATTTAAATACAAAATATTACAATATTAGTACATACAAAACAATTAATTGTCTGTCAAATTGAATAATAATGAAAATAATGTCTAATAACAGTACAATAAAATTAAACACAATTAAAGTTAAACTAATGATAGAATGTATACAGAAAGGAATAAAGGCTCGAATCTACTATACATAAAAAGAAAAGAAAGAAAAAATGCAAAGAAAGTAATAAACTATAATGAATTAATCTATCGCATATTATACAAGGCATTAGGTGAACATATTAACAAATCTTAAAACTATTTTTATTAAATAATGAAAAAAATAAATTATTATTTTCTTAAAAAAGTAATATTACTGAGTTGTTTCTGTTAATAATTTTATTTTTCAATTCGTTTCTGAAATATAGTAAAAGTTTGGCAGTCTCTGATATAGGATGGAAAGGAATTCCATGTTCTAGCAAGAGAAACTGTAAAAGATTTCGAATAATAGGTAGTGTGATGAGGAGAGATATTATATTGTAGAATATTTTCTATGTCCTGCATATTATTATTATTTACATTCACAAAGAATAACAAGTATATTCTGAGGATATATTTTTAATTTAATGAAGGGAACTACTTTTTCGTGTGTTTATTACTTTTAAATTGTACGGTATCCATAACCAATGAGAAGCGAGCAGGTCACATGGTTTTATTTTGATGAGGATCACTATAAGAGCGGACAGCCTTTAAAGAGGAAGGCAATGGAGGGGCAGCTCATTTCCCTATAGTTACATGGTTGCCGGATTATTAATTTGGTCAACAATTGCTGCAGGGTATCGGATCATTTAAAAAGCACAGTATTTGCCAGCTTTTCCTCCCAGTCAAATAACACAACACAGAGGACAGGAAGTGCAACATAGGAAGAGAATCGATAGAGAAATTATATTTTAATGTCGCAATGTGTAATCTACACATAAAAAAATGCATATTATTAAAGAAGGGGTTGCACTCGGTCACGATTTCTTATTTTCGACCAAAATTTAAACAAATGATCCTGAATTCCTGCATTCCTAGTTACCTGGTATGCAGATTTGAGAAGTCATCTTCTTACCACAATATTGACACTAGGTCACAATATAACAGTCTGTTAACAATCCGACTTCATAGCACTTCCTCTTATTCTACTTCTTTCACAGTAGCCTCTGCCCGCTCCTGGAATTTCCTTCCTCAAGATATCAAGGTTTGCCGCACAGTTGGTACTTTTAAGTCCCGCTTATACTATTACCTGTTGTTAAATAATTGATTTTAATCGAGAGTTAAATTTATTCTATGTCATTAATATATTTTTTTTAATTTTTTTATCTTGTACATTTTACATTTCATTCGTTACATCTAGATTTAATCAAACTATTTTGTAAATAATAATTATATTGTAGACATACTATGTAATATTTATTTTTTATTGTACTTAGATGTAAGAATCATTTTTGTATTTTTTTAACCTGGCTGAGTGATAGACAAGGCCTTAAGGTCTAAACTCTGCCAGGTAAATTAAAGCTATTATTATTATTATTATTATTATATAATGACAATTTTATCATATGTTAAAATTGACGATATTAATGACAAAATAAATAAATTTAATCCAATGTGTGGTACTATTAAAATAATCCTTAAATACACGAGAAAAGAAAGAAAATGAAATTTAAAAGTAATGGCTATTCCTGTACTGATGTATGGATCAGAATGTTTGACTATCACTAAAAGACAAGAACAAAGATTGGAAGCAGCTGAGATGAGATTTTTAAGAAATATAGCAGGATATATTCAGCTGGATAAGAAAAGAAAGGAACTAAATATTTTCAAACTTACAGACCGAATAATTAAATATAGGAACGACTGGAAAGAACATATCGATATAATGCTAGAAGAAAGATTTCCATAATTATTACCAAATTATAAACCGCACGGAAGGAGAAATGTTGGACGCCCACACAGAAGATGGTCTGAACAATTTTAACAATTCTGGCTTTCATAAAACCGGAACGAGCCAACAGGCTTAATCCCTGGATAACGACGACGATGATGATGATGATATAATGACAGTTATTAAAAACAAGTACTGAGAAGTATTAGCCACAATTAAGAGTTGCAAACATTTCCTGTTCTGATGTTCTTTACGAGCCCATGGCTTATTCCTATACCTTTTGTTTCTTTGTGTGTCACAGGGAGAAATCCGGTAGGGAAGAGTAATGGTAAACAAGTGTTCAAATTCCTGGAAATAACATGATCTTCAGAGGAAGAAATAGTTTCTTTCCTTGTCCACTTTCAACATGTGACAAATGGGACGAAACAGCTAAAATCAGCCAGTACGGAAACACACGTCATACAGGAGGTTTACATTGCAGATCCCCACGTAGATTGTGTTGAGGACGGCACGCTATTTCCTTGATTCTCATATACTGATACGTGTTCGTGATAAATTTAACGTCATCAGTAAATTTAATTAAAATATTGCCATGGAATGCAGGCCGGTAATCATAATATTAATAGATTCCGGGCTATATGACTGTTGTCTATAACTGGTGTTTGTTCCAGACGTTTCTCCCTCAACTGTGGAGGACATCTTCAGTGGCGAGTGCTTCTAGGTGGTGTTACCTTGTCGTAGACTAGACTACGAACGACATTCACAGTCAGAAGTCAATTTCCAGAAATTAGTATATGAACTACAAAACTTAATTATATTTCAAACAAAAACAACATATTATGATATCCATCCATAGTAATTCTGCCCGAAGGCTGGTCCTTCACTGCAATCATAGCATTTTCATGCTATGCTTGCAGCTTTACTAGGGAATTGTGTAGGTGTGGTAGCTTCCCGTTGCTTTCCACACCGGTGAAGGATGATGATGATAATGATAATGGTAAGGATGATAATGATAAGGATGATGGCCATATGATTTTGGGGACCGTTTGGGCCTTAAAGTTTTCCTGACATTTGTCTTGCAGGTGAGGAAAAACCCCGATAAAAACCTCACCCAGAAAAACTGCCCCGACTGGGATCGAACCCGGGTCCGCTGCGTGACAAGGCAGCACGCTACCTCGAGACCACAGCGGTGGACTATATTATGATTTTTATAAGGATAATTACATCCAAGTTAAGATTGAAAATAAAATCTCTGAATGTAGACCAATTAACCAAGGAGTTAGACAAGGATGTGGTCTTTCACCAATGCTCTTCATAATATACATGGATTCAATTATTAAAGAATGGAGACTACAACCACATGACAGTATACCACCTAATAGATTATATAATTTAGACACCCTATTATTTGCATGTGATATTGTGTTTTTAGCGAATTCAGAGGATGACCTACAACATTCAGCCCACTCTTTTCAGCAAATTGCAATAAGCTACAACATGGAAATCTCAACAGAAAAATCTAAAGTCATGGCTTTCCTAGGAAAAGACCCAGTTCGCAGTAAAATAACATAATATGGGTCTGGCCAGTGTTTTATAAATTCTAGTTCGTGTGTGATGTCTGTTCTGTGTGTTTGGATTGAAAATATTATTTATACTTCCTGTTACTATGTTAAATTTTATAATTTTTTGACTAAAATATTAATTTAGATTTATTTTAAATGATGCCAATATCCGGCAGCCCCTTATTTCTTGTGGTAGGGAATTCCAGTTGCGAGAAGTGATAATAGTATATAATACTTTGAAATTTATAAGCAAATAGAATAAGGCGACAAGATACAAAGCATCCCGAACATTTCGTATGCCGTTTCATAAAAAAAAAAACTTCAGTGGGAATAAGACTGCTAAAAATGTGTTGGAAATCCTGTAAAACTCGGAATGTATATGTCAACTTCCCGTGACAACTTTTTTCCTCAAGTCTTATCAAACGTAATGTAATCAGTGCTTTGAGACGAAATGTCACATAATTTATGTGGTACTGGCAAGTTGTAACAAAGCTAGAAGGATCCGATATGTTTCAAACGGTTGAAATACTGCACTCCACTGTGTAGCTGTACAATTCTCTGTCAAACCACAAACAACGTGTTGTTTGTTGAGGGAGCAACTTCTCTGCTCAAGTTAACAATAAACAAGGGGTGAGGGGGTGTAACTTGGTAAACTGTTAGCTTTACGCTCACAACTAAAACTATCCTAGTCTACATTAAGCATTTATAAACAAAATGAAGACTAAGTGTTTTCTGTAATAGTATATTACTAAACGAGGTTGGGAAGTGGTATTTACAGAAACGAGGAAAATGTTTAAAATCCGAGCGATAGCGAGGTTATTAATTTCCGAGATTCTGTAAAACACTTCACAAACGTGCGTTGTACATTATTTTTTGAGCGATGATGTTTTTAAAATAATAAATAATAGTAAAATAATAATATTAATTAAATAAAAATAAAACGTAGTTTTATTTGATTTTCATATTTATTATATAATTCAGTGACAGCTGTTTCGGTACACTGTACCTTCTTCAGACATGTTGACAAATTATCAATTGTGTTCCAACTGATCTAAGCAACAATACAACAATATTTATTTAATTTTTTTAATTTAACAAAGGAGATTCATTCAAATCAAGTTGAGAATTTAACAGTTTTTTACTACTTTTAAATTTATTAATTTCTACAGCCTCCAAAAGATCTACTCGTAACTTCTTACCCTTATCACAAATATGTAAAATTTCAAAATTTGGATCGAAACAATGATTAAATAATAATATCTTTGTTGGAAATATTTGCGTTCATTATAAACAATTGACTGACGTTAGCAGTCTGGGTAATGTATATATGCTCCATAGTAATTCTGCCTGAGGGCTGGTCTTTCACTGCAAACATAGCATTTCCATTCTATGCTTTGCAGCTTTACTAGGGAATTATAGGTGTGGTAGCTTCCCGTTGCTTTCCGCACCTGTGAAGGATGATGATGAGATGATAATGATAAGGATAATGATGACCATATGATTTCGGGGACCGTTTGAACCTTAAAGTTTTCCTGACATTTGTCTTACAGGTGAGGAAAAACTCCGAGAAAAACCTCACCCAGAAAAACCGGGATCGAACCCGGGCCCGCTGCATGACAAGGCAGCATGCTACCTCGAGACCACACCGGTGGACGTATATATGCTATATGTCGAAAATAACGGTTGAGATTACAGTAGGCCTTGATATCAATCTCGCATCAAATGGCTGCAAGTATGAATGATTGTAATCAAAACGACGAAATTGAAGAAGCGTGGGAAGTTGGGTGTGCTTCTTTAGTGCCAGAGAAATCTAAATTAAATTATGAAAAAACATACATTTCATTCAGAAAGTGGCCGAAGGAGAAGAATTGTAGTGTAAGTGAAAAAATATGGTTGCTTATTTCGTGCTTAGTGAAACATTAAAGTCTCCAGCGAGTTTTTGGTCAGAATATTCAATGCTGATGACGATGATAAAATTTAAAAGAAGGTATCAATATTGCAGATTTTGATACACTAGTTAGCTTCTTCAAAAAGAATAATATTGGACGTAAAGTTAAAAAGTTTAAAAGTTTTCAGTAGAATTATAAGCCAAGTTTCAATATTGTTTCAAATAAAGTTAAATTCGTTTAAAATGCAGTGATTTCTTTTATGTAATGTATATTAACACTACCTTTTGGATATATTTTTGTATATACATAAAGGGCAGTAGTTTTACTTCCCGCACGTGGGTTGTAATAAGTAATATTACAGTATACATATTTAGGTTAGCAACCCCCAAATGTAGGAAGTTGAACTTTCAATCATGGTCGCCATTGCTGGTAAATAGGACAAAACACACTATCACGCAAAAAAAAAATGTAACTTACTTCAATAATATGATAATTGTGAACATTATGAAAACAAATGAAAACTAACTCTAAATTACATTGGTAGAGATTGGTTTGGGTTTTTAAGACTCTGACACGCCTACATTATTGTTATTATTTTTTTTCTCAAATGCCCCAGGTTTGTCTTTCGACATTCCTGGTTTCTCTCCTGGCATGGCGTACTTGTAACCCACTTCTGAGGTTGGGGCGCCTGGAAGGCGGGGTTACGTTGCCCCGATGATATGATGGGTGATGATAATGGTGCGCCAGGAGAGTCCCTAATCCTATGCTTAACCTAAGATGAATATGAATGATGATGATTGCGATGGTCATATGATTTCGGGGACCGTTTGGGCCTTAAAGTTTTCCTGACATTTGTCTTACAGGTGAGGAAAAACCCCGATAAAAACCTCACCCAGAAAAACTGTCCCGACCGGGGATCGAACCCGGCCCGCTGCGTGACAAGGCAGCACATTACCTCGAGACCACAGCGGTGGACCGCCTACATTATTTTAGGTTCACTGTATGACCCATGTCCACCGCTGTGGTCTTGAGGTACCGTGATGCTTGTCACGCAGCGGGTCCGGGTTCGATTCCCGGTCGGGACAGGCACCTGGGTGAGGTTTTTTTTCGGGGTTTCGGGGTTTTTCCTCACCTGTAAGACAAATGTCAATAAGCTTAGGGCCCAACGGTCTCCGAAAATCATCCGGCCATCATCATCATCCTTCACCGGTGTGGAAAGCAACGGGAAGCTACCACACCTATAATTCCCTAGTAAAGCTGCAAAGTATAGCATGAAAATTCTATGATTGCAGTGAAAGACCTGCCCTCGGGCAGAATTACTATCGATGGATGTATGACCCATACTTACTATAAGTAATGAATGAGAAAAAAATATAATCTAGGAGATAGGGTTGCACATAACTAGCTATTTACTGTGCAACTTAAGACATTTTTAATGCAATTTATACCATTACTAAGTGATATATTTGTAACATTTATCTCCGGAGAATCACCATCGTGAAACTTTAGGCATTATTATTTATATGTGCAGGGGTAGTTATTCATTCTATAAAGGATTCTGAAGACTTTCGTTTTATGGGCAATCTTCAAGATTATATTAAATAAGAAAAATCTAGCATATAAAAATTCCTAACAGTAAATATTACTAGCATAATAGACTCACCCGGAGCTATAACTATGTTAATGTAATGTGAAATTTAGGAATGGAAATATGTTTTTAAGTTGTAACCGTGGTCCATTTTGAATTTTCATAGAATTTAAACATAGCATATTTAGAATGCATCGAACCTAAAAGCTAACCTAGCCTAATTCAGCTGCTCTAACAAGGCGAATCCCATGAAATGCCTCTTTTTTTTTGTTTTACGCGGTTAAATTCGTACATAAATCAGTTATTATCGACGGAGATGTTGTGTTATCGACAGAGCCGTGAGTTAATCGCTAGTTATTATAGTGGTTATCGCTGGTTATTAGTGTGGTTATCGCAGGTTATTACTTTGGTTATCGCAGGTTATTACTGTGGTTATCGCTGGTTATTACTGTGGTTATCGCAGGTTATTACTGTGGTTATCGCAGGTTATTACTGTGGTTATCGCTGCTTATTACTGTGGTTATCGCTGGTTATTACTGTGGTTATCGCAGGTTATTACTGTGCTTATCGCTGGTTATTACTGTGGTTATCGCAGGTTATTACTGTGGTTATCGCTGGTTATTACTGTGGTTATCGCAGGTTATTACTGTGGTTATCGCTGGTTATTACTGTGGTTATCGCTGGTTATTACTGTGGTTATCGCTGGTTATTACTGTGGTTAGCGCTGGTTATTACTGTGGTTATCGCAGGTTATTATTGTGGTTATCGCTGGTTATTACTGTGGTTATCGCAGGTTATTACTGTGGTTATCGCTGGTTATTACTGTGGTTATCGCTGGTTCATAGAGTAATTGTTGTAACCAGAGTGGTCATGACAGGAAATAGTCCCACTATTTTTTCCATATTTACAAGTAAAATGAGTTAAAGATAATTAAATTCCGGGGCTAAATATTTTTAATATTAGAATTAGAATTAGCCCAAAATCATCACATTTCGGGCATATGTAATTTTATAATTATTTATTGCATTTAAGCGGTGTTTATTTGCGTAATTAAATACGGTGATAGCTTCCACTGCGCCTTCTAGGATGCATTGCAGTCTGTTACAGTATTTCTGTTTGATATATATAAACCATTCATACTCGACTCACATCGCCATTTATTTAAGGTGGGCTCAAGACTTCGAGGAGGGGTTACAGCCCTCTCCTTCGACCTGTTCTGCTTTAAGTTAACACACAGGCACGGAGCCATGAAGAAATACACAAGCCTGACCTCATTAGATCACCATAACTGCTGCTTGATAAACCAGATTATTTTTCACCTAACATGAGATGGGGTGAAAGGTGATACGATATAAATTAATGAAAGAATGGAGATGAAATGACATTATGGGTAAGGGAAGAAGAGTGGAAGAGTATTGGTGGAATGAAATTCGGAAAACGCGAGAACCCGAAAAAAAACCGAATGATCATGGTATGGCCCACTATTAATACACCTCTAGAAACATCGGGGTTCGAAAAAATAACTCTCTTTGATTTGTCATTTATCGTCTTTGTCTCCTTCTTCTACTAGAAGGTTTAGGCTATGCAGCCTGTTCCGGCGAAGTTAAAAGTGCAGTCCATCTTCTACGTGGTCGGCCAACATCTCTTGTTCCTCTGGGATTATACAGGAAGGTTCTTTTTGGTATTCTTTCGTTGTTCATTCTCATTAAGTGTTCTGTCCATTTATTATTATTTTCGCTGATTTTATCTTCAATTTTATACATATTTAATTCTTCTCGTATAGTTTCATTCCTTATTCTATCCGCTCTTGTGCATCCTTTCACATTACGTAAAAATAGCATTTCCGCAGTCTATATCCTGCTTTTATCCCTTGATTTCATTATCCAATTTTCACTTCCATACAACAACAAAGGAACAGCCATTGTTTTATATAATTTAAGCTTCGTATCTTTCCTTGTTTTCCGACCTAAGTTTTCTATTTATGGTTCCACAAATAGCCTGAAATGTATTTACTTTATTTTCTATATCTTTATTTTCTCTATAAGTTATATCACATCCTAAATATTGGAAATGTGATACTTGTTTTATTATTTTGTTATCCAGTACAATTTTTGACCTAATTCCATATTTACCAATAAACGCCATTACTTTTGACTTATTTATTGATATTTTACAATTATACCTATTGGCTATTAATTCACTTTTTAACCATAATTAAACTGAAGAATTAGCTTGCGACTAACAAGATTTCATATGACGAGTACCTTACGTTAAGTATTGACACTAATATTCTAACGTATGTTAAACAAAATATTACGAAAAAGAAAATATTTGTCATCACAATAACGTAAATTAAATAGGGTTATCCCAATGTATGTTAATTTTTTCCCTCGAATTTTTAAAGTTTCGGTATATTTTCGGGCAATATGGTAAGGTTCATTTTTACTTTAACTACATTAAAGATGACACCTGCAAACTTTTAAAAGTAATTTCTGATAGATATCAATTCAATTTCATAGCATATAATATATTCACTCAATTTTGCAGACGACCAGGTATTAATAGCACAAGACCATGATGGCAGAATATATGGCAAGAAATCTATAAGAAGAATATGAAAAATGGGGACTTTATACAAACATAGAGAAAACTAAATATCTGTGTATAGGCGAAGAAATAGAAAATATAAATTTCAACAATGGACAAGAACTAAAACCTAGTATTGAATGCACCTAATTAGGAACAAAATTAGACCATTGAGGCGATAATACAGAGGAAATTGAAAATAGAATCGCACAAACAAAACAAACAAGCAATAAATGCTTTAAAGTCTGTTTGGCGGAGCAAAAATATTACGAAAACTAGAAAATTAAAAATATATCAAACCATAGTTCAGAGCGTTTTAACATTGATGCTGAAGTTTGGCAAATTCCTACCAGGGAAATGAAAAGATGGCAAATTATCTTCTTGGGAAAAGATCAGTACTGGAGTAAGACAGGGATGTGGACTTTCACCGGTGCTTTTCATTATATATATGAATAAATTAATAAACGAATGGAGGAAAACACAACGAGGATATATACCCATCAATAGGAACCTCAAACTCGATGCTATTCTTTTTGCAGACGATTTAGTTCTTCTGGCACTTTCCGAAAATGATTTGCAACGATCAATTTATAATTTACAAAAAATAGGTGCCAAATTTAATATGGAAATATCAATTAACAAAACTAAAATTATGGCATTTCATGGGAAGGACCCCATGCAAAGTAAAATCTGTCTCCAGAATAAAATTTTAGAGAGATCTAATCAATTTAAATATCTTCGATATTATCTCTCTATCTGGGATGAAAAAGATATCCTGAAAAAATTACTAGTTATAATAAAAGTTTAGGAATTATTAATCAAGTTATGAAACCATCCCTTGTATAAAAAACACCAGATTACGTTTATATAACACTTTGGCTAGACCAGTGTTGACCTATGGTAGTGAAGCATGGACACTAAAAAGACAACATGAAAGCAGAATAACGGCTTGTGAAATGAGATTCATGCGCAGAACAGCGGGTTGCACCAGATGGGATCGGAAAAGGAACACCGATATCTTAAAAGAATTGAAAACTACGCCAATTTTGGAATATATTAAACAGTACCAACTAAATTGGAAACACCCTTGAAAGAATGAGTTCAAATCGGATCCCCAAAGCTGTTTATAATTATATACCAAGAGGACGAAGATCACTGGGCCGTCCTATGAAACGCTGGAGGGAAAATTTTCTATAGGATCGTAACAGGCCTTGGCCTAATACTTGGAAGGAAGGAAGAAGAAGAAGAAGAAGAAGGAAATGAAAAGAATTTTAAGTACAAAAGTGTATGTTTTAAGAAGATCAGCTGGAAAATCTAGAATGGAAAGAATACGAAATAAAGAAATAAGGGAAATTATGGGTGTATAAGAGGAGCTGGACATCATAGGCATTACAGAAAAGAAGAGATTACAGCGGTATGGTCATGTCAAAAGAATACCAGAGGGCCAAGATTGCCTACAACTGATTATAGACTGTATCCCACTGTACAGGACGAAGACATAAAGTACCAAGCAAACTGGATTGAAGGTGTATAAGAGGCTATGAATATCAGAGGATTAATGGATGAATAGGGAGGAATGGCGTTTGGTTTCCGGAAGATGGCGGCAGCTGTCATGATACCGGATGATGATGATGATAAAACAACGTTGCCAAATAGTTACCATTTATAATTAACTGTAATTCGTTAATTATAACTAATTAAAAATGGTAAAAGTTATAAACGAAACTTCGGACAAGCCTATTTTTCATAGTATATGCTTTTGGGTAAAGTGTTTTGTCTTGTGTGACAATTATGAAAATGTGAGCTAGAAGTTGTTTGTTTCCCCTCTGCAACATATATTTCTCTCAAATTTATGATATAATGCAGCAACAAATGCTTTATCTGAAAATCAATCTGAATTATTTATGATATCGTCCGCTAGAGAGGCTCATATAGGTTTACGTGTGGTTATTATTGATCAATGTGGTATAGAGTAAGCTGTAAATTTCCATTGCTGTTATGATTTCAATGTTGTAAATCAACGATTTAAATAATATTTACATTTTATACAATGTTGTTAATATATATTTATACGAATGTGTCTAAATGGCACAAAGAGTAGGGTGCGTATAGGCAAACAGTTTTCGGACACTTTTGAAATCCAGAATGGGTTGAAGCAAGGAGATGCACTATCTCCTCTACTATTTAATTTTGTACTAGAGCATGCCATTAAATCTTTACAGAATGAGGAAGGCTTACAAGTCAATGGTATTAATAAGCTGTTAGTTTATGCTGATGATGTAGTATTATTGGCGGATAGCGGGATAGCGAGGAGATACTAATGGACAACATGCACACACTATTGAGTAACACTAAGAAATTAGGACTGGAAGTAAATATCAATAAAACTAAATATATGGTCACACGTAGAAATACATTATATAACGGAAATGGACAGCTAATGACAAATGAGGGAAATTTTGAGGAAGTGGCTGAATTCAAATACTTAGGAACAATAATCACAAATAGGAATGAGATGCACAAAGAAATTAAACATAGGCTCAATTCTGGAAATGCGTGCTATTATGCACTGCAGAGACTCTTGATGTCCGAACTCCTTTCAAAAAACGTTAAACTGAAAATATATAAAAGTATTATTCTACCAGTTATATTATATGGGTGCGAAACATGGACTCTTACTTTAAGGGAGGAGGAAAGGAGATTACGAGTATTTGAGAATAAAGTTCTTAGGAAAATATTTGGACCAAAGAGAGATGAACATACAGGTGAATGGAGTAGACTACTTAAAAATGAACTACATGGTATTTTAGGAAGCCAGATATAATAAGAACAGTTAAGTCTCGTAGACTGCGATGGGCAGGACATGTTGCACGTATGGGGAATGAAAGACTTGCATGGAAGCTTCTTGTAGGAAAGCCAGTGGGAAAACGGCCAGTTGGTAGACCAAGAATGAGGTGGGAGAATAACATTAACTATGATTTGAGGGAAGTAGACTATACAGGGAATGATTGGAAAGCATTAGTTCAGGATAGGGATGTATGGAGAGCTTATGTCCGCGCGGCCATGAACCTATGGGTTCGGTAGTGCCAGTGAGTAAGTAAGTAAAGTAAGTAAGTAAGTAAGTAAGTAAGTAAGTAAGTAAGTAAGTAAGTAAGTAAGTAAGTAAGTAAGTAAGTAAGTAAGTAAGTAAGTAAGTAAGTAAGTAAGTAAGTAACTAAGTAACTAAGTAACTAAGTAAGTAAGTAAGTAAGTAAGTAAGTAAGTAAGTAAGTAAGTAAGTAAGTAAGTAAGTAAGTAAGTAAGTAACTAAGTAAACTAAGTAAGTAAGTAAGTAAGTAAGTAAGTAAGTAAGTAAGTAAGTAGTAAGAAGTAAGTAAGTAAGTAAGTAAGTAAGTAAGTAAGTAAGTAAGTAAGTAAGTAAGTAATTAAGTAATTAAGTAATTAAGTAATTAAGTAATTAAGTAATTAAGTAATTAAGTAATTAAGTAAGTAAGTAAGTAAGTAAGTAAGTAAGTAAGTAAGTAAGTAATTAAGTAATTAAGTAATTAAGTAAGTAAGTATAAGTAATTAAGTAAGTAAGTAAGTAAGTAAGTAAGTAAGTAAGTAAGTAAGTAAGTAAGTAAGTAAGTACGTAAGTACGTAAGTAGTAAGTAAGTAAGTAAGTAAGTAATAAGTAAGTAAGTAAGTAAGTAAGTACGTACGTAAGTAAGTAAGTAAGTAAGTAAGTAAGTAAGTAAGTAAGTAAGTAAGTAAGTAAGTAAGTAAGTAAGTACGTAAGTAAGTAAGTAAGTAAGTAAGTAAGTAAGTAAGTAAGTAAGTAAGTAAGTTGTTAATATACATATATTAATTAGGAAGTGTTGTGGATGGAAACTTAGCTTTATCCCTGAAATAACTGACTTCTTTAACAGTAAGATATTAATAGTATATTGATATGCGAGGTTGGGACGTGGCTTTACATACTATACTTCACTTTTGAAAGGCAGCGGAACTACAATTAATCCAAGGTACATAAAAAGATATATACGGTACTCTATAATCAAAGATAATTAGTAAGTTTTAGTTTTTTTATAATGCGGAAGTTTGTCTAATGTGGAAAAAATGGTCCCATGCGATTCCGCTTTGAGAAAGTTTTATTGTATTTTGAAATGTCCAGCCCAGAGAATAACAGCCTAAGTTAAATAATTCAGATTCCGTGAGTTTGGGTGAGCGTGTATACTAAGCATCACTCATCGAAGTAAAATGTCTTACTATCGGTACGCCAGATTTCTCTTAGAGAATAGTTATGCCAAATTACAGAGACCTGATATAGTAGTAGTAACTGTAACCTATAACAATAATAATTAATAATAATAATTAATAATAATGATAATAATAATAATAATGATGATGATAATGATGATGATGATAATGATAATAATAATGATAATAATGATAATAATAATAATAATAATAATAATAATAATAATAATAATAATAATAATAATGAGAAGTCGGGCTCTACTGATATGTGAGGCTTCATTCTAATTATCAAGAAATGACCGCCTTTTTACCGAATGGTGAAGAGGATCAATTATATGGTCTTCCGGATCATTGTATAAGACCGGACTGAAATAGTAATCAGTCTCGAGTGAGTCGCGGTCAAGAAATCGACCTGAATGTGATATGAATAGCAAACGAAGCGTTTACAAGGTAGTATTTTTTGCGAGTGTGAAGAAGTAAAATGTAAAATAAGTTGTGTTTGTGAGAGACTCAAAGCAAAATAATCAGATGTGCGTATGCAGATAGTTTTATTGTTGTGGATGAAATAAAGAAGATTGCGAATTTTTAAGCAAATCTATGTGAAAGATAAATATATTACTGCTGTTTCAACAAGCGACTATATATATATATATATATATATATATATATATAAATCGGCCGCGGTGGACTAGTGGTTATGCTCCTTGCCTCTGGTCCTGAGGGTCGCGGGTTCAAACCAGGCCGGGGTCGATGGAATTTTTTAGGATGGAAAAATCCAAGGAGTAAGTCCTCCGGGGGGGGGGACTTTAAACCCTGGGTCCCGAGTCTGAAGATTTCCAGGCACGTAAAGGATCCTTAAGCCTGGATGAAAAGGCCTCTAAGTAAAATTTATCGAATTGTCAGTATGAGGCGCAACGCTGACCACGGACCACTCAAATGATATATATACGAAAACAAGTGTAACTAAATTAGTATTCAAATTCTTCCCTGTAGGGGGAGAGCACCTAAATCTCTGTTAAGGGAAAACATGGGCTTAGAAGATTACAAGAAGATATATATATATATATGTATATATATATATATATATATATATATATATATATATATATATAAATATAGATATTATAAATATATTTTTGACATTTGGCAATGAAGGCAAATATGATATGAAAAGAAAAAAGAATGCTTGAGTCGGGATTTGAACTCGAGTATCTAAAGTCTGTACCTTTAGCGCTCTAACCAACTGAGCTACCCAAGAATTCCAAGACAAACATACAATTTTCTTATACATGTAGTATTAGAGCGCTAAAGGTACAGGCTTTAGAGACTCGAGTTCAAATCCCGACTCAAGCATTCATTTTTTCTTTTCATATCATATTTGCCTTCATTGCCAAATGTCAAAAATATATTTATAATATCTATATATACAAGCGTTACTGCTATAAAGTAAATATTCTCTTTAATAATTTGCTTAACTGTTAGGTTAGCCGCTAGATGGTAGTTGAATGATATTTCCGCTACCTCTTGTGTGAATTGAGAATACTACATGTATAAGAAACTTGTATGTTTGTCTTGGAATTCTTGGGTAGCTCAGTTGGTTAGAGCGCTAAAGGTACAGACTTTAGAGACTCGAGTTCAAATCCCGACTCAAGCATTCTTTTTTCTTTTCATATGATATATATATATATATATATATATACACACACACACACACACACTAGCTAATACCCGGCGTGCGCTGCTACGCCTACATAAATGAAAATTAATGTGATTTTATGTTTAGTTGAATAAATAAAAGGAAGAATAATTATAAATTCATATTTTTTATATACCCCGTGCTTATTACCCGGCATTGCCCGGAAATCTACTTACCCCGATCTTCTTGACATAAATCAGCTGAAATACGAAAATTAATGTGTTTTATGTTTACTTAAATAAGCAGGGGAAAAATTTATATCGTAATTATTTTTAGATACCCGTGCTCTTTACCCGGCGTTATCCGGGAATCTGCTCATCCCGAACTTCTTGGCATAAATGAGCTGAAAGACGAAAATTAATGTAGTTATGATTAGTTGGATAAGTAAAATGAAAAATAATTATAAATTTATATCGTAATTATATTAAGATTTCCCGTGCTGATCACCCGGTGTTGTCCGGGAATCTACTTATCTCGAACTTATTGGCATAAATGAGCTAAAAGAAAAAAAAAATGTTATTGTGAGTTATCCGTAAAAGAATACCCATGTACTTGCACAGGAATCTACGTATTTGTCTCGATCTTCTTGGTATCAATGAAAGACAAAAATGGTTATTGTGAGTTATCCGTAAGAGATAAACTTATGTTGTCGCGGACTTTTTTGTAGGACTTTTTGAGATATTCAATTCTGTGCACAATAATTTAGTATATTTGTTATGGTTTAGGCAACGTAAGCCATTTAAGCGACCAAAGAGCTACTTTTTTCCACTTTTCCACTACAAAGGGTGATTTTTAAGGGTGTAGGAGTTAAGTATCAACTCTCTTAGAGTCTGTGTTCATCCCGGGTATCTCCTGAACATTTTACAAAATCCCCATCACAATCGGATCAACGGTATGGCCGCGCATAAAGTACGAATAAACAAACAATCAAACAAACATTCATTTTTATATATTAGATATACCGGTACATATATATATATATATATATATATATATATATATTATTTTTTATTTTTTTAATTTTTTTAGCTTTTAGCTCTTTGCGTACACATTAATAGGTTGTGCATGTCCATTGACAGCCTATGTTTATTTGTTTTTCGCAAATGTAGATATATTAAATTTAATGCACTCTGAAATGACGATTAATGATGAAAAATTAAAAGGAGTCTTCGTTACTCACTTTGGGTTGAAGGAGAAACACTGTATTGTGGAATGTTGCTAAATAAAAAAAATAACTATGACTTACCTATAGATGTGGAAAGCAACGGGAAGCTACCACACCTATAATTCCCTAGTAAAGCTGCATAGCATAGCGTGTTAGTGCTATGATTGCTGTGAAAGACCTGCCCTCGGGCAGAATTACTATGGATGGATTATCTATAGATTACTGTTGTGTGCAATTTCGCAATTCGGAGTTCTACTTCGATTTAAAGGCATCTACAATTCAAATTATGTCCACCGCTGTGGTCTAGAGGTACCGTGCTGCCTTGTCACGCAGCGGGTCCGGATTCGATCCCCGGTCGGGACAGTTTTTCTGGGTGAGGTTTTTATCGGGTTTTCCCTCACCTATAAGACAAATCTCAGGAAAACTTTAAGGCCCAAACGGTCCCTGATATCATATGGCCATCGCAATCATGATCATTCATCTTAGATTAAGCTTAGGATTAAGGACTCTCCTGGCGCACCACTATCATCATCATCATCATCCGTCATATCATCGGGACAACGTAACCCCGTCTTCCAGGCGCCCCAACCACAGAAGTGGGTTACAAGTAGGATGCCAGGAGAGAACACCAGGAATATCGAAAGACAACCTGGGGCATTTGCAAAAAAAAATCAAATTTTTATTGGAACTATGACTACTACTGGTAGTAAAAGATTCCGGGCTATGTGGCCGTGGTCTATAACTGGCGTTTCTTCCAGACGTTTCTCCCTCAACTGCGGAGGGCATCTTCAGTGGCGAGCGCTAGAAGCTGTTGTTTCCCTGTCGTAGACTCGACAGCTTCTAGCGCTCGCCACTGAAGATGCCCTCCGCAGTTGAGGGAGAAACGTCTGGAAGAAACGCCAGTTATAGACCACGGCCACATAGCCCGGAATCGTTTACTATCATGATTACCGGCCGTGAAAACCTGCATTCCACTATGACTACTACTGTTGTAAGATTCTTCTTCTTCTTCTTGAAATTAGGCCTTTGACCTGTTTTCACATCAAGTGGGATTTAATGAATCTTCCCACCTAGTAAATGGGAGTCCAACACTTCTACGTCCTATTGCTTTGTATTTCAATAACGGATTCTATCTGTAGGCATTCTTTTAACATGTTCATACCAGTTGCTTATCATATTGCCAATTCTATTTGTTAATTTAAAAATATTTAAATATTTTCTAATAACTTAATTTCTTTTTCTGTCCAAAATTGTCACACATGCTACTGAACGTAAGAAGTTAATTTCTGCAGTTTCTATTTTTCTTCTGTCTGAACGGTTAACAGTCCAATTTTCACTTGCATATGTCAAGACAGGCACTGCCATAATTTTGCAAAATTTTAATTCTGTACTCCTCAAAGTTTATTTTTCAGTGTACGTTTTATAGTATCACACATTCTATAAAACTTATTTAATTTAATATTAACACCTTCCTTCTGCCAGTATGATAACATTGCATCCTAAATAATTAAAATTGTTCACCTGTTGCATTATACTGTTATTAATGCTGATTTTACACCTCATATGGCTTTTCTCGTTGAATGCCATTACTTTCGATTTACTTTCAGAAATTGTCATATTCAATTTTTTTGTAAGCTATACGCTCTAAATTGTTAATGAATACTACTGATAACAGATTAGGCCGATGATTTTCAAGAAAGCTGTACCCTGATTCCTCAATATTTACACCAGAGTTGAGGAAAACTATGAAAACCCACAACCAGGAATTCAGTTCTACGAGGAATCAAACCTGGGTAGGCCAAGATAGAAATAACGATATGACTCTTAAATCATAGCGGTAGCGCAACTTCTGATTTTTAGTCTAGCGGATCTATGGAGTGTCCCGCGCCGTAGCCGAGTGGTTAAGGTAAAGCATTGGGCAGAGCTACGGGACTTGCGCTGGTTCGAGTCCCTATGGGGAAGAAATTTTCCCATTGAATTTCGGCCAGAATTGGACTGGTGCCCACCCAGCATCGTGAGGAATTTGGGTAGCTACAATAAGTAGCGATTCCAGGTTGAGAAGACAAGCTATAACGGCTGAGGGACCCGACATGCTGACCACATGTCACCCCTACACTGGTTAGATGTCGTTAACTCTGTGATTAACACATGTGGATGTGAGGCCAGCAGCCGGTTGGTTGGCCAAGGGCCTTCTAGGCCTATCGCGCTTGGAATTGTATAATACATAATTATTTAAACATAAGGTTATACAGAGACTTAGATCTGCTGAAACGAGATACCTTCGGAGGACTGCAGGATACACACTACCAGATCACAAAAAAATGAAGACATCTTAGAAGAATTACACAAGGAACCTTTAGAAAACAAAATGTCTGATTATAAGTCAAGATGGATGCAACATGTTCATCGAATGGAGGATCACAGGATACCCAAACAAATGTTAAGATATCAACCTGCAGGAAGAAGGAGACCAGGACGTCCACTCAAAAGAGTTTTGGATGGTGTTTCTCTTGAGGCCGAAACAGGTAAACAAATGGCCTAAATTCGTGAATGTATTATAATGATAATTACCATAACCAAGACAATTTGTGTGTGTGTTTTTTTTTTACAAATTGAAATGAACCAACTCAAAATTTCCAATTTATGATTATGTTAAAAATTACACTGAGCAACAAAAAATAAACTTTTTTTTTGTCTCAGAAAGAAAAATATGTGATTCTAATAGTATGTTTTCTTTTGAATTCAAATATGATACCGGGTTTTCTCCTTCACGCAAGGTTTCCGAGAGACGGGAATTTATAATTTCAAACACTTTAATATTTTCTACATTCGTAACTACACAATATTCGAACATTCGGACTCACCTAGAAAGTAAAAAATGACGATTTTCTGCTATATTTCGCCTGTGGAGCATCCCTCTTGATGGTCCAACAATAATCGGCCAGTATATTAGGATTCCATTTGCCTTGACATCTCTTTTCCATAACTGAAATCTCCTGAGTTAGCTCTTTTGGTTTTATTTTACAATTGACAAATGGGCGAAAAAAAAAGTTTATTAAAAAATAATTATTTTAATCCATTAATTGAAATTTAAATAAAAAGACTGTGGGTGATGGAGAAATTTCGAATACATAATTGAAAACACGATGAAGAAACTGCATTGAATACAACTATTGGTACTCGTGAGACAAAAATCATGTTGACCAGTGTTATTAATCATAAGTTGGTACTTTTGAAATCGTTTACTTAAATTAAAAAAAAAACACATAAAATTGTCTTGGTGATGGTAACTATGTATATAAACAACCACGTCAAATGTCTTGAAAATGATCTCACACAAGGAGATTGAAACGTCGACTTGAATAAATTAAATATTTGACTGAGATAAAACGATTGCTTTTTGTTGTTTTTATTATTAACGTATAACTTGTATTTTTAAGGAACTCCATGGAAAAAGGGAAAGGAGAGTATAAAACTGGTCTAAGGAGTTCTGGGGTCATTATTCATCATGTGACGGGAAACCAGCCACTTCAAGTGTTATTATGTAAGATTTAAAATACACACTGCTTTACAAAACACATTTTCAAGAAGCAGCTTCTTGTAAAGAATACAACTACCACGTCTTTCTTCTTTATATTCTCTGGAAACCCGGGCATAGACCCTAAAGCAGTTATATACAACCTTTGTAAGAAAAGAAGTGAAAGAAAACACAGGAAAACGGTGTTATACAGACGTTTTGCTTCTGGAATTCCAATAAGGACTGAACCCCTTAAGCTGTTATAAGAGCTTGGTAGATTAAACTATACCATTACACGATCTTAGTTGTATTTTTTAGGTGGTTGTAAAAACAAGAATGTCAAATAATACGATTCGGTTCTAAAGGCCTACGATCAAAGACACTGTGTAATAGAACAAATACATCAATCCACGATGAATATTTAAAAATTACTGTTTCTAAAAGTATACTTAACGGGATTAATCAATTAATTCAGATAATAGTATATTACGATGCAAGGTTGGGAAGAGGTTTTTACATAATCGAGGAAAATTATTAAAAATAGAGCGATAGCGAGGTTTTCTATTTACGAGATTCTGTAAAACACTTCACAAACGTGTGTTGTACATTATTTTTTGCAAGATGGTGTTTTCAAAATAATAAATAATAGTAAAATAATAACATCTTTGTTGGAAATATTTGCGTTCATTATAAACAAATGTGGTAAGCAACGGGAAGCTACAGCACCTATAATTTGCTAGTAAAGCTGCAAAGCATAGCATGAAAACGCTATGATTTTAGTGAAAGACCTGCCCTCGGGCAGAATTACTATGGATGGATGGATAAACAAATTACCAATGTATATACGCTAAATGCAGAAAATAATTTGGTTGAGACCACTACAGGTCATGACAATAATTAGATATAAAAATGGCGGCAAGTACGAATTTATTGTTTTATATTGTTTCAAATAAAGTTGAGTTAATTTAAGATGCAATGATTTGTTTCGTATAATGGATATTAACAGTACTACCTTTTGGATATATTTTTGTATATATATTGTACTTAGTATACATAAAGGGAGCAGAGCAAAACATTTCTTCCACTTACTTGTGTTTTGCACTCTTTTAACTTTACTATCTAACCTCTCTTGGTTAACTCTTGTTTTTTCGACTCCGACGCTATTAGGGCATCCGAGGGCTAGGGAGTCTTTCCTTTCTTCCATTTCTTCTTTCCTTTATTTTATTTTCTTCTCCAGAAAAGCCTGACCAGAGGCTATAAGATGGCAGCCCCATCACTGGTCTTGCCTTCCTTTGGCCAGCAACCAATCGAAGGGACTATTATTATGCTTTGAAGTCTTATACGAGAATTTCCCGGAAGGATCAAAACGCTGGAGGGAAAATTTTCTATAGGATCGTAACAGGCCTTGGCCTAATACTTGGAAGGAAGAAGAAGAAGAAGAAGTATACATAAAGGACAGTGGTTTTACTTCCCACCCTAGGTAGGTAATTTGTAATATTACAGTATAGTTATTTAGTTATTTATAGGTTGGCAACTTCGAAATTTAGGAAATTGAATTTTGAATCAGGATCGGCATTCCTGTAAGTACGACAGAACGCACTATCTCGCAAAAAATATTTTACCAATTACACGTGTGTCTCTAATGTGAATTTCTGCAAATAACATGGGAATGATCGGCTATCTATAGACACGCCAGTGGACTGATAGGTATAGATGTCAGTGTTATCTGCTACTTCCAAGGTTATGGCCACAGGATGATAAGCCCGATGCGAAACAGATCCTGTGATGCAGAAGCCATTGTGCGATAATACTAAACTGCAGAACTTTCCGCATGGCTGAGCTAAACTGGATGCTGTGTATTCACCAACCTATGAGTGATGCGTAAACCCTCCTGGCTGCCTTTTGCCACACGCCACTAATTACTGCAAATACCTCTCTCTGTTCCCACATGCCGCTAACACTATTCTATATCATTTTGGGCATCAAAGTACTCACTACAATTTTTCTTTGTTTACATAAATTAATCCTTCAGAAGGAAGGTGACAGAATGTTACTCAACTGGAGAGGGGGTGGTAACAACACCCAGATAACTATGCCTTTTTAAAAAACTGTGATTTCAAAATTGAACAGAATTTATAAATATGGTTACTTTATGAATCTAGAACTAGAGTATCTGTGTTATAAATGTTCTAGAAATTAAAATAATTACTGAACTTATAGTGTTGTAAAAATTTGTATTATTTCATCAATTTTTAATTAAGATTGGTTTAGTCTGCTGTACGATCAAAAAATATATAAACACTAACAATGTAAGATACATTAAGCTATAGAGAAACATATTTTTAATGAAGGGAATCTCATATTAATTATTATATACAACTTTCCTCATTAGAGGATTGCCTCAAGGACAAAGTGATACAGAATTTTTTTTTGAATTTATGAAATATGTTTTGTAAATACATTAAAAAAATTCAAATTGTGAGCCTAATTGAAGTATACATACTACAAAGTAGAAATTTTGTAAAAATGGTTTCTTAAAATTGAAATTGATCCGCTAATGGCAGCAATGGCAATTTTAGAAAGATACACCCTGTCCAAATCTAAGGAATTCCAAAATTTGGCTAGGAATCCTGGTATAGTACCTCTTGTCCCGATCATCAATTCTGTGACAGTTATACTATCTAGTTGGTATTTATCTTTGTAATAGTCAATTGTTGGCACATATATGGCTTTCTTTTCAGAGTCAACTTCCTCAGGTTGGCCACTATGAGTCTCAAAACGAATTGTGGGATCTAATACCATACCAATTTTAGAAGATGGTCTAAATGCAATAACATCTAGCCTATTCATCTGTTACTCTCATTAGTGGCCACACCATGAACTTCCTCATAAACTGTGTATCGAAAATCTCGCAAGACTTCTGCTATCATATTTCGAATAGTGTGGTGCCGAATGTTTCTCAGTGAGTCTCCAAACTGTTGGGAAACTTCAGGGGATTTTTTTTTAAACTTTCAAAGGCAATCACATTTATATTGTTCTGGTTCTCTTGGTTGTCAAGAAGGAGGAAATAAATTACAATGCATTCAGATACAGCGTTCAAAATGTTACAATCCGATTTACAGGTATTATCGCCGCAATATGATAGTTGTCCGTTTAAATAAAAGCGGGTACCGCGCGACATTCCTTAACATGCGGACTTATTATAGTGGCAGTAGTCGGCATTTTTGTATTTAATTACACATAACAGCGGCGGGAAAACAAAGCAAGCCGCTGGACAACCATCTTAGTGAGGCGATAATATAATAATGGTCTCTTCAAATTCTGTAAAGGAGAATGGGCGCATAGCGCTGCAGAAGCACTTTATCTGCAGCGTACCATTCAGCTGGCCATAAAGCACTCTAGCAGATTTGCGAATTAAGAGATATATTAAGTGAAAGTCCACCGCTGTCGTCTCGAGGTAGCTGTCTTGTCACACAGCGAGCCCAGGTTCGATCCCCGGTTGGGACAGGCTCCTGGGTGAGGTTTTTTCGGGGTTTTTCCTCACCTGTAAGACAAATGTCAGGAAGCTTAGGGCTCAACGGTCCCCGAAAATCATCCGGCCATCATCATCATCCTTATCATTATCATCATTATCCTTCACCGGTGTGGAAAGCAACGGCAAGCTACCACACATATAATTCCCTAGTACAGATGCAAAGCATATCATGAAAATGCTATGATTGCAGTGAAGGACCTGCCCTCGGGCAGAATTACTGTGGATGGATTAAGAAAAACTTCTAAAGATAGTGATAATTTTAAGATTGTTATCAACACCAAGAATTTATGATTATAACATCTTCATTACATGTAGACCCACGGCTTAAGTACCACCTGTAAATATCGATAATGATCTCCGAACACGCAGAAACAAAAAAATATTAAACTTTTATTTATAAGAAATAAATTTTAATGAATACTGAGACTCATGTAGATATAAGAGAAGTGTTAACAGTTCAGTGGTAAAGAGGCAAAACATAAAATAGTGAGAATTTTAGTTGAAATTCTGATTCAGATACAATATACATGCATGGAACTTGTATCATCGTGCATACTAGGCTAAACAACGTTTCATTAATATGGAATTCATAAGGGCAGATGCACATACATACATAGAATACCAAATTCGCCAATTCTGTTATCATGTGGAAACAATACTGTAAAGTATCAGTAGGAGAGAAATAAATCACGTTATTGTCTTATTTAATCTCGCTGAATAACAGAGATACACATCAATGGAATTGATTGCGGGTTACAATGGATGCAATTTAATTGTAACAGAGCACTGAAAACAAAACATGCATGTTATTCGTTGTGGCATTCGCATGGCAAGTATAAGTGAACACAAAGAATAACACTAGAGTTTGTAAACGCATATGAACGAATAGCTAATTATTCCGCGTTTCCTTTCCCCTTATTAGCTCAGTGACTCTATACTTAAACAAGATAGAAGTCATATTATTTAACAAACATAGATGACAATTTGAGTGTTTGTCTTACACAGTCAAACCCTACAATCACATTTTAAAATATACCGTACTAGCTAATACCCGGCGTGCGCTGCTACGCATAAATAAATGAAAATTAACGCGCTTTTATGTTTAGTTGAATAACTATAAGAAAAATTTATATCGTAATTATTTTTAGATACCCTTTGCTGTTTACCCGGCGTTGCCCGGGAATCTACTTATCCCCCTCTTCTTGGCATAAATGAGCTGAAAGATAAAAACTAATGTAATTCTTAAGATTAGTTGAATAAGTAAAATGAAAAATAATTATAAATGTATATCGTAATTATTTTAAGATTCCCCGTGCTGATTATTCGGTGTTGCCCGGGAATCTACTTCACTCGATCTTCTTGGCATAAATGAGCTAAAAGATAAAATTCGTTATTGTGAGTTATCCGTAAAAGAATACCCACCATGTGCTGCTATTCTTGCTCAGGAATCTACGTACTTGTCTCGATCGTCTTGGCATCAATGAAAGACAAAAATGGTTATTGTGAGTTATCCGTAAGAGATAAACATATGGTGTCGCGGATTTTTTGTAGTGTGTTTTGAGATGTACTTGTTATGGTTTAGGTAGCGTAAACCATTTATGCGGCCAAAGAGCTAATTTTTTCACGTTTTGCACAACAAAGGGCAACTTTTGAGGGTGTAGGAGTTGAGTATCACAACTCTCTTATAACCTATGTTCATCCCGGGAATCTCCTGAACATTTTTGCAAAAAGCCCCATCACAATCGTATCAACGTTATGGCCGCGCGTAACGTACGAACAAATAAACAAGCATTCATTTTTATAAATTAGATTTTACGAACTTTAAGACGCACCTTAATTTTTAACCATTTTTAAAAAAAAATACATTTTTTACCATTTTTATTATTAGATTGCAAATATAAAACTTTTTAAGAAATTTACGGCCAACCGGAACCTTTATAAATATTATAATAACTACACATATACTATAGGACCAAAAGCATTCTTAGTTTATAAAACCGTTCTCATCTTTAAAATCCCTGAAAATCGTCATATGAACATTCTTCTTCTTCGTCGTCATCGTTGTCCTCTTCATACGAGGGTTGGGGCATAAGTCATGGCAACTATTTTTTGTGAGAATCTGAGCGTGGGTGAAAAATCTAAAATATACATATGAAAGATCAAGGAATAAACTAAATTTAAGAAATTTAACAAGACGCCAACATTTTGCTCCTCATGTTTATTAAGGCAACTGCCATATTAATGCAGTTTTTATGTTCCAGAATCATTACATCACACCTTTTTATTTTTTCACACTCTTTTTTTTTTTACGGTTTGGGACACGAATGAACATTACAAATGCTGTTAAACAACAGATGACCAGATTCACACATGGTGAAGAAAATGGTGAAGCAGATGGTATTCGGCGCCTCCCACATCGTTGGCAGAGTGTTGTGAACATTGCAGGAGATTACTTTGAGGGCTTGTAGAATGAGGGAGAATGAGTTAGTGAGTAAGGAAGAGAGTAAAAGAAGAGTTCAAAAATAAAAATGTGTGATGTAATGATTCTGGAACATGAAAACTGTATTGATATGAGAATATTAGCTTAATAAACTTGAGGAGCAAAATGTTGGCGTGATGTTAAATTCCTTAAATTGCATTCATCCCTTGTTCTTTCATATGCATATTTTAGATATTTCACCCACGCTCAAATTCTCATAACAAAAAAATAGTTGCCTTGAATTATGCCCCAATCCTCGTCTATAAGATGGTCATCACTGCCATCGAGAGAGTTACTTACGGCGCACTTTTTGAAAGATTTAACAATAATGTCTTCTCACACTCTAGACTATAATTATTTTATCCATTGGCACACTAGTTTGATTGTATGTCGTTTTAAAGCAACCTTCGGCGTGAATTCATGTTGGGTTTCATCCATCATCCATTCGTTCAAGTTCAATGGCACCGTAGACTGCAATGACGCATCATAGGCTAGACAATATTCTGGGTTTGTTTAGGGCAGAGCGAGAGGGAGACACTGTTAGTAAGCTTGTGAATCCCCGAGACACATAAGTTCGTCGCATCGGTGCACTGCTGCTGCCAGTTGAATCCAATGTTGCCAGATAGAGATAGGTTTCCCGCGACATCGAATATATATGGTCATTTTTAAGACTGGCTGGATTTTAAATCAAATACTATACATTTTTATATTAATATCGGGTATAAGACGCACCTGAATTTTGGAGGCAATTTTTCGAAGATAAAATTGCGTCTTATAATCCGTAAAATACGGTATATGAGGGGGCATGCCGTAGCGTAGTGGTTAAGGCACTGAGCTACAAACCGGAGGGTCCAGGGTTCAAGTCCCGTTGGGGTCAGAATTTTTAAACTGACCCAAACCATCTGGCGGCACTATGGCCCTGGGGTCGACTCAGCCTCTAACGGAAATGAGTACCAGACGCTTGTTCTGGGGGTAAATGCGGCCGTCACGCAGGGCTGACAACCCGGCTGACATAAAATTGCCGATTGTCTAGAAAAAGTGGGAGCCTTAACCTCCTACTACCCCAAGGGCCTCCGGGCCTGTTGTGGGATCACTTTACTTTACGGTATATGAAAAACAGTAGATAATCACAATCATTGACAGATTGTGGAATTCTATCTAATAGTTTGAATATATTTAGTTCACTTCGTTTTTTTTTATTTCGTTTTTGATCTGTTATTGTATAGCCAGCCACACTCCTCAGAAACATAATTTCTGAAATTTATAGTCTTCGTTCCTGGTTTTTGGTTCGGACCCAGTGTTTCGATCCATATAGTAGTGTTTTATAAAATTCTAGAAGTGTCTCCTTTCTAGTTCCTTTGAGACTTCGTTTTATGGTGCCACACACATAATTAAATTTATTTATTTTATTTTCAATGTCTTCACTTTTTCTATATAACACATTGTATGCCAGATAATTAAAATTGCTCACCTGTTCTATTGTTTTATTCTCTAATTGGATTTTTACTCTTAGTGTCTCAGTTAAAACTTTTGTTTTTAGAGTAGATATTTTCAAGTTGTATGTCTCACATATTTTCAATACTAATAAAATTCATTGTTAAAACCGTTGAGGTGAAGATTCATAAAATACAATTAGTTAAAATATACCTTCTTAGCTAAAATCCGTCGTCCTCAACTCATAAAATATGTATTCGTTATGCCCGTAGGCCTTTCAGAACATCCGTTCCATCTTCAGCAGGTCCTTCTTCGCTACAATATCTAGTTGATGCTGCTCGTCCTAATGTTGTGTTGTCACGACAACAGCATCAACTATCGTACTAGATATTGTAGCGAAGAAGGTCCTGCCGAAGATGGAACGGATGTTCTGAAAGGCCTACAGGCATAAAGAATACATATTTTATAAGTTGAGGACGACGGATTTTAGCTAAGAAGGTATATTTTAACTTTTTTTTTATGACTCACATATTTTACTAAATAACAAGCAAAATTAATCAATAAATTCGACTTGGTGAGGAATTCACTTAGTTCACGCAGTTCCTGCATGACAGACTTTTTAAATTTTGGTATGAGCTATGTGTGAAAAGTTATTATGTAAATACTGGAACAGTAGTTTCTGTTTGTGACGTTAGAAGTAATAACCCCGACCGTAGTTTCACAATATTCCATTGTTTTCATAACTGAAATAAAAATGAAAGTCCATGGCAATAATTATAACAGCAGGCTTTGGTTTTGTAATGAAGGGTCATATCATCATACAAATAACTATATAATGGAAATGGACAGCTAATGACAAATGAGGGAAATTTTGAGGAAATGACTGAATGCAAATACCTAGGAACAATAATCACAAATAGGAATGAGATGCACAAGGAAATTAAACACATGCTCAATTCTGGAAATGCGTGCTATTATGCATTACAGGGACTCTTGACGTCCATCCTTTCAAAAAACGTTAAAATGGAAACTATATAAAACTGTTATAAAAGTGATCCCACAACAGGCCCGGAGGCACTTGGGGTAGTGGGAGGTTAAGGCTCCCACTTTTTTCTAGACAATCGGCACTTTATATCAGCCGGGTTGTCAACCCTGCGTGACGGCCGCCTTTACCCCAGAACAAGCGCCTGGTACTCATTTCCGTTAGAGGCTGAGTCGACCCCAGGGCCATAGTGCCGCCACAGGGTTTGGGTCAGTTTAAAAATCCTGACCCCAAAGGGACTTGAACCCTCGACCCTCCGGCTTGTAGCTCAGTACCTTAACCACTACGCTACGGCGTGCCCCATAAAACTGTTATTCTACCAGTTATATAAAATGTATCCAAACAAGGACTCTTATTTTAAGGGAGGAAAGGAAATTACGAGTATCTGAGAATAACATTCTTAGGAAAATTTTTGGACCAAAGAGAGATGAACAAACAGGTGAATGGATAATACTACACAACAATGAACTACATGGTCTTTATAGGAAGCCAGATATAATAAGAACAGTTAAGTCTCGTAGACTGCGGTGGGCAGGACATGTAACTCGAATGGGGAATGAAAGACGTGCATGGAATCTTCTTGTAGGAAAACCAGAGCGAAAACGCCCAATTGATAGATCAATAATGAGGTGGGAGAATAACATTAACTATGATATGAGGGAAGTAGATTATACAGGGAATGATTGGAAAGCATTAGTTGAGGATAGGGATGGATGGAGAGCTTATGTTCGCGCGGCAATGAACCTACGGGTTCGATAGTGCCAGTGAGTTAGTTAGTTAGTTATGATCTCTGTCATATTTATTTACTTACGTAGCAAATAAAGAAACATATAATTGCAAGATAGAACAACGGGTGGCTCAATGCTATCACAGGAACATTAACACGACAAATGTTCTTTCCAAGTATTTTTGACAGAATAAAATGCAAACACGTTGTTCAAAATTTTATACTAACACAATTCCTCACTGGGCACAGTAAATTTGTCCAATACCCCCAGATATTTAACATCAGAGAAAATGCAAGTTGGAATTGTGGCATTAGCAACCAAAGTGATGAACATATCGCAACCTGGGAAGAAAACGGCAAGTATAAACAAACAGTTTAGTTCTGAGTTATTAACAATTAAGGGCACCCAGTACTTATTTGGTTTAAAAAACATATTTTTTCTTTTTGCTTAAACAATCCAGGAAGGTATATTTTATCGACGTATAAGATTATTTTGTCAATTTTGGGCATTTAAACCCATAAAAATTGATTTTAAAAATGGCGCTCTATGTTCTGATAAAGTGCACATTTTTTTCTTTTTTTGCATTTTCCCATAACTTGTATTTTTTTCACATTTTGGTATGCTTTTTCCCGAAACTATGAAAGATAGGAGAATAATTTTTGGCATGGATATGTAGTTTAAAGAGCTCTATAATAATAAGGTAAATTTATATTTGTGCTATTGATAGTGTTTGAAATTTAAAAAAAAGTATGCAAATATTTTAACACAAAAAAATTGGTCTTTGAATTTTTTTAAATAAATCACAATCGAATTCTGAACACAAGCAAACCTTATTATTGTCAAATGAACTATGGACAATAACATACTAAATTTTGGAAGCAATTGGATAAATAGTTTTTGAGAAAACTGTACCAAGACAATACTTTTAAGAAGTTGGATTATTTATTTTCATTTTTTTTTGTATTTTAAATTACTCATGAAGAAATATGCCTAAAACGTTAACCATAGTGCCGTTATGTTCACGAAGACTTGTTTAATTAGTTACATAATTTCCATGCACATAACTTAAGAATAAGCTGAAATAAATAATAGTTTAAAAACTAAAACAACACGCTTTATTAGACAACCGAACTAAAAAAATGAAAAATAATTTTAACTTCCAACACGCTTGGGATAAAATTAAAGTGGTATACAAAAAAAAAATCTCTAACACATCTACGTAGAATAAAACTAGATTATCTACAAAAAAAAATAATTTTACCATCAAAAGCGTGGGGTGCTCTATATCAATTAATATATTTGATAATAAGAAGAAAACGTAAAAACCATAAACAGCACCCCAAATTTTAGGGAACTTCGTGTTAAATTTTTAATTTTAGTTTGAGCTGTATGATGTAATTACTGGAATTGTAGTTACTGTTTGTGACGTTGGAACTACCAACAAATGAGAGAATCTCTCGAGAGCTATATTTGCTGCAAAACTTGCTCAATAGTAAGAGATGGAGTGGCAAGCCTACATTTACAGAAATAAAGGAACGGGAAAATGTAGTTACAAATTATTTGGAATTACACGTTTTAAACCCAGCAGTAATGATCTGCTTTACAATTTCTTGTTTCATCACAGGGATCCTATTCAAATGAGAACACACGGTGCAGCGAGATCTCGTAACGAGGTCTTCAATTTACAGCCTAACCTTCTTTTGTTAACAAGATGATTAATTTCTCAACTACGAGAGATAATACATTCACATGTTATTTATTCATTTCATTCATCATTAGTCTGTTATTTTGCATTGTGTCACCTTCAACAATACGATAATCTACAGAATGTCCCAGACTTTATGCGCCAGGTTATTAATGAAAAATGACAGTTAATTAGATACGTATTTTGAGAAAGTGAATCAATAGTCGGGGTGCTTGTTTTAGGAGCAATAAGGGCTAGAACGATTGAGGGGTCTAGCGACAGAGGAGCCATGCCACTTTGAGAAGAAACGGAAATAACACTGGTCAACATGATTTTTGTTTCATGAATACTAATAGATGTACTTAATGCAGTTTTTTTATCCTGTTTTCAAATATGTATTCGGGATTTCTCCATCACCCACAGTTTTTTATTTGAATTTCAATTAATGAATTTAAATAATTATTTTTTCATAAATGTATTTTCGTCCATTTGTCCATTGTAAAACAAAACCAAATGAACTAACTCAGGAGATTTCAGCTATGGAAAAGAGATATCAAGGCAAATGGAATCTTAATATGCTGGCCGATTATTGTTGGACCATCAAGAGAGATGCTCCACAGGTGAAATATAGCAGAAAATCATAATTTCTTACTTTCTAGGTGAGTCCAAATGTTCGAATATGGTAGGCTATAGTTACGAATGTAGAAAATATTAAAGTTTTGAAATTATAAATTCCTGTCTCTCGGAAACCTTGCGTGATGGAGAAAAACCGATATCATTTTGGTATTCAGGAGAAAAAATTACTATCAGAATCACATATTTTTCTTTCTGAGACAAAAAAAGTTTATTTTTTGTTGCTCAGTGTAATCAGTACTATTTATATTAACATTTATATTTTTCCTTTTCCATAGATTACATAACAGTACGGTAAGTTAAAGAAGAAAGGAGTTATCCCTTTATTGTAAAAATAAGTTCATAATATAATGCTTTATAAAACCCAATTTATTTCCATTTCTTCTCAAAGTAGCATAGCTCCCTCTCTCATTAGACCCCTCAACTATTATACTCGAATCATTAGATTTAGATCAATATATGATTGGTTCTATTGAGTAACAATTGAAATTGGAACTGGAAGTAAATATAAATGCAACAAATATATGACCTTACATAGAAATACGCTATATAATGGAAATGGACAGCTAATGACAATGATGGAATTCTTGAGGAAGTGGCTGAATTCTAATACTTAGGAACAATAATCACAAACAGGAATGAGATGCACAAATAAATTAAACATAGGCTCAATAAATTCTGGAAATGTGTGTTATTATGTATTACAGGGATTCTTGACGTCCCAACTCCACTTTTTTAGTAAACTGGTTTTATTTTATTTTAACCGGCTTTAAAAAATTGTATTCATTCTATATTTAACCGTTCCGGAAACCAAAACCCCAGGGTTCTGATGCGGACCGCGATCCGCCAATTGGTGACCCCTGATCTATACCAATACAACTAAGCCTTCGACACTGTGAAACAGATTGCGCTCTCTGCTAATGACATTAGCTGTTAAAGAGGTCGTTAAATAAATAAAAAATCTATTACTGCCAGGCAGAGTAAGTGAATTTTTAACAAGAGAGATCACAACAATCTAGGAATTGTTTGCGTGTGGGCAGAAGCTCTAGTGACAAAGTTAAGCTCTTTCAAAATACTGGGATGACCGATTTCATAACTTTTATATTTATTTTTAAAGCGTGCTCATATATCCAATAACTGCAATTGGAGACCAGATTTTGTAAACTGTCAGTGTTGAGTGAGAATATGGATTTCGCATTTTGTGTGAAAATGACAAATGCACACACAGAGAGAAAAATAAAGTTAAATTTCGTAAGTCACCATCAAATTCCAAATGTTTAGTACGTAAATCCAGATGTTGAATATAATGACAGTTTGTAGGCGCAATGAATGTTTTTTTTTTGTGGTTTAACTTGATTTTAAAGTTATATTTTTAGTAGTTTTTAATTTCTGAAAACAAAAACAACTTCGTACAAAATTCTTACAAATATATTAGTAAGCAGACTTACTCCCTATATTGATGGCATTCTAGGAGATCATCAATCTGCATTTAGAAGAAACAGGTCTACAACATACCAGATTTTTAGTATAAGACAGATTTTAGAAAAAGAAATGGGAATATAATGGTACGGTACATCAACTATATGTAGACTTCAAAAAAGCATATGATTCAATTAAGAGGGTCATTGCACATTTGGACTCTCACTTAGACTTCTTTTCGGAAAATCTTGGGGATGTCTCTGATGAACACGGTGAGCGTTTTCATCAGCAAATTTCCACAATGGTAAAGAGATACCAAGGCAAGTGGAGTTCTAATATGCTGGCTGACTACCGTTGAACCAAGAAGAGAGATGTTCCAGATTCAAAATTGCCCGAAAATCACTATCTACCACTTTCTAGGTAAGTCAGAATGAGTTAGAGTTGGATGGATTTTATTAAAAATTATAAAAAAATGTAAATGAATATCACAGAAAACTCTTGCCTGATAGGAAAAAGTACTCAAATGATATTTAAATTCAGGATAAAAATATTTATAAAATCTCATATTTCTATTCTTGTGAAAGAAAAAAGTTCATTTTTGTCGACCAGTGTAATTAATTTTTCTCTAGAGTTAAATTTATTCTATGTGATTAGTAATTTTTGACTCATTTATTATCTTGTATATTTTATATTTGATTTGTTAAATCTAGATTAAATTACAAATATTTTGTAAATAATAATAATATATTACTATGTAATATTTATTTTTATTGTAACTAGATGTAAGAATCATTTTTATATATTTAACTGGTTGAATTGTAGACGAGGCCTTAACTCTGCCAGGTAAAATAAACCTATTATTGTTATTAATGTTTGTGTAGCGAATTACAATGGTAGCAATACGTTGTAAAAATACGAAAATAAAAGAAGGATTATTTTATGCGACTGCTAATATAATGCAAAAAAAAACTACTTGAGATGGAATAAGAATATAGTGAAAGACAATGTTATATTTGAAGCATGAAAAAAGACTTATACACAGATAAGGGAATTGCCCTAACTAAATTATAACTTATGAGACGCAATCAGGACTTCAAAACTATAAAACTGACCACCCATCACTTACATACATTTAACTTTATGATTAAGCTTTAATTTTCACGTGTGATTTTATAAGTTAAATAATTTTTCATTACATACTTTCAAGATTGTTTTAAACATATTTGTTTTCGTGCTGTTTCGTTGTTTTCATTAATTGCTTTCTTGTTAAGGCATTTGTTGATTCTATTATATAGTTGTTTATGTTATAATAGGCCTATGGAAGATAAATACTACAGCTTACTTACATTTATCACATTTATTTAATTGCATACGTGTTTTTACTTTAGATGAATTAAATACAATACTCGTCCACTGCAAAAATAACAAAACACCAGGCGAAGATGGTACTAACCTGGAATTATTTAAGTATGCCAGCTCTGCCTTCAATGAAAGATTTCTCAATTTTTTAAATAGAATTTATAATGAGGGCCCTCCGCCAAAAAGCTGTTGTAATCCCACTACACAAAAAAGGAGATATAAATAACTGTGATAACTTCAGAGGAATAAGCCTTTTGGACTCAGGCTACAAAATCTACACCAAGTTGCTCAAATCAAAATTAGCTAATTATTATGACAATGTATTAGATGAAGCGCAAAATGGATTCCGAAAAGAAAGATCCTGTACAGATGGATACCTCACTATTAAAATTCTAATAGAAAAACACATAGAGTTTAATATTGAAACACACATGGCGTTTATTGACTTGAAGAAGGCATTTGACAAAGTAAATAGAAACAAATTATTAGAAATCCTCAAATATGATGGAATACCAGACCAACTGATAAAATCTATATATGATATCTATAAGGATAATTACATCCAAGTTAAGATTGAAAATAAAATCTCGGAATGCAGACCAATTAATCAAGGAGTTAGACAAGGATGTGGTCTTTCACCAATGCTCTTCATAATATACATGAACTCAATTATTAAAGAATGGAGACTACAACCACATGGCAATATACCACTTAATAGATTATATAATTTAGACACCCTATTATTTGCAGATGCCATTGTGTTTATAGCGAATTCAGAAGATGACCTACAACGTTCAGTCCACTCTTTTCACTAAATTGCAATAAACTACAACATGGAAATCTCAACAGAAAAATCTAAAGTCCTAGGAAAAGGCCCAGTTCGCAGTAAAATTGTTATTAATAATAACATACTAGAACAAACCAACACATTTAACTATCTCGGATACCAAGTTACATACGAAGAAGAAAAAGATTTTAGTCAAAAAATTATAAAATTTAACAGAGTAACAGGAATTTTAAATAATATTTTCAAGCCAAACACAGTACAGCAACACACACGAACTAGAATTTATAAAACACTGGCCAGACCCATATTATGTTACGGCAGTGAGGCCTGGACAATTCGCAGAGTAGATGAACAAAGACTAACTGCGGCAGAAATGAAATTTATGAGACGTACTGCGGGCTACTCAAGAACAGACCATAAAAGGAATTCTGAGATTCTCAAAGAATTACACACAGAATCAGTCATGGAATATGTACAAAAATACAGAAACAACTGGAAATATCACGTACTAAGAATGAGCAGAACAAGAATACCACGTCAGATCTTAAATTACCAGTCACCAGGCAAGAAATCTCTGGGCAGACCGTTCAAACGTTGGATTGAGATCGTAACAGACCACTAGGTCTATCAGATGAAAGGAAGAAGAAGAAGAAGAATATTTTATTCAGAATTATTAATACTGCAAGATTTTTCATTTTCACTTTAAAATATTTTTTGCACTATGTAACTAATATTGTATACTTATTGTTATTGTTGAAGTGCATTGTAAATTGACATTCGCGCATACAATCTTGGTTGCTATGGAAACAAAAGAAACCTCAATACTTTAAAAACTGCCAAAAACACTAGTGCGGTAAGTAGACAAAAATATTTTGAAATATTGATAGCGATATTGCAATTAGTATTAATTTCGGTATTAATTCATCACATCCACCTTTCCACGCCTTTTCTATTTCATCACCACTGCACACATCGTCTAAAACTTCCTCCATAATCAGATAAAAAAAAATCAAATCACATTGGTTTTACAGTTTTAACAAATATAAGATAGCGACATGACCAACTATTATTTCTCCATAGTAACAGATATAGCCAATTCACCTTCTGAAATCTAACATTTATCTTCAATTATATTTATTAATATTTTAGCTGATATCTTCTTCTTCTTCGGCTTTCCCCACTTATAGGTTTGCCGTCTTCAGTTTCCATTTATCTCTATCATTCCAATCTCCCTCTTGCAAATTCCTATCATCCATTAGTTCTGACGTAGGTTTTCCATTTTAAACTTGGTCTGCCACGTTTATTTCTTCCAGGGGGTGACCATTGGTATATATTTTTTGGCCATCTTTCATTTTCCATTCTTTGTACATGGCCATACCATTTAAGCGTTTGATTTTGAATCCTCTTAACGACAAATGTGGTGACATTCATTTCTCTCCAAAGGAATTTATTTCTTATTTTATCCTGTCTTGTTTTTTGGAGGTTTCTTCTAAAACAATCAAATTCAACTGTTCTAATTTTATTATTTTGTAATTCCGTCAAAGACCAAGTTTCACTTCCATGTAAGTAAGAATTCTGTATTATGCTCTTATAAATTTTCATTTTAGTTTCCTTTGTAATATTTTTATTTCAAATTATTCCATGTAATGTCTTAGTTGCATTTTTTGCCATTGAACTTTTAGTCTGTACATCTCTCTCACAGGTACCTAAACTTGTAATTATTGACCCAAGATATTAAAAAAATTCACACTTTTTTATTTTCCCTGTTTCAAGTATGAGGTCATCCACATCCTTTCCCAAACACATATATTCTGTTTTCTGTAAATTTATATTCAGCTGATATCTTGATTACTAAAATAAATGTACATAATGCAAATAATAGTATGCAATACTCATGTGGTAAGTACATAACGGAATCTCGGAAAATTAAAAAAAAAAAACAAACAAAAAAAAACTCGGCGGAAGAGCCTAGTTTTTTTAAACGTTTCCTCGATCCGTAGCAAGTGTTTACCATGCTCTTATTACAATATACTACTTTTGTATATTGTAGATACGATAAAGTGCTCGATATATGAGAGTCCTGTCCTTACCATACATACGTACATTTTACTTTTCATTTCATTTTACCATCATTCATAACAAAATTATTTTATCATAAGTAATGCCACGAGTGATTTCCAAATTATCGATAAATTCACGACTCACAAAGTGAGGAGAGAATTTATCTAGAGAATTTGGAAATCAAGAGTGGCATTTGTTAGGAGAATTTAACGAATAAAATTAAGCTGTTTACTCACAAATCATTATTTAAATATAGTTATTTTAAAATATTTATATATTTAATGTAAACGGCGATGTTTGAAAACAAATGAGAAACGTCAATGTTTGACTTGTTTATCACTGCAACCAGATCATATTATTTATTGCCAAATGATCGCAATATTGTAAGAATGCACCCTAGTGGAGAAAAATTGAAATACATCAAACTGTATATTAATTAATTTCTGATGTCCTATGATGTAAATATGTCAATTATATTTTCCTGGAACGTTATTACCTGGAAAAAATACGTTTAAGAAAGTGCAAACAGTGTTTTTTTTTTGTGGTATAATCAACTGCTACAAATGTTTTTTTATATTATCTCCCGCAACACGGTCTGTTTACATTCGTGCACTATATATATATATATATATATATACTGTCTGGTAGCCACATTCAGTCACTGTAAAATAATGCTATGACCTATTCAGAATGTTAAAAAAAACAGGAGAAGCTTGATTTTACAGTGATAAAATTAAACTGATAAAATCGAGGTGAAAAAGACTTTGATTGGTTGTAAATAAAAAATCATTGAAATGCGATTGGTCATTGACTCCCATTTGGGGCAATATTTCTCATCACATATGATGTAATACTCCTCTAGGTTACAATATTGATAAAATATTTCCTTTTATTCTCATTTTTCAATAACAAATGCCTAATTTGAAACGTACGCTTAGTCAAAATAAATAATGAGCGTCTTCAAAGTACAAGAGACCCTTTCATAACCCACTGCGCATGCTCGAAGAGCTAAAGCTGTGGTTCAAGGTAACGCATTGTTAAATGTTTTAAATACGCTGCATTTGGATTTAATCGTCTTAAATAGTTAAAGAGCAGTTTCTACATATTTACGAGTGTATGACGTATACAAAAGTAAGTAAAGTAATCCCACTACAGGCCTCAGGAGGCCCTTGGGGTAGTAGGAGGTTAAGGCTCCCACTATTTCTGGACAATCGGCACTTGATGTCAGCCGGGTTGTCAGCCCTGCGTGACGGCCGCCTTTACCCCCAGAACAAGCGTCTGGTACTCATTTCCGTTAGAGGCTGAGTCGACCCCAGGGCCATAGTGCCTCCAGAAGGTTGGGGTCAGTTTAAAAATCCTGACCCACCGGGACTTGAACCCTCGACCTTTCGGCTTGTAGCTCAGTGCCTTAACCACTACGCTACGGCGTGCCCCCTATGACGTATACAATATTACTCAAATTGTGAAATTTTAAATAAATTTCAACTCTTGTGCATAGTGTAAAAGTAAACAAGACAACCAGAATTTAGACGACTAGTATCGACGTTCCGAGTATCGTCGATCGTTAAACCAATTACGAAAAAATGAAATATGTATGAGAACCAGGTTTCAAAACCCTCTTGCATACGAAGCAAACCATAAGGCACTGAGCTAACAGTTCACTCACTTGTTGTACATATAAGAAAGCTCTTCATTGCAGGAAGGGGAACGTACTGTAGCTCTACTGTACAAGTAGTTTACTCGTGTGAATCGCGCATTAAAACTTGAAATATTCGAGACCAAAAATCCGCTCATTATTTTTTTTTGCTAAATATACATTAAATAATCACAATGAATACATGCAAATAAAAAGTACAAATGTGATATTAAAACTAATGTCCTCAGGATTGCCATCCGCATGTAATATTTAATAAAACTAAACAGAAAACTTATATCTCAACCGAGATTTGAAACCTGGATCTCCAACTTTGCGCGCTGGCATTATTTCTTTTAACAACCCAGGCATCCATGGGCATATATCAATTTTTCTCACTTTAAACTCCGTGTGCCCTTCACAAAGAGTAGAGTGCGAGTAGGCAAACGGTTTTCGGATACTTTTGAAATCCACAATGGGCTGAAGCAAGGAGAAGCACTATCTCCTCTACTATTAAATTTTGTACTAGAGCATGCCATCAAATCTTTAAAGGATGAAGAAGGCCTACAACTCAATGGTACTAAAAAGCTGTTAGTTTATGCTGATGATGTAGTACTATTGGATGATAGCGAGGAGATACTAAAGGCCATACGCATACTCTATTGAGTAACATTAAGAAATTGGGATTGGAACTAAATATCAATAAAACCAAATATATGGTCACACACAGAAATGCATTATACAATGGAAATGGACGGCTAATGACAAATGAGGGAAATTTTGAGGGACTGTCTGAATTCAAATACCTTAGAAACAATAATCACAAATACGAATGAGATGCACAAGAAATTAAAGAAACACTCAATTCTGGAAATGCGTGCTATTATGCATTGAAGGGACTCTTGACGTGCCAGCTTCTTTCAAAAAACGTTAAACTGAAAATATATAAAACTACTATTCTACTAGTTATATTATATGGATGCGAAACATGGACTCTAACTTTAAGGGAGGAAAGGAGATTACGAGTATTTGAGAATAAAGTACTTACGAAAGTTTTTGGATGAAAGAGAGATGATCAAACAGGTGAATGGAGAAGACTAGTTAACAGTGAACTACATGGTATTTATAGGAAGCCAGGGATAATGAGAACAGTTATGTCTCGTAGACTGCGATGGGCAGGACATGTGGCACGAATTGGTAATGAAAAACGTGTATGGAAGCTTCTTGTACGAAAACCAGAGAAAAAACGCCAGTTGGTAGACCTAGAATGATTTTAGGGAATGATTGGAAAACATTAGCTCAGGATAGGGATGAATGGAGAGCTTATTGTCGTGCGGCCATGAACCTACGGGTTCGATAGTGCCAATGAGTTAGTTAATTAGTTAGTATGCTTTATAGTGAACACTGTTTAATATTATAGCAAGGGCAGCTTCCACCAGGAGTACATTATAATGGGATTTTTTCAGTCTCATATCAGATAATTAGAAATGTAATATTAAAACTAATTTACATTAATTTCAATATTACATTCGTAATTAGCTGATACGACACGGAAAAAAGACTATTATAATGTACTCTTGGTGGAAGCAGCCCTTACTATAATATTAACAGTGTTCAATTCAAAGGGTACACAGTGTTTTAGAGCGAGAAAAATCATATATGTCCATAGATAAGTAGATAACTCAGAGGAAAACGCGCAAAGCTGGTTTTAAATCCTGATTCGGGCATAAATTCTGTGGCATTAGGGTCGTCATTATCATAAACAACAACATCAAGGATTAAGCCCAATGACCTGTTCCGATCTCATTATAGGTCGAATTGGTCCTTCCATCTCTTCAATGGTCTTCCCAACACTCTTCTCCCTTTTGGTTTATAATTAAACATTCTTCTTGATATGTGCTGTTCATTCATTCGTAATAAGTGCTGAAGGTAAGCATTTTGATAGTATTTTATACTTTCACAGTGATTAAATATATTAAGTTCTGTTCTTATCTTCGTTTTTCTTTTTATCGGTCCTTTAGTATCCTGCTATTGCTCTCAATATCTTCATTTCTGCAGCCTCTATTTGTTTACTATCTGCCTTTGTTAATGGGTAAGTTTCACATCCACAGATGAGAGATGGAACTTCGTAAAATTTTAAAATTGTAATAATAGTTTCATTAGGGTAAAAGTACTATTTTAGTGATTTTTATATTGTAGATTAAGACCGGCCTCATGGGCTAGTGGTCAGCGTTCCTGACTCTGTTCAAGAGTACCGGATTTGACTCCCGGTCAAACCATAGGAATTAATCCTTAAAGGGATTTCCTGTGGTTGCCCATGGTTTGGAATTTAGGTTAAGTTTAGGATTAAGGACTCTCCTGGTGCACCACTATCATCATCATCCATCATATCATCAGAGCAGCGTAACTCCGCCTTCCAGGCTACAAGTGGGTTACAATTACGCCTATGCTAGGAGAGAACACCAGAAATGTCAAAATGATAAACCTGGGGCATTGAATGAAAACAAAAAAAATTATACATTAATATGCCATAAATACAGAATGTTTCTTCCTCTATCATAAGGGAACAGTTCTTAAGCTAATATCTTAAGGTATATATCTCTCGGTCAGAAGGAATGCAAATCTTAGATTATTAATGAATTATACTTGCTTACTTACTTACTCACTGGCACTATCGAACCCGTAGGTTCATGGCCGCGCGGACATAAGCTCTCCATACATCCCTATCCTGAGCTAATGCTTTCCAATCATTCCCTGTATAATCTACTTCCCTTAAATCATAGTTAATGTTATTCTCCCGCCTCATTCTTGGTCTACCAACTGCGCGTTTTTCCTCTGGCTTTCCTACAAGAAGCTTCCATGCAAGTTTTTCATTCCCCATACGTGCAACATGTCCTGCCCATCGCAGTCTACGAGACTTAACTGTTCTTATTATATCTGACTTCCTATAAAGACCATGTAGTTTATTGTTATGTAGTCTTCTCCATTCACCTGTTTGTTCATCTCTCTTTGGTCCAAAAACATTCCTAAGAACTTGATTCTCAAATACTCGTAATCTCTTTTCCTCCCTTAAAGTAAGAGTCCATGTTTCGCACCCATATAATATAAATTAATGAATTATTTGAATATTAATAAGATCTGGCGAAAAGTTATGTTTTCAGACTTACGTATGTTTACCTTGTGACTACAGATTTTTTTCTTCAGGTATATTAAAAAGTAGACATTTATTTAATCAAATTATTATAATAATAGAATATACGAATAAGAGAACTATAAAATAGTCACCTTAAACTTAAGGTGTGTTAACACTCTGTAGGCCTTTCGGAACTAGTCCCACCTTCGGGACTAGTGCCCCAGCAGAACGAATTAGGTCTGTACTTGTTGACCCTTGTTGAAGCACTTAATTGTACTTTGTATAAAGGATTGTGTGAACTGGGCATGTTCTCATTCAGAATTAGGCTGTTACCGATTTCTCTTAGAATTGCAACTTCCTCCTGTACATTTATCCTCATTGGAATGTTTTCTCTGTGTAATATTGTGAGGGTGTTATCGATGTTATGCATAGTGGTGTCCAGCCTCACAATATTACATAGAGAAAACATTCCAACGAGGATAAATACTGGAGGACATTGCAATTCTAAGAGAATCGATAACAACCTGATTCTGAATAAGAACATACCCAGTTCACACAATCCTCTATACAAAATACCCACAACTAAGTCAGTGCTTCAACAAGGGCCAACAAGTACAGACCTACGGAGGGTTATTTCTGATCTCTGATAACAAATTATTTTTAAATTTTACCTTAAGAAAAGTTATGTCTCTACCACCCATCATGCTCTATTTGATGGCCCTCCACCCCAGCTATGACTCGGTATCGGAGTTTCCACTGCAGAAGATTCTTACGCAGGACAGCCATGTCTAGAAGTTCCCACTCATCTTTACACGCTTTCCAGAGACCGTCTATTGTTCGAGGACGCCTGTTTCCTAGTGCCCTTTTGAAGATTCCAAAGGCACAAAAGTCCATGCATCAGGAGACTTCACTGGGATGTTGCTTAATGCATGTATTCCAGTTTCCTGCTCCATTCTCTCCAGGAACGCCAGGGTTGAACCCGAAGTGTGATTGGAGGCCTTGTCTTGGTGCACCCAGACTTGATTTTTGTCTGTACCATAGAGAGCTGGGATTTGGTCCGGTAAATTGGGGTGAAAACTTCTTCCTGGCAGTACTGGGAGTTGATTCTGGCCTTTTTAGCTACTCTACGAATGGTCAGTTTTCCATTGTAGCAATATCCCGCGATGACCATAAATCCCTTGGAGAAACATTCTCTGCAATCGGCATACCACTTTTGAATTTTTTTTCACCCCTTTCTCTATAGCAAATTGCCCGGGATAAACATATGCTTCATCAAGTGTGACCAAAAATTTCCATTTTCTCCTGCCAGCTGCTTTTCATACAGTTTCCTGCTGTTGGTGCAGCGTTCGGCAATGTGACGTGGCAACAATTTATGAACCCTGCTTTTGTGGCGCTTCTCCATGTTTAAATCTTTGTTTATTATGGTGTTTACAGTTTTAAGGGATATTCCCAATCTGTTCGCAATCACCCTTTGTGTGGCAGGGTTACCACCAGAGATAGGGGCCTTGACCTTTCTGATTACATCTGGGGTGCAGGTAGTAGCAGGTCGTGGATTTGCCTGTTTTCTTTTTTTTTCCTTTTGGAATTAATCCCAAGCGACCCTTTCCCTTTTTATTAAGCACTGAGCTAATTCCACACTTTGACACCACACAATTACGTTTTTTGCAAGCCTCAATAATCGCGGAATAACTATAATTAGCATTGGAAAGGGCAGTAATATACCCTTCTCGAAACGGGTCTATCTACTTAGGCATTATGAGAGCAACATGCGTGCGAGTGTAACAGAAGCAGCACACTGACTGGTTTGATCACCTCGCACATTCCTGTCATGAGGACTCGCACTCCAATGTCACAATCTACTTGGAAAATCGTTCTTAGAGATCGGAAACAACCCTCCGTAATTCGTTCTGCTGATGATGGAACTATAGTGTAAAAGGACCAAGTTGGCATGATTCCTACTATCCTTGTCTAGAGAACTGTTCTTCCACCCTTCGCTAGACGTCTGAGTGACATGTGTACTATAATGGGTTACCATTGTAAAATTACTTAGGAATGCTAGAAAAACTCCACCCCCCCCCACTTCCGTCCAGTCACTTTTGTGTCAGGTAATTTTGTCAGTGGCGACTGGTTCAGAGTGCTCTGTTAAAAGTGACTGCAGGAAATTGGAGAAGAGCGTGTAAACACACGGAGAAGATTGAAGAGTCATATTGGCAGGCAGACGGTTTAATGGACGAAATTAGTGATCGGTTTGAAATAAATTTAGACGATGCCGACGACGATGAAAATGAAGACATAGAAACTTGCCAGGAAGAATCTTTAGAAGAAGGGAATGCCACCACTGATCTATGTCCACTGCAGGGAGTGTATGCCCTACCGCTGTCACCGTGAAGAGATATGCGTATGAGTGAGAAAGAAAATGGTGAGTACTCTTACTCTTTCTAAAATATTCTAGACACTTTAGCCCTCATGGAGTATAGTCCCGAAAAGCCTATAGAGTGTTAAAACATATTAAGTTGAAGAGACGGACCTACAAGGTGACTACTTTTTAGTTTTTATTCGTATATTCTATTACTGTGACTTAATACCTCGATGGAAACCTACCATTAATTTTACTAGTATAAATTATTATAAACAAAATTATCCATAAGTAATGCCACGAGTGATTTCCAAATTATCGATAAATTCACGACTCACGAAGTGAGGAGTGAATTTATCTAGAGAATTTGGAAATTAAGAGTGGCATTTGTTAGGACTATTTAACGAATAAAATTAAGCTGTTTACTCACAAATCATTATTTAACTATAGTTATTTTAAAATATTTATATATTTAATGTAAACGGCGATGTTTGAAAACAAATGAGAAACGATAGGTACGCTTCTACTGCTTCTTTTGTTTATCACTGCAACCAGATCATACTATTTATTGCCAAAGGAACGCAATATTGTAAGAATGCTCTCTAGTGGAGAAAAAATGAAACACATCAATCTGTATATTAATTCATTTTTGATGTCGTATGATGTAAATATGACAATTATATTTTTCTCGATTATTACCTGGGAAAAAATACATTTAAGAAAGTGCAAACAGTGGTTTCTTTTTTTGGTGGTATAATCAATTGCTACAAATGTTGACATGTAAGCACTATTATATACAATCTGGTAGCCGTATTTGTTATAGGCTCAGTCACTGCAAAATAACGGTCAGACCTGTTCAGAATATTAAAAAGGAGGAGCTTTGTTTAATATATGATAATCCTAACACTGATAAATATTTCGTGAACACGACTCTGATTGGTTGTAAAACAGGAATCATTGAAACGTGATTGGTCATTGACTCCCATTTGGGGCATGAGTTAAATAGTCAGTATAAATTATTACAAACAAAATTATTCAACTTATTATTTTTTTCGGCGCCTGATTATTTAAATGCGACTTTTGTTGGACAATCTCAGCGATAAAGTTAAAGTGAATTGATAAACTATTTTAAGGAAATTGTGATGGTAAAAATAAATGTTGTTTACGAACACAGTAAGGAATTATAAAGGTATGTTGCTGGTGAATCCCGCTGTCTTATGAAGCGTTGCGTTGGTGTAACGATGAATCTCCTACACTTGACCATTAATCATCAGGACTTCCCCACACGTTACAACGCCCCCGCATACCTCGTGTTCTGTCACTCTCATACCCTCCTCCCATCACGACCTGACTCGAACAATCCCACTCTATAGCCTGTTTCAGTTAAAGCGTGCAGAAATTAAAGAATAAAATGCTCCGATGAATGTATTGAAATAGTGACACTAAGATGCTATTATGCATTACAGATACTCTTGTCTTCCAAACTCCTTTCTGTTACACTTTGAAAGGCTTGATTAGGGCTAAAAGGACCTTTGGAACATGGATTACTTGTGACGGTAATGTGATTAGCTACGGATTTGTTGCTAGCCGAGCGGTATGGCTGATGACTTTATTAGTTGAGGTGAATAAATGAATAATTAAACAACTGTAATATTCTATATTTAAAACTATAAGAACAAATTTATCATTACAAATAATTAAACTAGCCTAACTTATAGTATTACCTATTCTTTGGCAGAGAAAGAGAGAGGTTATACGGTAGATTGAACCTTCGCCACATGACCTGACTTAATCGACTATTCATCTTATTTATCATTCCACTTCAATTGGTTTCTTTTCACAAGCTATGAAATCTAGTATTAAAACCCATAATGGTTTTATTACGAAGGCCCCCAAAATCCTATTAAGAATAACATGATAATACTTACCTACAGTAATTCTGACGACAGTCAGACCGTCTTCATCCCAGACCATCCTTTTATTTCTCCCTCTGAAGTCCTAACTGTAAAATCTATTCTGAGGCTTGTGTGTTCACCCCACTTTTCCCTCTCTCCCTCTCTCCAAGCATAGCAAGTTCATATGCCCTAGCGGTACATTTTGTTCTGGAAGTTTCCATGACCAAATTCCTAACTGTATTTTGTTACTACATGAAACTGAATTCCAAACTAATATTTCCTATAACATGAGGGTTTTGAATCATATAATTTCCTAGTTTAAAAATACTATTAAATAACTAATTAAAATATACTATTTAAATAACTAATTACAAATATCTGGTCCTAGTTATGCTACTTTCAAAAAACGTTAAAACGAAAATATATAAAACACTTATTATTCCAGTTATATTAAATGGATGCGAAACATTGACTCTTAAGGGAAGAAAGGAGATTACGAGTATTTGAGAATGTAGTTCTTAGGATTTTTTGGGCCAAAAAGAGTTGAACAGACAGGTGAATGGAGGAAACTACATATTAGTGAGCTACATGATATGAATAGGAAGCCAGATATAATAAGAACAGTTAAGTCTCATAGGCAGCGATAGGCAGGACATGTGGCACGTATGGGGATGAAAGAGATACAATGGAAGCTTCTGGTAGGAAAACCAGAGGGAAAACGCCCAGTTGGTAGACCAACAATGTGGTGGGAGAATAAAATTATTCATGATTTGAGGGAAGTAGATTATAGGCCAACAGGGGATGATTGGAAAACATTAGTTCAGGATAGGGATGTATGGAGAGATTATGTTCGCTGGGCCATGAACCCATGGGATTCGATAGAGCCAGTGAGTTAGTTAGTTAAGATCTGAGAAGACAGGTTGGACTGAAACCGGATATTTACTTCATATAAGAATATTTAAAATGGTGTCATAAATAATAATCTTATTATTATTTTAGAATCATCATCTTCTTGTTTCACGGATTAGGTGTTTGTCTCTTTTCAGATCTGTTCAGCCCAGCGTTTTCTTGGTCTTCCTACCGATCTTTGTCTCCAGGATTTTACATCAATGCCATCTTTGCTTTATTTTTTATTTTAGAATTCCGAAAAATCTGGTATAGAATTTACATGAATATATATATATTTTTTTTCAAATGCCCCAAGTTTATCTTTCGACATTCCAGGTTTCTCTCCTGGCACGGCGTACTTGTAACCCACTTCTGAGGTTGGAGCACCTGGAAGGCGGGGTTACGTTGCCCCGATGATATGATGGGTGATGATGATGATAATAGTGCACCAGGAGAGTCCCTAATCCTAAGCTTAACCTAAGATGAATATGAATGATGAAGATTGCGATGGCCTTATGATTTCGGGGACCGTTTGGGCCTTAAAGTTTTCCTGACATTTGTCTTACAGGTGAGGAAAAACCCTGATAAAAACCTCACCCAGAAAAACGGTCCCGACCAGGGATCGAACCCGGGCCCTCTGCATGACAAAGCAGCACGCTACCCCGAGACCACAGCGGTGGACGAATTTACATGAATATATACAATTACTATACTAACATGTTTAGTATATTGTTGAGAATTAAAAAAAAAAGACTAGACTTTCTCTGAGTCCGTTCAGACTTTTGAAAAATGTAACAGAATATTCAATCATAAATTTTGAATGCCAAAACTATCAATAATTTTAAGGATTTTAGGGTTAATAAATTCTATCTTTAAGCCACAGTTAGTCCAAAAACATTCAAGACTAAAAGTGTATAAAACACTGGCTCTTCCAACTCTTGTATGAAACAAAAGGATGTACAGAGACTTAGATCTGCTGAAATGAGATACCTTTGGAGGACTGCAGGATACACACTTACAGACCACAAAAATATGCAGACATGTTAGAAAAATTACACATGGAACGTTTACAAAACAACATTTCTGATTATAAGTCAAGATGGATGCAACATGTTCATCGAATGGAAGATCACATGTTACCCAAACAAATGTTAAGATATCAACCTGCAGGAAGAAGAGGACCAGGACGTCCACTCAAAAGACTTCTGGATGGTGTTTCTCTTGAGGCCCAAACAGGTCAACAAATGACCTAAATCCGTGAATGTATTTTGATGATGATGAAATTTTGAATCGATTGGAATTTTAAACTTTAAATAGTCCAATCATAATTATAACATATATTGATTTATGAACCAATCAGAGACTACATTATAATTAATCTATCATGAAATTACGGGATATCTAATGTACTGAACGAACTTGCTGCTCAGATAATACCAATTACTTCATATTTGTAACGAGAGAATTAAAAGGCCAGAATTTTTTTTTAAATCTATTGTTAAGGAAAACGCTGAGTTGGATTTTAATTGTCACAGTCCAGTTCATTAGTAGCAATCCTCTCACAATGCAGGGGAAAATAACGCAATTCGTGTTATATCCGCAGTTTAAGGTCCCAGTACAGACCTTTGACTTTGACAAGCCAACAAAATCAAGGGTAGCCTACTGCAATCCTATAGTGAGATATCTTCTATTGTTCATATCGCCAAAAAGGTTCATTTTTAACGGAGCTGGACAGTAATTGACAAGATACATATATAAATATAGCTTGTAGGAGAACACATCATTATTCGTAACTTTCTCAAGTCACTTGTATATCCGAAACTTCAGTTTTTATACATGTGGACAGTTAGTGAAAAGCAATTTTTTAATGTTTGGTTTGAGGATAGAGACATTATTATATATACATGTATCTAGGGGTCAATCCGTAGTGTAGTGGCTAAGGCAAGAGCTTCGAGTCCTCCTGGCGGCACTATGGCCCTGAGGTCGACTTAGCCTCTAATGTAAATGAGAACCAGACGCTTGTTCTAGGAGTAAATGCGGTCGTTACACAGGGCTGACAAACTGACTGACGCCACGTGCCGATTGTCTAGAAAAAGTGGGAACCTTAACCTCCTACTACGCCAAGGGTCTCCTGTCCTGTAGTGGGATAACTTTACCTTTATATGCATCCAGAGACAGACTTATAGCTAGCCATTTAGAGGGAAAAAGGACTTATTTGTTTATGTTACGCAACGTCCACTTAGAAATTTGTTCGCCTCAGAAATACGTACCATAAATGAAGGTAACCTAAATGAAAGAACCCTTGGAGAAGCATGGCAAGTTCTTAATAGGATATAGGCATTAATCATCATCATCATCATCCGGTATCATGGCAGCTGCCGCCGTCTTCCGGAAACCAAACGCCATTCTTCTCTACCCATCCATTGATCTTCCTCCATATAGGCATTAATAGGATGAAAAAAGAAAGAAGCCAAAAGGGCTCTCTTAATGTCATGCCCCTAGATCATGGAATAGATAAAGCATATAAGCGCATGAATTCTATTGTTAAAAATTAGAAAATTACAAATATATCAAACCATAATTCAGAGCATTTTAACATATGGTGCTGAAGTCTGTCAAATTCCTACCAAGGAAATGAAAATAATTTTAAGTACAGAAATGGATGTTTTAAGAAGATCAGCTGGAAGATCTAGAATGGATAGAATACGAAATAAAGAAATAAGGGAAATGATGGGTATACAAGAGGAGCCGGACATCATAGACATTATAGAAAAGAAATGATTACAGTGGTATGGCCATACCAAAAGAATGCCAGAGCAAAGATTGCCAAAAATTGTTATGGAATGGATCCCAATAGAAAGGAGGAAGACCGAAGAAAACTTGGATAGAAGGTGTACAAGCAGCTATGAATATCAGAGGATTGGAGGAAAAATCAATGGATGGAGAGGAATGGCGTTTGGTTTCCGGAAGACGGCGGCAGCTGCCAGGATACCGGATGATGATGATGATCTCTCAAATGAAGCTGGCTCCTAAATGATTCTAAATTGTATTAAGACCGACAAATTTAGGACAGTAGTGGGTCGAAAGGACCACAATTACAATAGCATGAATGTATTTTATAAGAACTTGTAGAGTTCTAAAAAATTGTCGGGCAGTGGAAGTGCAAATGATTACATAACAAGGAATCGACTATAAGTCAATATATGGCAAATAGAACGCTAGATGGCGAACCCAGATAACTTTATTCACGGACAGAAAATAATTGTCAAACTTACCGACAATTTATAGCGGCTGTGAACTGAGAAAATTCGTGATTGTGAAAGTCACTACAGAAATGATGGTTTGATAACACTCTTCTTCTTAAACATAATTTGTAGGATTTTGATCCTGTTTATTTCCAAAATCACTCATCGGAGGAAAAAGTATTGGATGTGCATTCACTGTCTATCCATCTCTTGGCTGGTGTTCATCTTGTTCTTCTCCCGTCCATTGGTCTATCTTCTTTAGCTCTTTTTGCAAGTCGGTTTTCTTCCATTCTTTCTATAAGACCTTTCCAAAATATTTTCGTCTAACTATAATAAATTTGGTCATGATTTCAATATGACATTTGTCCCCAATTTCTGTGTTGTGTATTTTATCAAATAACGTTTTCCCTTGAATATTTCTTTAGATTTTCATTTCACATGTGCTTATTATTTGTTTAGTTTTTGTTGTATGAGCCCTAGTTTCTGCTCCATATACGATAACTGGTCGAACTATCGGCTTTGAAAACACTGAGCAACAAAAAGTATTTTTTTTTGTCTCAGAAAGAAAATATATGATTCTGGTAGTATTTTTTTCTCCTGAATTCAAAAATATCGGGCTTTCTCTATCACGCAAGGTTTCCAAGAGACGCAAACACTTTAATATTTTCTACATTCGTAATTAAACAATACTGGAACATTCGGACTCACCTAAAAAGTAATAAATGACGATTTTCTGCTATATTTCGCCTGTGGAGCATCCCTCTTGATGGTCCAACAATAATCGGCCAGCATATTAGGATTCCATTTGCCTTGATATATCTTTTCCATAGCTGAAATCTCCCGATGAAAGTGTTCCCCGTGTTCATCGCTCACTGCGCCAAGATTTTCAGGGAAGAAATCTAGGTTTATTAAAGAATAATTATTTAAATCCACTAATTGAAATTGGAATAAAAAAACTATGGGCGATGGAGAAATTCCGAATACATATATGAAAACACGATAGAAACTGCATTAAGTGCAACTATTGGTACTCATGCGACAAGAATTATATTGACCAGTGTATTTTCTATGGACGTATCACTCCTGACCTATTATAAGACCCGTTTTGACATATGTATGTGACACATGGATAATGAGGAAAAACAATGAATGCACTCTAATATTTTTAAAGAAAATATTGAGGAGGGTGTATGGCTCTATATGTGAGAATGGTGCCTGGTGAAAACGCTATAATCAGGAGTTGTATGCATTATTCAAAGATGTGGAGATTAGTAAATTCATTAAATTAACCAGACTACGATCAGCAGGACATGTAAGAAGAAAGGAAGAGTCAGAAACATGTAAAAGGATATGGCCCACTCAACCAGAGAGTGGAAGAAAAAGAGGAAGACCGAAACTACGTTGAAGGGATGAGGTGGATAAAGATGCTAGAGAGTTGGGATTGAGAAATTGGTGGAGAGAGGCACAGTACCGAGCTAATTGGAGGAGGCCAAGACTCAGGAATGAGTTGTTGCACCAGTGATGATGATGATGATGATAGCACTCCTGATTCAGTTATTTATCCTGTACGAGAACTGATACAATTATTCATATTGTTGAATCGGAACAATAAAATTATTTGTGTCCATTTGTAACTCGCTTAATCAATAATAGCCTACCTTCCCCTCTGTACGTTTCCCTACACCCACATCACACACACTGTCGAACCCAAAATTTATCCACCCCTACATGAGACTCATCTCCCCTCCGAGCGGTCCCAAGAATTAACTAAACGTCAATATCAGTGTATATCTACAATTTTATAGTATGCTAGAATGAACGATACACTTAAAGCGTCTATATATAAATGTCTACTAACAATATTTTGACCAATGAAGGTACCTGAATGTATATATAATAAATAATCGTTAAAAAAATTAAAACCAACACGCTTTATTAGAAAACCGAACTAAAAAATGAAAAATAATTTTAATTTCCAACACATTTGGGATAAAATTAAAGTTGTCGACAAAAAAAAATCATCTCCAACACATCTAGAATAAAACTACAAAAAAAAAATTACCATCAAAAGCGTTGGGTGCTTTTGTCAATTAATGTATTTGATAATAAACAGATATTGGTAAAAGTAAAGTCTCTAAGAAGAAAACATAAAAACCATAAAAAAAACACCCCATGCTTTTGATGGTAAAATTATTATTTCTTGATAACTCTAGTTTTATTCTAGATGTGTTGGAGATTATTTTCTTGTTGACCACTTTAATTTTATCCCAAGCGTGCTGGAAATTAAAATTATTTTTCATTTTTTAGTTCGGTTATCTAATAAAGCGTGTTGTTTTAGTTTTTTAAACTATTATTTATTTTTTTTAGTTTGGTTTTCTAATAAAGCGTCTTCTTTCGTTTTTTTAAACTATTACTTAATTTTTTAGTTTAAATTATTGTGATAAGCTGGAATCCCATAAAAATTTAATTACTTACGATATTTTTAGTGTCTAGGCACGAACATAATTATATATATATATATATATATAATTTTTTTAATTATTAATTATCGAACATTATAATATTTTTTAAATATTTTAATATAGATATATAGTTGCAGTTAATCGTATCCTTCTCATATTTTTTGTTAAGTTTATATTGTTAATTGAAATTTTATAAAACACTGGCAGTACCGGTAATGCTCTATGGATCAGAAGCCTGGATACATAAAAAAACAATATCTAAGTAGGATAACGGCGGCAGAAATTACATTTTTGAGATCTGTTAAAGGGTGCACTAAGGAAGACAGAATCAAGAACACAAAAATAAGACAGAAACTCGAAATATTTGCAATAACTGATAAAATAGATACATATAGACAAAAATGGAAGCAACATGAATGAAGATAGGTATCCAAAACAAATAACAAAATACAAAGCTAAAGGCACTCGAGATGTGGGCAGACCTAGAAAGAGATGGGCTGAAGTCGGAACGGGTCAACAAACCTAATCCATGAATGCAGATGATTGATAATTTTCTTTCACATAAATTTAATAGACGTTATTAGTATATAGGTTGGTTCCCTCTTACCGTTTTTTTTTTTTTCACGGATAAGAAAGCGTCTTCAGCACAGTTTTGGGTTTTCTTGGAGTTGTAAATTTGAGTATAGTTGCAATTTTCAATTATGATTTACGTGAGAATTTGTAAGAACCCAAGCTTTTTACAGCTATACTCATCGTTCTTAATCTGGCTGTCTGGTAACCTGTATTTTATTTAATCAATTGATTTTGCGTTTACTTGACGAAAATCCATATTAATTTAATCAAATAAAAAATTAAACTTAAAAGTTTTATTTTTATTTAATTAAATGTATTTTATTTACCTACATAAAGGATTGTATTCTTATTCTGGAATCTGGTGCTAAAATTACCCCAAATAAGGTCTTACTAATATTCTTCTTCTTCCGTTTGCAGTATTGGGTGATGATGCCCGTTCTGCGACTACAAAAACTGATCTTTCCATCGTATGAAGGGTCTTCCGAGGTCTCTTTTGCCTTTAGGTTTGAGGTGGTAAATCATCTTTGGTAAACGGGAATTTGACATTCTCTGTACGTGTTGGAACCATTTAATCTGACTATTTAACTCATGCCCCAAATGGGAGTCAATGACCAATCACATTTCAATGATTTCTGTTTTACAACCAATCAGAGTCGTGTTTCACCAAATATTTATCAGTGTTATAATTACCATATTAAAGAAAGCTCCTCCTTACAATATTGCGTTCCTTTGGCAATAAATAGTATGATCTGGTTGCAGTGATAAACAAAAGAAGCAGTAGAAGCGTACCTATCGTTTCTCATTTGTAAACATCGCCGTTTACATTAAATATATAAATATTTTAAAATAACTATAGTTAAATAATGATTTGTGAGTAAACAGCTTAATTTTATTCGTTAAATAGTCCTAACAAATGCCACTCTTGATTTCCAAATTATCTAGACTATTTAACTCATGCCCCAAATGGGAGTCAATGACCAATCACGTTTCAATGATTTCTGTTTTACAACCAATCAGAGTCGTGTTTCACGAAATATTTATCAGTGTTATAATTACCATATATTAAACAAAGCTCCTCCTTTTTAATATTCTGAACAGGTCTGACCGTTATTTTGCAGTGACTGAGCCTATAAGAAATACGGCTACCAGATTGTATATATAGTGCATACATGTCAACATTTGTAGCAATTTATTATACCACCAAAAAAAGAAACCACTGTTTGACTTTCTTAAATGTATTTTTTCCCAGGTAATAATCCAGAAAAATATAATTGTAATATTTACATCATACGACATCAGAAATGAATTAATATACAGATTGATGTTTCATTTTTTCTCCACTAGAGAGCATTCTTACAATATTGCGTTCCTTTGGCAATAAATAGTATGATCTGGTTGCAGTGATAAACAAAAGAAGCAGTAGAAGCGTACCTATCGTTTCTCATTTGTTTTCAAACATCGCCGTTTGCATTAAATATATAAATATTTTGAAATAACTACAGTTAAATAATGATTTGTGAGTAAACAGCTTAATTTTATTCGTTAAATAGTCCTAACAAATGCCACTCTTGATTTCCAAATTCTCTAGATAAATTCACTCCTCACTTCGTGAGTCGTGAATTTATCGATAATTTGGAAATCACTCGTGGCATTACTTATGATAAATTCACTCCTCACTTCGTGAGTCGTGAATTTATCGATAATTTGGAAATCACTCGTGGCATTACTTATGATAATTTTGTATAACCATTTCCCTAGTATTCCACAGCATCCTTATCTCATCACTCTTCATTCTATCCCTTAAAGTTACTCCTGTTAGTGATCGGAGGAATCTCATTTGTGAACTATTAATGCGGGATTTATCTTTTGCTCGAAGTGTCCAGCATTCACTTCCGTATAGTAGAGCAGGTTTGGCATTATGACATCTCATTTGGATTTCTTTCCTCATTTGTTTTCCAAAATTTATCCTAATTACACCATTTAGTCTTTTATATTTTTCTAAATTTGTTTCCACATATTTTTTGATTTTGAAACTGTGACATATTATTACCAAAATAATTAAAGTGTGTTACTTGTTCTATTGGTTTATTATTTATTTCTTACTTATATTATTTTGTATTACATTAATATATTTTATATTCAAATTTATCTAATCTCATATTTATCTGATTGTCAATATATTTTATTTATTAATCCGATCCTTTTAATTGGGGTCATATAGTTCTGCCACAGTATGAATCAAGATTTTTGGGAGATTTTCGTAGTTTTTCTCAGTGGTCAAGACATATGCTGAGTTTGAACTTCATTATTAAAAAACATTATCCTTTCACAATACCCTTCACGTTAAAATCGATGAACTTTTACAGAAAAACGAGACAAGCACAGAAATGAAATACACAGTCTACCGGATATAGCCAAAGATTCCATTATTGACATAACCTTGTACACCCAAGAGTCTATAAATAATGAAAGTTTTCCTTACGAAATCACTTTAATATAAAATTTAATTAAATCAGTTTACTTAAGGCAATCAATTTTTTATAAAGTAAATGATCACGGCCCATGTAATGATAAAGCATTTACGAGTAAAAAAAAAAACTCTTTTCCTCTATCAAACAGAAAGTAAGGTACAAAATTTAATCAAACTTGTTTACGAAATCTGTTGAAGTTTCCGAATGAGATGTGGACTAAAAAAGTAAGTAAATATTAGGAAAGTAATTCTGAAAGCTTTGAGTAATAGCAACATTTACATTTCTAATTAAGTTTTGTCGGTTATGTGTTCCTCTATAAGAGAGGAAGAAAAAAACTGCACATCACACTGTTGCCTCAATTCATATCATATCAGATAAAATCAAATTACACTAATTGATATACAGTATTTCTTAAAAATCAAAAACACCGTCTAGCTTTTAGAAAGGTTGAAAGATCTGAAATTGGTTTAAAAAATGTGGGGATTCTTTACAACATGTGATGCGAAAAATAAATCTAAGTTCCAATCATATACCATGCGCATGCGCCAACAAACGCGAAGCGGTTTACACTATGGAATCACGGGCTGCAGCCACCATATATACGATATTTAATTAACCCAAAAGCTAACCTAACGCAATTTAAGTACTCTAACCTGTGAAAGACCAACCAAAAAGCTAACCTAACGCAATTTAAGGACTTTAACCTGCGAAAGAATACAATGCCCAAAAATAAATACTGATTTCTGAAATTCTAAAGTATAGGCCTATGGGTACAGTTAATTAGTATATATTCTATGTTGGCTGCACTGGAACGTGCCTTTGTTTTTTTTTTTTTTTTTTTTTTTGCTTAGAATATTCGTTAAAAACTCCGCCATGGCCTGTCCCAAGTCCGGATGAGAAAGGAGGAGGGGGAGGAGTAATAACCTCATTAAAATACCAGGGTTCAGTTGGCTCCGACTGATAGTACCCTGTAAGGGCCCCTAGCCAGGGTTACGGTGAAGACCTCAACGGCAGGGTCGGCACAGAAGGAATCCTTCAAGACGGTGGATCTGCCGGAAGAGGCTACCTTATCTACAAGGAAATAGAGAAACGCTGCCTTGCAGTAAAATAAAAATTATCAAAATAAAATCAATTAATGAGACATTTTGAACAATTTCTATTAAGTATTACTGTCAGGTTTAGGCAAGGACTTAAAGAACTTAAATATATTTTTTTTTCTGTTTCGCCGTTTTTAAAAGGTCCTTCAATGAAGACTGATATTCAGCTCTGAATTCTGCGATAGAATTCCTCATTTTGTCTTCGAATCTCTTGATTCATTAACATAGAAACAGCGTGATACAGATGCAAACTGGCCAACGCGTATGAACAGTCAACCATTTGTATTTCTACTTTAAGCGGCAACACTATTTTTTTTCTTCGGTACTAATTTTTTCTTTCCTTTCACTCGACATTACAAACTAGGAAAAAAGCACAAGATACACGTGTTATTCAATCAAAATTATTGCAACGAATGACAAGTTGAAACAATGATATACCGATCGTGGCGATGGAAGCATTTATCAAGGTACATATCGGCACGTGAAATACGACAATAGCTTTTAGCAATGAACTTTAGGGTTAATGACAATAAGGTTTGTTTTGTTTTGATATTTATTTGTCCATTTGGTTTGACTCACTATTTGTAAAAGCCGCCTTGGCACCTGCCCGCAGAAAAAAAGAAAACTGCTGATGATTAAGAAAGGACACCAATTCTTTTAATATACCGACTGGATCCGCGAATAAAGTAATTTTTAGCCACGAATACAGGAACCGTGTCGCAATTTTTTAACCCGCGAATATGGTGCTTTTACTGTATATATTCAGGATGGACTTAATCAGTAGAAGTTTTTCTATGTTCAGGATGGATCAAGTCAACCGGATTTTGCTGCATTGGATATGTGTAAGAGAGAAGTTACAGCATAAAAATAACTTCCATGTTCCACTCGTGTACAGCCTTAGACAAAAAAAAGTCATCTCTTGAACGCACATTTCTTCTAAGTCCTACTCGGCACAGCGCTGGGTTCACACTAGGAAACCAGTCATAATTGTGCAGTCCCTGAGCTACTGTGTTATGTGGCATGAACTGAAGACACTCCTACGCGTCCTGTTAGGTCAGCGGTAAAGCATGCAGTCACTGTTTCTGTTAATGAAGGTCCCAGGTTCGCGTCCTCAATTATGCAGTTTTCTCTCGTGATATTTGTATTAAAATGTTTTATGAATTAAATACAACATTTTATTTTGAAATTTGAATTAAACCAATGTTAATGTTGTTATTGTAACAATTATATTTACCACATTCAGGGTTTGTTCTAGGTAATTTCAATGTATTGCATTCAATAACATTGTGATGCGCAGACGTCTGCGCAAAAGCAACAGCCTCTAACAAGTTTCTTTATAATGAATCATATTGAGTTATACCATGGCTCAGCGCACACACAAAGACGTGGGAATAAGGCAATCTCATTGTCCCGCAGATTCGGAGGGTTCATACACTCCGATACTGATTTTGTTTTTGTTAAAGTTTTCATTTTAGATTAAATTATTTTCCCCTCCTTTATTTATCAGAAGAAGGTTTTAAATTATGTTCTTGTGAGTTTTGTGTGTGCATTATAGCCATAAAACTCAAATATAAAAATAAATATGAATCTACATTATAGGCGAATTGTTATTCTAACATTCAATTTAAAAAAAAGGTAGAACGGGAATTGGACCCGTGAGGCTACGAACGCAGATGATGTCTGTTATACCTCTCGAACACGGATCTCACTAAGCCAAGCTCTCTCTTTCTTGTTGCACTGCGTTAACTAGCAAACAACCCAGTACAATTACTGAAAACGTATTGATGTGAATACGGCTTCTGCGAGAGCTCACGGAGTTCCCCGATCGGTTGAAAGAATCTGCGGATAACTCTTTCTTTTTGTCTAAGGGTGTTCACAATAATCAGGCCTAATTAAAAGAATTTTAGGAAAATAAACACTGGCTATAACGCTGTAGTAATATTGCCATTTCTCCAGCAAAGAAGTAGGTGGTATTTCTGGAGGCAGGGATTGTGCTTACAGATCCCGAGGGAACTCTTGTACATTTATGTATTCAGAATTAGATAAGGCGTCATAGCATTAAAAGCCGGGACACAAACTTGCTAAGTTTTAAGCCATTTTATTATTCGCAATAAAATTATATTGTTATGAAGCAAACTCATGGTGATTTTGCGGCGTTTAATGAGTCGAGGAAAGGATTTTTCCTCTTAAAATCACTCCAAACTCTACGTCTAATCTCTGTTTCTGCAGTCACTTTCTACTAACATGTGTACGAACAAAGTAGTTTCATATTTCATACAAAACAGTTGCATCGGGACGATAACAGAGCTGGTGCTTTCTTTTGTTTCTACTGAGCAAGGCTATTACAGGGAGGTTCATCAATAATTTTCCCGTCCTTCCTCAGTGCATTACACCATTGTACAAACGTGAGCTTTCAATTCATAAATTTATTTGTTGAAATTCTCTCAATAACAATTGGCATAAATCTATGATTAGAAAATAATGAATAATATAAATTAAAATTTCTTTCAATAAGTAATGCCACGAGTGATTTCAAATTTTTCTAGAGGATTTGAAAATCAGGATTGGTATTTGTTAGGACTATTTAACGAATAAAATTAAGCTGTTTACTCATAAATCGTCATTTAAATATAGTTATTTTAAAATATTTATATATTTAACGTAAGCGGCGATGTTTGAAAGCAAAAGAGAAATGTTTGGTTAAGTTTCGTTTGTTCATACACTGCAACTTGATCATATTATTTATTGCCAAATAGGATCATAATATTGTAAGAATGCACTCTAGTGGAGAAGAAACAAAACACATCAAACTATATATTATAACCAGCATTATAGGTTATTATTTCTTTTAGGAAACAACTCAGTAGAATTATTATTCAAAAACACAATTATTGAACACATAATTATCAAATGTGTAATCCGAAGGAATCCGTTCATTATTTGCTGCATTCAACGTATTTGTTCGAGAGTCAGTCACTGCAAAATAATGCTCTGACCTGTTCAGGATATTAAAAAAAGGAGGATCTTTCATTATTTTGAAAAAGAGTTCGATAAAACCCTTCCAAGTACAAAAGCACACAAGTGTAAAAATCTAGAAAACTCTTATAATATTCACATTGTTACATGTGTGTGAAACATGGGCTACAAAGAAACAAGATAAATCCCGCATCACTGCAGCAGAGATGAAATACACGAGAACAGCGAAGTACACTTAGCGACAAATACACAAATATTATCAGAACTTAAAGTTGAACTCATTCTTGGAAAAATACAAATTACAAAAACTCCACCAAGCTAAATAAATAAATAATTAATTAATTCTTCGTAGTTATATTTTTTCCACCATGTATATTATCAAAGCGTATTTCTTATCTAGGATGATAAGTATTTCGAAAAAATAATGACAAGTTAATGACTTTGAAATACATTACAAAAAGTTCTAAAAAACAAAAGTGCGTTTGTATATTTATTGGCATCTCGACGAAGTCGTTATGAGAATTGATGAGAACAGATTAGCAGTTTGATGGCATCGCTAATCGACATCAATTTCACGTTAACGAGACTACATCAGGGCATCATCTATACGACCTGCCTTAATTGTCATATAAATACAGCATTTCTCTCCTATCTTATCACTGTCAGGATTTCTATACGAATGCCCCATTATAGTGCATGTTACAGCATTTAGTTATAAAATATATACTTCCTCATTTTCAGCTTAGTTAACAAGATATTGCGACTATGGACAAGCGTAATAAATATTATCAAACCCGAGTGCTGAAAAACTAAAAAAAAAAAAAAAATAAATAGTTTTACAGCAAAAATACATTATTATAAATTGATTAAATTTCCCAGTGATATATATCCATCCATCCATAGTAATTCTGCCCGGGGGCAGGTCTTTCACTGCAATCATAGCATTTTGATGCTATGCTTGCAGTTTTACTAGGGAATTGTAGGTGTGGTAGCTTCCCGTTGCTTTCCACACCGGTGAAGGATGATGGTGATGATGATGATGATGATCATATGATGTCGGGGACCGTTTGGGCCTTAAAGTTATCCTGACATTTGTCTTACAGGTGAGGAAAAACCCCGAAAAAATCCTCACCTAGGAAGCTTGTTACGACCGGGAATCACGCACACGCAACACACACACACACACGCACACACACACACACGCACATACCTAACACACGCACACACCTACATACACTCACACACCTACACACACGCACACAACTACACACACGCACGCACGCACGCAAGCACACACACACAGGGTGCGGCATAAATCAGTTAACCACTGCACATGGTTACAAGGAAATAAATAATAGTTTTAAAAAACTAAAACAACACCCTTTATTAGAAAATCAAACTAAAAAATGAAAAAATAATTTTAATTTCCAACACGCTTGGGATAAAATTAAGTGGTCAACAGAAAAATCATCTCCAACACATACAAAATAAAACTAGAGTCATCAACAAAAAGAAAATAATATTACCATCAAAAGCGTGGGGTGCTCTATATCAATTAATGTATTTGATAATAAACAGATATTGGTAAAAGTAAAGTCTCTAAGAAGAAAATGTAAACATCATAAAAAGCACCCCACGCTTTTGATGGTAAAATTATTTGATTTTTGTTGATAACTCTAGTTTTATTCTATATGTGTTGGAGATAATTTTTTTGTTGACCACTTTAATTTTATCTCAAGCGTGTTGGAAATTAAAATTATTTTTTCATTTTCTAGTTCGGTTTTCTAATAAAGCGTGTTGTTTTAGTTTTTTAAAAGTATTATTAATTTTTATTTTTTTAGTTTTAATATTTTACAGAATAAGAAAAAATGTAAATATATTTAAATTCGATACTATTGTAGTATGAGCTAAAAGTAATACTCTTCTCAAAAAATCCTCCCAGCCGGATTTGAACCAGCGACCTATGGATTACTGAAATTTTATACCACTAGAATTCACCGCACTACCAACTGAGCATTTATAACGATTGACTAAAAGGCCGACAAGTCCGCAACCTATTATACCAGTTTTTATTTTTTTTTATTTTTTGATGATTCTGGCTAGGATTTTAGAAACAAAATATGAAATTATTGTATTGTCACGGGTCTTCTACAACAAAATATGAAATTATTGTATTGTCACGGGTCTTCTACAAGTATACAACGTTTCAAGTCGATCCAATGTTTCTAAGTGGGTGAAAATTGTGTTCAAAGATTACGTTACATAGATACAAAGGCACTTTTTTTAGTTTTTCTGACGATTCTGGCCAGGGTTTTAGAAACAAATATGAAAATATTGTATTGTCAAGAGTCCTTTACAAGTATACAAAGTTTCAAATCGATCCAATGTTTCTAAGTGGGTGAAAATCGTGTTCAAAGATTCCGTTACATAGATACAAAGACACTTTTTATGTTCTGATGATTCTGGCCAGGATTTTAGAAAAAATAATAAAATTAGTGTATTGTCACGGGTCCTTTACAAGTATACAAAGTTTCAAGTCGATCCAATGATATTGAGTGGGAGAAAATCGCGTTGATAGATTCCGATACATACATACATACATACATACATACATACATACATACATACATACATACATACATACATACATACATACATACATAGATACAGGTCAAGCTAATATCAAGCGTGTAAAAAATGGCATTGGTTGAAACTGGGGTTTGAATACGGGACTTTCAGAGTATAATCTTAAACATTATTGCTTAAACAACAATGCAGGTCACTTTGAACAATTTTGGTACTTGTTTTTGTATACTTGTTGTAAGCTAAAAAAAATGTAATAAGCTACACACTGTATTATATATATATATATATATATATATATATATATATGTCCACCGCTGTGGTCTCGAGGTAGCGTGCTGCCTTGTCACGCAGCGGGCCCGGCTTCGATTTCCGGTCGGGACAGGCTCCTGGGTGAGGTTCTTTTCGGGGTTTTTCTCACCTGTAAGACAAATGCCAGGACGCTTAGGGCCCAACAGTTCCCGAAAAGCATCCGGCCATCATCACCATCCTTATCATCATTATCATCATCATCATCCTTCATTGGTGTGGAAAGCAACGGGAAGCTACCATACCTATAATTCTCTAGTAAAGCTGCAAAGCGTAGCATGAAAATGCTATGATTGCAGTGAAAGACCTGCCCTCGAGCAGAATTACTATGGATATATATCCATCCATAGTAATTCTGCCCGAAGGCAGGTACTTCACTGCAATCATAGCATTTTCATGCTATGCTTTGCAGCTTTACTAGGGAACTGTAGGTGTGGTAGCTTCCCGTTGCTTTCCACAGCGGTGAAGGATGATGATGATGATGATGATGATGATAAGGATGATGATGATGGCGATATGATTTCGGGGACCGTTTGGGCCTTAACGTTTTCCTGACATTTGTCTTATAGGTGAGGGAAAACCCCGGTAAAAACCTCACCCCGAAAAACTGCCCCGACCGGGGATCGGACCCGGGCCCGCTGCGTGACAAGGCAGCACGCTACCTCGAGACCACAGTGGTGGACATGGATATATATATATATATATATATGTATATATTATTCATGGAACAGAAATATGCAGGTACGACCAAACAGTCCTGTGCGTAATGCCATTCAAAATTAACGTATTGCATTTATTACGAAAAAGTCAATAAATATCCAATACTACTACATCTACTCCACTATGTTTCCGAAAGCCTCCTTTGTACAATGTTGGAATACAGCTTCTAAGTAAATTTGAACATGTATGCTGATTGAGAGAGCATAATGCACAGGTAACACTTTATCTACAAAATAGGAATAAAGACCCTCACCTTTCAGTATCATAATTATATTCAAGTGAAGTGTCCGAGACAAAGGACTATTATCATAGAATAGATAATGAGAAAAAAATTGCTATCACTAATCCCCTGCTCCAATTTACATTTAATAGAATTAAACTATCCCCAAGAATATAAAAAATTCTCGTGCAGCATAATGCTTTAATTTTCTAAATTATTATTATTATTCAACAATATATACACTCCAGTTTGCAGATGACCAATTGATATTGGCTCAAGAATTTGAAGATATAGAATACCTCACTAGAAAATTAATACAAGAATATAGTTTATGGGGTTTAAAAATCAATATGGATAAATCTAGATATATGACAATAGGGGATCTTCCTCAAGATTTAATACTAGAAGAAGATTTAGGGACAATTAAACACACTGAAGAATATAAGTATTTGGGAATTAAAATTACTAAAGATGGAAAACAAAAAACAGAGATATGAAACAGGATAAATATAGGAAAGTATGCTATATCTGCCCTAAATGGAATAGTATGGGACAAACATATCTTAAAAAAAAACTATATTTAATACAATAATCAGAAGCATTATTACCTATGGAGCTGATGTGTGGGCTTTAAATGCACAAATGAAAAAAAAAATGCTCGCCAATGAAATGGACTACTGGAGACGTGCTGCAAGAATATCCAGGAAGGATAAAATCAGAAATTCATATATAAAAGAAAAAATGCAGGTACAATATTCAATATTAGATTTTATAAAGAAGAAACAATTAAATTGGTACGGACACATTAGAAGAATGGAAGAAGGAAGACTACCTAAGATAATCATGGATTGGGAACCACAGGGAAGGAAAAAGAAGCGTAGACCAACTATTACGTGGATTCAGGGAACCAATGAAGCTAAGAGGGAATGGGAAATAGAAGAAGATAAATGGATGAACAGACAGGAATGGAAAAATGCGTTGAAACAAATGTTTAGTTAAATGTTAACATGGGTACCGGAAAAATGTATATTCATTGTAAAAGCCGGAATAATAAAAAAAAATATTATTATTATTATTATCATCATCAATTTTAGATAAGCAAAACCGGTATTGTTCATATTTCGTTTCTTCCAATATTGCCCAAGCATCTTATTATATGAAGGTATAAAAAGTTGGATATGTTTAAGGAACGCACAGTTTGTGTTATATGGCTTCATATTTCTTGCATAGAATGACATCTCAAGGCGAATTGTCACAGTATGTAGCATTTGCATACAAATTACTTGGTAAAGTACGGAACTGTGGATCCCTCATCAAACTGCTTATTACAGTATACACTAGACTACTTGTAAGGTATGTCCCTGCAGTATACCTACCTCAAACATCTAAAGCAGGAGTGGCAACCTGCAACCCGCGGGACTACCCTTTATTTTTTATATCAATACATATATTTAATATTAATCATCATCATCATCATCATCATCATCATCATCATTTGCATTCATGGATTAGGTCTGTTGACCCGTTCCGACTTCAGCCCATCTCTTTCTAGGTCTGCCCACATCTAGGGTGCCTTTAGGTTTATATTTTGTTATTTGTTTTGGAAATCTATCTTCATTCATTCTGTCTATGTGTTGTTTCCATTTTTGTCTATATGCATCTATTTTATCAGTTATTGCAAATATTTCAAGTTCCAGTCTTATTTCTGTGTTCTTGATTCTGTCTTCCTTAGTGCACCCTTTAACAGATCTCAAAAATTTCATTTCTGCCGCCGTTATCCTACTTAGATCTTGTTCTTAGATTTAGATTTATTTATTTAGCCTGGTGGAGTTAAGGCCATGTGGCCTTCTCTTCCACTCACCAGAACAAGCATATGTTACATATGAATACAAAAAAAAACAATAATAGTCATATAAAACAGGACAAACATATGTTACACATGAATACAAAAAAATTACAATAGTAGTCATATTAGACAGGACAAACATGTTACATATGAATACAAAAAAAAGTTACAATAATAGTTATTGAACAATTCACTATCTGTCATATTGAATAATAATGAAATTAATGTCTAATAATAGAATGAAACTAAATACAATTAAAATTAAATTAATGATGTTCTTTATGTATCCAGGCTTCTGATCCATAGAGCAGTACCGGTACTGCCAACGTTTTATAAAATTTCAATTGGGTCTCTCTTGTTGTTTTATTATTTAGTGATCGTTTTATCGTACCACATATTCCCTGGAATATTAATACGAATCTATATTTCACTTATTATATTTTAATTTGTTCTAAAACAGACCATAGGATAAAAAACTACCAAATGAAAAAAAAAGCTGTATTTCATATATTGTATCTAGGCTACTGTACGAAACTTGGATCTTTACTCGCAAACATCATTATGTAATGCATCAACAAATTTAACAATAATGTTTTATTTATTCTGGCGCAGTTAAGGCCATAAGGCCTTCTCTTCCACTCAACCAGCACAAATATAAATAAATATTTGACAAATATAGATATACACTATACTAATTATAAAGAGTTAAAAATATATTAAATGACGCAATGTGAATTTCATGTACAGTACAAACAACCTTTTATACGATAACAATAATAATACTTATGATACTACTACTACTACTACTACTACTACTACTACTACTACTACTACTACTACTACTACTACTACTACTACTAATAATAATAATAATAATAATGTCTAATAGTAACTGCTCAAAACAATTAGAGGAACACTTGTAATAAATTGAATAAGTAATTGTTTTTTAAACCTGTGATGCTGAAAGTTTGACAATATGTAAATTGATTTATTAATTTTATCATTGGATACAAATTTTAAAGATCCATGGCCTAAATACAGAGAAATTACCTCAAATAACAAATATAGAGACATTTTTTTTATTTTGGAAGGCACTGGCCACTTCTAATTGGTAAGCTTCCTGATTTTGCTATAGTGACGAATGTGGATTATTGCCTTGTTTATTGAAGTCTCTGACAAAATGAGGCATTTAAATGAGTTTGAAGTGTATCATGTTCTACATCTTTTACGACAATGTCAATCTCTGCGACAAGTGGCTAGAGAGCTTGGGGTTTCTCCTTCCGTGGTGTCCAGGTTACGCAACAGGCACAGAGAGACAGGTCAGTATTGTAGAAGACGTGGCCAGGGCTGTAAATTTAAAACAAGCCCCCAGGATGACAGATACGTTGTTGTTCTTTCTGCTCTTCGACAGCGTACAAAAACTGCAAAAGACCTGCAGAATGACCTTCATATGGCTTCCGGAATCCGGGTTTCAGACCAAACCATAAGGAACATATTAAGGAAAGAGAATATTCGTCCAAAAAGGCCCGTTAAAAAAACACGCTTAACAAATGGGCATAAGACAGCAAGACGTACGTATGCTGAAAACCATGGTGATTGGAACCTGAACCAGTGGGAGTCTGTGCTCTTCTCGGACGAATCCAGGTATCGTCTTACACGTTGTGATGGTCGATTGAGGGTGTGGGGACGGCCAGGAGAAAGATTTTCTGCAGAAGGCTGTACAGGAAATTGATAGATTCGGAGGAGGTTCCATAATGGTGTGGGCCGGAGTTATGTACAACAATCGTATGGACCTTGTACTTGTTCCCCAGCGACTGAATTCTGTCCGGTATATCGAGCACGTTCTGGAAGAGCATGTAGTACCTGCTGCCATTGGAGTAGGCCCTGGATTTCTGTTTATGCAGGATAATGCCAGGGCACATTCTGCGGCTGTCACCAGGGATTTCCTGAGGAGGAATTAAATTGAGGTAATGGAGTGGCCAGCGGTCAGCCCAGACCTCAACCCTATTGAACACTTGTGGGATTTTCTAGACAGGAAGGTCAGGAACCGACATCAAGCTCCACAAACTCTGCAGCAACTTGGAGATGCTCTGATGGAGGAATGGGAGAATATCCCGCAAGAGGAAATCCGGAATCTTATTGGGAGCATGCCACGAAGGTGCCAAACTGTCATCGAATGTCGTGGAGGCCATACACGATACTAACTCTATGTAACGAGTGTTTAACTTTGAAAAATAAGCACAAGATTCAATTGCTTACATAGCGGAATTATTTGAAAAGTTATTGTCAGCGTTATTCATTTGTTTTTACTGACATGAGCAATAAATAAATAACCACAAATAATGTACTTAATTAATTTCATGTTAGTACCTTCATCCAATGAAAAAATATTTGCATATTTCATAGTGTTCCTCTAATTGTTTTGAGCAGTGTATAAACATGATAAATTATACGAGAAACACCAATTAATATATGTCCCTTACACTGGGTAATGATGAAGTCGAGGTTAGAGCAAATCTAAATTTAGATATCTTTTAAAAGATGCCAATGTCCGGCAGTCCCTTATTACTTGTGATAGGGAATTCCAGTTGCGAGAAGTGAAGATGGTATATAACATGGAGTAATGTGATGTCCTATGTTGCGGTATATTAAGCAAGAGACTATGTTGTGATCTTGTGTTTAAGTTATGGTTGGAGGATAGATACTGGAAACTAGATGATAAATAATTGGGAGTCGATGTATGTAGGATCTTAAATAAGAGTAAATAAGAGAATTTTCTACATAAAAATATTTTTTGTGAGGAATTTTAAATATATTTACAGCAAGGAATACATACTTAAAACCAACGCAATTATATTAATTCCACCCTATAATTAAGCTATACAAAGTGGTTCTAACTAACTTACTCACTGGCACCGTCGAACCCATAGTTTCATGGCCGCGCGGACATAAGCTCTCCATACATCCCTATCCTGGGTTAATGTTTTCCATCATTGCCTGTATAATATACCTCCCTCAAATCACGATTACTGTTATTCTCCCACCTCACTCTTGGTCTACCAACTGGGCGTTTTCACTCTGGCTTTCCTACAAGAAGCTTCCATGCATCTCTTTCATTCCACATTCGTGCCATATGTCCTGCCCATCGCAGTCTACGAGATTTAACTGTTCTTATTATATCTGGCTTCCTATAAAGACCATGTAGTTCACTGTTATGTAGTCTTCTCCATTGACCTGTCTGTCCACCTCTCATTACCCTACCTTGTCGTGGTGGAGTGGCTTGCGTGCTTAAATGACCCCGATAGCTATACCGGCGATAGCATTGCTGCCGATAGAGTTACCCATGCCGGACTGGTCGAAGGTGATAAGCCAGACGAAAAAAAGTACCTTGGTCGGAAGAGTGACGATCTTTCACCGTAAAAGTACAACCGTCAAGAAACGCGGACATGGGTTCCACAGAGTTGTTCACATAACTTATTTCAATTCCGAATAATATCAATTATTCATTTGGGTCCTGGTGTGCTTGTAGTTACCATGCATGCTCAGCTCTGGTTTCAAGGTTCCTGCCTTTTATAAATTTTCGGAACCTCAAGCCTAAAAGCAACCTGAGAAAAAATAATCAACGGTCTTTTTATGCCAAGATTTGAATTGCTAAGCTTAATGACATGATTTCTTACAGAGTCGTTATATCATCAATCATCATCATCAGCTTCATGGATTAAACCTGATAAGGTTTGTTCCGGTCTCAATATTTTTAACCCTGTTGAGCCCATCTTGTTTTCGGTCTTCAAACATTTAGTCTACGTTTTGGATTGTAGTTCATAATAAGTTTTGGTATGCGCTTGTCTTTCATTATTTGTACATGTTGTTTCCAATTATTTACAATTTTTCTTTTCACAATACCATTATAATATGATCCATTATTGGAACTGTGTTAAAATAACAGTATTGGAAAATGTTAATAACATCGATTACTGCTTATAAAAGTGGTGGTGTAAAATTCTCAAACATTCGTGTGGTACGACTAGTGGCCTGCTACGGTCTCACGCAATCGTTTTAGCTGACGCAGATGGCCTAAATATATTTTCCCTTGAGAATGATGTTGTAAAGAGGACTGACAATCAAACGCTTAAATGGTATGGCCATGTACAAAGAATGGAAAATGAAAGATGACAAGAACATATATACCAATGGCCTCCCCCTGGAAGAAATAAACGTGGCAGACCAAGATTGAAATGAAAAACCTACGTCAGAACCATAATGAATGACAGGAATTTGGAAGAGGGAGCTAGGAATGATAGAGATAAATGGATACTGAAGACAGCAAACCTATAAGTGGGGGAAAGCCGTAGAATAAGAAGAAGAGAATGATACTGCGATATCTGGCGTGTTAACCTTTCAGAGGAAATTCTAAGAAAATAATACTTCTATTTAGTTCTATAATTTTGCACGTCATCTGAAACAGGTAAAGTTTTAACTCTTTTAAATACCTCTACAGCCACTTAAAATTTAAAATCATGTTCTCATGGAATTTCGGCCAGTATGGGACCGCTGCGTATCCAGCATCGTGAGGCATTTGGGTAAATACATTAAGTAGCGACTCCAGGTTGAAAAAACTATCTATAACGGCTGGGGGACTCGAAGTACTGACCACATGTCACCCATACACTGGCTCAATGATCGTCTACCTATGTGAATAACACATGTGGATGTGAGGCCAGCAGCCGGCCATGGAGTTAGAAGAGAAGCTAGTTTCAATAAAATGAAGTAAAATATTTGAGTGCTATAACATATCTGGCGTCCGTCGCCGTGGCGTAGTGGGTAGAGTCCCTATCTTCCACTCCGGCGACCCGGTTCGATTCCCGGAGGAGTAGGGGATTTTAAATCTCCACCTTGGGTCTGGGTGTGTGTCCTGTCCCTGTGTCTATATGTGATAATAAAATAAAGTTAAAAAGGTAAAACAAGAAGGGAAAACAGCGTAAACGAAATGAGGAAACAAATTAGGAGATTGCGTTGCCGTGGCGTAGTCGGTAGAGCCGGTTTTATGGGAAAAAATTCAATTTAAAACTTTTCTTTAATTTTTTAATTATTAATTGATTTTTGAGTTTACCTTCCACTTCGGCGACGCGGGTTCGATTCCTGGCGGGGCAGGGGATTTTAAATCTCCACCTAGGGTCTGGGTGTATGTCCTGTCCTTGTGCCTATTTGTGAGCATAAAAGAAAGTTAAGTCTCGTAGACTGCGATGGGCAGGACATGTTGCGCGTATGGGGAATGAAAGACGTGCATGGAGACTTCTTGTAGGAAAGCCAGAAGGAAAACGCCCAGTTGGTAGACCAAGAATGAGGTGGGAGAACAACATTAACTATGATTTGAGGGAAGTAGATTATACAGGGAATGATTGGAAAGCATTAGCTCAGGATAGGGATGTATGGAGAGCTTATGTCCGTGCGGCCATGAACCTACGGGTTCGATAGTGCCAGTGAGTGAGTAAGTAAGTAAAAGAAAGTTAACAAAAGAGGTAAAACAAGAAGGAAAGACAGCGTAAAAAAATAGGTTGTCTAAAACGCATGCTGGTGGTTCATGGTTTGAGTAGAGAGAGCGTTACATTGGTATTGTTATCTTCACAATATCTTCGAGTACTCTGAACTAAACTTGGCTTATAACACTTTTCGAAACATGAAGTACGCTTCAAACTTTCAACCTCCAACCCACAATTATTCCCCTTATATAGTGGCGTAACAAACATTGATAATTAACTTATTCATCATCAGATTATCAGCATCTTCACTGATGTGAACCTATTAATAGTATATTTCGATGCAAGGTTGGGAAGTGGTTTTTACACAATCGAGGAAAATGTTTAAAAAACCAGTGATAGCGAAGTTTTTAATTTCGGAGGTCTGTAAAACACTTCACAAACGTGCATTGTACATTATTTATTGCGCGATTGTCTTTTAAAAACTATATATAATAGTAAAAACATATTTGTTGGAAATATTTGCGTTCATTATAAATAATTTACTAACGTTAACAGTGTGGGCAATGTTCATTAGTGGAAACTACAGAAGGCCGTGAGACCAATTAGTGATTAAATGGCGGCAAGTACGTATTTATTGTCTTATATTGTTTCAAATAAAGTTCAGTTCATTTAAAATGCAGTGATTTGTTTCGTATAATGTATAGTGGTTTTACTTCCCACACGCGTTTTGTAATATGTAATATTACACTATAGTTATTTAGGTTACAGTATAGTTATTTAGGTTCCATCCATCCACAGTAATTCTGCCCGAGGACAGGTCTTTCACTGCAATAATAGCATTTTCATGCTATGCTTTGCAGCTTTACTAGGGAATTATAGATGTGGTCGCTTCCTGTTGCTTTCCACACCGGTGAATGATGATGATGATGATGATAATGATAAGGATGATGATCAGATGATTATCAGATGATTTTCGGGGACCGTTGGGCCCTAAGCTTCCCGACATTTGTCTTACAGGTGAGGAAAAACCCCGATAAAACCTCACCCAGGAGCCTGTCCCGACCCGGAATCGAACCCGGGCCCGCTGCGTGACAAGGAAGCACGCTGCCTCGAGACCACAGCGGTGGACTTAGCAGAGATAGTAAAGCTAATTATGTAATTAAGATAACAATATAAAACTCTAACTGTAATATACCGGTAAGCATAAGTGCATTGGAACGTCAGTGAAGTACTCTAAAAACTTGAAGCATACTTGAAACTTTGAAACCTCTAATAACATCCACAAGGAGAATATCCCGATAGTTAGGATTGTAGAACATTTAAAGTGATTAAAAGTTACAAGCTCTTGAACGTAAAGGGAGAAAAGCATAGCATAGAGATGAAAGCAGAAAAATTCAAATTAACTTGAGAATTACTCCTCGAATGATACAGTGGGCTTACAAGAGGATTCTCCAATAATCTTCCAACTCAGGAGCTTGTAAGACTTCATCCAAAATTCTGCATCTCCTACATCGTCCTTCCCCAGTCTCCTTCCATTACAAACATTTTTAACAGCAGATTAAAAACGTGAGAGTTACATTCTACAAATCATGTGAACACTTACATACTTTGCAGAATCATTATTACCTCTCTCTTTACCTTAGTTTAAACATCTCACTTGCAGGTACTTATGCAAGCTCCACTCCACCCAGGCCTTGCAGAGACATGATATGTCGGGAGAGGATTTGAAACTCTGGATCACACACTTAATTGTTTATTAACACAATTAATTATTATTTATTATTTTTGTTCAATGCCACCTGTTAGTCATTCGACATTTAAGGTATTCTCTCCTGGCACTGCCGTATTGTAACCCATTTCTGAGGTTGGGGCGCCTGAAAGGCGGGGTTACGTTGCCCCATTGATATGATGGGTTACGACGATGGGTAATGATGCGCCAGGAGAGGACTTAATCCTAAACTTAATCTAATTTGGGTCTTAAAGTATCCTGACATTTGTCTTACAGGTGAGGAAAAACCCCGAAAAAACCTCACCCAGGAAACTTGTCCCGAGCGGGGATCGAACCCAGGCCTGCTGCGTGACAAGGCAGCACGCTACCTCGAGACCACAGCGGTGGACTTTATTATTATTATTATTATTACATCGTAAAGAACTACAGATATTCATTTTGGCACATGGAACAGAGGAGTATAGGAGAAAAAGATACGAAAACGTCTGCAGAATGGATACCAACAGATTGCCTAGCTAGACAAAGTCTAAACTATCAACCAAGAGGAGGAAGAAGAGATCGGGGACGCCACGAATGAGATGGACAGAACAGCTGTAATACTTGGAGCCGGAACGAATGAAACAGATTTAATCCTTGCAAGAAGATTATTATTATTATTATTGATGATGTGTTGGTGGTGGTAGTGGTTGGTGGTGATGATGATTTGTGGTGATAATGGTTACGGGTGGTGGTTATGGTTGGTAGTGGTTGATGATGGTGATTGGTGATAGTAGTGGTGATGGTTGTTGAGGTGGTAGTGGGTGGTGGTGTTGGTGGTAGGTGGTGAGTGGTTGGTGGTTGGTTATGTGGGTGGTAGGTGTTGCGGATGGTTGGTGGTGATTATGGTTCTGACACCAATATGAGCGCTAGATGATTCTCTAATTTTTTATGTACAATTTGTTACATCTTTCCAACACGTGACTCAACCGTCACAATCAAACTTCCAACTTATATAAAGTACCTTCCATCAATTTAAAACATAAAAATCTATCTGAATTCAATTCACCTGGTTCTTGTGAAAAAAAAGGTTTTTTTAGTAGAAGAGAATATTCCGTAGGAGGTATACATCCTAGACAAGAATTGTAAACCTTGGATTTGAAACGTCAATTGTCTTTTTTTCCATTAATATTTTATGGGGACATAGGGACCAAGGAAGACCAAAACATCGGTGGAAAGATCAAGACCATCTTCGCTAGGTTTACCGTACAGGCCACATGGCCTAAAACGAATTTGTTCATGATGATGATGATATTTTATGTTACAAATTGAAAATATCTGTGGCATTAATGATTTTGGATTAATGAAGCCATTCCTAACATCATAAGTTGTCAAATCATATGAATGCAGAGTTTATTCTCTCTCTTTTTTCAGAGAGAATGTCAAGATTATATTTTATTTACAGACAGACGGTTGGGGAATGAGGTTCGCTTTGTAATTAAATTTTGAGAAAGCACGTCCTGGTTTTTATAAGGTAGGGCGAGAATCAGTTCAACTAGATATTAAATTGTGTCATTCGTATTTAGTTCCACTTGGCAATCGAACTTTCTCGACAAACCATTAACACAAAGCAAGATTCATTAGATTGTGTTTTAGGCTCGGAATATATCTTGTTCAAATCTCGGTAGCTACCCAAACCACATTTTTCCCTCCCTCAGACACGAAATGATAATTTCTACTGGTATACGTCTAGAAGTCCCAAAAAAATGATATAACAAGTTTTATATTGGTATATTACGATGCGAGTTTGGAAAGTGGTCTCGGAAATTAAAAACCTCGCTATCGCTCGGTTTTTAAACATTTTCTTTAATTCTGTAAAACACTTCACAAAGGTGCGTTGTACACTATTTTTTGCGCGATGATGTTTTCAAAATAATAAATAATAACATCTTTGTTGGAAATATTTGCGTTCATTATAAATAATTGACTAACGTTAACAGTGCGGTCAATGTTTATTAGTTGAAATAACAGGAGACCGTGAGAACAATTAGTGATAAAATGACGGCAAGTATGTATTTATTGTTTTATATTGTTTCAAATAAAGTTCAGTTCATTTAAAATGCTGTGATTTGTTTCGTATATGTACATTAACACTATCTTTTGGATATTTTTTTGTATATACATTGTATGTAGTATACATAGAAGGCAGTGAGTGGTTTTACTTCCCACATGCGTGTTTGTAATATGTAATATTACAATATAATTATTTCATTATAGAGTAGTTATTTAGGTTGGCAAATCCGAAATGTAGGAAGTTGAACTTTGAATCATGGTTGCCATAGCTGTAAATACGACAAAACGCAGTATCGCTCAAAAAATTCATTTTTCGATGTCATTTTTTTCAGTTACTAAACAGGAAGCTATATTGAAGGAGATAAAACAAAAGAAGAGAAAAGAGATACTGGATGATTTTTACGCAACATATGCAATGATCAATCGAAACCGTACTGGACCAAACAAAAAGATACGCAGTGCATAACAAGACTGGCAATGCATATCCCCACAAACTCTGCAAAATATAAAACACCATGATCCGTCAATGGACTGCGTGCGTAAAGCTCTGTGATAGCCCGTGTGAAAGATATTTCAATGTCTGTTTAAAGAGAACAAAATCGTTGCTTGCATACAGCAGCGACCAAATCTATTACACATTTGTGCGCGCTTCTTACTCTAATGGATACATTAATACGTGAAGAAAAATCTTTGTGCCCTTTTTTTAAGCATATTGCACGCACGGAGGAGCATGGTATTTGGCATAATTAAAGTTCATATAGAGAAGGAGGGCTGAAAAATAAAATTTATGTATAATATGTGTTAGAAATAAATTAAACAATATAAAATTAATTGTCTCCGAGGAATTTATGTGTATTTCATTTCTGTACTGATTCGTTTACGCTCATACTGAAAGTGCATTGTTGCAAAAAGAAATTGTCAGTAGCAATGTGAATTGACTCTCGCGTATTTATTATTAGTGGTTTATTATTAGGGATTAAAAAAGTGAGTACATTTTATTATTTGAATTTAAAATAAACCCTGTCTAATCTTTGTTTCCGTAATTTCATTACATTTTTATTTACATATTCGCACCTACTTCCACTATGCCTCAACATAGAACAGTGACGGGTTGGAGTGAGAAACAAAGAAGAAGGGATATAATATTGCCGTACACATAATAATAGGCTAAATGCAAATGTAGATAGTGTAAATAATATACAAATGTCAAATGACGTGTTACTGTTTTTTAAATATGGCTTAGCTAAGCTCTACCACTACCGTCCATATTTTTAAAATAAATCGAAAATTAATGCATAATGACGTATTTGTAACAAACATAAACATTTAATGAATTGTGGTGGAATTTGGACCACTGGGCGACCAGTAGTAGTAGTAGTAATAATAATAATAATAATAATAGCAATAATAATAATAATTATTATTGTTATTATTATTATTTAACTTTTTAAAATATTAAATAAGTTATAAGAAGTTAACTTAATAAATCTCCTCAGAGATGTTAGTCCCAATATAAAATACTTTATAGAGGATCAGTGACAACAGACCTAGTTTCTTCTGATGATGGGACTAGTTCCGAAAGGCCTACGGTTAATTATTATTTTAAAAGTTGAGGAGACGGACCTACAAGGTACACGATTTTATAATTTCATAACATAACTTTAAAAAATAATTTTAAGAAGAGTAAAAAGGTATACTAGAATGGATCAGATAAGAAACGATGATATTCATGGAGAACTGCGGATCTACTCCATTAAAGAAAATATATCTAATAACAAGAAACCGTGAAAAAAAAAACACGTAGAACGAATGTAAGAGACTAGATTACAAAAGAAAATCTTGCATTACTTTCCGAGAGGAAGAAGAGATATATAAAGATTTATTAAACACACTGTGTACATTAGGATGCAATTATTGAAAGTTATTGTCATCTGCGTAGAATTTAGGAGACTTTCTTCTTGCTGTGCAGTCAATTAGGTGGTATTGTTCACATTTTTGGTCACATAGCTTGCAGAGGCACTGGTTCGATGCGAGGTGGAACCCTTTTTGGGTACATATTCTGTAGTGAAATCCATGTGTGGCAGCCCTCGTGAACACGTGTCTCAGGGAGAAGTTCGGTTCCTTCCATTCTTCAGTATTCATCGCTGGGGTTAGGAACAAACCACGGTCTATATCCTCTGCTTTTTCTTATCTATCTCTTATGTGTGCTTCGTAGGCTGGGGTATGTGGCAGGTTATATACTGACGCTATTTCTCTGATGAAGAAGTCAGTCTTGGTTAGATGTATACGAGTCGGGGGCTCGTTGATCTTGAAACCCTAAGTACTCTCCGGAGGTAGGTAATTTTGACCATTTCTAGTCTTTTCAGATTTGCTATATTTAATCAAGCCCAGAATGTGGTGATTGCGTAGCACGCTATTGGTGATATCTTGATGTCAAATACTCTTATAGCTGTTTCGACTGACAGCTTTTCGACAATTCGAATGTCAAAAGTGGCCTTTATTGCTACGTTGCATCTTTCCTGGATGTGCTTGATGAATGATTTCCCTGTGAAAAAAGAGATATCGGATGTCCTCGGAAGGGATGGTCTTAGATCTATTAGTGAAGACGGAACAGGCAATCAGCGCCTAAACAAGTAAGTGAAGAAGAAGGGGAAGAATTTTAAAAATGTATATGAAACACAAATTAATTTTAAGAAATTTAAATGTCATTTTAATACCAGTGACTAGCACAACACCACTCGAATCCTCTGAGGAATGAATTACAACTAATTCATTATCAGCAGTCGATTTTAATCTATATATTTGCCTTTTTTCCCCTATTTTTATAGGCGTATCGTAACTGGAATGTATGAAAACTATTTCCTCTACTCTATTTTATAAAGTAAACAATGATAAAACGAGGAGCTTATGAAATATTTAAATGTTGCATTTTAATGATAAAAATTATGCACGGGCCACATCATTCTTCTGCCCGGAGGTATTTACAAGCAAATTTACATGTATACATATTACAAAAACAACTTTGTGCATCATAAAATAAATCGATATATGGTTTCGGTTTGATTTTTATTACTGGACACTAGTTATTTTAAATTTAGAAAAGAGCATACCTATATCTACAGTATATTTTTAATAAAAAAATTCGAGGAAGAATGCATGACTTTCTGATAAAATTAAAACTCTTTAATTAAATGTATTGTTTATTCCTATTTTTATATAATGCTAGAATCTGCTACAAAGAAACGAGTTTATAAATATTTCGAATTGAACCATTTCATTTTCAGATTCTCTATTGTTACACAGTGTATATTAGAATTCTATAGAACACTAGCTAATATCCGGCGTGCGCTCCTACACCTAACTAAATGATGATGTGTTTTTGCATTTAGTTCAATAAGTAAAAGGAAAAATAAATAAAACATTATATAATTATTACTAGAAACCCCGTGCTGATTACCCGGCGTTGCCCGGGAATCTAAGCATCCCGATGTACTTAGCACTAATGAGCTGAGACTAAATTCGTTATTTTGAGTTATCCATAAAAGAATATCCGGCGTGCGCTGCTATGCTTGCCCGGGAATGTACTTATCCCGATCTTCTTGGCAACAATGAAAGACAAAAATGGTTATTGTGAGTTATCCTTAAAAGATAAACATATGCTGTCGCGGACTTTTCTGTAGTGTTTTTTGAGATATTCAATTCTGTGTATAATAATTTTGTGTATTTGTTATGTTTTAGGCAGCGTAAGCCATTTAAGGGTAAAAAGAGGGACTTTTTCACGTTTTTCACTACAAAGGATGTTTTTGAGGGTGTAGGAGTTGAGTATCTCAACTCTCTTATAGACTATGTTCATCCCGGAAATAACATTTTGCAAAAAAACCCATCGCAGTCGTATCAACGGCATGGCTGCGCTTAAAGTACGAACAAACAAACCAACAGACAAACAAACAAACATTAATTTTTATATATTATATATTTATTTTGTTTTGAGAAAATGCAGACAACCAATTCGAGATAAGGAACCTACAAACTTAGACGAAAAATGGAGAAAAGTAAATATGAATGTGCAATTTCTTTCCTTGGACCAGAAACATATTTACGCCCATAATTGTTACGCATAAACCTAATCGTTGTTCGTAGGTTTCCATGTCCTCAATAGTAATGCTGTATTGAATTTCTTAATTGTAATTATTTAGATTGAATGCACGATTTCATTACTTTTGATGTACTTTCAAAATAGTTTTAAATAAAAATTATAAGTTTTGTTTTTACTATCTTGAAATGACAATGCTGTGAGGTTTGTTTTGAATATATATATATATATATATATATATAATTATAACATCGATAAAGCGTCACTGCTATAAAGTAAAAAATGTTCTCTTTAATTTGCTTACTTGTTATAGTCAGCTACTAGATGGCAGTGAAGACCGAGTTCTCGCGACATCTAGTAATGATGGGAATATAATACTTATATAAGAAAAATACTTACTTACTTACTTACTCACTGGCACTATCGAACCCGTAGGTTCATGGCCGCGCGGACATAAGCTCTCCATACATCCCTATCCTGAGCTAATGCTTTCCAATCATTCCCTGTATAATCTACTTCCCTCAAATCATAGTTAATATTGTTCTCCCACCTCATTCTTGGTCTACCAACCGGGCGTTTTCCTTCTGGCTTTCCTACAAGAAGTTTCCATGCACGTCTTTCATTCCCCATACGCGCAACATGTCCTGCCCATCGCAGTCTACGGGACTTAACTGTTCTTATTATATCTGGCTTCCTATAAAGACTATGTAGTTCATTGTTATGTAGTCTTCTCCATTCACCTGTCTGTTCATCTCTCTTTGGTCCAAAAATTTTCCTAAGAACTTTATTCTCAAATACTCGCAATCTCCTTTCCTCCCTTAAAGTAAGAGTCCATGTTTCGCACCCATATAATATAACTGGTAGAACAATAGTTTTATATATTTTCAGCTTAACTTTTTTGAAAGGAGTTGGGACATCAAAAGTCTCTGATATAAGAAAAATAAATGTTTGAATTGGATTCGCCTGTTGGTGTAATGGATATCACACTGAGGTACAGACTCAGAGATCCGGGTTCGAATCCCGTTCGGGCATTTATTTTTCTTATCATACCATATATATATATAGCCTATATATATATATTACAAAAATATAATAAAATGAATGGGGTAATACGAAGACATTTTGGTAAACAGATGAGGACAGAGACAAAACTAAGATTACATAACGTCACATCAAAAGCTGCTCTAAAATACGGAAGTGAAATTTGGATTTTAAATAAAAGAAACTCTCATAAACTTCAAGTAAGCCAAATGCGCTTCTTACGATCATTGTTAGGAGTTAATAGACTGGATCACCAAAGGAACACTATTATCAGAGGAAAACTTGGAGCAACAAGTTTAAATGAAGATATACAAAGATACCAACAAGAATGGAAAAATCATCTGAGGAGAATGGCAAGAAATAGACTTCCAAAATTGGCATTCCAATGTACCCCAACTGGACATAGGGACCAAGGAAGACCAAAACATCGGTGAAAAGATCAAGACCATCTTCGCTAGGTTTACCGTACAGGCCACATGGCCTAAAACGAATTTGTTCATGATGATGATGATTATATATATATATATATATATATATATATATATATATATATATAATTAAGAAAGTTTTTTCCGCATATTGGATTCAAAGTCTGCCTTTGGCCACTGATTCAGACGTTTCAGCATTATACCACATGCCATTATCATTCCGAAACGTCGGAATCAGTGACCAGAAACCAACCTTGAATCCATGACGCGGAAAACCCAAGAAAAAAAATATATATAGGCCTATATATGTATGTCTGTAAACTTCTTTCTCATATTGTAAGCTTGGTTAAACTTTACTGACTGTATGGTATGAAGTGATTTTCTATAATATTATAACAGTACTAGTACATGACAAAACAATAGCTGCCATCAAAGCCATCTACAGCATCAAGAACTTAGCGAGACTATCGTGCCGACAGCTATGATTCTATTCGAAACCACGATTTCGCCGATTATCACTTATGGAATAGATCTGATATGGGAAAACTGACTCTCAGCTACCTTAGGAAGATAGAAAACGTGGAAGTCTGCTTCCTAAAAACAGCACTGAGAGTGGGGAAAACTGCACCCTCACGACTCATCTATGAACTCACAAAGGAAACATACTACATGGAGGATCTACGACTGAGAATGCTTCTAGCCCTTACCAAGAACTTTTAAACAACAGCAGAGAGAAAAACAGAGAATGATAAAGTGCTGATTTCTACACCTCAGGAGCTATGCTGGACAGAAACTGGACGAAAACCAACCAAGAGCTAAGATATGTTGTAACACGATAAGCGATACACGGCTTTCATCATAAGTGGTGCAAAATCAAGAAATATCACGAACCTAGTGAGAAGTGCGTGTGTGAATAGTGTGGCGGAAAGTGCGACCGATATCATATATGGAAATGCCCAAGAAACACGAAATCGCTGAATGACTACAGCAAAGACTAAAGAACAATCAATGCTCATTAGGACGAACCTTTCTTCTTCTTCTTCATCATCATCATCACTCCAGGGATTAGGCAATTGCCCGCTCCGACTTCATAATGCATCAGCCCAACGTCTTCTAGGTCTTCCAACATCACGCCTTCCTCGTGCTTGATAATTTCTTGCTAACAATGGGATATCTCTCCTTACTCATTCCATCCATGTGATCAATCCATTTCTGTCTGTAATTCGTGACTTTATCCAATAAAGGCTGTACTTTCAATCCTTCTCTTATATCCTCATTTCTTATTCTATCAAGTCTTGTACATCCTTTTACTTGTCTTATTCTATCCTTCTGTTTTTTCACTGGAGCCCAAGTTTCACATCCATACAATATTGTGGGGAACCGCCATAACATTATACATTTTTATCTTGTTAATATTGTTATTATTATTATTATTGTTATTATTATTATTGTTATTATTATTATTATTATTATTATTATTATTATAACAGTACTAGGCCTAATATCGAAGTGAAAACATATTTTTCCTGGATATAATTTGGCCATAGTTATAAATTAAATAATGTGGATTGTTCTCCTAACAGTTTTGGTGCCTGATTTATTTTTACTCATGGTAAACGTTAAATAAATAAGATACGAAATACATTGAAATGTAGTATTTTAGCGCAGATGTTACTCTTTAAACGTGTGTTAAATTACTGCATATTTTTGCCAATTCATTAGTCACATATGCCGTCAGAAAACTTAAATTTGAAGTATGTGAAATTAACAATTATGTACTAATTATCATATGTAGACTATTCAATATATTACTATTAAATTACTTTTAAACATCATTTAGAATATTTTAATCTTGTTACGAATATTACACAAATTATCAATTAAAACCCAATCACCAAGCAAAATTAATAGTATATTACGGTGCGAGGTTGGAAAGTACACTTAACAAACGTGCGTTGTACATTATTTTTTGCACGATGGTGTTTTCAAAATAATAAATAATAGTAAAGTAATAACATATTTGTTGGAAATATTTGCGCTCATTATAAACAACTGACTAACGTGTTAACAGTGTTGGCAACGTTTATTAGTTGAAATAACAGGAGGCCTTGAGAACAATTATTGATAACATGGCCGCAAGTACGTATTTATTGCTTTATATTGTTTGAAATAAAGTTCAGTTCATTTAAAATGCAGTGATTTGTTTCGTACAATGTATATTAACACTACCTTTTGGATATTTTCTGTATATACATTGTACCTAGTACACATAGAGGGCAGTGGTTTTACTTCCCGCACGTGGGTGTAAATGTAATATTACAGTATAGTTATTTCGGTTGGCAACCCCGAAATGTAGGAAGCTGAACTTTCAATAATGGTCGCCATTGCTGGTAAGTACGACAAAACGCACTATCGCGTAAAAAATAATTTAAAAGTTGTCGCTATCATTACATATATAACATTTCACAATACTTGTAAAAATGAATTTGTGTTTCCTAATTTTATTCAAATTATAGTTCCTAACACTGCGATGGGCTGGGCATGTGACACGAATGGGGAATGAAAGAGGAGGATGAAATATCATTGTAGGAAAACCAGAGGGAAAGCACGCAGTACGTAATGAAATATCATTGTAGGAAAACCAGAGGGAAAGCACGCAGTACGTAATGAAATATCATTGTAGGAAAACCAGAGGGAAAGCACGCAGTACGTAATGAAATATCATTGTAGGAAAACCAGAGGGAAAGCACGCAGTACGTAATGAAATATCATTGTAGGAAAACCAGAGGGAAAGCACGCAGTACGTAATGAAATATCATTGTAGGAAAACCAGAGGGAAAGCACGCAGTACGTAATGAAATATCATTGTAGGAAAACCAGCGGGAAAGCACGCAGTACGTAATGGAATATCATTGCAGGAAAACCAGAGGGAAAGCACGCAGTACGTAATGAAATATCATTGTAGGAAAACCAGAGGGAAAGCACGCAGTACGTAATGAAATATCATTGTAGGAAAACCAGAGGGAAAGCACGCAGTACGTAATGAAATATCATTGTAGGAAAACCAGAGGGAAAGCACGCAGTACGTAATGAAATATCATTGTAGGAAAACCAGAGGGAAAGCACGCAGTACGTAATGAAATATCATTGTAGGAAAACCAGAGGGAAAGCACGCAGTACGTAATGAAATATCATTGTAGGAAAACCAGAGGGAAAGCACGCAGTACGTAATGAAATATCATTGTAGGAAAACCAGAGGGAAAGCACGCAGTACGTAATGAAATATCATTGTAGGAAAACCAGAGGGAAAGCACGCAGTACGTAATGAAATATCATTGTAGGAAAACCAGAGGGAAAGCACGCAGTACGTAATGAAATATCATTGTAGGAAAACCAGAGGGAAAGCACGCAGTACGTAATGAAATATCATTGTAGGAAAAACCAGAGGGAAAGCACGCAGTACGTAATGAAATATCATTGTAGGAAAACCAGAGGGAAAGCACGCAGTAAGTAATGAAATATCATTGTAGGAAAACCAGAGGGAAAGCACGCAGTACGTAATGAAATATCATTGTAGGAAAACCAGAGGGAAAGCACGCAGTACGTAATGAAATATCATTGTAGGAAAACCAGAGGGAAAGCACGCAGTACGTAATGAAATATCATTGTAGGAAAACCAGAGGGAAAGCACGCAGTACGTAATGAAATATCATTGTAGGAAAACCAGAGGAAAAGCACGCAGTACGTAATGAAATATCATTGTAGGAAAACCAGAGGGAAAGCACGCAGTACGTAATGAAATATCATTGTAGGAAAACCAGAGGGAAAGCACGCAGTACGTAATGAAATATCATTGTAGGAAAACCAGAGGGAAAGCACGCAGTACGTAATGAAATATCATTGTAGGAAAACCAGAGGGAAAGCACGCAGTACGTAATGAAATATCATTGTAGGAAAACCAGAGGGAAAGCACGCAGTACGTAATGAAATATCATTGTAGGAAAACCAGAGGGAAAGCACGCAGTACGTAATGAAATATCATTGTAGGAAAACCAGAGGGAAAGCACGCAGTACGTAATGAAATATCATTGTAGGAAAACCAGAGGGAAAGCACGCAGTACGTAATGAAATATCATTGTAGGAAAACCAGAGGGAAAGCACGCAGTACGTAATGAAATATCATTGTAGGAAAACCAGAGGGAAAGCACGCAGTACGTAATGAAATATCATTGTAGGAAAACCAGAGGGAAAGCACGCAGTACGTAATGAAATATCATTGTAGGAAAATCAGAGGGAAAACCAGAGGAAAGCACGCAGTACGTAATGAAATATCATTGTAGGAAAACCAGAGGGAAAGCACGCAGTACGTAATGAAATATCATTGTAGGAAAACCAGAGGGAAAGCACGCAGTACGTAATGAAATATCATTGTAGGAAAACCAGAGGGAAAGCACGCAGTACGTAATGAAATATCATTTTGTAGGAAAACCAGAGGGAAAGCACGCAGTACGTAATGAAAAATCATTGTAGGAAAACCAGAGGGAAAGCACGCAGTACGTAATGAAACATCATTGTAGGAAAACCAGAGGGAAAGCACGCAGTACGTAATGAAATATCATTGTAGGAAAACCAGAGGGAAAGCACGCAGTACGTAATGAAATATCATTGTTGGAAAACCAGAGGGAAAGCACGCAGTACGTAATGAAATATCATTGTAGGAAAACCAGAGGGAAAGCACGCAGTACGTAATGAAATATCATTGTAGGAAAACCAGAGGGAAAGCACGCAGTACGTAATGAAATATCATTGTAGGAAAACCAGAGGGAAAGCACGCAGTACGTAATGAAATATCATTGTAGGAAAACCAGAGGGAAAGCACGCAGTACGTAATGAAATATCATTGTAGGAAAAACCAGAGGGAAAGCACGCAGTACGTAATGAAATATCATTGTAGGAAAACCAGAGGGAAAGCACGCAGTACGTAATGAAATATCATTGTAGGAAAACCAGAGGGAAAGCACGCAGTACGTAATGAAATATCATTGTAGGAAAACCAGAGGGAAAGCACGCAGTACGTAATGAAATATCACTGTAGGAAAACCAGAGGGAAAGCACGCAGTACGTAATGAAATATCATTGTAGGAAAACCAGAGGGAAAGCACGCAGTACGTAATGAAATATCATTGTAGGAAAACCAGAGGGAAAGCACGCAGTACGTAATGAAATATCATTGTAGGAAAACCAGAGGGAAAGCACGCAGTACGTAATGAAATATCATTGTAGGAAAACCAGGGGAAAGCACGCAGTACGTAATGAAATATCACTGTAGGAAAACCAGAGGGAAAGCACGCAGTACGTAACCCAAGAATGATATAGGAGATTAACAACCATGACTTGAGGGAGGTAAATTATACAGGGAGTCATTGGAAAACATTAGCTCAGCATAGGGCTGTTTGGAGAGCTTATATCTGCACGGCCATGAACGTAATGTTCCAGCGAGTTAATTAGTTAGACTGAATAGACAGGGCAAGTGGCATAAATGGGAAATGGGGGTATGGAAATTTCTTGTAAGGATACCAGAAGGAGAGAGTCCATTAGGCAGGGAGAAAACAAGGTGGGAAGATAGTATTAATCGAGATTTGAGCGAGTTTAATTAATTACACTGGGAAGGATTGGAAAATATTAGCTAAAGATAGGGTGTATGAAAAGAGTATGTCAATGTGGCCATGAACTTCTGGTAAGATACGGCAAATTAATTAGTTTATATATAATATATAATATATATATATATATATATATATATATATATATATATATAATTTATATGGTGTTCAAGTTTGGCAAATTCCTACCAGGGAAATGAAAATAATTATTTTAAGTGCAGAAATGGGTGTTTTAAGAAGATCAGCTGGAAAATCTAGAATGGATAGAATACGAAATAAAGAAATAAGGGAAATTAAGGATGTACAAGAGGAGCCGGACGTCACAGACATTATAGAAAAGAAAATATTACAGTAGTATGACCATGTCAAAATAATGCCAGAGCAAAGATTGCGTAAAGTTATTATAGAATGGATCTCGATGGAAAGGAAAAAGAAAGGAAGACCAAAGAAAACCTGGATAGAAGCTGTACAAGGGGCTATGATTAATTATCAGAGGATTGGAGGAAGATCAATGGATGGATAGAGAGGAATGACGTTGGTTATAATGATGATGATATATATGTATGTATGGTATAAACTGTACGTTTTACAAGAGTCATATGAAACAATAACATATTTTACAGTATCTGTTTATAATAACCTGAAATTACATTTACTCCTGTGTACTATTCACACTATTTTCACAATTATATTTAAATTAAAGTGAAATACATTTTAAAATTAATATCCGGTTGTCTAAATTAGCCTAGTCACTAGTGATGTTGCAATTAACTCATTACGTAAACTGGAACGCAACACTCATGGGAATACATATTCCCATTAAATAAGCAACATAACTACTACTACTAAACTAATTTGAGTGGGCATAATTGAATCTATTTATACTACAGACACTGTCGCATAAGTAATGTTTTTTTTAACAATATTTCATTTGGAATGTCTTGTGACAACAAATCAAACTACTCTTCAAATAGAAACCATAAGATTCTATGACATTGAGCGATCTTTCAGCGAGGTTTATTATGCCGGGACGGAATTAATCTGGTTTTTTGATGCGAATAATTGGTTGAGAACCACTCTATAACTTCAATGTTTTTTTCGAAATTTCACGCATAAACCATAGATCGAAACAGGTGGTAATCTGAAGGTGCAAGGTCAGGGCTATATGCTGGGTATGGTAGCAGTTCGATTCCTCCCAATTCCTGCATTTTTATAACGGTTGTTTGTTCAAAATGGGGCCCGGTCGGGTTTGAACCCGCGAGCCTCAATATTTTATGAATTCGTTCTAGTTGTTGAGAATAAAGAACCGCATCGACTGCACGCCCGTTTGGAACAAACTCCCAGTGAATCACATCTTCAAAATTCCACCAGACACACAATATTACATTAAAAACCTACATTACTTAAGACTTTATGAGAAAACCATGTCATTTAAAAATAGTACAAGAGTGTCAAAACTGAATATCGAAAACAGTGAGAAAACCTGCATTGTACAGTAAAACCTGTCTACTAAGGAACATGACGGTTCCATAAATATATTTCCGTCTTGCCAGTTTTCCTTCTTTCAAAGGGTTTCCAAATTACAAGCTTGAATTTTCTCACGCAGTGTAAGGGTTTTACATGCACGTTTTAAAGCCATAACGTACTGAACTGAAATACATACAAAATAGTGTATGTAACACAGCTCAGTTTGCACAGCAATACAAAAAACTTTATTACACAAAAACGAGAAGGAACTGAACTACAGGAGAACTGAACAGTATCCCAACTCCCTCGCAGGTTACGTAAGCTGGTAAGGAAAAGCGAGTGATTCCCTGCTGCCACACATAAGCAAGGGAATCCCCGCAATACAGTGGCAACACAAGAAGGTAAAACGATATAATGCAGAAGCGTCATATGCAGAATTTTCACGTGTGGTCATTAATACTGTAATTAGAACGTGCTTGAATAATTTTCCGTCTTACTGAGGTAAAAATTAACTACTGGTACTTAAAAACCATTCCGTTTCCGCGTTATGAAGGTTTCCGGCTTATACAGGACGATTTTACATATGAAATCGTACCGTTCTGGAGATTTTTTTCCGTCTCTACAGATTTCCTTCTTATAAAGGTTTCATCTAAGACAGGTTTCACTGTATTAAACACACAACATAAGGAACTGAAAGTGAAATGTTTAATCTGACGAAGGCGCTTGTAGTTTTGATATTCGAAAACACATTCAACACAGGGAAGAAAACCCATTGGCAGAGAGTTTGAATTTAAAAAAAAATAAATCTCATTTATTTTTAATTTTAATTACCTAAACAATGTAGACCTAGTCATACCGCGACTGTAACAAAGACACTCAACCAAATTAGAAAAAAAAAAAAACATACAAAACATTATTTTTACATCTAAATTACAGTAGATACAATTATTACATGGTATACCTACAACACATTTTTTTTTGTTCAATGCCACCTGTTTGTGATTCGACATTTCACGTATTCCCTCCTGGCATTGGCATATTGTAACCAACTTCTGAGGCGGGTGTTACGCTGTCCCAATGATATGATGGGTGATGACGATGAGTAATGATGCGCCAGGAGAGGCCTTAAACCTAAACATAATCTAATGAGGTGAATATGATAATGATGGCCAGACGATGTTCGGGGACCGTTTGGGCCTTAAACATTTGTTTAACATTGGGCCAAGTAAACATTTGTTTTACATGTGAGGAAAAATCCCGAAGGAAACATCACCCAGGAAACTTGACCCAGGTAGGGATCGAACCCGGGCCCGCTGCGTGACAAGGCAACTCGCTACCTCGAGCCTACAGCGGTGGAATATACAATGCAATTATTGTTTACAATATAATTTTATTTACTCTAGATTTAGCGATTAAAATATAAAATATACAAGATAGAAAACTTAAGAGAAAACCGTTAATGACATAGAATACATTTAGTTCTGTAGAAAAAAAACCTCTGGAACAAGTAACAAATTTTAATTATTTGGGTTGTAATTTTACTATAAACACAACAACTGAAGGAGACATACATACGAAACTGTCGAAATTTCAACTGATATGCGGAACTAGACATAAAACATTAAAGAATAAAACAAGAAGAGATACTAGATTGAAGTTTTATAAAACATTGGCAGTTCCTGCATTACTTTATGGGAGCAAAACTTGGGTAATGACCAAAAAAACTGCAAAGTAGAATACAAGCGCAGAAATGAACTTCCTTAGAAGAACAAAAGGCTGCACAAAATTGGATCGGATAAGGAATGAAGATATAAGAACTGGGTTAAATGTATATCCATTGGATGAGAAAATCAGAGAATATAGAGAGAAATGGTTTACACACGTGGAAATAATGAATGTATCAAGATTACCATGAGCAGCATTCAACCACAAGCCAAGAGGATCAAGGAATGTAGAAAGGCCAGTGAAAAGATGGACAGAACAACTGTGAGGCGGAACAGGCATTTTGCCTAGCCCGTGAAGTGAATAAGAAGAAAGAAGAAAAATTAACACAATGAATTCTAGAAGCGTGTCAAGTGTTCGAAAAACCCTTATATCTTGAAGGAGAGGATTCCAGAAGCGGACAGAGGCTACTGTGAAAGAAGTAGAATAATATAAAATGCTGTGGAGAGGGATTGTCAGCAGACTTATCTTGTGATTATGTGCCTTTATGGCGGGTTGTTTCATCTGACGGCCAGGAAATCATCCATTATTTTATGTTTCTTATATGGGCAGCGACCATATCTACTATAAATTTCTGTGTTTGGAAAGGCTGAGAAAATAGAGTGAATTTACAAAATGTCTAATGTTTAAAAGCATGTTTATTCTTTCATACTCTATCGATTGTCACACGCTATAAACCTGTTGGAACAACCAGTGTACATTTTAATCTTTCAAAATAAAATGTGTTATAAATAAAGTTTGTACAGATCTTGTAGTGATAATTATTGTTTAGTATTTTAATAGCATGTTTCGCGTGCAGCCGTGACATAAGATTATTCACCCGCCTAGCACGCAAATGTTAAGTAAAAGCACAGCTGCTCGTTATAATGCCCCACATAGGTCGCACATGTAAAAGGGAATCATAGCGGTAAATCTGTGAATATAATTTTATGTGCTCTGCGGGGTACAACAACAAGTAATGATTGTGGTCACCGCGCATGTGGCTGAGTGGTTAGCGCTTTTCAACTTTTGTTGTGGTACTCCAGGTCGGATTCTAAATGGCAGTTATATTGTTTGTGGGGTTCCTAACATCCGCGATCATTAAACCGAAAATAGTTGCCACAAATATAAATGTTTTTAGACAGTTCATGTTAAAATCATTCTGCTTTTAAAGCATAAAAACAGAAATTGTAAAACTACGCGCTAGTGAAAAAAACGACTTTAGACCAATCATTATCCTCCCAGTCCTATCCAAGGCCTTGGAGCGCATTGTTCATGGACAATTAATTGATTACCTTAATGCACATAACATACTCGACCCACACCAATCAGATTTTAGGACAGGCCATAGTACGGAACCGCACTTCTTAAAGTTACCGAAGATGCGCGGGAAGCAATGGACAATGGCCACATGACAATATTAACACTCTTGGACTTCATTAAAGCTTTCGATACTGTTGACACTGACATACTAATAGCAAAATTACGCGCTATGAATCTTTCGGACGACGCTGTTAACTGGCTTGGATCCTATCTTCATGATCGCCACAATGTGTATCCAATGCAGAACTTTCCTCATCCTGGCTATCACTGAAGGGTGGCGTCAAGGTTCAGAGTTAGGACCACTTCTGTTCTCTACCTATATTAACGACATATCCACTAGTCTTACTTATTGTCGACATCACCTATATGCTGACGATTTGCAAATTTACAATCATCCCATCCTGACGATGTACATGACGCACTAGACAAAGTAAATAGTGACCTAGTCTCAATTTCCCAATGGTCGGGGAAAACATGGACTTAATCTTAATGCTGAAAAGACACAGTGCATAATTATAGGACATCGACGAATCCAAAGCATTATAAATTATGAAAATATTCCTACCATTTTCCTAAATGACAAAAAACATCCCCTACAGCCTCAGTAGTAAAAAATCTGGGTATATACATGGACCAACATCTAGACTGGAAAAAGCAGGTGAATAATACCTCCAAGAAAGGCGTTCTCAATTCTGCACTCCCGAAATAGTATTAAAAACTTCCTTCCTAGAAAATTAAAACAAATACTTATACAGACTCTTATAATGCCACACTTCGACTACTGCGACATATTACTGACTAATCTGACAACTGATCTATCTGACAGACTACAGCGTGCTCATAATGCGTGCATTCGATTTATATTCAATCTCCGTTATTATGACCAAGTGTTTACATCATTTCAGGCCTTATCATGGCTACGCCTAAAGACAGAAGTACTTTACATTCACATACCTTACTATTCCAAATTCTGCTCACATATTTACCAAGTTATTTAACAACACGTTTTCAAAATTTATCGGCTCATCACAATTTGGGAACAAGATCACAAGACTCTTCTTTACTTTTGATACCACAACACAGGACATATCTATATTCTGAATCTTACACAATATCTATGACTAGAGCATGGAACTCACTTCCCAGTTATGTCAGGGACTGTCAATCGCTATCATTATTTAAATACAAATTAACTGATATCTTAAGTTCGACACAATGAAAACATTAACTACATAACAACTATATACATAATTCTATAAACAATCATCATTTATTTTATATCATTTTAATTTTATTATATTCCATGTTTTTGTTAGTATTAGCTCACATCATCAATGTATTTGGTTTAGTTTGTATTTTAGTAATATCTTAAAATTGTAATATGTATGTAATTTTTGTATAATTCTACTATTCGCTGGTTGAGTGGAAGAGAAGGCCTTATGGCCTTAACTCTGCCAGCTAAGATAAAACATTATTATTATTATTATTATTATTATTATTATTATTATTTGCAGTAGAAGTATGCCTGATAATTACTTATTGCAACTCATGAGAGTTTGACAGAAACGACCTTTCCGATGTTTTCATAACAGAGAAATGTGGTTTCTATAATTGAAGGGCTTAGGGCAATAACATGATAAGCCACATATAGTTATTTCTGAGATTTTAAGGACTTTAGTGTTTAGAAAAATTATATAACTAATTGCGCATTATTGTTGTTAATACAATGTGTGTCTATATGTTTTAACTCACTCACGAATTATTATATGGATATTGTAATATATTTATTTGCTATCATTGTAATAAATTACATTTCTTAACAGAATGTGGCTTATCATATTACTGTCCTAAGCCCTTCAATTATTCGATTTCTCATTAGTATACAGCTGCTTCATTGTTCTTTCTTATGTGTATCTCTACTCAAATAAAACCGATTTTCTTTCGACACATAAGCTCATTTTACATTGGCATTGCAGATTTTTTCATGAATTGTCAATATCTCTTCTTATGATATGGTAAGAGTGTATGCTTGTTTTATTTATTTATTTCTTAATTGTATTTATATACGAGTATGTATTTCGTTTACGTAATTATTTTTGTTTTATCGTAAACAGTTGTACGAGTATAATAACTATATTTTCAATTTAACTGTTATTTCATAAGTAATGCCACGAGTGATTTCCAAATTATCGATAAATTCACGACTTACGAAAATATAGTTATTTTAAAAAGTTTATATATTTAATCCAAACGACGATGTTTGAAAACAAATGAGAAACGTTATGTTTCACTTGTTCATCACTGCAACCGGATCATATTATTTATTGCCAAAGTATCGCAATGTTGTTAGAATGCACCCTAGTGGAGCAAAAATGAAAGACATCAAACTGTTTATAACCAACATTATAGGTTATTAATTAATTTCTGATGTCCTATGATGTAAATTATATTTTCTGGAACGTAAATTCATGGGAAGTAGTATGTTCTTTATATTGTGTTATAATCAATTACTACGAATGTTTTTATATTATATACCGCAAGCAGTATCTGCTCACATTCTTGCACTATATATACAATCTGGTAGCCGTATTTCTTAGAGAGTCAGCAACTGCAAAATAATGCTCTGACCTATTCAGAATGTTAAAAAGAAGGAGCTTTTTTTAATGTGATAAAATTAAATTGATAAAATCGAGGTCAAACACGACTGTGTCGGTTGTAAATCAAAATTCATTGAAATGTGATTGGGCATTGACTTCCATTTGGGGTATGAGTTAAAGTCTTTATAATTGTATAGCTACTCAGAACAAGATTTTAAAGTCAATCCTTAGAACTGAAGAAAGTCTTCAATTGACTAAATAGGTGGTTGCGGGGATCTAATAGAGGGTCACTAAGGTACAGCATCTTAACTACGAGCCTGAGCAAGAAAAAAAAAAAGGTAAAAGGGGCCAACGGGAGGATTGTAGTCACCTCTGGCGGCCACGGGCCAACCCTAATTTGGCGGAATGGGTCCTGGGAGCAGAACCTGGTGTGTCGGACCTAGAATATGACCTAGAACATACACAGAAAGGGCAACATTTCATTCCTCTCAACTCCATGATACTGGGATAGCGCAATAGATATTTACGTCTCGGTGCTATGGTCAGTCTGTCATCCCAGTCAGAATAAAGAATTGGATAACTATTTCAATTGAATCAGTGAACTATTTCATCAACAGTGACAAACACAAAGATATAAATACAAAATCTACTGGAAGCTACCAAAGATCTTAAATCGACGTAACCTCGATTATTGAAAGATCTACAAATAAGAAAGCAATTTAAAATTACTGTACTTACAATAACGGAGAACGCACTGTTAATGATAGTTCTGTATGTACTGTTGAACTTACCTGAAACACACAAAAATTACATTTTGGATACATAATAATAATAATAATAATAATAATAATAATAATAATAATAATAATAAGATATCGTACAATGTGCATGTTTTTGTTTACATAAGTCTTTAAGAAAGTTTGCTTTTTTTTTGCACCACATTCAGTGATATCAGTTACATTTTTACCCACATAGTTTGCACTTGCACTTTTCTTCCGGCTCATGTAATTTTCTGTCTAGTAAATCCGGCGAGGAAACCATATACAGTAAAAGCTCCATATTCGCAGTTCCCCTTTTCGCGTTTTCATTATTCGCGGGTTAAAAATTGCGACACAGTTCCTGTATTCGCTGGAAAAATCTATTTATTCGGGGATCCAGTCGGTATATTAGAAGGATTGGTATCCTTTATAATGGTTTGTGAGTAAACAGCTTAATTTTGTTCGTTACATAGTCCTAACAAATGCCACTCTTGATTTCCAAATTCTCTAGATAAATTCACTCGTCACTTCGTGAATTTATCGATAATTTGGAAATCACCCGTGCCATTACTTATGGTAAATATTTAATAAGTGTAGAAAACATGTTATAAGTATCGTTGCAAACTTTTAAAATAATACCAAATGTTAGTAAAGACGGAAGAAGTATGTGGAGCAACAGTGCTACTAGAATATACGAATATGGAAAATCAAGTGGAAAGTAATCTAAAGTTTAAAATGATAATGTGAAAAGTGATTTAAATCAAATGAACAAATTAATATCAAAGTAAAACAAATCTTATTGTCACTAAGCCTAAAGCTCGTTGTTAAAAGCCACTGCCGTTGTATTTCACGTGCCACTATGTCCGTTGATAAATGCCGCCCTCGGCACGATCGGTGTTTTATCGTTTCAACTTGTCATTCGTTTAAATAATTCTAATTGAATAACACGCGTCTTTTCTGCTTTGTTGCCAATTTATAATGTCGAGTAAAAGGAAAATTGCTCAAAATCTCTCATTAATTGATTTTATTTTGATAATGTTTATTTTATTTTATTTTGGAACCTTGGAACGTATCCCCTATATACCCATACAAATTATCAATCCATATTCGCGGTTGCTGTATTCGCGGCATATTTGAAACATATCCCCCGCGAATAAGGAGCTTTTACAGTACTGCAAATCTCGTTAGGGTGGTGTCGCAAGTCATATCTAGCTTGTGTCCACTCTCTGTGGACCATCGCATATGTGGAGAAGAAATTCGGCCATATCTCTTGTTAACTTCTTCTAGTAGTTCCTTGTACGTTTCTGTGCATGGTAGAAGTAGGTCTTGACGTAATTCCTCTAAAAGGAATTGTTCTTTTGCCAGCACGTATGTGAGACGTGATGGAGTATGCTTCAATAGACTTAGTGATTTCTTGAGAAAATTGGCTTTAACTTTTTCTGTCTTCCAGGTTTTTCTTTTTTAGGTAATCCCAATTAATCTTTAATCCATAGGTCATGATAGGTGCGACTTTTAGACGAAACAGTGTACTGGCTGTGCTCGGTGATAGTTTGTTTTTATACTACTGGTTGTCGTCCTGGCTACCAACGTCCGCTCTTTGACAATAATAAATGTAGTCATGATATACAATAAAAACAATGGATCTGAGTAATAATTCCGCTAAAAGAGTCAGCAAAAAATATGGGATGCAGATCCGTCCAATTAAAACAACATTGGCTATACAGTAAAAGCGATAAAAACAAGACGAAAAATATACCCAAATTAATCCAAACACGTTTTTCGTCCTTGAACAGGGCATCACCAGGATTTACACCTCAGTTTTAGTGTTTCTGCTTCTCATGTGTACACCCTGATGTTGCCCTGCTCTTCATCGATCAATGTCAGGATCAATTTGGGTATGTTATTTGTCTTGATTTTATCACTTTTACTGTATCTATGGTTTTAATTGGACGTATCTGCATCCCAGATTGATTGCTGATTCTTTTAAAGGAATTACCACTAAGGCACATTGTTTTCCTTTGTATATGTTTTAGGAAGGCGATTAGATCCCTGAATGGAATTTTATGGAATAGAAATGGGACCAGAAAAACAAAAAAAAAAAAGAGATTATAAGACAATAATAGAAAGTATACTTACATATGGATCAGAAAGCTGGACAATAAATGAAAGGATGCAGTAAAGAATCTTGGCGACAGAAATGGATGGATTACAGAAAAGTATGAGAATATCCAGGCTACAACATATTCGAAATACATATATCAGACAAGAAATTGATGCACAAGAAACTGTTATCGATAGGATAACAAAGAGAGCTCTACAGTGGTATGGACATGTACAACGGATGTCGGAAGACCAGTGGCCTAAACAAGTGTTGGATTGGATGGTACAAGGCAGAAGGAAGAGGGGGAGAAGTAGAAGAACATGGCATGAGGGAATATATGATGCCATGATGAAGAGGGGTATGGAAGATGGTCAATGGGAAGATAGGAATCTCTGGAAAGCAGGAATCAAGGGCAAACTGCTGTAAAGTGGAAAGCCTGTATTAATTATTAAGTAAGTATATATTTTAGATCTTTAACAACTTAATGGAATGAAACTTAATTTCAATGATCATTATTATATTCATAATACTGATAATAATAATAATAATATCAATAATAATAATTATTATTATTATTATTATTATTACACGTAAGAAGAATGCAGGACGGAAGACTACCAAAGGCTGTCTACACATGGAAAATTGAAAGAAGGAGCAGACAGGAAGACCAAGAACAACCTGGAAGAATAACATTAAAAAATCAATGAGGAAAGCTTGACCAGCATAAGAAACGAGCTCACCCAAAAATGTATTCTTACATGAAATGTTTAATAAGAGTGTAGTCGTCAAGCGCGACGATCTATTTTTATGGTCGATGCATGTACTGAACTGCTTACAGTAAGGACGCGTATACTTTCCATCTCACTGTACCACTACTTTCTTGTGGTAGGCAGAAAATCCCGGTAATGGCCTGTAAATCCAGCAGAATTGGAACCGAATTCAAATGCTCTTCATGCTGTTCCACTTGACATGCACATTCACGCCCAACTCCTCCTCTGAGAGCGATTTCTTAACGACCATGTCGTCAACACATGTACCAAGTGCCATTCAACGCGATTTATAACTACCCACGTTCATTTCATTTTATTCTTCAGCTGTTATCACGTCAAATTAATTTTATGATTCAATTCTATACCAGGGAATCGCACTGGGGTCCCGCAACCCACATCTGGCTTAATGGTTAATTACTTAATATCACTCACTCTGCAGTCAGAACTGAAACTTTCGTGGGGAAGGGAGAATTATATTGACTCTTTGGATGGGGATGATAGAAATGCTATGGCATGGTTTCATTTGGGGGGATGGATGGCCCATAATTTAATAAGTGAAGAAGGCATTAAACTGTGCCCGCTATGCAATGACCGTGAAAACTGGCAGCATATTATAGCATTCTGTAGAGAGACAGAGCAACTTAGATTACAGTTATTGCCGGAGAGCTTTCTGAGGTCGGATCGTGGGAGAGTAGCGTGCTGGGATCTTTCAGGACGGATCGAGAGTGAAGTAAAGACATGCTAATTTTTGGGTACAGTAACGAAATCAAGGTAAAGCAAAATTGGAGATCAATAAGGATATATGTATTATCAATCAGAACAATCTCAATATGGTCTTTGTTTTTTATCTTTAATTATATGATAAGTAGTCTTAATAAGACGAATAGCTTGATAGTGTATTTAATGTCTGCAGAGCCGGGGGGGGGAGGGTATTAGCGCATTTGTATTTTCTTTCTTTTGAAAAATAAAGGCAATAAATTCCATTCTATATATATAGCATTCTTTGGAATCAGATTCAAAATCTGGTACACACCATCAATTGTCATCATCGCCGGTCTGAAGTAGCCTATATAATATTATATTCCCTGACATAGGCATATATAAATAGTAGCCTATATTACGACACGAGGTTGGGAAGTGGTTTTTTACAGAAGCCAGGAAATGCTTAAAAACCGAGCGATAGCTAGGTTTTTAATTTCCGAGATTCTGAAACACTTCACAAACGTGCGTTATACATCATTTTTTTGCGCGATGGTGTTTTCAAAATAATAAATAAGAGTAAAATAGTAACACCTACGTTGGAAATATTTTCGTTCATTATAAACAACTAACTAACGTTAACAGTGTGGGCAATGTTTATTAGATGAAATTACAGGAGGCCGTGAGACCAATTAGTGATAAAATGGAGGCAAGTACGTACTTATTGTTTTATATTGTTTCAAATAAAGTTCAGTTTAGTTAAAATGCAGTGATTTGTTTCGTATAATGTATATTAACACTACATTCTGGATATTTTTTGTATATGCATTGTATGTAGTATACATAGAGGGCAGTGGTTTTACTTCCTGCACGCGGTTTGTAATACGTAATATTACAGTATAAGTTAATTATTTTATTACGGTATAGTTATTTAGGTTGGCAACCTCGAAATGCAAGAAGCTGAACTTTCAATCATGGTCGCCATTGCTGTAAGTACGACAAAACGCACTATCGCGTAAAAAAATAATCTGTAGATATTTCAGAAACGACTTTCATTCTCAGCACAAGGGCATGAGCTACTAAAGTTGTTTTGTATGATTCCGTATACAGGCTTGTATCCACAAGGTGTGTTCTTATTTAAAATCAAACCGTTGTGTATTTCTTTTAAAATTTCCAGTTCCTCTAATACGTTTATTTCTACCGGAACATGAATTTTATAAGTAATGCCACGAGTGATTTCCAATTTATCTAGAGCATTTGGAAATCAAGAGTGGCATTTGTTAGGACTATTTAACCAATAAAATTAAGTAGTGAGGAGTGAATTGATCTAGAGAATTTGAAAATCAATAGTGGCATTTGTTAGGATTATTTACGTATAAAATTAAGATGTTTACTCACCAATCATTATTTAGCTATAGTTATTTTAAAATATTCATATATTTAATGTAAACGACGATGTTTGAAAACAAATGAGAAACGATTGGTACGCTTCATTTGCTTTTGTTCATCACTGCAACCAGATCATATTATTTATTGCCAAAGGATCGCAATTTTGTAAGAATGCACCCTAGTGGGGAAATTTATAACCAACATTATAGATATTAACAAGCGAATGATGACACATCAAGAGCTTTAGAACATTTGATTACTACTACTACTCATTTCTGATGTTCTATGATGTAAATATGTCAATTATATTTTTCTGCAACGTAATTTCCTGGAAAATAATTCGTTTAACAAAGTGCAAACAGTGGTTTCTTTTTTCTTTTTGTGGTATAATCAATTGCTACAAATGTTTTTATATTATCTCCCGCATGTTCTATCTGTTGACATTCATGTACTATATATACAATCTGGTAGCCTTATTTCTTGGTGCGTCAGTCATTGCAAAATAATGCTACGACCAATTCAGAACGTTAAAAAGGATGTGATCTCTTGAATATGATAAACTTTATTTGATAAATTCGAGGCGAAACACGACTGTGATTGGTTGTAAATCAAGAATCATTGAAATGTGATTTGTCATTGACTCCCATTTGGTGAATGAGTTAAGTAGTCATTATAAATTGTCGTGAATTTTATTAATATTACTGACATTATTAAAATATGTGTAACAAAGCATTAGTTGTGTGTGCACAGCAATACGTGTTGTACATTTCCAGTTGTAACTGACGGTTTCGAAGAAATCTCATGACCCTAACTCAGCCATTGTGAATAAAGTAGTATTGTTATAGCGGTTTTCATTATTATCATTATTATTATTATTATTATTATTATTATTATTATTATTATTATTACTATTATTATTATTAAAGTCTGCATATATTGAACACAAAATACATCAGTTTCAAGCTATTTGTGGTAGGCCTACAATAAATAGAACATTGAATAATAAAGCCGATAAACAAACAAAATTAAAATTTTATAAAACAATGGATGTCCCTGTCCTATTGTATGGGAGTGAATCTTGGATTACCACTACCAAACAAGAAAGTAAAATCCAAGCAGACGAGATGAAATTTTTAAGAAGAGTAAAAGGATGCACTAGAATGGATCAGATAAGAAACGAGGATATCCGTGAAGAACTGCAGATCTATTCCATAAAAGAAAAGATATTTAACAACAAGATACAGTGGAAAGAACATGTAGAAAGAATGGAAGAAAGTAGATTACCAAATAAAATCTTCCATTATTTTCCAAGAGGAAGAAGAGATGTCGGACGTCCTCGGAAGAGATGGTCTTAGATCTATTAGTGAAGACGGAACAGGCAACTCTTGCCTAAACCAGGAAGTGAAGAAGAAGAAGATTAAAGTCTGCATATCATACCAAGAAGAACGTATAATTATAAACCAAAATGGAGAAGAATGTTGGGAAGACCATTGAAGAGATGGAAGGACCAATTCGACCTGTAATGAGATCGGAACAGGCCATTGGGCTTAATCCTATGTTGTTGATGGTGATGAAAGTTTGCATATAATTATTATTATTATTGTCCACCGCTGTGGTCTCGAGGTAGCGAACTATCTTGCCACGCAGCGGGCCCGGGTTCGATTCCCGGTCGAGACAGACTCCTGGGTGAGTTTTTTCGGGGTTTTTCCTCGCCTGTAAGACAAATGCCTGGAAGCTTCGGGCTCAACGGTCTCCGAAAATCACCTGGCCATCATCATCATCATCCATATAATCAACATCATCCTTCACCGGTGTGGAAAGCAACGGGAAGCTACCACGCCTATAATTCCCTAGTAAAGCTGCAAAGCATAGTATGAAAATGCTATGATTGCAGTGAAAGACCTGCCATCGGGCAGAATTACTATGGATGGATGAATTATTATTATTATTATTATTATTATTATTATTATTATTATAAGATTCTGAGATTGAATGAACTTTATAAAACAGTATTACAACGAAGCCATATGGGGCATTTTGTATCACTTTACATGGCTCTTTATTGAACAAGTTTGGTTCGTGTTTAATGAAATATCTTAAACTAAACCTCTTCAATGGATTTAAAATGAGAATGTAGTTGATAGTAAACAAATTACTTATTAAAAATAATTACTAGAACGTATTAAACTGAAAAAATATATATATAACTGTTATTCTACCAGTTATATTATATGGGTGCGAAACATTGACTGTTACTTTAAGGGAGGAAAGGAGATTACAAGTAGTTGAGAATAAAGTTTATAAGAAAAATTTTGGATCAAAGAGAGATGAAGAGACAGGTGAATGTAGAAGACTACATAACAACTTAACTACAAAGTCTTTATAGGAAGTCAGATATAATAAGAACAGTTAAGTCTAGTGCATGGAAGCTTCTTGTATAAAAACCAGAGGGAAAACGCCCAGTTGGTAGACCAAGGATGAGGTGAGAGAATAACATTAAATATGACGAGGGAAGTAGATTATGCAGGGAACGATTGTAAAGTATTCCCTGAGGACAGGGACGCATGGAGAGCTTATGTCCGCGCGGTTATGAACGTACGGATTCGATAGTGCCAGTAAGTAAGTACTAGAACATAATACAATTATAACACATTTAAATAAAATGGCTAAAAATATGTTATAGGATCCACAATGGATAAAATAATTTCTCTACTAAGGAGCTTCATTATCATAAACTTCGTCTTCAGGGTACTATTAAAACTAATTTAATGATTCCGTAAGGGCATTAGGAGTATGCTTGTGATGTCTATGAAATCTTGGTATTGAACATAACATGAGCTAACATAACAGTAACAGTTTTCCAGAACAAGGTTCTGTATTACACAAATCCAAATTATCACGGAATAGATGGCGAGGAAAACTTTTGAATAGTCCCACTTGAGAACACCAAACTGCAATATACGCAAACTTAGATGATGTTATTCTAGAGAGAATCCCACTAACAAGTTAGTAAAGTCCAACTCCCACAAGTTCCTTGTATGATTTAGTGCCTTAGTGGTGGTGTTGCATTTTCACTAGTACACGACTGTCCCCTTCTATTGAACCTCGTTTATCTTACTCTAAACTACTCCAAACTCCCTCTCTACACGAATGGAAAGAGGATAGGCAACCAGCAGACCACGTCTCCGGATCTACATTTCGGAATATTCTCTACTCTATGACAGGCTCTCTTCTCTATTTTCCTTAGGGACGAGGACTGTGTAACAAATAGATTCCTTACACTAGAAAGGCAGTTTCTATTGGTGGAAGCAGGATGCGATTGAAAAATAAAAACTTTCAATAACCAATACATTCTCTTGCGGTTTTAAGGAAAGTAAGAGTTCGAAAAAGAGATATACAGTAGCGGTAGTGTTTTTTTAGTCATTTAATTCGCAATGTATCCTAAAGGATACATCAATTGTTTTAATTTATGTAATGTTTTTAATCAAACAGAAGAAAGCTAACGATGACAAATTACTGAAATGTGTGTGGAATTACACAATATACTGTACATAATAATAAGAGTTATGCACGATTTCATTTTCAGTGTGGTCCGCCACATTTACATAACTTCTTTTTGCTTGCCCATGTTTCCCTTAAAAGAGATTTAGGCGCTCTCCCCCTATGGGGAAGACTTTGAACGATACTAATTTAGTTACACTTGTTTTCGTATAGATGTCCTTTGAGTGGTCTGTGGTCAGCGTTCCGCCTCATACTGACATCTAGGAAACCAAGTTAGTACTAGGACGGGAAAATTCGGTATATTTTGCTTAGAGGCCTTTCATTCCAGTTTAAGGATCTTTTACGAGCCTGAAAATCTTGAGACTCGGGACCCACGGCTTAAAGTCCCTCCCGGAGGACTTGCTCCTTGGATTTTTCCATCCTAAAAAATCCATCGACCCCAGCCGGGTTTGAACCCGCGACCCTCGGGACCAGAGGCAAGGAGCATAACCACTAGTCCATCGCACGAGAAATTACTGTTTAGTCAATTTAAGGGTTCAGGGATGTTAAATTAACCAAACGTATGTCTAATTTTCCAGTGAACCGTCCGAAATAATTAAATGAATCCATTACACTGTATAGAGTCATATTTTGTAAATTTGATGATCTACTTTTATGAAGACACTCACGTTAAAATCAATATTTTTTTGTTCAATGCCTCAGGTTGTCATTTCGACATGTCTGGCATGGCGTACTTGTAACCCACTTCTGAGGTTGGCGCGCCTGAAAGGCGGTGTTACGCTGCCCCGATTTTGAGAATTGGTGATGATGCTAATGATGCGCCAAAAGACGCCTTGAACTAAACTTAATATAATTAGGCGAAAATAATATTGATTATAATGATGGCCAAATGGTGTTCGACGACCGTTTGGGCCTTTAAAGTTTCCTGACGTTTATCTTACAGGTGAGGAAACCCCGAAGAAACCTCACCCAGGAAACATGTCCCGACCGGGGATTGAACCCGGGTCCGCTGCATGACAAGGCAGCACGCTAACTTGAGATCACATCGGAAATTTTACCTTGCTGTACAATGAGAGCATCTTCATGAAATAAGTGAATTCACTAAATATGAATCTACATTGTAAAAATGCCATTGCACTATTAAAAAAAATACATACATTTGATTAATTCAAAATTACCCTGATATGTCTTTTTAAACACTTTTAACAGCGTTCGGTACTATTTTAGGTCATTAGGAACAATAAACACAAATATGAATAAGAAGCACAAAGAAATTAAACAAAGGCTCAATTCTGGAAACGAGACTCTTGTCGTCCCAACTCCTTTCAAAAAAACGTTACACTGAAAATTTTATATAACTATTTTTCTACCAGTTATAATATATGGATGCGTAACATGGACTCTTACTTCAAGGGACAAACGAAGATTATGAGTATTTGAGAATAAAGTTATTAGGAAAATTTTTGAACCAAAGAGAGAAAAACAGACAGGTGAATGGACAAGACTGCCTAACAGTGAACTACATGGTCTTTATAGGAAGCCAAATATAATAAGAACAGTTAAGTCTCGTAGAATGCGATGGGCAGGACATGTGACACGAATGGGGAATGAAAGACGTGCATGGAGGCTTATTGTAGGAACACTAGAGGGAATACACCCAGTTGGTAGACCAAGAAATAGGTGGGAGAATAACACTAACTATGATTGAGGAAGTGGATTATACAGGTAATGATTGAAAGCATTAGCTCAGGATAGTGATGTATGGAGAGCTTATTTCCGCACGGCCATGAACCTACGGGTTCGATAGTGCCAGTGAGTTAGCATCGGTATTCGCTATGGCGTTTTATAGGATTAAACGCTAAATTTCAGAGAGGCCGGTCAAATAAAGAATGACATACATTGTATTTAGAATGGAAAAATAAGAAATGGAGAATAATAAATAACACTATAGGGCTTGTAAATTATAAATTCAAATATTGACAATTAGCTTCGGAAGATTGAAAATGTACGGTGCTTTGAAAATTAGTAAATTAAACACCTAAGTTGCAATATGCACAGTAGCGAGTCGGTCTTTAGAACTAACAAATGTTATCGTGATATGTTAAGGTTCTACTTATAATTAAAGGGAAATGCAGTCGTATTTAATTGGGAATGAACACAGAACACGCAGTTGATATGTACAGTTTTCGCTACTCTTGAGGGAAAAACAAATGTCACACTGACGATGCCTTGAGCTTGAATTAAACACTAGATAAATAAACCTCATCATCATCACCATAGTCCATTCAAGAATTTAGGCCATTTGTTGACCTGTGTTGGCCTCAAGAGAAACACCGTCCAAAAGTATTTTGAGTGAATGTCCTGGTGTTCTTATTCCTGCAGGTTGATAGCTTAACATTTGTTTCGGTATCCTATGACCTTCCATTCGATGAACATGATGCATCCATCTCGACTTATAATCAGAAATTTTGTTTTCTAAAGGTTCCATGTGTAATTCTTCTAAGATGCCTTATTTTTTTTTAGATCTAATAGTGAGTATCCTGCAGTACTCCGAAGGTATCTCCTTTCAGCAGATCTAAGTCTCTGAATATCCTTCTGTTTGTAAGGGGTAGTGACGTGTATATAACCTCTCCTACTCAATTCTCATCCTCACCTTCTCGTGGTACAACTCGTTTTCACAAACGAGGCTCTGAGGACCGAGTCACGACGGTATAACTGTTCCATCGGGTACTGAGTAAATGCGGTATCCTAATATCTGTGCAGAGACTAAAAGGTAGCAGCCCTACCACTGGAATATTTAGCGTCGGACCAGTAACTCGTCCTATGGAACCTCAACTTTACTTGCAAGTCTCAACACGAAGAAATCCAGAAGGAATTGAAAACTATAAAACCGACTTCTATTAATTTTTTATGCATATACACTTGTTGTGACACAATATTTAATTTCATCTTAGTAACGTACTTTTCTCTTCCTTATGTCTATCATTATAAAAGCAATTATATATATATATATATATATATATATATATATATGGAATGATAAGAAAAATAAATGCCTCGACGGGATTCGAACCCGGATCTCTGAGTCTGTACCTCAGCGTGATATCCATTACACTACCAGGCGAATCCAATTCAAACACTTGTTTTTCTTATATATGTATTATACTCTCCATTATTACTAGATGTCGCGAGAACTCGGTCTTCACCGCCATCTAGCAGCTGACTATAACAAGTAAGCAAATTAAAGAGAATATTTTTACCTTATAGCAGTGACGCTTTATAGATGTTATAATTAAATGTTTAACATTGAGCAATGCAAGCTTAATATGGAATGATAAGAAAAATAAGGTAAAAATATTCTCTTTAATTTGCTTACTTGTTATAGTCAGCTGCTAGATGGCGGTGAAGACCGAGTTCTCGCGACATCTAGTAATAATGGAGAGTATAATACATATATAAGAAAAATAAGTGTTTGAATTGGATTCGCCTGGTAGTGTAATGGATATCACGCTGAGGTACAGACTCAGAGATCCGGGTTCGAATCCCGTCCAGGCATTTATTTTTCTTATCATTCCATATTAAGCTTGCATTGCTCAATGTTAAACATTTAATTATAACATATATATATATATATATATATATATATATATATATATATATATATCCATCCATAGTAATTCTGCCCGCAACAACAAAATGTTCATGCTATGCTTGTAGCTTTACTAGGGAATTGTAGGCGAGGTAGCTTCCCGTTACTTTCCACACCGGTGAAGGAAGAGGTGATGATGACAATGATAGGGATGATGATGGCCATATGATTTCGGGGACCGTTTGGGCCTTAATGTTTTCCTGACATTTATCTACAGGCGATGAAAAACCCCGATAAAAACCTCACCCAGAAAAACTGCCCTGACCGGGATCGAACACGGGCCCGCTGCATGATAAGGCAGCACGCTACCTCGAGACAACAGCGGTGGACATATATATATATATATATATATACTGGCTAATACCCGGCGTGCGCAGCTACATCTAAATAAATGATGTGTTTTTGTTGCATTTACGAGTAGTTGAATAAGTAAATGGAAAAATAAATATAAATTTATATCATTATTATTTTTAGATACCCCGTGGTGCTGATTACCCGGCGTTGCCCGGGATTCTACGCATCCCGATGTACTTGGCATAAATGAGCTGAAAGACAAAATTCGTTATTTTTAGTTATCCATAAAAGGATACCCGCCGTGCGCTGCTATGCTTGCCCGGGAATCTACTTATCCCAATCTCCTTGGCATCAATGAAAGACAAAAATGGCTGTTATGTGTTATCTGTAAAAAATAAACATATGCTGTTGCGGACGATTATGTAGAGTTTTTTTAGATATTCAATTCTGTGTACATTAATTTTATGTACGTGTTATGGTTTAGGCAGCGTAAGCCATTTAAGGGTTAAAAAAGGGATTTCTTCACGTTTTTCAGTACGAAGGGTGTTTTCTAAGGGTGTAGGAGTTAAGTATCTCAACTCTCTTATAGAATATGTTCATCCCGGGAATCTGCTGAAAATTTTGCAAAAAACCCCATCACAATGGCCGCGCATAAAGTACAAACAAACAAACAAACAAACAAACATATATATATATATATATATATATATATATATACTTTTTTAAACATAAACACTAATCTATATTTTATATTGGTCTAAATCTGTTTCTTTTAATCAGTGCGAATGGTTAAAGGGTTTCAGAGTTCGCGTGCCATTCCATGTGAATGAATCGGAGGAAGGGGAGATTTTCTCGAGGTTTCTCAAGTTTACCCATGTTAAAAAAAAAACTTTATTCCATAGAACTTCTCCATGTTCATTCATTTAATCCACTTCCTTTTATTTCATATGCCCTGGCATGATGCTACGACAGGGCTGGTCAGCCAACATCCTTCAGAACACAAACTTAGCCAGACAGACTGGCTGTTCTTTCATTCCCAGTACATGCGGAATGTACTGGGATGTAGGACAAGCAAATGTTTGATGGATTCTTCTGAAGCAAGTTTTTTTTATTTCGTAGGCAAATGGATCCAAATTAAAGTATCAGAAATAGATTGTAGTGCTGATTTTGAGCCACTTATTATGGGAACATTTTGTTGTATTATGCGAACACCATTTGAGTTTAATTAACATTTTATATGCTTGACTATAATACTGTATTATTATAATTTCTTTTCTAGCAATTTTTTTAAAATATTAATGTACAGAATGATTTTTTTATTTATTTATACACATGGTCTTTTCATGGATAAGTATAGATATGTATTATTGTGATGTAGTGTAGACACAGATTTTACTTATATGTAGCTTATTATTGTTTATGATACAGGTGTATTTGTAGGTATTTGTTTATATTATGATTACTTTTATTTTTTTTATTCATGGAAAAATAATGCACGTACGGCTAAACAGGCCGTGCGCAATGTAAATGCATATGTATTTTCTTTCTTCTGAAAAAAAAGGCATTAAATTCCATTATCAAACTGCAAATCGCTCTGTTAAGGTTCTTGGTCACTTTCCTTAACTTGAAGGTATCTGAGAATGTGCTAATATAATTAAAATATTTCACTGTAAAATTCATTGTACGTAAATTGTGTTCTTAAATGAACATTTTAATATAGCGTCCGAGTGGACCCCTTGATGTGTTTATTTTTTATTTCCATAAATTATTCAAAATTCCCTCCTGGGCCAGCAAATGCTGGTTTGGGAGTTACGTCTTATTTATTTAAAAACATAATTTTTACATTATTTTGGATACAAAAATATATAATGGACTCATGGAACTGCAACATGCCAGATGTAAACAATTATTTTCAGTCTGACATTTACATTGCAAAAATGTTAATAATCAATTCCCCTTACAAACTTCTAGGACTTGTAGAGGGGACTGAGTTGATAATATTTAGAATTGGAAACCATGTCAGGAAACTTACCGATTCCGTTCTACAGTCGTTTGAAAACATGTTTTTTAACGCGACCACTTTTACAAGTAATTTATTATGAGGCGTGACACAGTACATCACTTCTTACTATTAGACTCAATTATATAACCAAACAAACAAATCGGAAATTGAATCATCCCTTGCCTTAATAATACCGGGATACACCCTCCACAATCAATTTTTGCAGTTTTCAAAATTTCGAAAAATATTGCCTTTTTTTTTTTTTTTTTAAACCAAGTCTTGGAATACTCGATAAGGAAATTTTCGATTTAGACGAATCGCGAAGCTATTACTTGTTGAGATACATGACGTACGTTCAGGCAAAGCTTGTTTTCAAACGGCTGTAGCACGGAAACAGTACGTTTATATATATATATATATATATATATATATATATATATATATATAGTTCACCGCTGTCGTTTCCAGGTAGCGTGCTGCCTTGTCACGCAGCGGGCCCGGGTTCGATCCCCGGTCGGAGCAGTTTTTCTGGGTGAGGTTTTTATCGTGTTTTTTCTCACCTGTAAGACAAATGTCAGGAAAACTTTATGGCCCAAACGGTTCCCGAAAACATATGGCCATCATTATCACCATCAACCTTCACCGGTGTGGAAAGCAACGGGAAGCTACCATACCTACAATCCCTAGTAAAGCTGCAAAGCATAGCATGAAAATGCTATGATTGCAGTGAAAGACCTGCCCTACTATATCCATAGTAATTCTGCCCGAAGGCAGGTTCTTCACTGCACTCATAGCATTTTCATGTTATGCTTGCAGCTTTACTAGGGAATTGTGTAGGTGTGCTAGCTTCCCGTTGCTTTCCACACCGGTGAAGGATGATGATGATAATGGTAATGGTAAGGATGATAATGATAAGGAAGATGGCCATATGGTTTCGGGGACCGTATCGGCCTTAAAATTTTCCTGACATTTGTCTTACAGGTGAGGAAAAACCCCGATAGAAACCTCTCACCCAGAAAAACTGCTGGGCCAGCTGAGTGACAAGGCAGCACGCTACCTCGAGACCACAGCGGTGGACACACATATATATATATATATATATATATAATTTTACGTAAACTTAATTAATGTATAATGTAATTATATTCTTACCCTCAGGGGTCCTCATCTAGAGGATATGTGGATGGCGACCACAAGGTGCCCAAGCTGAGCAAAACATTTCTTCCACTTACTTGTGTTTTGCACTCTTTTAACTTTACTATCTAACCTCCCTTGGTTAACTCTTGTTTTTTTCGACCCCGACGCTATTAGGGCATCCGAGGGCTAGGGAGTCTTTCCTTTCTTCCATTTCTTCTTTCCTTTATTTTCTTTTCTTCTCCAGAAAAGCCTGACCAGAGGCTATAAGATGGCAGCACCATCACTGGTCTTGCCTTCTTTTGGCCAGCAACCAATCGAAGGGACTATAATTATGCTTTCAAATCTTATATGAGAATTTTCCGGAAGGATCAAACTATTTACGCTGGAGGGAAAATTTTCTATAGGATCGTAACAGGCCTTGGCCTAATACTTGGAAGGAAGAAGAAGAAGAATTATATTCTTATGTATTGTGCTGTTTTCTTTTTGTTTTGTTCCATCTTCTTCATGTTATTACTAGATATTAATTTATAGCTACTGTCAACAGCACGTACGGCCTATGACCTATATTTGTAAATAACATTGAATGTATCTTACTTTTAGTCTACTTATATGCATAAATACAAAATAAATTGAAACCGGAATAAGTACTTAATACTTATTGGCTTATGGATCAGACACCTCAAAGTTTTCTAACTATAAAGACCGAATATTGTATTTATCTCGATAAAAAATAGACAGTGGATTAACATATTACGCTCTACAGCTACAATAGCCTACATTAGGCAATATGAAATAGGATAGCAGAGCTAATACTAGCTACCAGTCACATAGGCCTATCATAGTTCCGGTAATTTATAATATTAATTTAGAAATACTTCAAAATTAAAAAAGACTAAAGAACTCAGTCCTCGTTCCCTACGCGTCAAATTGTTATAAAATAAATAATAGTTTAAACAACAACAACACTCTTTATTAGAAAACCGAACTAAAGAAATGAAAAATAATTTAAATTTCCAACACGCTTGGGATAAAATTAAAGTGATCAACAAAAACATCATCTCCAATACATCTAGAATAAAACTAGAGTTATCTACAAAAAAAAATAATTTTACCATCAAAAACGTGGGGTGCTCTTTATCAATTAATATATTTAATAATAAACAGATATTGGTAAAAGTAAAGTCTCTAAGAAGAAAACGTAAAAACCATAAAAAGCACCCCACGCTTTGGATGGTAAAATTATTTTTTTTGTAGATAACTATAGTTTTATTCTAGATGTGTTGGAAATTAAAATTATTTTTCATTTTTTAGTTCGGTTTTCTAATAAAGGTTGTTGTTTTAGTTTTTTTTAATATTATTTATGTTTTATTTTTTAGTTTGGTATTCTAATAAAGCGTGCTGTTTTAGTTTTTTAAACTTTTTTTTTTACTTTTTAGTTTAATTAATTGTCATAAACCGGAATCCCATGAAAATGTAATTGCTTACGATATTTTTAGTGTCTAGGCATGAATATAATTATATTTATTTAAATTATTATTAATATTATTATCTAAAATTATTGTAATATTTTTGAATACTTCAATATAGATAAATAGTTACAGTTAATCGAATTCTTCTCATATATTTTGGATAAATTACAATGTGGTAAGTTTACAAAATTGTCATTAATATTTTAAAGAATAAGATAAAAATGTAAATATATTTAAATTCGATACTATTGTAGTATGAGCTAAAAGTAATACTCTTCTAAAAAAATCGTCCGGGCCGGATTTGAACCACCGACCTACCAACTGAGCTACTAGAGGATATAATATAATGTCTTACAACGATGGACTAAAAAGTCGATAAATCCGCAACCTATTACATATTATATATGAAATTACTGTTTGTCATTGGTTCTTTACAAGTATACAAAGTTTCAAGTCGATCCAATGTTTTTAAGTGGGTGAAAATTGTGTTGAAAGATTCCGTTACACAGACAGATACAGGCCTAGCTACGCGTAATATAAATCGTGTAAAAACAGAGACTGGCCACATTCACAAGTCGCTCTCTGCGTTGCTTCATCTTGATTTGATTCTGACGGGTGCAGGATCGGTTTGCTTCCTGCGCGCTTATGAAAGCACGTGCACGGTAAGATATTTATGATAAAGTTTCCTCCATCACTGGAGATTGAATGGGAAGATCGAAACTGGACCCACCACAAATCGACACCGCCCTCATACAAGCAGCTGAGTTCCTATGGAAAATATTCTTACTGTGCTGAATGTATATAGGATACATTAAAATGAAATGCTCTAGAAACTGTAATTTATATAATAATTAACAAACTAAATAAGTTTAATTATATAACAGGAACACTAAAAAGAACTTGGCAAAATAAAGCCGGGAAAGACTCTATAATGAAATTGTACAAGTCAATGGCAGTGCCTATTATTACTTATGGATCCGAAACATGGTCAGTGACAACACAACAATCGGCCAGAATACAAGCTGCTGAAATGAGATTCCTCAGACCAATAGCAGGATATCAAAGAACAGACAAAAAACATAACATAGAAATAAGACAACAACTAAAAGTAGAGGAATTAAACACAACAATAGTAAAATACAGAACAAACTGGAAAGAACACTTGGCAAGGTTGACTGAGAATAGAATACCAAAAGCAGCATACAGCTATTCACCAGGAGGAAGAAGAAGTTTGGGAAGACCAAAGAAAAGATGGAAAGAGCAGCAATTTGGAGCCGGAACAGGCTAGTAAATAAGCCTAAACTGTGAAGAGGAAGAAGAAGAAGATAAATATATTTTTTTTTCCGTACGTAAGTTTATCACTCTACTCCACCTAAACGACTGATTCATTTTTATGATTTTTTTTTGTGTGTTTGATTGGGTCTCTGAATGGTTTAGATTCACAATTGGACCATCCAAAAGCATTAGGTGTAGGAGTTCACTTCAAGTGAAAATTTAAAAATCGCTCTAACTATCACTATCGGACCCGTAGGTTCATGGCCGCGCGAACGTAAGCTCTTCACACATCCCTATCTTGAGCTAATGTTTTCTAATCATTCCCTGTATAATCTACTTCCTTCAAATCATAGTTAATGTTATTCTTCCACCTCATTCCTGGTCTACCAACTGGGCGTTTTTCTTCTGGTTTTCCTACAAGAAGTTTCCATGCACGTCTTTCATTCCCCATTCGTGCCATATGTTCTGCCCATCGCAGTCTACCAGACTTAACCGTTCTCATTATATCTGGCTTCCTATAAACTACCATGTAGTTTACTGTTATGTAGTCTTCTCCATTCACCTGCCAGTTCATCTCTCTTCGGTCCAAAAAAATGTAACAATTTATTCTCAAATACTCGCAATCTCTTATCAATCACTATTTTTGATTATTCACAACGAAACTTAGTATATCCTATTAAAATAAACCGAGGTGAGCAAAATCCGACAATTAGAAGTGGCGGTTCACCTGAAACCCGAAATTAAAACTGACTAGCAATTGTCATGTTTGGTTCGTATATTATACAATTTAATTAATCTTTAATATTTAATCTATTTAGGCGTAGAAACGGATGCTGGATATTAATGCTATATATATATCCGAGCCGCCATATCTCCTTCTCTGAAGTTAGGTTATACGAGGAGTAAAGGGAGAATTCGCCCTCTACTGCAAATAAGGATTTGGTTGTTGTGGGAGTAGATGTCTGCTACAACCAATCACTGCTCTTGACGCAGCTATAGCGTGCAAGTAAGGTATGAAATTACTGAGATGTTATCAGTTGTATGTCTGCTAACCGCATACGTAAAGCGGCCACTCCCACTGAATATCCATATCGGCAACACTGTCGTGAAAACGTCAAGGCCGGAGAATCAATGGCTGCAGTATAGTCCGCCAAGCTGGCTCTGGTGGCAGCACGTGTGCTCCCTGACTAGCGGACCTGATTTGATACACAGTAGGATTGAAAATTTGAATTGTAAAATTAATTAAATTGAATTAATTGTAAACTTTTTCAATATCGAGAGATAGTGGTGTACAATTATAATTGCTAGATTGTAGCACCATAATCCTGCTATAGATTGCAAATACTTCCCAGTACGCGTATAAATATGTTGAGTAGGGATTGATACTGGAGCAATACTCACAAATAGGAATGAGATGCACAAAGAAATTAAACATACGTTCAATTCAGGAAATGCGTGCTATTATGCATTACAGAGACTTCTGATGTCCCAACTCCTTTCAAAAAACGTTAAACTTAAAATATATAAAGCTATTATTTTACCAGTTATATTATATGGGTGCGAAACATGGACTCTCACTTTAAGGGAGGAAAGAAGATTACGAATACTTGAGAATGAAGTACTTAGGAAAATTTTTGGACCAAAGAGAGATGAACAGACAGGTGACATAACAGTGAACTACATGGTCTTTATAGGAAGCCAGATATAATAAGAACAGTTAGGTCTCGTAGACTGCGATGGGCAGGACATGTGGCACGAATGGGGAATAAAAGACGTGCATGGAAGCTTATTGTAGGAAAACCAGAGGGAAAACGCCCAGTTGGTAGACCAAGAATGAGGTGGGAGGATAACATTAACTGTGATTTGAGGGAAGTAGATTATACAGGGAATGATTGGAAAACATTAGCTCAGGATAGGGATGTATGGATAGCTTATGTCCGCGCGGCCATGAACCTACGGGTTCGATGGTACCAGTGAGATAGTTAGTTATATATAAACTCCACCATTGCCGGTCCCAAGTCGGGATGAGAAAGGATGAGGGGGAGGAGTAACACCTCGTTAAAAAACCTAGGTTCAGCTAACCAGGTTGATAGTACCTTGTAAGGGCTCCTAGCCAGGGTTATGGTAAAGACCCCAACTGCGGATGCTGCAGAGTAGGAGACGTACGGAATGGTGCAGACGGCGGATTTGGCAATAAAGGGTGGATCAGACTCTTAACTGCAGTGAAAGCAACTGATCTATGATGCACTCCAGAAAAAGTCTCAGGTCCACCAGGTTGGGGGTTGATGCTATGGGCCAGCTCCTCACACATTGTAAAAAAAAAACTTAATGCAAAAAAAAATATATATATATATAGCAGACACACAAGCCCGGGAAGTGTGGAAGAAAAAAAAAGTATATTTTGGTTGAGGATACCTGTGTATATAACAGAAACAATCCTAATATATATATATATATATATATATATATATATATATATATATATATATATATATATATGTGTGTGTGTGTGTTTGTGTCCACCACTGTGGTCTGGATGTAGCGATCTGCCTTGTCAATCAGCGGGCCCGGGTTCGATTCCCGGTCGGTTCACGCTGCTGGGTTTGTTTTTTTTTTCGGGATTTTTCCTCACCTGTAAGACAAGTATCACGTAGCTTAGGGCCCAACGGTCCCCGAAAATCACTCCGGCCATCATCATCAGCATTATCATCACAATCATTCACCGGTGTGGAAAGCAAGGGAAAGCTACCACACTTAATTTCTCTAGTGAAACTGCAAAGCATAGCACGAAAATACTATTGCAGTGAAATACCTGCCCTTGGGCAGAACATTAAATAGTAGAATTTGTGTAAAGCAGTCTATTAATGTTGCGTAAATTGAAAATAGACCAAATTAACCCAATCTATCCACCCAGCGAGGAACCCGATAGACGAAAGTGGTGTGGATGGCATCAGAACACACACATAGGCGTATATCTAAAGGCAAAGTGGTCCCACAATAGGCCTTAGGACGCCCTTCAGGGTAGTAGAAGGTTAAGGCTCCCACTTTTTTCGAAACAATCGGCACTTGATGTCAGCCGGGTTGTCAGCCCTGCGTGACTGCCGCCTTTATACCCAGGAACAAGTGTCTAGTACTCATTTCCGTTAGAGGCTGAGTCGACCTCAGGGCCATAGTACCACCAGAAGATTTGGGTCAGTTTAAAAATCCTGACCCCACCGGGACTCGAACCCTCGACCTTCAGGCTTGTAGCAGATTGACTTAACCACTACGCTACGGCGTTCCCCCCCTCCCCTGACACATGTAACTACTGTATATATATATATATATGAATAAGAAAGTTTTCTTGGGTTTTCCGCGTCTTGGATTCAAGTTCGGCCCCCTGGCCACTGACTCCGACGTTTCGGCATGATACCACATGCCATTATCAAGGAATGGCATGTGGTATCATGCCGAAACGTCGGAGTCAGTGGCCAGGGGCCGAACTTGAATCCAAGACGCGGAAAACCCAAGAAAACTTTCTTATTCATACTTATATCCGCGAAAATCTGCAATATAATATATATATATATATATATATACACTACGGCGTTCCCTACCCTCCCCCAGACACGTGTATATACTGTATATATATATATATATATGTGTGTGTCTGGGGAGGGGGGGAACGCCGTAGCGTAGTATATATATATATATATATATGTCCACCGCTGTGGTCTGGAGGTAGCGTGCTGCCTTGTCACGCAGCGGACCCGGGTTCGATCCCCGGTCGGGACAGTTTTTCTGGGTGAGGTTTTTCCTCACCTGTAGGACAAATGTCACGAAAACTTTAAGGCGCGAACGGTCCCCGAAATCATATGGCCATCATCATCATCCTTCATCGGTGTGGAAAGCAACGGGAAGCTACCACACCTACAATTCCCTAGTAAAGCTGCAAACATAGCATGAAAATGCTATGATTGCAGTGAAGGACCTGCCTTCGGGCAGAATTACTATGGAGGATAGCCTATATATATATATATATATATATATATATATATATATATATATTTGTAGCTTTACTAGGGAATTATAGGTGTGGTAGCTTCCCGTTGCTTTCCACACCGGTGAAGGATGATGATGATGATGGCCATATGATTTCGGGGACCTTAAAGTTTTCCTGACATTTTTCTTACAGGTGAGGAAAAACCCCGATAAAAACCTCACCCAGAAAAACTTTCCCGACCGGAGAACGACCCCGGGCCCGCTGCGTGACAAGACAGCACATTACCTCGAGACCACAGCGGTGGACAATCTTACATATATATATCTAAGACAGTTACTACTTCTTGTGGAGATTGTCGACACATATCTCCAATCAGAAGGCAATGGACTTCACTGGAATAATCGTTGGTTTCACCCGAGATTTAAGACTCTTTGTGAAACATATGATTACCAATGATATTGGCAACAGAATTTTCTTAACATTCTTGGAAAACATTTATTTGAGTTGTTCATTGAGAAATGTTGGCTTAAGTTATGAAATGGAATACGAAGAGAAAACATAAAATGGGAGATAAAAAATTGTATTATATACTGTCTCTTTCCTGTAAAAACTTCCGAAGACATGGAATCATCCCAGGGGAAGAAAATGACATTTTTCATTTCATGGGTACAAGAATTCACAAAACAAGTAATATGTTTGTTAAATTACATCGAGGCGGCGGCAGCTAGACTATAGAAATATCTAGAGAGAACATTTGTAAAGACGTCTTGAAATATGTCCTCTTCCATGAGTACAGAAGTGTGAAATAAATTCCTTTCTATTCTCATTGCTACTTTGCTCCCACTAGGCTCAAACGAATGAGAATTACCTACTTCGTTTTCTCTTCTTGTGTACCAATCATCGCAACACAAAGTTTCATCTATTCCTTAATGGCTCCCCACTGTTTGCTTGCACATCAGATGAAATTTAATAAAATCTTTGCCATTACGGAAAACAAAGTATACACATCATCTTGTACAGCAAGGGAAATCAAATTTACTTCATTCTGATTTATTATGCTGATATTTCCCCATCAGGGAACTAGAGGTCTTCCACGATGAACAGTTTCAAAATAAGTTTTCTGCTTACTTAGATATTATACATATATAACCATGTTTTAGGCTTATTTATAATATTATTTTATATAATTTGTGGCAAGTCAGTCACACAGCCTCCTGTGTAAATCTACAAATAAATCCCTACCGGTAATAATAAGCAGATAAAATTATAATATCATTTAATGAAGCAGTTACTGGACTTAGGTCATATTTGTATTCAAATTGATCAGGCAAGCGAGTAGAACCTGATTATGTAGGCGCAAAGGTCATATAAAATGATCCAAAGAAGTCAGCATCAATGTAATTAAATTGCTAGTTATTAAGGAGGGTACTGTCAACTCAGGTAATGTAACCCTTTCTTTTGTTAAGACGGAAGTGGCTGACACATCATAATAACTTACTAATGACAAAATCCTTTGCTCGACAGATTGAGTAGAAATATCTTCTAAGCCTCCAGTTAACTGATTTATCGTGATAACCATAACCCATTAGCTAAATGTACAAGCGGGGGTTTTACCCTGACACAAACAACGCTAGCAAAAAGTGTAGGAATATGCCAATTTTCTAGCGTCTGTAGCCTAGGAAAAAACCCAAGCCTAAGAAAAAAACCCAAGCCTAGCTAATGTTTGTGACCCGACTGTACGTGAAGCCAGCACGGGAAAAAAAGGTCCAACCTCTGAAGGCGTAAATCGCCAATGATAAATTTGTAACACCCCCGGGATCAAAATAGGAGGGCGCATTAACCAATTATATGTTTCGTTATATGTGCCTAAGCACTGACCTTAGGTCCACTAGATCGAGGTAGTGGGAGTAACTAATTTACCTGTAGGCGAGAGAGGCTTCTCCTCGTCACTTCTCGTATAAAATTACATCAAGTCACTTCTCGTGTACGATCAAACATAGTCACTTATCAAAAACACTTCGTTCTGAAAGTTAAATAAAGTCACTTCATATATATACAATTACTTGCAGTTTATAAAAGATAAGAATAAACTACTTTTACCAGACATTCTCTACACATTAATTCTGCCCGACGAAGTCCTCGTGGAATCCCTAGATAAGAACCTCAACTCTACCGATTACCAACCTGAGCAACCTAAGTTCTCACACATGGAGAACTCCTTCAGTATTCCTAGTGTCACTAAATCACACCTACACCTCTTCACCTCTTTACACCAACAATAACCCTTCTCCAAATTATTAATTGTATATTTTAGTTTCATTTGGATTTACTTTATTTATAATAAATTGTAAAAATGTATGTAATTTGTATCAGGTAAAGAGATAAAGAAAGAGAAGACTTCATGGTTTTAACTCCAAGTAAAATTATCATCAATAATAATAATAATAATAATAATAATAATAATAATAATAATAATAATAATGTATTTATATACAGATTAGCAATGTTTACACATATTTCTGTACCTAAAGTTTTATTTTCCTTCTCCACTAGTCTCTATCCATCCACTTCATGTCCTCCAGTCCTCTTGTTGTCATTCCAGTTCTTATCTATTGGATTCACGAGTTTCTAGGTCTTCCTTTCCTTCTTCTTCCAGGTGTACACCATTCCAATGTTTTTCTGGGTAATCTTTGTTCTTGCATTCGTTGTACATCCCCATACCAATTTATTTGCTTGTATCTTATGTAATCTACTATTGAATATCTAATATTCAATTTTTGTCGTATGACAGTATTTCATTTATTTTTTTTAATTCGGAACATCTTGCTGCCCTCCTCAAGAAATCCATTTCCATCGACATAAGTTTTTGTTGAATATCCAAACTTCAGATCCATATATATAATAATAATCATAATATCAGTAGTATAACAAAGTATTCGTATGAGGAACGAGGCGGTATTCCAAAAATTGAAATGCAACTATAGGAGGATAAAAACTCTTCATAGAAAGACAGAATATTTAAATATGTCCTCGTATATTGAATTCCAGCATGCGGGGTACTATAAGAAATGCTACAGGGTCATTCTCGTATATGAAGATATCTTGTTCGCCAAAAGAAATGTCTTTTCGACTGTATCTAGCTGAAACCGAAACGATTCAACGGTGGATTTCCTGTATGGGATATTATTATTATTTATTATTATTAATTATTATTATTATTATTATTATTATTATTATTATTATTATTATGTACCGCATCATAGCCGAGTGGTCCAAGACATGACAACTTGGCGTAGAGCTACTGGGTATGCGCTAGTTGTAAACCACAAGGAGGAACTTCAATCACAGAATTTCAGACAGTATGGGACCGGTGTGTGGACATCGTGAGACATTTGGGTAGCTACAATAACTAAAGGTTACAGGCTGAAAAAACAAACTACAACGACTGAGGGACTCGACATACTGGCAACGTGTTACCATTTCATCCCTATATTGATTGGTGGTTATTAACTTATGTAAATGACACATGTTGATATGAAGATCATTATTTTGCAGTGACTGACTCTCCAACAAACACAATGGATATAGCAAATAACGAACAGATTCCTTACTACACATTTCATAACTTGATAATGTGTTGAATAATTGTGTTTTTAAATAAATATTTTACTGAGTTGTTTATTAAAAAAATAAGTTAACCTATCATATTTGTTATAATAATACAGTTTGATGCGTTTATTTATTTTGTTTTATTTTTTCCAGTAGGGTGAATTCTTACAATATTGCGATCCTATTTGGCAATAAATAATATGATCAAGTTGCAATGAAAAACAAATGAAACATAACCACACATTTCTGAACTGTTTTCAAACATTAAATATATAAATATTTTAAAATACCGGTAACTACATTTAAGTAATGATTTTTTAGTAAACAGCTTAATTTTGTTCGTTAAATAGTCCTAACAAATGCCACTTTCGATTTCCAAATCCTGTAGATAAATTCACGAGAACTTAATGAATCGAGAATTTATCGAAGATATGGAAATCACTGGTAACATTACTTATGGTAAATCCCAAAGAAAAGGTATAAACGAACAGTTTTTTATTTAGGAATATTCCACAATACAGTGTTTCTCCTTCAACCCAAAGTCATTTGTCGCCAGAGGTTCCTGTCTAAAGCATCTTCTTCCCTCATATCTCCAGCTTCCATACTTCTCCTCACTCTATCTATCCAACGTTCTCTAAGGACTGCCATTTCTGCTTCTTCCATTAGCTTTTCAATCAAGGACCTTCTTTGGTATTCTATCTTCTTCCAATCTTATTAGGTGTCCATACCATTTCAAACTTTTCCTTCTATTTTTTCTAGTATTTTCTTTCAACTTGCATGATTTACCTTATTATGCTGTTTCTGACTTTATTCCTTCTTAGAAATTCTAGTTGATTGCCTCCAAAAAAACCATTTCTACTTCTAACAGCTTGTTGGCTTATTTTCTGCTTACTGTCCAGGTTTCAGACCCATATGATAAAATGCTTTATAGCAGAACTTGAAATATAGTTTTTTTTTTTTTTTTACTCTGCATATTATATTTATATTCCAAAGCACTGAGTTCAATATACCAATGCTTCCTCTTCCATCAGTTATTCTTCTTTCGATTTCTGTAGTTTAATTCTCATTTTTATCTAAAAATAGATCCTAAATATTTAAAATTTTGAGCATTACATATTTTTCCTGAATTACATTTTAACTCATCTGTTGTATCCAATGAAAGATATTCTGTTTTATTATAATTTATCTGTAATCCCCATTTTTCGTATTCTATCTCTAGTTTTCTTAGCATGAAAGCTGCATCACCTGGATCCTGAGAAATCACCACCTGATCATCTGCGAATAGTAAATGGTGGAGGTAATAATTATCTTCTATTTGAATTTCCATATATTTGCAGTATCTTGACCAATTCTTCGTACAATTTTATTAAAAAATATATAAAGAAACATCTCCGACATATTTGACCTTTAGTACATTAAACCATGAGATGAATTGTACTACAGAGTGATTCAGAAATATGGCTATACGTTTGATTGCATTTTGTGACGAAAATATTATCGAAATTTGATATTATCATTGGAAAGGGAATCCTTCAAATTACAACAATAGAACAAAACAAAACAAATCACTGCTCACGTGCAGCTTGGCGGGTTGATTTTTGTGGACTAGCGTCGAACGCCTCCACAATTATCTTCGTTGTTTCTGCATCCGTGCTAATGCGAGGCCTTCCAGGAGGTTTGATTTTCTGCATCCTTCCCATTTCCAGCAGTCGTTTTCTCCACTTCCCCACAGTCGACGGCTGCAATGCTACGTTAAACTCATGTCTTGCCCGTATTGCGGCCTCACGGCATACGTTATTGCCCATGCAGTAATTGCAATTTGCTGTTGCATATTCAACGCCATTTTGACTACATGAACGTTATATTATATACTGTTTTAAGTTTTTATTTCCAATATGTGCTGTATTTGTCGCAACGGTAATTTCATATTTTCCTGGTAATGGGTAATATTTTGTCATCTACGACATATTAGATCAATACTTATAGCCATATTTATCGATTCACTACACACCGCTACGTTCCACAAATATTATGGGACAAACTATTATTCAAAAACTGATTTTTGCTTGATGCATGTTATAAATCTATAATAATAAAAAGCATTATAGTGTATTTGTTCGCTCTAGAGTACAAATAAAGTTTTAAGGGTTACAAAAATGTTGTAGTTAGTTGACTATAAAAACAGAAGTTAGGTTTGACTCTCGCGTATAACTGGAGGTTTATGCATTACAGAGTAGTTACCGTGCCCAAACAGAATTGAATTTAAAAGTTGTATTGCCTTTCTACTAGCTATGAACACAACATCGCTCTGTTTTACAATTAAAGGACCTACAGAAGCATTAACACTCAAACTACGGTTTGTGATTTATGATCGAGCGTCTATAAAATTAAATTACTCGGACTGCAAACTATTAAAATTAATTTAATAAAAGCCACGTTTTATATTCAAAACATTCATTAAATTCGCTTAATTCAAGGACAACTTTATTAGGCAACTTATACAATCGATAATTTTGATGACGATATCGTTGACGGCATAACTTTGAATTACGTATCAATGTTCTTAGACACTACATGATCAGTATTATTGAATATTTAGCCCCAAATGGGAGTCAAATCACGTTTCAATAAATTATGTTTTACAACAAATGACAGTCTTTTTTTTTTATCGAATTCTCTTTAACAGTTCCTGCTTTTCTGATAAAGAAAGCTCCTGCTTTTTAATATTCTGAACAGGTAAGAGCATTATTTTGCAGTGACTGACTCTCCAACAAATGCAATGATTAAACCAAATAATGAACAGATTCCTTCGAACCACACATTTGATAATTGCGTGTTCAATAATTGTGTGGTTAAATAATTCTTTTATTGAGTTGTTTACCAAAAAGAAATTAATAACCTATATTGTTTGTTATAATATTGTTTTACGTGTTTCATTTTTTTTTCTCCATTAGGGTGCAGTCTTACAATACTGCGATCCTATTTGGCAATAAATAATATCAAGTTGCAGTGGATAAACAAATGAAACATAACCAAACATTTCTAATTTTTTTCGAACATCTCCATTAACATATATATATATATATATATATATATATATATATACATATATACATATATTTTAAAATGCTGGTAACTATATTTAAATACTGATTTTTTAGTAAACAGCTCAATTTTATTCGTGAAATAGTCCTTACAAATGCCACTGTTGATTTGCAAATCCTCTAGATAAATTCGCTCGCCACGCACTCGTGACTTTGCTTATGACAATATTACTTTCAGTAGGGGCTACTCACCTTATCTGAACCGTGTAGACTGAAAATGGATCCTCGCCAAATCTATCACTACTCTCTAATTCAACCCCTATGTACAGAGGGTAGATGTTGCCAAACTCATAATAACTGTATTTGTTTGTTTAGGGAGGGGAGGAGGGGCACGGTTAGGAATGCTTATTCCTAATCTATGTACTATACATCTAAAAAAACATAGTTTTTTTACGGCATCCAAACTAGTTTTATAGTAAATATGAGAGTCACCTCTTCCACACAGGATAGTACAGATCCGCACGAGCTCAGTGAGAAGTGGTAACTGCTTTTTTTTTTTTTTTAAGAGGAAATGGCTTGGACGGCTACAACTTACAACTATGTACCTGCTGTATAGCAATCTTCAGTTTTATTTAAGGATTTCTCTCAAGAAAATACTGTTAAAATGGCAAACCAGTTCCCTATTCCAAACACACAGTAACTTCCTGGGTTGAATCTGAGTGTAAAATTGTAGGTATAGACAAATGCCACAGAGTTAAGGGTAACCACTAGTGAAGAGTATTATCATGTGGGTTTGTTACGATATATAAATTTAACGGAAAGCTATAATGTAAAAACTATTTTCGCACAGGTGAAGGTACGTTTAATAAGTTCCTTATTCAGATTGGGGAAGGCAGACTGCTTTGAGCATCGCGACTTGAAACATTATTTGGCTATCCCAGTGTTACGCAGATGAGTAGAATGAAAGTCTACTCTGCGGTGTCATGTAAGTTGTAGGTCGTCTTACAGGTCCGACACACCAGTTCTACTCCCATGATCCATACTGGCATCTTCGGTTTGGGCCCATCAAAAAATATTCTCCAATACCAAAACACTTTTTTCTATTACGAGTATTAATTCAATAACTCCATTATTCAATTTTGATTTAAAAAATGGAAAAGTGAACTGTCTGAAGAAAAAGGGATATTTCCTAGCCCATTTCATCCAATTAAAATTCTAATCATATTTGATCTAATGATTTAAATACAATATTGTATATATCTCAAATTGGATAACAAGAAAAATAAATATATTAATATTTAAATCAAGAGACAAGATTACCCAGAAAAGTTTTGGAATGGATGCTACCTGGGAAAGGAAAGAGAGCTCGACCTAGATTTAAATGGACGGATGATATCAGAAGAGGTATGAGGGAGCTAGGTCTGGAAGAATTGAAATGGGAAGATAGAGAAGAATGGGAAAAGAAGATAAAAATTTAAAACGCTTTGAACACAGGAATATTTTTTTACATTATAAACCTGTTTATCATCATCATCAGCATCAATGATCAGACCTGCTGGTCTGTTCCGATCTCATGTTAGAATTGGTCTATCCGATTTCCGATTGAGGGTCTTTCCACTTTTCAGCGGTTGCCCTTTTACCAGCCGGCTGCTGGCCCTTCACATCCACATGTGTCAATCACAGAGGTAGATGATCAACAGCCAGTGTAGGGGTGACATGTGGTTAGCATGTCGAGTCCCCCAGCCGTTATAGCTGGTTCCTCAACCTGGAGCCGCTACTTATTGTAGCTACCCAATTGCCTCACGATGCTGGGTGGCCACCGGTCCCATACTGGCCGAAATACCATGAGAAAATATCTTCCCCCATGGAGACTCGAACCAGCGCAAGTCCCGTAGCTCTGCGCCAAGGCTTCCTACCTTAACCGCTCGGCTACGGCGCGGGACTTTGTCTATCCACCTTTTATAAATAAATATTTAAATCATCTCTATAAAATCGGGTGGCCGCGAGCGGAGGACTACAAATCTCCGGTTAGCCAATTCTACCCATTTTTATTGTTCAGGATAGGTGTCATGGGGCAGCATCCGGTAGACACCCTACTAGATCACTCCAAAAACATATTTTCAACACCTGTGGACTACCAACTAAGCAATTTTTTCCCTTAACATGAGGTAAGATGAAGGGTAATATGAAATGATTTATTAAGAAATGACTGAAGGGTAGGTAATGGGAATGGAGTGTTGGAGGGACGAAATTCGGGAAATGGGAAAACCTGAGAAGAAACCGAAAAATTCCGGCATGGCCCAACATCAATAGTCCTGTAGAACTGCCAGGATTCGAACCTGAGACTTTCAATGGTAGTGCAGAATATATACCACTTAATAGTATGCTATGTTTGCAGCTTTACTAGGGAATTGTAGGTGTGGTAGCTTCCCGTTGCTTTCCACACCGGTGAAGGGCGATGATGATAATGATAAGGATGATGATGATGATGATGATAAGGGTGATGATGATAATGATAAGGATGATGATGATGATGATGGTCATATGATTTCGGGGACCGTTTGGGCCTTGAAGTTTTCCTGACATTTGTCTTACAGGTGAGGAAAAACCCCGATAAAAACCTCACCCAGAAAAACTGCCCCGACCTGGGATCGAACCCGGGCCCGCTGTGTGACAAGGCAGCACGCTACCTCGAGACCACAGCGATGGACATATATATATATATATATATATATATATATATATATATATACATATATATATATATATATATATGCATTTTATAGTTGTAGTTCTATTGTTGTGAGTCTCTGTTCATTTATACGAAATATTTATAAAGAGATTGATAAATAATTGTAATCAGGCTATTTTTAAAGGAAGTTGTGTTTCATATTTTCTGGTACATAGGTTTAATTTTCAGTTAAGATAAACGTTAAAAAATTTGAAATACGGACAGGCCTCACTAGATAATATGCAACAGCAATGGTTCTACGCCTATATACGGTATATCTGGTCAAAGGGAATGCATGTATGTAAATACCCGATACATCCGTCTTGGGGAGATGGGTGCTCTCTAGCGGGAGTTTCCGGATTAAGCTTATTTTCCTATATATGTCAATGAGTGACATGTTGTCAGCACATCGCCTCGATGATACATCCAAGATATTAGTTGGATAGGAAGAACAGTTAAATTTTGCTTGAGGTTCTCTTACGGGCCCAAAAATCTTCAGACTCGGGACCCAAGGCTTAAACTCCCTCTCGGAGGACTTATCCAATGGATTTCTCCAACCTAAAAATATATCGACCCTGCTGGATCCGAACCCGCGGCCCTCGAGATGCAAGTAAGGAGCACAACTACTAGAAACATCGAGGTCAACCAACAGGAAATGAGTATAAAATTACAACTTTTCAAGAAACTTTTTTTAAACCGAGAACAAGCAATATACCAAGAAAACATCTTCATCCAATTGAGAGTCTTTCCACTTTTCAGCGGTTGCCCTTTTACCAGCCGGCTGCTGGCCCTTCACATCCACATGTGTCAATCACAGAGGTAGATGATCAACAGCCAGTGTAGGGGTGACATGTGGTTAGCATGTCGAGTCCCCCAGCCGTTATAGCTGGTTCCTTAACCTGGAGCCGCTACTTATTGTAGCTACCCAATTGCCTCACGATGCTGGGTGGGCACCGGTCCCATACTGGCCGAAATACCATGAGAAAATTTCTTCCCCCATGGAGACTCGAACCAGCGCAAGTCCCGTAGCTCTGCGCCAAGGCTTCCTACCTTAACCGCTCGGCTACGGCGCGGGACGAAAACATCTTCATAATTAGGAAAATATTGGAGTCCTGGCTACCAACTTCTTCATAGCATGCAGAAGGCTTGAGATATTAGCTTTTTCTCTTCTTTATTAGGAATATTTTTTTTTACAACAGTAGTATACCTACAAGCCACTGTAAATTTTACTCCTCCATAAATATCCTATTCTCTGCATCACTCTTTGTTAATATTCTCGACATCATACTCCAATGCACTTCTTCAATCCACTTTTCTTTAGGTCTCCTCTTTTTTTTCTGCTGACCTCAAATTAAAAATTTAATACCATCTATCCATCCATCCATCCATAGTAATTCTGCCCGAGGGTAGGTCTTTCACTGCAATCATAGCATTTTCATGCTATGCTTTGCAGCTTTACTAGGGAATTACAGGTGTCGTAGCTTCCCATTGCTTTCCACACCGGTGAAGGATGATGATGGTGATAATGATAAGGACGATGATGGCCGGATGATTTTCGGGGACCGTTGAGCCCAAAGCTTCCTGGTATTTGTCTTACAGGTGAGCAATAAAACCGAAAAAAAAACCTCACCCAGGAGCCCGTCCCGACCGAGAATCGAACCTGGGCCATTTGCCTGACAAGGCAGCACGCTACCTCGAGACCACAGCGGTTATGGTATCCTGTACATCGACATCCTCTTTACGTGGCCAAACCATTTCACTATTTTCCTTCAATAACTTGTAGAACATATTTTTTAACATCCATTATTTCTCTGATTTTAGTATTTCTAATTTTGCCTCTACTTGGATATCTAGAAGCCCTAGTCCAAAAGTCCATCTCTGTCACCAATTGTTTATGTTTATGATATTAGCTCAAATTGCTAATATTTGGACATAACTGATAATTCCCTGTAATCACACACATATATATACACTGTTGCGCATCGTATGGCGCCATTTGAATGCGCGGACGGGAAAGAATGATGGTCTCGCATTGGTCAGAGTAGATTTGCGAGTCGCAAGTCGCGAGATAGAGGGCCCGCACAAAACCGGCCGAAGTGTCTGGACTGTCTTACCAGACGTTCTACATCTATTTGTTGCTTTCAGGAAAGATAGGTGGTCAGAGGCTTCTACAGTTCGCGACATATTGTGATGAACAGGTTCATAAGTAACTGTGAAAATAATTGTGAATGTGATAAAAATATAAAAATATATATCAATTATGAGTGAAAATAGTAATAATAGTGTACTGATAATTTGTGAAATGAAATGCTGTAGTGTGTTAAGTGAGAATGTAAGCAACATCTGTGTCTTCATTTACGCCGAAATAACGCAAAAGAAAAATCGTGGCTATCCTGTGACAATGCATTACTCCTTTGATTAGAACAATAATTATGAGCGTTTATTTTATACTGAATATTTATTTATATAAAAAAGTGTCTATAACTATATCCTAACTTTATGTCTTAGAAATTATTTAGCGAATGAACATTTACCATCTAACCCTGCGGTTCCCAGCATTTTCCAATTCGCGAACCCCTTCCACAACCATCTGAGTTGGGCGAACCACTGACTTTTAAATATATATACAGTAGACTTGCATGAAATTTAATTCCAAGCAAAAGGTTTAATAACCTTAAATTAACTGAACGCTTAACGGTTAAAAACCTAAAGTTATTCTAGTTACGGCTTAAAAGTTACACAACATGTATGCCTGGTTGTAGCGAAATCAAATGCATTCCTAACGTTGTTACATAACTGTGAATCAGGCATTCGCGGTAAATATTAATTTATTGTGGAAATAATGTGATACATTCCCGATGCTACACATATGCAACAAGGAATATAATAGGGTTAATTTAATTTTAAAATAATAATAATAATAATAATAATAATAATAATAATAATAATAATAATAATAATAATAATAACAACTCCGCCATTGCCGGTCCCAAGCCCGGATGAGAAAGGAGGAGGGGGAGGAGTAACGCCTCGTAAAAAAAACCTTGGTTCAGCTGGCCCGGCTGATAGTACCATGTGAGGGCCCCTTACCAGGGAACGGTGAAGACCTCAACGGCAATGAAGGCGGAGAGGGATACCCTTAATACGGCAGATTTGCCGGAAGAGGCACCCTACCCTCACTCAGGGAAAGAGAGAGGAACCGCTGCCTTGCGGAGAAGGAGAAACTTCAAAGGCTAAGGGAGCATCCCCTACAGAAAAGCATGCCTGTCCAAGAGGCATTGAGGTGGCAACCCCACCACTGGACTTACCCAACTATAAGTTGGTAACCTATAATGGGGAAAACTTCAAATACTCGAAAGACTACAAGAAATAAGCAGGCGGATAATAAACCCTTCAACCGATGGAAAGATCAGTTTTTGTAGTCGCAGAACGGGCATCATCACCCAATACTGCATTCGGAAGAAGAAGAAGGACAAAATAGATAATGGAATTCTACGAAAACAGAAGTAAAGCTCCAGTGGATACTATGAAGTGGATCGATGAAGTCAAAAAGGACTTAAAATTGGCAGGAATTACTAAAGAAGATATCCCAAACAGAGATATATTTAGAATTAAGGTGAATAAGTGGCAAGTTGACCAAGAGGACAAACCGAAGAAAAAAAATTGGAACAACTTGGACAGATGATAGAAAACAAGCTCATAGCAAAAGAATGAAAGAAATTTGGGCTCAAAAGAAACGCCTCTAAATACTTTGCGTAGTCGTGCATGGGCTCATCCGCAATAAAAAATAGTATTATTATTATTATTATTATTATTATTATTATTATTATTATTAGTATTACAATGCTGCAGAAATGAGGGACAATAATACACCTAACCTTGAGACTCGTCATTACGCAAAAGTTTTGGCGAACCCCTTGAAATATTTGGCGAAACCTTGGTGTGATACATTCCCGATGCTACACATATGCAACAAGGAATATAATAGGGTTAATTTAATTTTAAAATAATAATAATAATAATAATAACAACTCCGCCATTGCCGGTCCCAAGCCCGGATGAGAAAGGAGGAGGGGGAGGAGTAACGCCTCGTAAAAAAAACCTTGGTTCAGCTGGCCCGGCTGATAGTACCATGTGAGGGCCCCTTACCAGGGAACGGTGAAGACCTCAACGGCAATGAAGGCGGAGAGGGATACCCTTAATACGGCAGATTTGCCGGAAGAGGCACCCTACCCTCACTCAGGGAAAGAGAGAGGAACCGCTGCCTTGCGGAGAAGGAGAAACTTCAAAGGCTAAGGGAGCATCCCCTACAGAAAAGCATGCCTGTCCAAGAGGCATTGAGGTGGCAACCCCACCACTGGACTTACCCAACTATAAGTTGGTAACCTATAATGGGGAAAACTTCAAATACTCGAAAGACTACAAGAAATAAGCAGGCGGATAATAAACCCTTCAACCGATGGAAAGATCAGTTTTTGTAGTCGCAGAACGGGCATCATCACCCAATACTGCATTCGGAAGAAGAAGAAGAGAGGACAAAATAGATAATGGAATTCTACGAAAACAGAAGTAAAGCTCCAGTGGATACTATGAAGTGGATCGATGAAGTCAAAAAGGACTTAAAATTGGCAGGAATTACTAAAGAAGATATCCCAAACAGAGATATATTTAGAATTAAGGTGAATAAGTGGCAAGTTGACCAAGAGGACAAACCGAAGAAAAAAAATTGGAACAACTTGGACAGATGATAGAAAACAAGCTCATAGCAAAAGAATGAAAGAAATTTGGGCTCAAAAGAAACGCCTCTAAATACTTTGCGTAGTCGTGCATGGGCTCATCCGCAATAAAAAATAGTATTATTATTATTATTATTATTATTATTATTATTATTATTATTATTAGTATTACAATGCTGCAGAAATGAGGGACAATAATACACCTAACCTTGAGACTCGTCATTACGCAAAAGTTTTGGCGAACCCCTTGAAATATTTGGCGAAACCTTGGGGTTCCCGAACCATGGGTTGGGAAACGATGATCTAACCCATCAGCCTAAACTTGAACAGACGGAATACTAAGCATCAGCGGAAACCTTGTTTTTTAAGGGAAAATAAAATCTATTCTAAGCCCCTGTAGCTATACCAAGTTTAAGACTTCATTACATGGGTCTCTCATTCTTTTCTTCTTTGTGTACTTGAGTTAACAAAGGATGGCAGATTGGGGAAACATGTCACCAATGAAACGGCAGTCATCAATACGTCAGCTTCATTTAAAGGGAGTAGAAATCTCACTTTGAGATGGATGTCGAAATCATTATTTCCGCATCTGGAGGAAAACAATGCAGGCACAGTGTTCATTCATGTATTTTAGTTTTCCTAAACTTACAGACTAACGTTTGAATCTCCCAATGCGGCCAAGTCACCGATTTCTCAGAGACAAGTCCGCATGAATAAAGTATGTTGACACGTTAGTTTTAAATTGATGCTTATAGAAGAACTACAAACAGTTTACACGAGAGACTGAATATAACGGACAATTTTAAAGATACATGTCGGGACACAAGACTTCACTTTAAGCCAACCTCCACGGAATTCTTCAAAAGTGAACATTTCGAGGACATTGCATATTGTTAAGTTTATTTATTTAGCTTCGTAGAATTAACATTTTTTCAAATAAACCAAGGAGTACGACAAGGGTGTTCACTCTCACCTATATTATTTAATATTTATATGGACGATATCCTAAAAGAATGGAAGAAGGTTTTAACTAATGAAGGAATATTAATTGATAATAAAGATAAAATAAATGCTTTATTATTCGCTCACGATGCTGTACTTTTAGCAGAATCTGAAAATAAGCTCTAAATGTTAGCATATAAATTTAAATTAATAGCCAATAGATATAATTGTAAAATATCAATAAATAAGTCAAAAGTAATGGCATTTATTGGTAAATATGGAATTAGATCAAAAATTGTACTGGATAACAAAATAATAGAACAAGTATCACATTTCCAATATTTAGGATGTGATATAACTTATAGAGAAAATAAAGTAAATAAATTTCAGGCTATTTGTGGAGCCATAAAAAGAACCTTAGGTCGGAAAACAAGGAAAGATACGAAACTTAAATTATATAAAACAATGGCTGTTCCTTTGTTGTTGTATGAAAGTGAAAATTGGATAATGAAATCAAGGGATAAAAGCAGGATACAGACTGCGGAAATGCTGTTTTTACGTAATGTGAAAGGATGCACAAGAGCGGATAGAATAAGGAATCAAACTATACGACAAGAATTAAATATATATAAAATTCAAGATAAAATCAGCGAAAATAATAATAAATGGACAGAACACTTAATGAGAATGAACAACGAAAGAATACCAAAAAGAACCTTCCTGTATAATCCCAGAGGAACAAGAGATGTTGGCCGACCACGCAGAAGATGGACTCCACTTTTAACTTCGCCTAAACCTTGTAGTAGAAGAAGAGAATAATTAAAACCACGAGGTCTCCTCTTTCACTTAACCAAAATTAATAAATTATGTTACATTAAAATACTATATTTTATATTTGATAAAAATAAAAATTTTAATACATAATAATATTCTTACTTACTCACTGGCACTATCGAACACATAGGTTCGTGGCCGCGCGGACATAAGCTCTCCATACATCCCTACCCTGAGATAATGCTTTCCAATCATTCCCTGTATAATCTACTTCCCTCAAATCATAGTTAATGTTATTCTCTCACCTCATTCTTGGTCTACCAACTGTTCGTTTTCCCTCTGGCTTTCCTACAAGAAGCTTCCATGCAAGTTTTTCATTCCCCATACGTGCAACATGTCCTGCCCATCGCAGTCTACGAGACTTAACTGTTCTTATTATATCTGGCTTCCTATAAAGACCATGTAGTTCATTGTTATATAGTCTTCTCCATTCACCTGTCTGTTCATCTCTCTTTGGTCCAAAAATTTTCCTAAGTACTTTATTCTCACTTAACCAAGATTAATAAATTATGTTACATTAAAATACAATATTTTATATTTGATAAAAATAAAAATTTTAATACATAATATTCTTCTTCTTCTATTTCTTCGTCACGGTTTAGGCTTATTTACTAGGTCCACTTATTTACCACCTCCCTGTCCATTAGCACCTTGGCGTGGTAGGGAGGCTTAGTACCAATGACCAGACGATCATAACCGGAAAGCCATGGCTTGCGGTTACATAAGTGGCGTGGGAACTAAGAATAATCTGCAACGTGGGAGAAACGACCACACTGGTAGCTGGAAACACGGAAGACCACAACGACACGGCGTAGATAGAAATATACGACCGGCGAAAATGACGGAAGTGGCAACCCAATCTCTGGAGACGAAATAAGAGCGGGCCTAGGATCGATTCCCGGTCCTGACAAGCTTTCTGGGTGAGGATTTTTTCGGGGTTTTTCCTCACTTGTAAGAAAAATGTCAGGACGTTTTGAGGCCCAAACGGTCCCCGAACATCATCTGGCCATCATTATCATCCACGGTGTGGAAAGGAACGAGAAGCTACCACCCTAGTAAAGCTGCAAAGCATAGCATGAAAATGTTATGATTGCAGTAGAAGACCTGCCTTAGGGCAGACTACTACAAATAAAAGTTATAATTGAGTGAAATAATTGTACATACATGGATTTGTTTAGAGGTGTAGGATCGACTAATCTATTTTAAATTTAAGTGTGCATACCAAAAGGTTATAAAAAGGAAATTTAAAATACTCCATTCTTCTTCTTCTTCTTCCTGGTTCTTGGGTTGCAGGATTTTTATCATGTTTATTTCCCAATTTTTTACAAGTCTTCCATTCTTTCTACATGATATATACAACATTTTTGTCTATATTTGGATATGTCTTGAATTTGACATTTGTCCTTATATCTGTATTGTGTATCCTATGAAATAACACTGAGCAACAAAAAATTAACTTTTTTTGTCTCAGAAAGAAAAATATGTGATTCTGATAGTATTTTTTGTCCTGAATTCAAATATGATATCGGTTTTTCTCCATCACGCAAGGTTTCCGAGAGACAGGCATTTATAATTTCAAACACTTTCATATTTTCTACATTCGTAACTACAAAATATTCGAACATTCGGACTCACCTAGAAAGTAAGAAATGACGATTTTCTGCTATATTTCGCCTGTGGAGCATCCCTCTTGATGGTCCAACAATAATCGGCCAGCATATTAGAATTCCATTTGCCTTGATATCTCTTTTTCATAGCTGAAATCTCCTGAGTTAGCTCATTTGGTTTTATTTTACAATGGACAAATGGACGAAAAAAGTTTATTAAAAATAATTATTTAAATCCATTAATTTAAATAGAAATAAAAAAAACTGTGGGTGATGGAGAAATTTCGAATACATATTTGAAAATACGATAAAAAACTGCATTAAGTAAAATCATTGGTACTCATGAGACAAAAATCATGTTGACCACTAAAATGTTTTCCCCTGAAGAGTTCTTAAGATCACCATTTCACATGTGCTTATCACATGTGCTTATTTAGAATGGAGAAATGGACGAAAAAACGTTTATTAAAAATAATTATTTAAATCCATTAATTTAAATTGAAATAAAAAACTGTGGGTGATGGAGAAATTCCGAATACATATTTGAAAATACGATAAAAAACTGCATTAAGTAAAATTATTGGTACTCATGAGACAAAAATCATGTTGATCACTATAATGTTTTCCCCTGAAGAGTTCTTAAGATCATCATTTCACATGTGCTTATCATTTGTTGAGTTTTTGTTGTATCAGCCCTACTTTGTATCTGCTCAATATATGATATGTACTCCTGTCAAGAGTAAATATTAATATGCACCAGTACAGGGATTGGAGAATGTAGTGCTTAGAACGAGACACTTTTTCGTCGACTGAATTGTTGAGTACCGTAATTTACGGGCTATAAGACGGAGTTTTTTCTTCAAAAAATTGCCTTCAAAATTCAGGTGCGTCTTATAATCGAAATTAATATAAAAATGTCCAGTGTTTGATTGAAAATTCTCACTTTTGAAAATCATATTAAACCACTGCTGAGGTTATGTAATAAGATGTTAATTATAAAATTGGTAACTGGTAAGTCAGTCGCCCTCAATTAAATTATTAAGTAATTTCAATATGGAGGCCTTTCAAAATCAATGTTTCATCTTATGCATTTTAACTGGTGCTGAAAGTGTTGTATAGGTTGCATAACGGATTTATGTTTGCGGGTATGTTCTCGTTAAATATGTCTTTATTCTTTGTCTTTAAAAATCTCTATGTCTTCAAGGATGCTGATCCTGTTGTTATTGTACTCAGAGACCTACTCAACAAGAACATACTCGCAGACATACATTCCTTATACAATCTATACAACACCTTCAGTACCAGTTAAAATACAGACGATGAAACATTGTTTTTTGAAAGGCCTCCATATTGGAATAACTTGATGAAGATTAATAATTTAGTTGAGGACAACTGACTTACCAGTTACCAATTTTTATAATTAACATCTTAAAATTCCCGCCAGTCCTAAAAATGACCATATATTCGATGTCACAGGAAACCTATATCTATTTGGCAACATTAGATTCAACTGGCAGCAGCAGTGCACCTATGCGACGAACATGAGTTGCGGGGATTCACAAGCTTGCTAACACTGTCTCCCTCCCGCCCCGCCATCACAAACCCAGAATACTCTCTATACTATTGGATGCGATACTGCAGTCTACGATGCCAGTGATCTTGAACAAATGGATGATGGACGAAACCCAACACGAATTTACGCCGAAGGAAGTTTTAAAACGACATACAATCAAACAAGTGTGTCAGTGGATAAAAACGTCGTGGTCTAGCGTGAGAGAAGACATTGTTGTTAATCTTTCAAGAAGTGCGGCGTAAGTAACGCTCACGATGGCAATGAAGACAATCTTACACATGCAGAGGACAACGATGACGAAGAGGAAGAAGAAAAAGTAAGTTCGGATGACGATTTTCAGGGATTTTAAAGATCAGAACGGTTTTATAAACTATGATTTTTTTAGTCTGGCTTTGCAATCTAATAATAGAAATAGTAAAAATGTTATTTTTTTTTAAACTGCTTAAAAGTTAAGGTGTGTCTAATAGTCCGTAAAATACGGTAAGTACTATTAGAGAATAACTTCAGTTATTTTACAACTATACTTCGCATTTATAAAGCATCCCTGCATTATGTCATTATATAAAAAGATTACTCTCACGTCAGGATAGTGGGGAATATCCTAAAATAAAATGAAATCAATTAACAATCCTATTCAGAAAAAATGTGACAATGTGAATGAGATAGTGTCACTTCTGGGATTTTGATGATGTCAGATTGTCACAACTACGACAGCAGCAGAACAAATCATCCCTGCCGCCAGTTTCACAATATGCGGGTAGTATTCTGCAGGGGAAAATAAAACCTCTGAGTTTGCAGATCTGTATCTACCCAGGACAAATTACAACTTTATTTTTTTTTTCCTCACACCCTGGAGCACCTAACCAATTCTGCTGGTAGCTTTCTTATCAAAATACAAACATAATTTAAACTTCATAGTCTCTGAAATCTAAAATACACATACACATACAGAAAAAAACACACATTTATTAACTTACTGCCTCTATCGAACCTGTAGGTTCATGGCCGCGCGGACATACGCTCTCCATACTTCCCTATTCTAAACTGTATTCTAATCATCCCCTGTATATATCTACTTCCCTCAAATCATGGATGATAATGATATTCTTCTACCCTCATTCTTCGTTTACCAACTGGGCGTTTTCCTTTTGGTTTTATAACAAGAAGCTTCCATGCACCTCTTTCATTCTTCATTCGTGCCGCATTTCCTGCCGATCGCAGTCTAGGAGACTTTATTATATGTGGCTTCCTATACGTACCATGTAGCTCACTATTATGGAGTTTTCTCCATTCACCTGTCTGTTCATCTCTTTTTTTTGCCCAAAATATTTGTTAAGAACTTTATTCTCAAATACTCGTAATCTTCTTTCCTCCCTTAAAGTAAGAGTCCATGTTTCGCAACCATATAACTGGTAGAATAATAGTTTTATATATTTTCAGTTTAACGTTTTTTGTAAGGAGTTAGGACGACAAGAGTCTTTGTAATCGGAAATATCAAATTCCGGATCAGATTTAAATATTCTTTCTAGCTGTTTAAAGTTTATATATTAAATTTGGGAATTTTTAACATTATGAGGTTCAATTAATAATAATTAAATGAATCGTGATTTTTTCTTACCTCATACATCTATGTTTCTTTAAACACAGCACTGCAGTATCGGCGACACTTTGTCGTCATCGTCAGCTGTTTTCACGACTCAATTTTTCTCCTTTTTGCCGGTAATTATCTAGACTGCCATCTGGTGTTCTTTTGAAGGAATTCCTCTTCAAACTGCCATCTGGTGTTATTTTGAATGAATCATGATTCATTCAAAATAACACCAGATGGCAGTTTGAAGAGGAATTCCTTCAAAAGAATGATTCATTCAAAATAACACCAGATGGCAGTTTGAAAAGGAATTCCTTCAAAAGAACACCACATGGCAGTCTAGATAATTACCGGCAAAAAGGAGAAAAAATTGACAGTCGCGAAAACAGCTGACGATGACGACAAAGTGTCGCCGATACTGCAGTGCTGTGTTTAAAGAAACATAGATGTATGAGGTAAGAAAAAATCACGATTCATTTAATTATTATGTTTAAAGTTTGTTTGTTGGTAACATGAGGCGATTTTCATTCTCCTCATATTTTACCGGAATTCGAGAAAAAGCGTAAATGAAATTATGGACCGTGACATGGAAAGTGTCGATTCGGGAAATTGGCATCCGCCAACGGTAGCTTCCTAGAAATGTCTATTGGGGTATGTAGATTTGGGAAAATATTTATTCAATACTAGCTAATACCCGGCGTGTGCTGCTACGCCTAAATAAATCCAATGTGTTTTTAATGTTTAGATGAATAAGAAAAGAAAGTAAAATAATTATAAATTTATATTGTAATTATTTTTAGATATTCTGTTGATTACCGGGCGTTTTCCGGGAACATGCTTATCGCAATCTTCTTGGCATAGATGAACTGAAAGTCAAAAATGGTTACTATGAGTAATCCGTAAAATCATACCCGCCGTGCGCTGCTAACGCTTGCCCGTGAATCTACTCAACCCGATCTCTTTGCAATCAATGAGATGAAAGATAAAAATGGTTATTGTGAGTTATCATAAGTAATGCCACGAGTGATTTCCAAATTATCGATAAATTCACGACTCACGAAGTGAGGAGTGAATTTATCTAGAGAATTTGGAAATCAAGAGTGGCATTTGTTAGGACTATTTAACGAATAAAATTAAGCTGTTTACTCACAAATCATTATTTAACTATAGTTATTTTAAAATATTTATATATTTAATGTAAACGGCGATGTTTGAAAACAAATTAGAAACGATAGGTACGCTTCTACTGCTTCTTTTGTTTATCACTGCAACCAGATCATATTATTTATTGCCAAAGGAACGCAATATTGTAAGAATGCTCTCTAGTGGAGAAAAAATGAAACACATCAATCTGTATATTAATTCATTTTTGATGTCGTATGATGTAAATATGACAATTATATTTTTCTCGATTATTACCTGGGAAAAAATACATTTAAGAAAGTGCAAACAGTGGTTTCTTTTTTTGGTGGTATAATCAATTGCTACAAATGTTGACATGTAAGCACTATTATATACAATCTGGTAGCCGTATTTGTTATAGGCTCAGTCACTGCAAAATAACGGTCAGACCTGTTCAGAATATTAAAAAGGAGGAGCTTTGTTTAATATATGATAATCCTAACACTGATAAATATTTCGTGAAACACGACTCTGATTGGTTGTAAAACAGAAATCATTGAAACGTGATTGGTCATTGACTCCCATTTGGGGCATGAGTTAAATAGTCCGTAAAAGATAGACATATGCTGTTATGGACTTTTTAGTATATTGTTTTTTAGACTATTTAACTCATGCCCCAAATGGGAGTCAATGACCAATCACGTTTCAATGATTTCTGTTTTACAACCAATCAGAGTCGTGTTTCACGAAATATTTATCAGTGTTATAATTACCATATTAAAGAAAGCTCCTACTTTTTAATATTCTGAACAGGTCTGACCATTATTTTGCAGTGACTGAGCCGGTGAGAAATACGGCTACCAGATTGTATATATAGTGCATGAATGTCAACACATGCCGCATGCGGGAGTTAATATAAAAACATTTGTAGCAATTTATTATACCACCAAAAAAAGAAACCACTGTTTGCACTTTCTTAAATTTATTTTTTCCCAGGTAACAATCCAGAAAAGTATAATTATCATATTTACATCATACGGCATCAGAAATGAATTAATATACAGTTTGATGTGTTTCATTTTTTCTCCACTAGAGAGCATTCTTACAATACTGCGTTCCTTTGGCAATAAATAATATGATCTGGTTGCAGTGATAAACAAAAGAAGCAGATGAAGCGTACCTATCGTTTCTCATTTGTTTTCAAACATCGCCGTTTACATTAAATATATAAATATTTTAAAATAACTACAGTTAAACAATGATTTGTGAGTAAACAGCTTAATTTTATTCGTTAAATAGTCCTAACAAATGCCACTCTTGATTTCCAAATTCTCTAGATAAATTCACTCCTCACTTCGTGAGTCGTGAATTTATCGATAAATCACTCGTGGCATTACTTATGATAATTCTGTGTACATTAATTTGGTGTATTTGTTATGGTTTAGACAGAGTAAGCCATTCAAGCACCCAAAAAGCGACATTTTAGTACACCGATGCCCCCCTTTTTTTTAGCTCCGGCCCTATAGTACGTTGGGTAATATGTTATACACGTTAATTGTCCTAGAAAAATTATCCAAATTATGAAAAGAAAAACTAAAATCGGTCAAGTAGTTTTTTGAGTCCATAAACGACATACAAACATACACTCATTTTACACGCTTTATATTAGCTTGACCTGTATCTATCCATCTATCTATCTATGTAACGGAATCTTTCAACGCGATTTTCACCCACTTAAAATCATTGGATCGAGATGAAACTTTGTATACTTGTAGAGGACCCGTGACAATACAATAATTTCAAATTTATTTTCTAAAATCCTGGCCATAATCATCAGAAAATCAAAAAAAGGATTTTTGTATCAATGTAACGGAATCTTTGAACGCGATTTTCACCCACTTAGAAACATGGGATTGACTTGAAATTTTGTATACATGTAGAGGACCCGTGACAATACAACAATTTCATATTTATTTTCTAAAATCCTGGCCATAATCATCAGAAAATCAAAAAAAGTGTTTTTGTATCAATGTAACGGAATCTTTCAACGCGATTTTCACCCACTTGGAAACATTGGATCGACCTGAAACTTTGTATACGTGTAGAGAACCCGTGACAATAAAATAATTTCATATTTTGTTTCTAAAATCCTGGCCAGAATCATCCGAAAATGAAAAAAAAAATGGAAACTGGTATAATAGGTTGCGGACTTGTCGAGTTTTTAGTCAATCATTGTAAGAGCTCAGTTGGTAGAGCAGTGAACTCTTAGTGGTATATAATTTCAGTAATCCATACGTCGCTGGTTCAAATCCGGCTGGGAGGGTTTTTTTTATAGAAGAGTATTACTTTTAGCTCATACTACAATAGTATCGAATTTAAAGATATTTACATTTTTATCTTATTCTGTAAAATATTAAAACTAAAAAAATAAATAATAGTTAAAAAAACTAAAAGAACACGCTTTATTAGAAAACTAAAAAATGAAATATAATTTTAATTTCCAATACGCTTGGGATAAAATAAAGTGGTCAACAAAAACATCATCTCCAACACGTATAGAATAAAATTAGAGTTATCAACAAAAAGAAAATAATTTTACCATCAAAAGCGTGGGGTGCTTTTTATGATTTTTACATTTTCTTCTTAGAGAGCTTACTTTTACCAATATCTGTTTAATATCAAATATATTAATTGATATAGAGCAGCCCACGCTTTTGATGGTAAAATTATTTTCTTTTTGTTGATAACTCTAATTTTATTCTATACGTGTTGGAGATGATTTTTTTGTTGACCACTTTATTTTATCCCAAGCGTATTGGAAATTAAAATTATTTTTCATTTTTTAGTTTTCTAATAAAGCGTGTTCTTTTAGTTTTTTGAACTATTATTTATTTATATATAAAGATTGTAGAATAACAAATAGGAATATGTAGTGTTGCGTTTTATACACTAAACAAAAACTAAAAGAAATGTTTGGTTGTGGAGAAGAAAATAAAATTAGACGGGAACATGGGAATTCCAGGAAGAAGCAATCTGGGCGAGGTTTGGAAACCAATGTTCCATAACATGCGGCCAGTCAGGGAATTTGCTTTCAACGCTGCAAGGCTGTAAAATGGTATAAAGTTGAACCGCTGTTGAATTTTGCAAAGAGCCTTGTCGGCCAATTGCAACCTTGTTAATGCAATGAAATTTTTAAGAACTTTAAGTTGCACAAGCGTGAGTAAAAACAGATTGGAATGCCTATCCAGCCCGACCTAGTTCGCGGAAAATTGTAACGATTGGACAGATATATTTCAGTTGTCAATTAATTATTCAATTGCAACGAACACGTTGTTGGATGCTAAAACTGCAAATGCTACTTTTCTAACTTTCAGCATAAATTTTCGAAAAACAGATTTTGGCATCTATATGTAGTTTCTTTTCAATTCGATGTAGCTGGAAAATTAGGCAATTGATATGTAATCACAAATTCTAACTCTCAATATTAGGCCTGTGTCCACCGCTATGGTCTCGGGGTAGCGTGCTGCCTTGTCACGCAGCGGGCCCGGGTTCGATTCCCGGTCGGGACAGTTTTTCTGGGTGAGGTTTTCATCGGGATTTATCCTCACATGTAAGACAAATGCCAGGAAAAATTTAAGGCCCAAATGGTCCCCGAAATTATATAGCCATCGGAATCATTCATATCCATCTTAGGTTAAGCTTAGGATTAGAAACTCTCCTGGCGCACCACTATCATCATCATCACCTATCATATCATCGGGGCAACGTAACCCCGCCTTCCAGGCGCCCCAACCTCAGAAGTGGGTTACAAGTACGCCTTGCCAGGAGTGAAACCAGGAATGTCGAAAGACAACCTGGGCGTTTTTTTGAAAAAAAAAAATATATTAGGCCTGTTAATTTTCAAACTAAATAAAACAATTATAAGTGTGTTTTGAGTCGCTTTTAGTTCACTATTACACTAAAAATGTATTACTAGCCCATCTACCCAAAGAGTAAGAAAAAAGTTAAATATCTGCATTCATTTGTTTGCTTATGTTATCATAACTTTTCGTAAACAACTATGACTTTTATTTAACTATAATAACCATTCTTTTGTATGATATGTAAGGCTAGGATTTGTATATGAAGGGTCCAGGGGAAAAACGATGAATGTCACAAAATCACAAAAACTGAGGTTTCATATTCTTAGTATTTGTACTGTTCCCTAGTAACATTTAAAAGGCGAAAACTGTTTAAAGAAGCTATGGGTTACGTTTTATAAGGCTTTGAAAATAATGTGTACAGGGAAATGATATAGTGTTTCAAAACTTAAAATTCATTTATCTCAGTTTGAGTTTAATGTGACATTCATCGTTTTTCCCCTGGACCCTTCATATATTTACGTATTCTTTCCCTTTGTTTATACATGGATATAAATTGATAAATGCCAACATATTAGATACTTACTTATCATATATGAAAATTTATCATTACATATTTGATTACAATTATATATTTTTACATATTTTAAAGATTTTTATGTAAAATTTACATATTATGTCTCTTAATTCAAGAAAATATATTTTAATAACCGGAAAATTGTGAAAGAATAAAATATTATCAAAATGCTTATCTTCAGCACGTATTAAGAATGAATGGACAGCGCATACCAAGAAGAATGTATAATTATAAACCAAAAGGGAGAAGAATGTTGGGAAGACCATTGAAGAGATTGAAGGACCAATTCAACCTATAATGAGATCGAAACAGGCCATTGGGCTTAATCCTTGTTGTTGTTGATGATGATGATGATGATGATAACCGGAAAATAATATAAAAAAATATATGTGACAAAATTTGTTTACATTAAAAAAACTCAGATACCTCATTGCACACTGATTTACAACCTATACAAAATCTGGTTAGAAACGGTCAAAGAAGAATTCAATTTATTAAACGCGATAAACACAGATACAGGAAAACTCTGAAGATTTGGGTATAGGGTTCCACATAGCAGAGTCTCTTTTAAAACCTGAACGATCTACTCAGTTTGTGAATGAAACAGTTGAAATATATAGGTGGCACATCATGGTATAGTTGATTAAGGCAATATCCTTCAATCTGGAAAATCGAGTGATCGATTCAGTCTAAACAAATTAATACCATACGATGTTACGGAGGTAAAGACGGCTATCACACAAGGCTGAAAGCTCTTGCCGATTGTCTAGAAAGATGGGAGCCTTAACCTCCAAATATCCCTAAGATCTGTAGTGGGATCATTTGATAATAGAAACACGACAATATCCTTCTTACTATGTTGTCAGGTACGGGCTTCCAATATAAACCCGGACCGGCCTCACGGGGTTTCACCCGTCAGGCAGCGCTCTCTCCTCGTCCGCATTTCACTCTGCCAGCCGCTCGTCCTTGAACTAGTCAGTTTACTATCGTTCGACAAGATGAGACGTCAGCTGACATTAGAGCAGCGCATTTATGTGTGTAAATGTTATTATAAATACGAATCAGCTCGTCGCGTTCGCGAGGAATTTATTCGGAACTTCCCTGGACAATTACCTCCTTCCAGACCGACAATCCACGATCTTGTGACTAAATTTGAGACCACTGGTTCAGTACAAAATAAGAAACACACGCGAAGGCGTACGTTTCTCACCGAAGAAAAATTAGACGAAATTGGTGAAAATTTGGAACGTTCACCAAAAAAATCATTACCGAAATTAGCGCAACAAGTTGGGATTTCAGTATCTTCTGCACATACAGCAACAAAATTGTTAAAACTCAAAACTTACAAGTGTACACGTGTTCATTGTCTAAACCAAGGTGATCCCATAGCACGTGTGCGGGAGGACAACATTTCCAGCATTTTCTATATGGTAAGAAACAGTTCAAGGACGGGTAGCAGGCAGGGTGAATTGCGGGAGGAAGAGACAGCACTGCGTGCCGGGTGAAACTCCGTGAGGCCGGTCCGGTTTTATATTGGAAGCCCGTTATTTAACTGTCCCATTCCGTCAAATTTGATCTATCTCAAAGTTAACATTTAGTATAAATTTATATAAAATAAAATTTTAACGTATTTAATATTACATATTTAAAGAAATTTATATGCAATCTTACATATTTTACACAATGTTATTACATAAATATGTATATATATTTCGCATGTTAATATTACATAAAAATCCTAGCCTTCGCACTATACTCGGCCATCCGGACATATTTCGGTTTAATAAGTCACTCGCAGTTAGTTGCTCGTTAAGTTAAGTTGACGTTAGTTGCAATTCAAGTCAGTTGCAATTAGTTGCTCTTCAAGTTCGGCAACAGTCAGTTGAAATTAATTGCGCTTTAAGGGGACCGAATGGTGAAAATGTTGAAAAAAATGGTAAAAAATACATTTTTTGTTTATTTGCTTTTTAATGACTCTGATTCTTTAGGATCATTTTAATGTAAACATTTTTATTGTAGGAGCAAAATTGACCCCGTGACGTAAGAGTTTAAATACCCCTGCACGTATGGTTAGCATTACTATTTAAAATTTAAAATGCGTTTTTCTCGGATTCCATTTTTTTTTTTACATTTTCCAAAACTTAAAATGCTCCTTACGATGCAATTGTTTTGCTATCAAAGTGAAATTTTGTGGTTAGACTCTCCAATATATGCTAATTCAAATTTGCTATGCAGTTACTAGTCTAAGATACATGTGTTTTTTAAATTGAGATGGAAAAAATAATAGTGATAATTTTTATTTTCAAAAATGAAAAATAAGCCGTAAAATCCCTTTATGAATATTTGTTGCATAGCAAATGTGTTTATTGGAATCATGAAGACCCTAAATCTCAAATTTCAACAGAGAATATTTAAAAATGAATCGCAAGGAGCATTTTTAGGAAATATAAAAAATAGCTTTAAAATATAATTCTGAAACTATTCTACTTATAAACACCAAACTTCAGAGAAACGATTCTATAAACACATAATAATGTGATAAAAATTCAAAACAATCAGATAAAAACTAAAATTAATTTGAAATTCACGAGTCGGTCCCCTTAAGTTATGCATTTTATACTTATTAACCAACTATAGAGTAAAGTTTTAAAAATAATAGTCGATATTATATTTCATTCCCATCGTAGGATCTATTTGTTCGGACCCCGATAGAGAATCCTCCGAAAGTGTTAAGGTTGGATCAAAAAACCTTAACAAGGCCTACACTGGTGAGTTTCAGGTCTTCACGTCAACTCGTTAAAAAAAAATTAGTCAATCTGTAAAATTATACAAATGTCGCTTACAAAATCACCTGAATCTGAAAATTGCGTTCGTATAATAGACAATGTATGATCTTTTAGTCCTTCCCCTTTCTCTTCTCTTGGCTATATCGTATAAGAAAGCTAAAAAGTACTGGATGCGCCTTAACAGTGTTCATTGTATATTTCAAGATGTAAAACTAAGAAGTATATACATCATCTTTCAAATAGTACATTGCAATGCGAGGTTGGTTTTTACAGAATCGAGGACATGATTAAAAACCAAGCCATAGCGAGGTATAATTTCCGAGATTCTCTAAAACACTTCACAAACGTGCGTTGTACATCATTTTTTTTTTTTGCGCGACGGTGTTTTCAAAAATAATAAATAATAGTGAAATAATATTTTTGTTGCGTTCACTATAAACAACCGACTAACGTTAACAGTGTGGGTAACGTTTATTAGTTAAGACTACAGCAGGCTGTGACACCAATCATAAAATGTTGGCAAGTACGAATTTACTGTTTTATATTGTTTCAAACAAAGTTCAGTTCATTTAAAATGCAGTGATTTGTTTAGTATAATGTATATTAACACTTCCTTTTGGATATTTTTTGTATGTACTTTGTACGTAGTATACATAAAGGGCAGTGGTTTTACTTTCCGCACGAGGAAGGTAATATATACTATTACAGTATAGTTATTTAGGTTGGCAACCCCGAAATGTAGGAAGTTGAACTTTCATTCATGGTCGTCATTTGCTCAGAACGCACAATAGCCCAAAAAAGAGCATTTTTGCGCGATAGTGCGTTCTGTCGTACTTACAGCAATGGCGACCATGAATGAAAGATCAACTTCCTACATTTCGGGGTTGCCAACCTAAATAACTATACTGTAATAAAATAACAATACTGTAATATTACAAATACAAACCACGTGTGGGAAGCAAAACCATTGCCCTCTATGAATACTACGTATAATGTATATACAAAAAAATATCCAAAAGGTAGTGTTAATATATATTACACGAAACAAATCACTGCATTTTAAATGAACTGAACTATATTTGAAAAAATATAAAACAATAAATACGTACTTGCCACAATTTTATCACTGATTGGTGTCACGGCCTCCTGTAGTTTCAACTAATAAACATTACGATGACAGGAAAATTCACTAAAGTTAAAATATACTTCCCCCAAAGAAGTCATTACTTCAATGACTGCGATAGAAATTTTTCGGAAGTGAAACGCAAAATCCGCCGTCACGACCGCGTTTATACTCCAGAGGAATATGAGGGCTTCATAAGTAGTTGTTCTCAAGCCAATAAGTTTTCTTTGAAGAAAATTCATCATACGAACATTATACATTTTCAACAATGGTGGCCAATATTTAAAAAAAAAGAAAGTGCTGCCCATACAAAGTATGGGTAAAGGTGTTCCAAAGGAACAAAAACATTATTTTACAATAAATACATTTTACGAATTTGGGTGTAATAGTGACAAGCCTGGAATCGTGATCGGCCGGAAATTCATTGACAACCATTTTCGGGGAACAAGAGTTCAACTTACTGAAACCAAAGCCCCCAGAAATACTGCAAATACCAGATGTGAAAACACACACTGCATACACCAAGCAAAGTACCAATCAATCACAAAAAAAATGGACGATGTAAATAAACTTTATCATTACATTCCTGGTATCCATCGACATTTTTATGATTGATGATTTATTCAAATGGCCTACAACTACAGCTGAAGTAGTAGGAACGCCGATGATGTTCAATGACGAATTTTTTCGGGTGTACTTTTTTTTATAATCACTTCCAAGTAATAAAATGTATACAATATTATTCCATGTATGTAGTTATTTCGCAATAATAAACTTTTTCAACGAAATGTGTCAAATTTAATAAACGTTTCTTCGTTCATTTCGAAAAGGAATCATCTCCAGAAAAATTTAATTAGTTTTCCGGGAAAATCAACAACAAGAAAGTCTTGTAAATCGGTTAGTAAACGTGAATGGGCATGAAAATTATTCAGTAGAAATTTCAGATTCATAGTTTTATCCTGGAGAAATTGAATCAATTTTTTCCCTCTCCTGTAAAATTTGATCAGCTGTAGATGATCCCTTTTCGAAATGACTCATTCAATTACATTTCACTTTATTGAATGCTTCTCTAATCCGAGGAGTTGGGAGTTGGAAGATGTGTGCATATAAACATTTTTAATATAGAAAAAAACGTAGGTAATCAAAACAGCATTAATAATTTTGCTATGAGTTTGATTGAGCTAAATGTGTAGGTGACATGAAAGCATAACTAATTTAGGTGATGGTATATGATCCCTGATTCATATGGAAGAGAGCTGGAACCATGTCAGCTTGCCAAATCCAATTTGTGGTGGAGGTGATAATGAAACCTGATCGCGAGTTTATGACATCACATCAACAGGGGGCGAGTTCTATTTACTATTTTCTAGCAACCAATAACAAAATATACAGCAAGTAAATATCATTATAATTTAATTATATATCACTTTTTACAATCGTAAATTGAATTAGAAGCGAAAATGAACCATGGACACATTGTATTTGGGGCCCGCCATAGCGCAGTGGTTAAGGCAATACACTAGTAGCCGGAAGGTCAACGGTTCGAGTCCCGGTGCAGTCAGGATTTTTAAACTGACCCAAACATTCTGACGGCACTATGGTCCTGGATCGACTCAACCTCTAACGTAAATGGGTAGCAGACGTTTGTTCTGGGGGTAAAGGCGACCATCTTGCTAATATCAAGTGCCGATTGTCCAGAAAAGTGGGAGCCTTAACCTCCTACTACCCCAAGGGCTTCCTGAGGCCTGTAGTGAGATCACTTCACTTTACTTAATCCGTTGTATTTGGAATTATTACTTTCAATTTCGCATAAGGTAAATGCCGAAAGTCCGATTTTTTTAAAATGACACTCAGGAAAAGTCCATGAAATTCTCCAATTTAAACAATTTCCCAGTAAATGATCTGAAGCTTACCCTGCGTTGGTTACTTAATATTTTCGCAGGTTAACGCCACATAAAATAATAATGTTTGAAGATTTCAACATCTAACTCTTTCAGTCGTTTATTCAGATTGGGCGGACAGACTGCCTGAGAACCATGACTCGGAAGATCTATTGCGCTATACCAGAATATTATAGATCAGGGGTAACGAATTGGCGGACCGTGGTCCGGATCCGGACGCTGGGGCTTTGGTTTCCGGACTGGTTAAATATCGAATTAATACAAATTTTTAAAACCGGTTAAACATCGAATACAACCAGTTGTACTAAATTTCATGTCACGATAATATTATTGTTGGCTCGGTTGGCAGTACCGCTTATGGTCGAGATTTGACTGAAGATGAACAGGATTCCGTTTGAAACCTGGTATCGTGAGAAACACGAAATTTGTGAAGTGAGATATTTGAATATTACTCTGACCATATGTTAAGTTTATCATAAACTTATTAATAATTACACTGGTCAACATGATTTTTGTCTCATGAGTACCAATAGTTGTACTTACTGCTGTTTTTTACAGTATTTTCAAATATGTAGGCCCATTCGGAATTTCTCCATCACCCACAATTCTTTTTTTATTTCAATTTCAATTAATGGATCTAAATAATTGTTTTTTAATCAACGTTTTTTCGTCCATTTGTCCATTGTAGAATAAAACCAAATGAGCTAACTCAAATGGTTTCAGCTATGGAAAAGAGATATCAAGGCAACCGGAATCCTAATATGCTGGCCGATTATTGTTGAACCATCAAGAGGAATGTTCCACAGGCGAAATATAGCAGATAATCGTCATTTCTTACTTTCCATGTGAGTCCGAATGTTCGAATATTGTGTAGTTACGAATGTAGAATATATTAAGTATTTGAAATTATAAATGCCTGTCTCTCGGAAACCTTGCGCGATGAAGAAAAACTGATATCATATTTGAATTCAGGAGAAAAAAATACTATCGGAATCACATATTTTTTCTTTCTGAGACAAAAGAAAAGTTTCTTTTTTGTTGCTCAATGTAAGTGGAATTATTAACTTGTGTTACTGTGCTGTATCCTTTTAGTATTTACCATGTGCTTTGTTTAATTTGTAAATAATTCATACCCATAACATAATTTAAATAATTTCCTTATAACATTAGTTACTTAATAAAAGCTTCGTATGTTTACTCAACTGTGGTTCCGGACCTCGACTTAATTTACTACTTTGAAAATGGACCTCCATTAAATCTAATTGGTGACCCCTGTTACAGATGAATGGAATTAAGTCCAATCAATGGTGTTATGTGAATTGTAGATAGTCTTCCGGGTCCGGATGCCAGATTCTACTCCCATGACGCATTCCGCAATTTTTGGTTTGTGCCCGTAGCCGCTAGGAGGGACTACAACCCACCGATTGGCCCCTAGGAGCCTTACTTACTGTTCAGGCTGGGTGGGATTCATAAGCCAGCACCCTGGTGGGCCCCACTAAATCCCCGGAATCACATACTTTCAACTCTTGTGGGTGCGAAACAAACCAAATTTCCTAACATGAGATAAGATGAAGGACTTATTAAAGACCTTTTTTTCTAAATCTCTATTTTCCTTCACAACCGATGATACAATTCCATTTTTCATCATTTTTTATTATTGTAAAATTATATGAAATGACATGAAGAGCAGAAAATTGAGAGTTATGATGGGATGAAAGTCGGGAACGGGAGGGCCCCGAGCATACGGAAAACTCCCGGTATGATCTATAACCAAAACCTCCCTGAAACTACCAGTATTCGAAGCTGGGATCCTAGTCGTGGCAGCCTGCCGTGCTCCCCATGTTTATACCGAGACGGTTTTCAACTTCTAAGTCTGATATCTCCCTGAGGGAGTCCATTGTTTCAGAGTCCCCTTTCGAGGACTACAGTCTAATAAAGCACGAAACAATGTGGGGAAAATGAATCAATAATGTATTAAATGAATAAATAGTCATCAGCATGTCGGGTCTATCAGCCGTTATAGCCAATTGAGGGTCTTTTCACTTTTCAGCGGTTGCCCTTTTACCAGCCGGCTGCTGGCCCTTCACATCCACATGTGTCAATCACAGAGGTAGATGATCAACAGCCAGTGTAGGGGTGACATGTGGTTAGCATGTCGAGTCCCCCAGCCGTTATAGCTGGTTCCTCAACCTGGAGCCGCTACTTATTGTAGCTACCCAATTGCCTCACGATGCTGGGTGGGGCACCGGTCCCATACTGGCCGAAATACCATGAGAAAATTTCTTCCCCCATGGAGACTCGAACCAGCGCAAGTCCCGTAGCTCTGCGCCAAGGCTTCCTACCTTAACCGCTCGGCTACGGCGCGGGACAGCCGTTATAGCCGCTTTTGTCAAACTGAAGCCACTACTTATTGTAGCTACCCAAATGTCTCGCGATGCTGGGTGGGCACCGGTCACATACTGGCCAAAATTCCATCAGAAAATTTCTACCCCCATGGAGACCCGAACCAGAGCGAGTCCCGTAACTCTGCGCCAAGGCTTTCTGCCTTAACCACTCGCTAAGGCGCGGGACTGAGTAAACGAAAAGGTTTAAAAAATAATTATATAAAACACTTTGTGCCACGGAAAACCATTAACACGCTCAGCCAATATCCCAAAATGACCTCTGACTATTCGTTTCAATTCTGTATTTGAGCCCAAAATGACACGGAAAGGCGAAATTATTAACCATGCCTTCTTTCTTTAATCATCATCATCATCATCATCATCATCATCATCATCATAATGCATCATGAATTAGGCATTTGCAGATCTGTTTGGGCCCCATCTAGCGGACTTGTAAGTCTTTCTGATCGGCAATGTCCTTTGGGCTTATATTGGATGATTATTTTGTGGATTCCAGAATTATCTAATCTCTTTTTACATGGTCTAGCCAGTATAATTTATATCTGTTGAGTTTATACTAATTCTACTTCCAATTGTTCAAAAATTTCTTGATTCTTTTTATGTAGCGGCATGTCTTTATTATATGCGTTGATAAAATATCGATTTTCATATTTCTGATGATTTTTGACATTAGGTTTAGAGTTATATTCCAGCTGAAAAACCGTGCATTTTGGCAGTAGTAAGAAATAAAGTGTTAAGATCAAGGAAATAATACTTGAGGTGGATCATGGCGTCGAACATGCAAAGCCAAACATGTAATTGATTATTTTCTCGTGGCGACGTGATTTCTGTGCGACTATTTCGTGCACGATGATCACATTTCCACACGGCATCACTAATGTTTTCCTGTACACAACCAAAATTATAAAAATCATGAACCATGTGATGTAACTTTTTGACCCATTTTCATTTCGACAATGAAAAGTAGACTACAATTCTGCTTCAAATGTTATAACCAGCGCGTAAATTGTGTCTCTCTGTGTATGTGTGAATAATGTCCTCTATTTAAACATAACATTTTTATTGAGATATAGTCGTTGCCTGAATGTTAATTAAAAATTAAAATCTTCCTATATTATACAGGAGTTTCTGTAAGCTAAAGATAGCCAATGAATCGACACATTAGGAAAAATAATTACGTATATAAAAATAAGTCACATGATGAAAATCAATAATTTTTAACAGTTTGAAAGCAGCCGTAAGATCCTTCCAGTAAGATCCATCCATAGTAATTCTGCCCGAAGGCAGGTCCTTCACTGCAATCATAGCATTTTCATGTCATGCTTGCAGCTTTACTAGGAAATTGTACGGGGTGAATCATAAATATGGCTATACGTTTGATCGCGTTGTGTGATGGAAATATTACCATTACAGGAAATATGAAATTACCGGTGGAAAGGCAATTATTAAAATTACAACAATGGAATAAAACAAAACAGTGTAGAACTTACGTCATTAGTCAAAATGGCGTTTAATATGAAACAGCAAATTACAATTGCTGCAAGGGCAATGACGTATGCTAATGATCGTGAGGCCGCAAGACGGGCAGGACGTGAGTATAACGTAGCATTGCAGCCGTCGACATGCTGAAATTAGTGATTGAGGAAGAAATTAGAGCTATTCCTCTAAACATGTATCATAACGCAATGAATGACTTTCCAAAGCGTTGCCAATTATGCTTGGATGTAAACGGCGAACAGTTTGAAGCAATAAAGTCACTTGCTTAGTGGTGGTGTTGTTGTAAGTGATTTGTTTTGTTCTATTGTTGTAATTTGAAGGATTCCCTTTCCAATGATAATATCATATTTCCCTTACTAATAATATTTTCGTCACAAAATGCGATCAAACGCATAGCCATATTTCCGAATCACACTGTAGGTGTGGTAGCTTCCCGTTGCTTTCCACACCGGTGAAGGATGATGATGATGATAATGATAAGGATGATGATGATGGCCATATGATTTCGGGGACCGTTTGGGCCTTAAAGTTTTCCTGGCATTTGTCTTACAGGCGAGGAAAAACCCCGATAAAAGCCTCACCCACAAAAACTGCCCCGACCGGGGATCGAACCAGGGACCGCTGCGTGACAAAGCAGCACGCTACCTCGAGACCACAGCGGTGGACAGTAATTACCATTTCGGAAGTAATTACCTACATGTTTGATATATGCAATGTACTCATTAAATAAATATAAAAAAATAATTTGGTGATTTTATTTTAAAATAGGTAATACGTTTAGTTCATTTAAGATAAAGTTGGTAATACAAAACACAGTGTAGTCTGTATAAGTTATATTTATAATGCTAAAGGTTAGAAGTTCATTGCATTGTAGGAAATATTGTCAGCTGACCGTCACATTGGCCTCTATAGAAAAGATCTTGCTGTCCAGCCAGTGGTGGTAATAAAAGTTATACAGCGCCTCCCACCCGGAGTTTGGCCCTTGAGAATCAACTGGACCATTTCCAGCCATTCCTCCCGCCATTTTCTACTCTTTTCTTTTTTTTCCTGTCGACCCCCTGCCGTTCCAGTTATATAAGTTACAGCAGACATTTTATGACTGGGTCCCAATTCCCCTTCTGCTATATATATGTTGTTAACATCTGTATGACTTATGACAATGACCAACGATACTACATTGTTTATTTTTCGTGCGGAAGGACACATAAAATAGTCTTAATAACTGGAAAAATTTCATATCAGACGAAACAGGTTTTTCGCAGAGCGCTGTGATGCATGATTTGAGGGAAATATGAAAAGGGGGGCTGTGGTTTCTTTAATATCCGGGCATTAATGAGACACGAAGGGAAACCGTTTTATGAGATCCTCTCACACATTGTAGCTTCCTGCACAGTAAAATACAAGACTGCAGTTAAGTACGTGAACTCATGTAGTTTTATTACAAAGAACGCCAAGCTATTCAACCTTCAATGTAGGACACTCAAAATTTAATGCCGGACTTAACAAGCAGTTCGGGAAAGATGAATATTTATAACTCTCTGAAATGGGATCAGAAAAAGATGCACTACTTTTTACTGTTCACCGTTTCCTGCTGAACAGATTTAAGGGGCTTTTACTGATATAGGGCTTATTTGTAAAAATGCGACAATATACAAATTCCCTAGAAATGCATTTTGCATATTCTAGGCAATTTAGCACTGAAGTACAGGGCTATTCAGAAAGAAGCAACAGACTTCAAACGTTTGTTTCTTCCAAACTACAAAAAATATAAATACAATTTCAACATTCCTGGAAAGAAAAAAGTTCAAATTTCACTAGTTTATGCATTGAATATGAGCACCATGTGATAAACGACAAATATCAAAACGGCAACTCATTTCTTGCCACACACGAATCAGCTGGTCTCTAGTTATCGAATTCACAGGTCAAACAATTCGATGTCGCAGATTTTCGAGAGTTTCAGCCATGGGGTGGGGGGTAGAAACACGGAATTTTACGTAACCCCACAGATAAAAATCACACGGGGTTAGGTCTGGCGACCTGGGAGGCCACCGGCGATGAAATTGATCTTCTGCTCCTCCTCTTCCAATCCAACGTCATGTTGTGTCCCCATTTTAATACAAACAATCAACATGACAAGCAACAGCGCCAATGCGGCGTTATCAGAACTTCAAACTTTTTTCTTTTGAGGAACGTTGGAAATTGTGTTTCTATTGTTTGTAGTTTGGAGGAAATAAATGTTTGAAGTCTGCTCCTTCTTTCTGAGTAGCCCTATGTTATCCAACTAATATTATACCACAAGTAGTCCGAAGATATCCCCATCATAAGAGAATGTGTTGTATTGGATAATTGCAGTGAATGGTACTCATCATCATCATCATCATCATCATGACAGCTGCCGCCGTCTTCCGGAAATCAAACGCCATTCATCTCTGTCCAACCACTGATCTTCCTCCAATCCTCTGATAATCATAGCCGCTTGTACACCTTCTATCCAGTTTTCTTTGGTCTTCCTTTCTTCGTCCTTTCCACTGGGCTCCATTCCATAATAATTTTAGGCAATCTTAGCTCTGGCATTCTTTTGACATGGCCATGCCACTGTAATCTTTTCTTTTCTATAATGTCTATGATATCCGGCTCCTCTTGTACACCCATAATTTCCCTAATTTCTTTATTTCGAATTCTATCCAATCTAGACTGTACTTACTATAACAAAAAAAAAAAAGGGAAGAAAGGAATAACGTTTTCTGTCCTGTGGCCATGAAGTTTATTTATATCGTGAAACTAGTAACGAGTTCACTCGACATCTCTGACGCCTACCAGTAATACAAACCACAATGGAAATATTGCTTCAAAAATTCAAGAAAACAGTATCCGTTGTAGATTTCTCCCTGTCTAGATGACTAGATAATAAATACATATTAAATTCATTGTAAATCACAGTTGAGGTTAAGTAATAATAAGTACCTGTTATATCAGTCGTCCTCAATTGAAATGGAATTCTGTAATAAAAAATTGTCAACTAGTTAAAACCACGTAGGCCAAGTCTTTTTTAAACAGGAATATAATTTGGACGACGGATATATCAGGTAAGCTACTCATTTAATATTTTAACAATAAACTACCCAATGACAAAGCGATTCAATAATAGGCATGGACAATTGTCCACGAGGTAACAGAATATCAGGTAGATTAATCATTTCGTTGGAAAGACTGGGTACATTGGCACTTTGGAAGAAGCGGGCAGCAGGGAATTGCGAAAGACATTCGTGAAAGAGGCAAAACGACTTTGGTTTAAAGTTGCCCAAAACTTGTAGATTACAAGAATCGGTAATTGCGTAACTATAAACATGTCCAAATATATCAATACTGCCAACCAGGCTGGATACAAATTCCTCGTCCATGATAGTCTGTAGACAGAAAATGTTCACCTGTTGAAACTACAAATCCTGCAATATTTATCACAAAACGATAATGATCATAGGATGGAAATGTGTGGAAACTTATTGGACATGGTTTCAGAAGAGGCGGACTTCATATTCTCGTGATGATTTCGAACAAAGCTAATATTTTTACGTGAAAGGCAAAGGCAACAAACAAAATCTGCGCTACTAGGAGTCAGGAAATCCATACTATATTGTCTGAGGAACAACTTGAGACGGCTACCTGCTTCGTTTGCATGGAGTTGGGGGGTAGGATTTGGCATTGTCTTCTGGACATGGACGATATTATACCAATGCCATCGTCCCCGTAAAGCAGCTCCTGTGCGAAAGAGAGGGTGAGTACCTGTTGCTGTTTCTTTCTAAAATCCTGTTTCAGATTGTTCCTTTTAGACTACAGTAGTATCCTTACAAACTGCAGGGCCTGATTGTACGGTGGAGTCAGCTCGTGATTGATATATTACATAAAATTCTAATTGATTTAGTATTAATTACAACTTTTCATTCATTAAGGTTTAATTACAACTTTTCATTCACTAAGGTCCAATAAAGAAAAAGTGACAACTCATAATTGGTTCAAATTTTGAACTACGTTTACTACACATTTTCAGTTTTTATTATTAGCTTATGTCCGCATGGCCATGAACCTACGGGTTCGATATTGCCAGTGAGTTAGTTAGTTAGCTAATATGTTTTTATTTCTCATTCTCAATTTTCATCATCATCATAGTACATTCACGAATTTAGGCCATTTGTTGACCTGTTTCGGCCTCAAGAGAAACACCATCCAGAAGTCTTTTGAGTGGACGTCCTGGTCTTCTTCTTCCTGCAGGTTGATATCTTAACATTTGTTTGGGTATTCTGTGATCTTCCATTCGATGAACATGTTGCATCCATCTTGACTTATAATCAGAAATTTTGTTTTCTAAAGATTCCATGTGTAATTCTTCTAAGATGTCTTCATTTTTTTTTGTGATCTAGTAGTGTGTATCCTGCAGTCCTCCGAAGATATCTCATTTCAGCAGATCTAAGTCTCTGTATATCCTTCTGTTTCAACGTCCATACTTCGCTACCATACAAAAGAGTTGGAAGAGCCAGTGTTTTATACACATTCAGTCTTGAATACTTTTGGACTAACTGTGGCTTGAAGATAGAATTTATTAACCCTAAAATTCTTAAAAATTTAGATATTTTTGCATTTACATCCTTTTCTTCTTCATATGAGATATTGCATCCTAGATATGTAAAATTATTCACCTGCTCCAAAATTTTATTGTCCAGTACAATTTTACTTCTGACAGGATCTACACCTTGAAATGCCATAATTTTTGTCTTTTCTGTAGATATCTTTAATCCATATTCTTCTGTAATTTTGTTAAGTTCATACAGACCTTTCTGTAGATTATCTTCGGAATTTGCTATTATTATTTGGTCATCTGCAAACAATAGGGTGTTTAATTTTCTATTTTCTGATATTCTTATTCCAAATTTATATGTTTTGTTCCAGCAACATATTACTTCATTGATATAAATTGCAAAAAGTGTTGGGGATAGGGGGCAGCCTTGTCTCACACCACGATTTATAATTCCTTCTTCAGAAAATCTGTTATTTAATTTAATCTTTATGGTGTTGTCTTTGTAAATATTTTGTATGTTCTGCCGAAGTAAATTTGGTATATTTCTGTCTTCCAATATATTTAAGAGTTTTGATCTCTTGACTGTGTCGAATGCTTTTTCAAAATCTATGAAAGCAAAATTTTAACCCATTAATTTTGAAACGCTGTGTATTGTGAAATTGTGATTTATAGTCTCTGAAATGGTATAGGGAAAGGTGACCTTAATTGGTTGAAACGGAAAAAGTACGGTATAAATTTATCATATGAATTATTTAAATATTCCTGACCGTCATTCGTTCGAAAGACATACACAGTAGCTGCACAACATTATTGTAATAGGATACATTTACTACTTCATTCTTTTTCTTATTCGTAATTTGTAGGATTTTCATCCTGTTTATTTCCTAAATCACTCCTCGGAGGAAAACGTATTGGATGTGCAGCCACTGTTTATCCATCAATTGGCTGGTATTCCCCTTGTTCTTCTCCCGACCATTCGACTATCTTCTCTAGCTCTTTTGCGTAAGTTGGTTTTCTTCCATTCTTTCTATGTGACCTTTCCAATATTTTCCTCTATCTATAATACATTTGGTTATGTCTTGAACATGACATTTGTCCCTAATTTCTGTGTTGTGTATTTTATCAAATAATCTTTTCCCCTTGATAGTTCTTAAGATCTTCATTTCACATGTGTTTATTATTTGTTTATTTTTTGTTGTATCAGTCCTAGTTTCTGCTCCATATACGTTAACTGGTAACTATCGTTTTGTATATGCGGATTTTGCTTTCTATTGACATATGTTTGTTGCGCCAAATTAAAGCTTTTATATATCCTGATATTTGTGCTGCTTTATCAGCTTGTTTCTTTACTTATTTTATTAAAATTTTAGTGCTTGTTATTAATACACCCGACTGATTAAATTCGGACACTTGTTCTATAATTTTTCTTTCCACTTCTAATTTGCATCTTTCTGGTTATTTCGATATTGTTAAGCATTTAGTCTTATTCGTATTAATTTGCATATTGTATTTTCTGGCATTTATATTAAATTGATGTACACATCATGGTAAATTATCTTCAGATTCTGAAAGGAGAACGACATCGTCTGCGTAACATATCAAGTGAAATATAATGTTTCCCATTTTATAACCCAAACGTGGTGGTATGTTTTCAATAATTTTATCCATTATAATATTAAATAAAAATGGACTTAAAGATTCACCTCGTCTGATGCCCTTTGTGAGCGTTGTTTCTTCAGTTTGCTGTTCTTTTACTTTGATTAATGTTTTGCAGTGTGTGTTAATTATATTATTGCTCTAATCAGTTAATTAGGAATTTCATTCCCTCTGAAGATATACACAATATCTTCATGCTGTACTCTATCAAAAGCTTTCTTCATATCGTTTACTAATTCTAATTATTTATATTTTCCCCCTTATTAAATACAATCATACCAAATGTGCGGAAGGAGAAATGTTGGTCGCCCACACAGAAGATGGTCTGAACAATTTTAACAATTCTAGCTTTTATGAAACCGGAACAGGCTTAATCCCTGGATGATGATGACGACCAAATGTATTATTTAACACACACAATAGATCAAGCAACTTACAAAATTGTAGGTGATTAATCAATGTGGCATTCACCTCACAGGTAGATCAAGCATCTAAAAATAATGTTTAATATTTTTTTTAAATTGAAAAGTAATATTCTAGAGAGCAGTCGTGGCCTACAACCATTTATGTAATTAAAGTCACAGGTAAAAGTGATTCCAAAGCCAATAATTTGATTTGGGACTGAAAACTTCAACAGAAAAAAATGAAGCTGCAGAAATGAGGCCTCTTGAAACCTTAGGTTGGATATACAAGATTAAGTAAAACAGATAGCTGTCATTGGAAGCAAATTTAAAAACTGAAATATAATTGCAGATGTAACACATTATATAGAAAGAGACGAAGAAAGCAAGTGTAAAGAATGTATTCAAATAGATTATCGATCATTTATTTTGAGTTGGCCTACAGACAAAGAGGGAGGCCAAGAGAAGGAGAAGAAGATGAAGGAAAAGGATTGGGATTAGAATTTTAAATTATAAAATATAATATATGAATCCAATCCGGCCTTAGCTTTGAGAAGAATCAGTAATAATAAATGTCCCCTGACCACGTTACGAGCGCTGTGCAGGGTAAGGATAATGACAGGGCTGCTGTCTCAGAGCATCTATCCATGCTCCTCTAAGTATTAACCCCTTTAGAGAGGGTTGTTTCCTTTCGACACACAAATTAGAAAACTCTATGGAAATTGCTAAAGCATGTCCATATCTCCTATACATTTAAAAATATGGTTGAGGGAGGTACAGAGATACAGAAACCAATTATCAGGTGGCTACTAATCGGCCACAATTCCGAAGTTCTAGTAGTCTATTATCACAAAAAAAATCATCTTAAAATTCATAATATTATGTATATAATTCTTCTGTAAGTGTGTTTGTCACTCTACTCCTCCTAAACGACTGGACCGATTACACTGGTCAACATGATTTTTGTCTCATGAGTACCATTAGTTGCATTTAATGCAGTTTTTTTATCGTGGTTTCAAATATGTATTCGGAATTTCTCCATCACCCATAGTTTTTTATTTCAATTTCTATTAATGAATTTAAATAATTATTTTTTAATAAACGTTTTTTGTCCATTTCTCCATTGTGAAATAAAATCAAATGAGCTAACTCAGGAGATTTCAGCTATGGAAAAGAGATATGAAGGCAAATGGAATCCTAATATGCTGGCCGATTATTGTTGGATCATTAAGAGGGATGCTCCACAGGCGAAATATAGCAGAAAATCGTCATTTCTTACTTTCTAGGTGAGTCCGTATGTTCGAATATTGTGTAGTTACGAATGTAGAAAATATTAAAGTGTTTGAAATTATAAATTCCTGTCTGTCGGAAACCTTGCGTGATGGAGAGAAACCGATATCATATTTGAATTCAGGAGAAAAAATACTATTAGAATCACATATTTTTCTTTCTGAGACAAAAAAAAAAAAGTTTATTTTTTGTTGCTCAGTGTTATTCATGAAATTATCTGTCTGTGTTTGATTATGTACCTCGAAGATTTAGATCGACATTTGCTCCCTCTACAGCCATTAGGTGTAGGATTTCAGCTGAAGTGAAAATTTAAAAATCGCTCTAGCAGTCACAATTTTCAATGTTTCACAACGAAACTCAGCATATCCCATTAAAATAAACCGAGGAAGGTATTATCAAAAAATGAGCGAAATCCGACAATTAGAAGTGGAGGTTTAATTGAAATCCGAAATTAAAAACTTACCAGCAACCTCAATGTTTGGTTCGTCTCAACGTTTACCATACGATTTAATTAACGTTTAATATTCAATTTATTTAGACGTAGCAACGCACGCCGGGTAGCTAGTTAGCTTATATTCTTCTTCTTCTTCTTCGTTCCAAGGATTAAGCCAAGGCCTGTTACGATCTTATAGAACATTTTCCGTCCAGCGTTTCATAGGACGGTCCAGAGATCTTCGTCCTCTAGGTATATAATTATAAACAGCTTTGTGGATCCGATTTGAACTTACTCTTTCATGATGGTGTTTCAATTTAGTTGGTACTGTTTAATATATTCCAAAATTGGCGTAGCTTATATAATAATCAGAAAATCAGCTTTAAAGGTAAACGAAGCTTAAAGCCACTTTTTAGCGTAAATATTTGTTATCATATGGTACGATTTGTAGGCGGGAGAAGTTGGGTATAGAGATTATCATATGTTAATATGAAGAACGTAGGAGGATTACAATGTTTAAGCTTAGAGTTGAGTTGTTTAGCTGATGGCGATATTCAAGTTAGTTCTAGCTTCGGTCACATGCTGTTAACAGGATTAAAGCTGACACTTTGCCAGAAGCGAGGGAAGAGCTTGGCAAACATGATATGCTCTTGGCACTGACAGGGAATCGATCCCGTGCCCCCCAGCAGGGGATTCCTAGGTCACATCGTAAAATTAAACTACGAGACTCTGTGAGTTGACAAATTTATTTACATCAGCATTTTACTTAACCTATCTGAAAAGAAGAGGATACTAACACTAATATAGTTTATAGTATAAAATAATCCTACAGTTAATAGCTATTTTCTGTCCAGCCTAAGAAAGACACTTCAGGAAAACAAATGGGCAGGTAATCCACAAAGCACGTGACTGCTGCAGTTACTCCCATTCGTTCATGACCAAATCACAGTTCAGTGGAAGCGAAAAAATAGATCATGTACTCAATTAATATAATTACGTATTGCCGCGGTGGACTAGTGGTTATGCTCCTTGCCTCTGGTCCGGAGGATCACGGGTTCAAATCCGGCCGGGGTAGATGGATTTTTTAGGACGGAAAAATCCAAGGAGCAAGTCCTCCGGGAGGGACTTTAAGCCGTGGGTCCCGAGTCTGAAGATTTTCAGGCTCGTAAAAAATCCTTAAGCCTGAATGAAAAGGCCTCTAAGCAAAATTTACCGAATTTTCCCGTCTTAGTACTAGCTTGGTTTCGTAGATGTCAGTATGAGGCGGAACGCTGACCACGGACCACTCAAAATGACATCTATACGAAAACAAGTGTAACTAAATCAATATGGTTCAAATTCTTCCCTGTATGAGGAGAGTGCCTAAATCTCTGTAAAGGGAAAACATAGGCTTACAATACAATACAATACAATACAATACAAAAAAATACGTATTTAAAGCTATTTATGTTAACTACAGTTGATCAGAATACAGTATATACCTACATATTTCTTCGAAGGTCGGAGAGTAACAAAAATTCGCATTTGTTTGAAACTGAACGATTCTTGAGAAGTTGAATGTCAGTTACAAATATGGCAGCTGTCGGGTAGTTTATGTTAACTCGGTTATTTTAATTTAAATGTTTGATTTGAATTAATTTGTTTAATATTAGTAATTATAATTTAATTAGTTTTCGACCTACCATTGTAAATGTTAATACAACCTGCAACATTAAAAATTAAAACGATTGCTGTGTATTAATTTATCGGTTTGTAACAAACAGCTGACAGAATTCGCCTGCACTCTTACACGTGCTACGCGGACTAATACATTCGGAAGTTAAATGTCAAAGTGTGCTTCTTACGTTGGACAGAGAATAGTAGATTTATAAATAACTATATTTACGCGATAGTGCGTTTTGTCGTACTTACAGCAATGGGGATCATGACAGAAAGTTCAACTTCCTACATTTCGGGGTTGCCAACATAAATAACTATACTGTAATAAAATAACTATACTGTAATATTACATATTACAAACAGTCGTGTGGGAAGGAAAACCACTGCCTCTATGTATACTATATACAATGTATATACAAAAAAAATATCCAAAAGGCAGTATTAATAAACATTATACAAAACAAATCACTGCATTTTAAAAGAACTGAACTTTATTTGAAACAGCATAAAATACATATGTATTTCCCGCCATTTTATCACTAAATTTGTCTCACGGCCTCCTGTTATTTCAAATAATAAACAATGCCCACACTGTTAACGTTAGTCAATTGTTTATAATGAATCTAAATATTTCCTACAAAGATGTTATTATTTTACTATTATTTATTATTTTGAAAACACCATGGGGCAAAAAATAATGTACAACGCACGTTTGTGAAGTGTTTTACATAATCCACTCCCCAACATCGCATCGTAATATACTATTTTGCACGATAGTGCATTCTTTCGTACTTACAGGAATGGCGACCATGACTGAAAGTTCAATTTCCTAAATTTCGTGGTTGCCAACCTATAAATAACTAAATATGCAGTAATATTACGAATTACCTACCTAAAGGCTATCCGCTCGTAAAACGATCCTCATCAAAAGAAAACCATGTGACCTGCTCGTTTTCGATTAGTTACGGACACCGACGTACAATTTAGAAGCAATAAGTACGCGAAAAAGTAGTTCCCTTCATTAAATTAAAAATATGTTCTCTGAATATATTTGTTATTCTTCGTGAATCAAAATAATAACATTCAAAACTTAGAAATTATTCTAAAATGTGCCTCATCTATAATTACGTTAAAATAGTTTATTACACATGGATAATGCAACTGAGTCGTACTTCTGTCGATTCTGATGCAACAAAATGGCGGAAGTCTTCGGTTGCTGTGTCGCCATCTAAATTTTTAAAACACGAGTCTGGAGATCCTTTGACTAGTGGTAAATAAAGAGTTATTTTAAATTCATGTCCCAAGTTCAGAGAAACATCTCACCAGCTTTATTGTGGTCTATCTCATTCAGCGAATAAATATCATACATACTTGATGCGTACTCCCTGTCAATGTGACAGTAATTGTGGCACGAATGGCGGAAGGATACAATTGACGTTTGTTTACGTTAGGATCACTCTAAGAGCGGATAAGGTATAGGGCGGGAAGCAAAATCATTGGTCTTTATGTATACTATGCACAACTGATTTACAAAAATATATAACAAATATAGTGTTAATATACATTATATGAAACAAATCACAGGATTTTAAATTAACTCAACTTTATTTGAAACAATATAAAACAATAAATTCGTAATTGCCGCCAATTTACGAAGGACAGTGTCACGGTCTGCGGTAGTCTCTACTAAATTATATTCGGCATTTACCATATACACATTGGCCAGACTGCTAACGTCAATCAATTGTATATAACTAACTAACTGGCACTGTCGAACCCGTAGGTTCATGGCCGCGCGGACATGAGCTCTCCAAATATCCCTATCCTGAGCCAATGTTTTCCAAACATCCCCTGTATAATCTACTTCCCTCAAATCATCGTTAATGTTATTCTCTCACCTCATTTTTGGTCTACCAACTGGGCGTTTTCCCTCTGGTCTTCCTACAAGAAGCTTCCATGCACGTCTTTCATTGCCCATTCGTGCCACATCTCCTGCCCATCGCAGTCAATTGTATATAATAAATGCAAATATTTGCAATAATATTATTTTACTATTATTTATTATTTTGAAAACACCATTGTGCAAAAAATAATATACAAAGCACGATTTTGAAGTGTTTTGCAAAATTTCGGGAATTAAAAACTTCGCTATCGCTCGGTTTTTAACCATTTCCTCGCTTCTGTAAGAACCACTTTCCAATCTCGCATGGTAATATGCTATTAACTGAGTTTCTATAGTGCTTTTATAAAAATTGCAGCAATGGTGTTAACCCATTCGCCTCAAAAGACGAGGTAGACTCGCCGGCAGTTAAATGGCCTCCAACTCAGAAGACGAAGTACACTCGCTTAATTATGCTGCTACATATTTTGTACATCCCTTGGCAGGTAATATTTTGTTAACATTTATGAATAGTAGAGGAATGTGTTTTGGCCTTCATCCTTATTGTGATCTCAAGTACCGTTATATTTTGTTTGTTCTTAATGTCTGAAAATGGACAATATAATTTACAGTAACTTAAATCTGGTTTCTGAGGAAATGCATTGAGCATTTATACCTGAAGCGAATGTGTTAAAACAAAGTGAATCATTTACTGGGCACTAAATACTGTATACCCGATATTTACAATATATGACCCTCTGCGTTGAGTACTCACTGTGATGTCAGACGTTCCAATCACACTTAAATCAAGCCTCTCGATGCTTAATATTAAACAGCGTTTACCATTTTATTCCATCTGAATAACGATTTTCTAGAGTTCGGATTAAATATATATAATTGATAGCTATGATATTCCAATATAAACAATATTTTTGGCTTCGAAATAAATAACAATAAAACAAAATATACGATCACACATAGAAATTCATCTTCTTCTTCACTTCACGGGCTAGGCAAAATGCCTGTTCCGCCTCACAGTTGTTCTCTCCATCTTTTCACTGGCCTTCCTACATTCCTTGAACCTCTTGGTTTGTAGTTAAATGCTGATTTTGGTAATCTTGTTACATTCATTCTTTCTACATGTCTAAACCACTTTTCTCTACATCCATTGATTTTATCATTTAATTGATATATATATTTAATAGAAATTCATTCGATAATGAAAATAAACAGTTATTGACAAAAGGAGGAAATTTTGAAGAAGTGGCTAAATTCAAATATTTAGGAAAAGGAACTAAAAAGAAGGATATGTAGAATAAAAATTAAACATAGGGCCAATTCGGAAAATGCAAGATATTACCTTTTTCAGAGACTTTAGCCATCCAAAATGTTCTAAATAAAAACATTAAACTGAAAATATATAAAACTAGTAATTCTCCCTGTTATATGGGTGCGAAACATCGTTTCTTATGTTAAGGGATGAGAAAATACTATATGTAAATAATAACATATATAAACTTAAAACAGATAGAGATAATTATATAAGATTTATATTAATATAAACCACTTAAATTTGAATGATGGAAATTGAATATATTCTTATTATATGCCGGTAAGTCCACCGCTGTGGTCTGGAGGTAGCGTGCTGCCTTGTCACGCAGCGGGCCCGGTCGGGGCAGTTTTTCTGGGTGAGGTTTTTATCGGGGTTTTTCCTCACCTGTAAGACAAATGTCATGAAAACTTTAAGGTCCAAACGGTCCCCGAAATCATATGGCCATCATCATCATCATCCTTATCATTATCATCATCATCCTTCACCGATATGGAAAACAACGGGAAGCTACCACACCTACAATTCCCTAGTAAAGCTGCAAGCATGGCATGAAAATGCTATGATTGCAGTGAAGGACCTGCCTTCGGGCAGACTTAACTATGGATGGATATACCGGTAATCATTTATATATTTGAGAATAGAGTTTTCAGGAAAATTCTTATTATATAGAACCGGTAATCATTTATTTATTTGAGAATAGAGTTTTTCAGGAAAATTTTTGGACCAAAGAGAGACAAGTGAATGGAGAAGACTCCTTAACAGTGAACTACATGATCTTTATGTAAAACCAGATATGATAAGAACAATTAAGTCTCTAAGACTGCGATGGGCAGGGCAAGTGGCATGAATGGGTAATGAAAGAGAATCATGGAAACTACTTGTAGGATAATCTGAGGGAAAACGCCTGGTACATAGGCCAAGAATAAGGCGGAAGAATAACATTAACCAAGATTTGAGGGAGATAAATTATACAGGAGATGATTGAAAAACTTTGGTTCAGGTTTGGGATGTGTGGAGAGCTTATATCCTCGCGGACATGAACATACGGATTCGATAATGTCAGAGAGTAAGTTATAGGGTTTGAATTGATACGCTGTAAAACGATTTTAAGTATGTCGACATTGTCCCCGAGTAAGATCTTCAGATAACAGATATCTGCATCGGAGATAGTCTATCGAAGTGCAGTGCAGCAAGACATACCGTAGTGTAAATCGGGACATACCATTTGCAAACAAATTTATTTTTAAAGTAGTTTGATTTTTTTTTCTTCTCCAGATCGACTTAAAAACAAAATATCTTAAATAATTTAAAGCCAATTCTGTGACTTGACAACTCAATAGACCACTAACTATTGCTGACTAAATTAATTTAGATTCAATTGCTTGCGAAATAAGAAACTTGCTTCAGAAGAATTCAGCACACATTTGTTTGTCCTGGATTCGAGGATACTCCGGATATACTGGGAACGAAAGAGCAGACAGTCTGGTAAAATCTGCCCCCAATTTAACAAGTATACCTCGTCTGGCTTAACTTTGCAACACATTTGTAGAAAGAGACAGATGTGCTCACCTCTCTCGCTCGCACCAGCATTGTCGGGGTTTCTTCACCAGATGTTAATAGGAGTAAGAGGAAGACGAAAACTGACAACAGGGTGGGTTCTTTCTCTGTAACTGGGCGAAAGCGGTCAAGGATTAACCCTTATATCTCCATATCTCTCTTTGCCAAGTTAAGTCAGATATACAATAGCTATGACTTGTGTCCTCTTTCTTATGAAGTGGGAAATCAAGCAGTACATTAATGCTAAATGGTATATACTGTGGCAAAATAGTGACAAGGGTATCACAACTCGAGAATTATTAAATGCCCAAATATAATTTCCAGTTTCACATTAACTTAATTTTTAACCGGACTTAGAAAAGTTCTGTCATCATCATCTTCATTCATGGATTAGGTCTGTTGACCCGTTCCGACTTCAGCCCATCTCTTTCTAGGTCTGCCCACATCTCGGGTGCCTTTAGGTTTGTATTTTGTTATTTGTTTTGGATATCTGTCTTCATTCATTCTGTCTATGTGTTGCTTCCATTTTTGTCTATATGTATCCATTTTATCAGTTATTGCAAATATTTCAAGTTCCTGTCTTATTTCTGTGTTCTTGATTCTGTGTTCCTTAGTGCACCCTTTAACAGATCTCAAAAATTTCATTTCTGCCGCCGTTATCCTACTTAGGTCTTGTTTTTTATGTATCCAGGCTTCTGAACCATAGAGCAGTACCGGTACTGCCAACATTTTATAAAATTTCAGTTGGGTCTCTCTTGTTGTAGAAAAGTTCTGTAATATTTATATTAATTCAAAATATTATCAAATGCAAGTTGTAAGTGTGGAGAAGAAATTCAAACAGTCAAACATGGTTTATTTAACTGTCCAATGTAGTGGTTTGAACGTTACAAACTTGAATCATATTTGAATGTTCTTCAAAAAGATTATTACAGTCCTCTTCATCATATACTCAACAACGAAAAATATTATAATTATTTCATTTATTTTGTAAATAGTGTTCATTCACAACTATCATTTAATTTTACTCTGTTCATCTTTATTATAATAATCTTATGAAATTGTACATTATTCTATTGTTTTATGTTAATTTACTTCATAATATTACAGAATTTTAACCCTCATATACCGGAAGGTAAAAAAAAAAGTTTTTCATGTGGATATACAGGTTGTCCACAAAGTCCTGTTACCAAAACATTTAACTTAGCTCGTAAACTATTTGAGATACAGATATGCGGTTTCTTTGCAACGTATTCTACATCTCTCAAAGTTTTGTTTACATTTGTTGCAGATTGTGATTTAAACGACAATGACGACACCACAGGAAAATACCCAATGTGTGTGGTGGTATGTTGAGTCTGGTAAATCACCAGTACCCCCATGTCCGAATGTTATGGCGGTTAACATGTCCAGACACAAACAAAGTAGCTTCACCAGAGAACATCACTCTCTGCAGGTACTCATTGTCTTCATCAATTGCGTTCAGCATGGAATCAGCAATTCCCGCACACCGAGGGAAGTCAGTTGGCAGCAACGCTTCCATAATTAGCACTTTATAAACCTGAATATGTAGTCGCTTATGGAGGACTTTACGAATGGTTGATTTTGGTAAATGCAGTTCCCATCAAGAACGACGAACCTATTTCTGAGGTCTGAGTTGAAATGCAAGTTGCACATTGTCGAGATTCTTGGGTCACACCTGGTCGTTCACTCCGTGGTAAGTCCATTACACTGCCAGTCTCAGAAATGTCTCGGTCCATCTAATTATGGATGATTTGGACGGAGGATCTCTTCCATATTGCCAGCGGAAATTTCTCTGAACACTTACTGGTGATTTACCACACTAAGCATACCACCATACACATTGGGTATTTTTCTGTGGTGTTGTCATTGTCGTTTAAATCACAATCTGCAACAAATGTAAACAAAACTTTGAGAGATGTGGAATACGTTGCAAAAAAAAGCATGTCTCTGTCTCAAATAGTTTAAGAGCTACATTACATTGTTTTGGTAGCAGCACTATGTGGCCACTCTGCATAGAAAAGAAACAGTAGAGTGAACCCAGAATCACGCAAATTCGAATAATTTAACATCAACTCATTTCATGCGTGTTTTTAATGTTTAAAATATAAATTAGTGAGTATTCCGTTTTATGATGTGGTGTCTTGGAGCAGGCCCTGACATTGAGCTGATCTCTCATTTGGGGAGGCCCTCCATGTCCTTGTGTGGTCAAAAAAAATGTGTGTGTTATCCACTTCCTTACCTACTCACTGGCAATATCGAACCCGCATGTCCATGGCCGCGCAGACATACGCTCTCCATACATCCCTATCCTGAGCTAATACTTTCCAATCATTCCCTGTATAATCCACTTCCCTCAAATCATAGTTAATGTTATTCTCCCACCTCATTCTTGGTCTACCAACTGGGCGCTTTCCCTCTGGCTTTCCTACAAGAAGCTTCCATGCAAGTCTTTCATTCCCCCATACGTGCAACATGTCCTGCCCATCGCAGTCTACGAGACTTAACTGTTCTTATTATATCTGGCTTCCTATAAAGACCATGTAGTTCATTGATATGAAGTCTTCTCCATTCACCTGCCTGTTCATCTCTCTTTGGTCCAAAAATTTTCCTCCGATCCGATTGAGGGTCTTTCCACTTTTCAGCGGTTTCCCTTTTACCAGCCGGCTGCTGGCCCTTCACATCCACATGTGTCAATCACAGAGGTAGATGATCAACAGCCAGTGTAGGGGTGACATGTGGTTAGCATGTCGACTCCCCCAGCCGTTATAGCTGGTTCCTCAACCTGGAGCCGCTACTTATTGTAGCTACCCAATTGCCTCACGATGCTGGGTGGGCACCGGTCCCATACTGGCCGAAATACCATGAGAAAATTTCTTCCCCCATGGAGACTCGAACCAACGCAAATCCCGTAGCTCTGCGCCAAGGCTTCCTACCTTAACCGCTCGGCTACGGCGCGGGACTATTTTCCTAAGTACTTTATTCTCAAATATTTGTAGTATCCACAGCTTTTTCATTTCTCTCTCTTTTCGTTTACACAGTTTTTCTTCTTGTTTTACCTCTTTGTTAACTTTCTGTTATTCTCACATATAGACACAAGGACAAGACACACACCCAGACCCAAGGTGGAGATTAAAAATCCCCTCCCCCGCCGGGAATCGAACCCGGGACGCCGGAATGGAAGGTAGGGATACTACCGACTGTGCCACGGTGACGGACTCTTAAAATCATTCTGCCGGGAGGTCGTGTCATCTAAACTAAGTTAATGGAATGGTAATAAAAGTTTTACCCTGAGTATGTGACGTATACGATAATAAAATATTAGTTACGTCTTTATATGCTTAGGTAATAAACTTTAATTATTTACGGCGAAAGCTTGTAATAAACAAACTTTACCTCTTGTATAAATACACTTAAGTTCACAACTTGCAAGTCTGCTCTGCAGTTTAAATTAAACGGAGTATAATGCCCAACACAAAGTTAGGTTTGTTCTCATAATAGCTTGGTGTGGAAACACTGCCGTTGAGTTGACCCTAGGTGAATCCAAGATAGACGACGCTGACCTTTACTGCTTCTAGTACAGCAATCTCTACTTCCAGGTCGTTTCCGGGGGACCTTAAACGACTTCACGTTATGGTCTTTTGTCTATCTATATAAAAGTGGGGTGGAATGGGGAAAACAAATTTAGAAAGTGGTAAAGTGCGAGTGGAATTGGATCTTATGACGACGCTCCCGTAAGATCGTAATGACCACAACAGACAGCTCCCTCGCTTTAACAAGAAATAATGAAACCCCATACCGAGATGAGGTGGCTACTACTGACAATGAAATTGTGATCCAGTGCACTCGCCTAATGTTATTTCCTGCCGCTATATTACGTTCATTGCTAATTTTACTTTCCTGTTTCATCATTCAGTCAAAAGTATTGCAGGCTGATGGTTACGCAAATGCTATATTAAAATTAACTTCTTGTCCTTTTTCATATTTATTTTCGTCTGCTTGCTTTACTGTTTCGTTTGCCTTCTTTTTCAACTACTAATACTATCACTACTACTACTACTACTACTACTACTACAGGGCCCATTCTTCGCCTTATTTTCTCGTTTGTTTCTTCTCCTTCCTCTCCATTCTTCTTCTACCCTCCTCTTTAAACATATGTCCCTTCTTGTTTTGTCTTCCCCTTTCATCCTTTTATTCTATATTTATGATTTTCCATTTATTTGGATTTTTGGTAATCTTTTCTCTTGTTCTCTCCTTCCTCTTTTTGCTTCTTCCCCTCCTCTTGACCTTTTGTTCCTTATTTTTCCTTCTTCTACTCCTTGTAGTCTACTTTATAAGTTTTCTTCCTCACATTCTCCTTATACTTATTTTTCCCTTTAACTTATTTATTTTATTCTTCTTCTTTCTTTTTTTCTTCAACTCCCCTTTCAGTAGACTTCAAATTTGTGAAAGGTCTGATATAGGAGAATACTTTCATTTCTGTTCCATAGCTCATCTCTTTACTTCTGATCCTAAATATATTAAATTGAAAAAATAAGTAAATGTATACCTACTAACTTCATATCTGTTAGATTTAGCTTATTGTTAATATATGTAGAGTGGCGGAGCAAAGTGATCTAAGTGCCAAAATAATTATTTTAGGAAAAAGTGAAAATTACATGCGAAATATCGTATAGGACATATAGCATGCACCATCTAATGGCGATTCTTACAATTAGTAGAATTACATTTTGGGGTTAAATCAAAGAGCGGTGCACTGGCAATGGGACATAGACCAATTTGGATTAAAAAAGTTAATTTGGAAAATTTTGGCACTTAGATCACTTTGCCCCGCTACTCTACATGTATATATAATTGGATATTTACAGTGGGCGCGTGCCTGCGCGCGCGAGTAGACTTTACATGGTTGATACTGGGCTACTGAGCTTAACTTTCCTCTATTGTTCCAAACATTAAGTTGTATTTTATTAATTATAACTACTTTTTTGCCCCTCTAAGATACTTTGGTTTCATTTGGCTTATTTAATACATTTAATAAAACATGGGAAAAAATAATTTGTGTCAAATTACACAACAATTTTTATTAGTTGTTTCTCACTGCTTTCCAATACATTTAAATAAACTTAATAAAAACTGAGTTTCCCAATTTACGAGTTCAAAACAATAATTATTTATTTTATCTTAGAAGATATGTAGTATGTTCTGAAAAAAAAGTTATAATATCTATTGAAGAAGTAAAGTTCAACAAAACAAGAAAATATTTTTTTGCGCGATGTGCGTTTTGTTGTAATTACAGCAATGGCGACCACGATTTAAAGTTCAACTTCCTATATTTCGGGGTTGCCAACCAAAATAACTATAAATCAGATCATGTCATATTTATTAATTAAATAAAAATAAAACGTAGTTTTATTTGCTTTTCATATTTATTATATCATTCAGTGACAGCTGTTTCGGTACACTGTACCTTCTTCAGACATGTTAACATGTCATGTCATATTATCTGAAGTGATGTTTTTGATAAACAGGCGAATAAGCCTTTGGCTAATTCCTTAAAATAATTCATCAGATTAAATATCCATCCATTGTAATTCTGCCCGAAGGCAGGTCCTTCACTACAATCATAGCATTTTCATGCTATGCTTGCAGCTTTACTAGGGAATTGTAGGTGTGGTAGCGTCCCGTTACTTTCCACACCGGTGAAGGATGATGATGATGATGATAAGAATAAGGATGATGATGATGACGATGGCCATATGATTTCGGGGACCGTTTGGGCCTTAACGTTTTCCTGACATTTGTCTTAAAGGTGAGGAAAAACCCCGATAAAAACCTCACCCAGAAAAACTGTCCCGACCGGGGATCGAACCCGGGTCCGCTGCGTGACAAGGCAGCACGTTACCTCGAGACCACAGCGGTGGACTGACATTAAATACAATAGTTATTATTACTTTAATACAATGAAGCAAGCAAATTAAACAAACCAAGCAAATACTCCCGCACATATAGGCCTATGTATTTTTTATTGTCGTTGAAGCCATAATGAGAAACTATCAAATGAATTGAACATTTAAAAATTGGACAACTTCTTAAAATTATTTCCGAAAAAACTCTTATATAGGGTGTAAGAGGACCTCACCGACAAAATGATAGGTTATGCAGAGAGTATCATTTTTTGTGAAGGAACATATGTTCGCAAACATGTCGTTTATGAATTATGCGCAAATGAAGGTGTTCACTCATAAGGGTCGGAATTGTATACAGGCAATTGTACACATATAATTTTATTGAAAAAGTCATCATCATCATCTGCATTCATGGATTAGGTCTGTTGACCCGTTCCGACTTCAGTCCAACTCTTTCTAGGTCTGCCCACATCTCGGGTGCCTTTAGGTTTGTATTTTGTTATTTGTTTTGGATATCTATCTTCATTCATCCTGTCTATGTGTTCCATTTTTTGTCTATATGTATCTATTTTACCAGTTATTGCAAATATTTCAAGTTTCTGTCTTATTTCTGTGTTCTTGATTCTGTCTTCCTTAGTGCACCCTTTAACAGATCTCAAAAATTTCATTTCTGCCGCCGTTATCCTACTTAGATCTTGTTTTTTTATGTATCCAGGCTTCTGAACCATAGAGCAGTACCGGTACTGCCAACATTTTATAAAATTTCAATTGGGTCTCTCTTGTTGTTTTGTTATTTAGTGATCGTTTTATCGTACCACATATTCCCTGGAATTTTGCTATTTTATTATTTATATCATTATCATAATTAAATTAAATGTCACATCCTAGATAATTGAGATGGTTCACCTGTTTTATGATTTTGTTTCCTATTACTATTTTCGATCTGATTTGATTTTTCCCTTGGAATGCCATTACCTTAGTTTTTTCTATGGATATTTTGAGATTATATTGTTCACATATATTATGTATTTCTTCTGCTGAAGTTTATGAGTAAGTTATTTTTTACTAGTAGAGGTTACCAGTCTCTAGCCAAACCCCTCTTCCTTTAGGGCTGGGAACTGGAATTTCGGAGAGTTCGTCTCCTAGAGAAGTTGCCTTCACTACGGCTTTGGGGACTTCTCTTCTCCCCACGTAACCCTGTGGACGGGGCCCTACCCAGGTACTACCCACTGGGCGAGTGGGATCTGGAGCTCACAAAAGGGCAGGGGCGCCTACTCCCTGGAGTGGACCTCTTGAAAAAGTCATGTTTTTAAAATAAGTGTTCAAAGAGTCGACCCTGTGCCTCATTTGCATGTTTGATAACGTCGCAGCAATGATCGGCCAGCACGGCCAAGCATGGCGGATTAATTTTTACGTCGCGTCGTCAAAACACTTAGTGTTTGAACACTTATTGTAAAAACATGTATCTTTGAATACAATTATACGTGTACAATTGTTTGTACTCAATTCCGACCCTTACGGGTGAATACCTTCAACTGCGCATAACTCATAAACGACGTGTTTGCGACTACGATATATGTTCCTTCACAATAAATTATCCTCTCTGCATGGCCTATCATCCTATTATTTTGTCCAGTTACACCCTGTATATGAATAAACGTCAGAGTATGTATACTATAGTATATTGCGGTACAAGTGTGGTAAAACTTGATACAGATCGAGGAAAAGTTTAAAAAAAACAAGGCGCTTGCGCTGAGTTTTTTTTTTTTTTTTTAATTTAAGAGATTCCGTTATGTGTTTATCACATGAGTATTGCATACTATCTTTTTACACTATGTGTATTTATTTTAGTAATTAAGATTTTAGCTACAATAATAATAAATATAATTGAAGATACAGGTGAATCGGTTATATGTGTTGCTATGGAGAAATAATACGGTAAGTACTGTTGGTCATGTCGCCATCTTATATTTGTTAAAACTGTAAAACCAATTTGATTTGGGATTTATTTCTGATTATGAAGAAAGTTTTAGACGATGTGTGCAGTGGTGATCAAATAAAAGAGACTTGGAAAGCTGGATGTGATGAATTAATATCGAAAATAATAAAAATTGCAGTATCACTATCAATATTTCAAAATAAATGTTTTCATTTACCGCACTAGTGCTTTTGGTCATTTTTAAAGTATTGAGATTTTTTTTGTTTCCATAGCAACCAAGATTGTATGCGGGAATGTCAAATTATGATACACTTTAACAATAACAGTAAGTATACAATAGTTACATAGTGCAAAAAAATATCATTTCTTACATGTTATGATCCATCCATCCATAGTAATTCTGCCCGAGGGCAGGTCTTTCACTGCAATCATAGCATTTTCATGCTATGCTTTGCAGCTTTACTAGGGAATTGTGGGTGTGGCAGCTTCCCGTTGCTTTCCACACCGATGAAGGATGATGATGATGATGATGATAATGATAAGGATGATGGTGGCCATATGATTTCGGGGACCGTTTGGGCCTTAAAGTTTTCCTGACATTCGTCTTACAGGTAAGGAAAAACCCCGAAAAAACCTCACCCAGAAAAACTGTCCCTACCGGGGATCGAACCCGGGCCCGCTGCGTGACAAGGCAGCACGATATCTCGAGACCACAGCGGTGGACACATTTTATGCCATGGATTTAAATGTATGGACTATAATATCAGTGGTTTAAGTAACTTGATATCTCTGTTATTTATGTGACTTATTTTGAATCTGTAGAAAACGAGATTTCATATTTCAGTGTGTCATTAACATTCGGTATTCAACATAATTGAAAGTGATTAAGGGAATTGAAATGATACTAATGAGAGAGCTAGATGAAAGCTTTGCATCTATTGATTTTACTTTTTGTATAGGCCTGCTCTATTTTTCAGTCAAATCGGAGACAGGAAGAAAATGAAAGACTCATTAGTAAGAATATTTTATTTTTCACGAATTGAAATGTCTTTCTTCAAATTAATCTTGTTAGTTAATGATGTTCATTTTGCTTCGCTTTTTCTATTCAAATAACTTTCTATATACTGTAGAGAGAAAAAAAAGTTGCAAGTTCCTTTACGCATTTTTCTTAGCAAATATTATGCACCTTTGAACTGAAGTAAAAAGTTAATTTAACTCTACGCCCATAAACAATATAAATAAAACACCTACATTACAGTACAATTTTTGATGGAATACAGAGTGAACGGTAATTACACTGACTATTTAACTCATGCCACAAATGCTAGTCAATGACCAATTACGTTTCAATGAATTTTGTTTTACAACCAATTACAGTCGTGTTTCACCTCGCTCTTTATCGATTTCTCTTTATCAGCTCCTGCTTTTGTGATAAAGAAAGCTCCTCCTTTTTAATGTTCTGAACAGGACAGAACATTATTTTTCTCTAACAAATACATTGAGTATAGCAAATAATGAACAGATTCCTTGATTTTACTGAGTTGTTTACTAAAAAAATAAATGAGTAACCCGTAATGTTGATTATGATATATAGTTTGATGTGTTTAATTATTTCTCCACTTGGGTACATTCTTACAATATTGCGATCTTATTTGGCAATAAATAATATGATCAAGCAGCAGTGAATGAACATAACCTCACATTTCTGATTTGTTTTCAAACATCGCCGTTTACATTAAATACACAAATATTTTAGAATAACTGTAGTGAATAAACAGCTTAATTTTATTCGTTAAATACTCCTAACAAATGCCACTCTTGATTTCCACATTCTCTACATAAATTCACTCCTCACTTCATGAGTCGTGAATTTATCGATAATTTGGAAATCACTCGAGGCATTACTTATGACAAACTTCAGGGACTGATTCCTGAGTGGAAATTAAGGAAAACAATTCCTATAAACATGTGTCCGCAAATGGACGATGTGCATGCAACGACAACAAATCGTCCGGCACAAAGTACATAGCAAAATCACATTCATGTCACAACAGATGTTCAAAGTGGCCTCCATGGAATGCAATGCACGCGTTCACATGTCCTATCATGGATTGCGTCACTCTTTCGCATGTTCCGACCTCTCTCCGAATAGCGTCACAGGTGAAGTGGACACGCTTTTGAAGGGTATGCACATCAGGAACTGGTTTAGCATACACAACGCTTTTCAGATGCTCCTAGAGGTAAACATCCAGGGGGTTTAAGTTCGGTGACCTAGCAGGCAATGAAACAGGACCTCCGCGTCCAATCCAACGTCTGTGGAAGATTTTGTTGAGGTGTCAGCGAACTGTAATGTGGAAGTCGGGTGGCGCTCCATCATGCAGAAACCACATCACCTGTCTTATTGCTAAAGGTACATTCTCAAGTAAAACAGGAAGAGTGATAACAAAAATAGTGATAAATAATGTAATTATAGGCCAACTTCAGAATTTTAATTATTTGGGATAACATTTAGGTAATGACAAAAATCTAGATAAACACACTAAAATACAACTATTCAATTATCTGTGTGGCACAATTAAACGTACTTTATTGAATAAAACTAGAAAAGAAACTATTTTAAAATTTTACAAAGTATTGGCAATTCCATCTCTTATTTATGGATGCGAAACCTGGACATTAACAAAGGCAGATAGTAAAAAAATAGAGGCTGCAGAAATGAAGATATTGAGAGCAATAGCAGGATACCAAAGGACCGATAAAAATAAAAACGAAGATATAAGAACAGAATTTAATATATTCAATCCCTGTGAAAGAATAAAATACTATCAAAATGCTTACCTTCAGCACGTATTACGAATGAATGAACAGAGCATACCAAGAACAATGTATAATTATAAACCAAAAGGGAGAAGATTTTTGGGAAGACCATGGAAGGACCAATTCGACCTATAATGAGATCGGAACAGGCCATTGGCTTAATGCTTGTTGTTGATGATGAACAGGAACAGTATCGTGCAGGAAGCCCAGGCACGTTTCTCCGTTGAGGCGTCGTGGAAGAATAACTGGTCCAAGTATGTGGTCGCTAACAATCCCTGTCCAAACATTGATGCTGAACCGCTGCTTCAATCACACAATGTCCAACACACAAAAAACACACTCCAAATGGTCCGAGAGAATTATGTCATTTATCAGTGCCATCTACCGTGGAAGCGATGCATTTATGAACCCTTATTCATAGGGCATTTCCCTCCATTTCCAGTCAGAAATCAGTCCCTGCAGTTTGTCCGTGTAATTAAAATTCACCCTGTATGTGTGTACAGGCCTATAAATAAATCATAATCGTGAACAAACCCGTTTTAGGCCCTGTGACCTGCGACGGTAAACCTAACGAAGGTAGTCTTGATCTTTCCATCGATGTTTTGGTCTTCCTTGTCACTATGTCCAGTTGGAGTATATTGGAACGCCAATTTTGGAAGTCTATTTCTTTCCATTCTTCTCAGATGATTTTTCCATTCTTGTTGTTATCTTTCTGTATCTTAATCTACACTTGGTACTCCAAGTTTTTCTCTGATAATAGTGTTCCTTTGGTGATCCTGTCTATTCATTCATAACAGTGAACGTGATAAGCGCATTTGGCTTACTCTAAGTTCATGAGAATTTATTTTATTTAAAAATAAATAAATAAATTATATATATATATATATATATATATATATATATATATTCCATAGCCGCAGTTTAATCTTTCGCCTAACATATAGGCCTTACAATGGCACAGCTTGTCGGGAGAGAGATCTTAGCTATTGATCACATACGTGCTTATTTTGACCATACAAGGACACAAAGGACCTCCCGGAATTAGGGATCAGCTCATGTCGGGGCTTCCTCCGAGACAACACAACATCAAGACGAAACTCACCATTCTCATAAACATCCAAACTAAACATGGCGAATCTGGTGATTATGATGGCTAGATGAAGTTCGGAGACCCTTTGGGCCTTAAATGTTTCTGAAATTTGTCATGCAGGTAAGGATAAACTACCGAAAAAAAATCACTTAGGAAACTTGCCCCGACCGGGGATCGATCTCGGGCTCGCGACACTATCCCGAGACCACAGCGGTGGACACAAGCACGCACATACACACACACACATGTATAGCCGAGTGTTATGCCCCAAAATTCACAGGCTTCATAAATACATTGTTCATTGGGCCCATAATTGATAGTGTTATAGCCCGGAAATTATAATTATCAAAAGAACGTTATTAAATGTAATTATTTGTCTATAAATATTTGATTCATATAATTATTAGGGCTTTTTAGGCAGTTTAATTAATAGAAAATGCATATACAAGATGTTACCGAAATGAGTGCAGATTTTCGTGTGGTGGTAGGGAACACCCAAACAAGTATTTTAACAAAATGAACCTTGGGTCGGAAATGCATTGTTGTGGGTCTACAGAATAAAACAGCACTTAAAATTGTTGAACACATTGTTGTTTAGTTATTAATTCTAAGAAAAATGGAAGGTATTACAAGTTATTTTACAGTAATTGTTGGAAATGGCGACCATTGCATTGACCTGGACGCATAGCTCCGCGCATCTCACCTCGAACTGATAAAATCTAAGAATCATATCTAGATGCTCCCTGATTTGCGCAGCCGCTGCCACGATCCTTGCTACAAGCTGTGGAGCTGTCTGTTCATCTCTGTTTGGCCTAAACATTTTCCTAAGAACTCTATTCTCGATTCCGATTGAGCGTCTTTCCACTTTCCAGCGGTTGCCTTTTTACCAGCCGGCTGCTGGCCCTTCACATCCACATGTGTCAATCACACTCTATTCTCGAATACTCATAATATTCTTTCCTCCCTTAAAGTAAGAGTCCATGTTTCGCATCCATATTATATAACTGGATGAATAACTTTTTTTGAAAGGGTTGAGCCGAACACTTCTTCCACACTTACTTACTTACTCACTGGCACTATCGAACCCGTAGGTTCATGGCCGCACGGACATAAGCTCTCCATACATCCCTATCCTGAGCTAATGCTTTCCAATCATTCCCTGTATAATCTACTTCCTTCAAATCATGGTTAATGTTATCCTCCCACCTCATTCTTGGTCTACCAACTGGGCGTTTTCCCTCCGGCTTTCCTAGAAGAAGCTTCCATGCTAGTATTTCATTCCCCATGCGTGCAACATGCCCTGCCCATCCCAGTCTACGAGACGTAACTGTTCTTATTATATCTGGCTTCCTATAAAGACCACGTAGTTCATTGTTATGTAGTCTTCTCCATTCACCTGTTTGTTCATCTCTCTTTGGTCCAAAAATTTTCCTAAGTACTTTATTCTCAAATACTTTTAATCTCCTTTCCTCCCTTAAAGTAAGAGTCCATGTTTCGCACCCATATAATATAACTGGTAGAATAATAGTTTTATATATTTTCAGTTTAACGTTTTTTGAAAGGAGTTGGGACATCAAGAGTCTCTGCAATGCATAATAACACGCATTTCCAGAATTGAGCCTATGTTTAATTTCTTCGTTAGTAACTTCAATTAGTTTTCCTGTAAATCTTAGTGATCTTAGCGTGGAATATGGGGAGAAGTTCTATCAAAACATCCAAGTCTTGGAGGAGAGATATCAAGAAAGATGTTACAGACAAATGCTGGACTCTCCAACGCGACTGTCTTCATCACTCACATAGGAGATGACCATACAATTGGAGTTTTTCTCATGCAATAATTGTGATGACTATGCTGCTTTCTCTTATGAATTGAATCCAGTGCCACTTTGTATATGTTTATATTATGAGTTCATATTGTTTTCACACTGTTCTTGATTTCACGTCTGATTTCCTGATTTTTTTATTTTTTCGGTAGGACGTACACTATCTAAAACACCACAGCCAATCTAGCAAATCCGTTTCGATATTCATTTTCAGCATCCTAAAGTCAACCTAAAATGACCTAGATCTGACTGGCACCAAAATAGTTGTTGACCTGTGCAATGAAGAAGTCATTGCTCTGGAATAACATTACATAATTAATTTTTTTGCAGCAGATTAATTTTTTAACACTAGTTTAAATGTAGTTTGAATATACATTTTTGTTAAGCAGAATTGAATGTAATTTTTCCATGTTAAAATACGAAGCATAAAAATTTTAATAAAAGACATACTGTATACTGTTCTTCGTAATCCTTCTGTAACTTTTAATACTGTTAATTACAGTTTCATTATTTAATTATTCATGTTTAACTTTGCACTGCGACATCTCAAAATCCAGTATTGTTTGGTTTGAAAACGAACAATAATTTTTGTTGACTATTACTTTCAATGGTAAAATACAAACCACGAGGAAAGAAATATTAGATTCTGTTCTTTTTAACTTATTAAAATTGTTAATTATATTGTGATTCATGCTGGACTAGTTCCATTATTTAATTTATTATTTCTGTATAGATAAAAATGATAATTGAACTATAGAAATAAAAAGAAGAATAACTGTTGGAAGAAGAATCTTTAGTATGTTGAACTCAGTGTTATGGAATAGAAATATAATATACAAAACTATGTTTCAAGTTCTGTTACAAAGCACTTTATTATACGGGTCCGAAATCTGGACAGTAAGTAGAAACCAAGCCAACATGATGGTAGCAGTAGAAATGTTTTTTTTCAAGAAGGGATAAGGTCAGAAACAGCACAATAAGGGAAATTATGCAAGTTGAAAAAAACATATTAGAAAAAATAGAAGAAAGATATTTGAAATATGGAAACTCATAAGAATGGAAGAAGAGAGAATACCAAAGAAGATCCTTAATTGGAAAGTTAATGCAAGAAGTGGAAGAGGCAGAATTAGAAAACGTTGGATAGATGGAGTGAGGAGAAGTATGGAAGCTAGAAGATTTGAGGGAAGTAGATGCTTTAGACAGGAATCTGTAGCGACAAATCACTTTGGGTTGAAGGAGAAACACTGTTTTGAGAATATTATTAATAAAAAATCTATTTAACTTTGCACTTCTAATTCAAAACCAAGTACTTGTTGGTTAGTCATGTCTGGCCTGAAAAGCTATTCATATACACCTTTATAAGAGTCGGAGAGTTCTATAGGGGCTTGTGATAAAACTGAATACAAATTATGAATTACGTACCACGCTTTAGATGAGAACACTTTTTATCACATAAGTAATAGTCTAATATTTGCGGTCATAGAACGCGAATAAAACGACTAGAAATATGTTATATGTCTACAAGAACACAAACTAGTTTGGAAACTGATGCGCCGTTCTAGTGGCTATAGAGAACATTCGCCAATTTATTCTCGGAATGATAGATAGTCTTTTCCCTTACACAAGTGCCAAAAGCAGATGATAGATTGGCTAACACAGCGTACAGAAAATTACGATGAGGGAGAAGGAAAGGGACAGAGAGAGCTTCGGGGGTTAAACTTTTACGTATTCACAGTCTTTTCCAGAACGATAGAAAGAGAGACCTAAGCACAAAGCGCTAACTAAATTGGCCCCAGAGACCATATTTTCTAGACTTGAATGATAAATCTAATTTAAACCCAATTGATTTCTTTACACTTCCACACCAAGACCTTACAAGATTATGCAGGTTTATTAAATCTTTTTACGTTTACAGTTTTACACTCTCTCATATCATCTAGCCACATTACTACATTTTTTGTCTAAAGAAGGAAGGAAAATATTATTTATATCCTGTTATTAGTTACCATACAACTGCACAATTAGATAATAAAGGCAGATTTATTTTTTTATATTTACAGTCGCTTTAACATCTAAGGCAGTTTATCTAGTAACCTGAATGTTTATATTGCTGTATTTGTTATCTGTTTTTATAAAGACAATTTATTGATTTCAATTTGATTAAGAGAAATTATGAACGTAGAAAAGGATATTGTACAAGAGATTGAAGAAATCCAACTAATATGGTATGGGCATATAATGAGAAGAAAGGACAAACAAACAAACAAACAAAGAAGTATTGAAATGGATACTTCTTTGAAAAGGGAAACATGGTAGACCAAAGCCAACGTGGATAAAGGGAATTCAAGACAACATGAAGAAGAGAAGTATGAAAGAAACAGGCACGCAATACCGGGAAGTGTGGAAGAAAAAAAAATGGTTGAGGATACCTGTGTATATAACAGAAACAATCCTAAAATAATAAAAAAAAGGTCTAATGATGCTATGAAATAGTGATTGTGATAAAATATTCCATGGTAATGAAAACCCAACCCAGATTTTGTTTTGAAAATGAAGGTAATCACAAGAAGAAAATTAAGTCAGGTTCATTGGCATCGGGAATTGAACTCCTGACTTCCGAATACCAGTCTCGAACAATAACGTTTGGTAATTTACTCGTTTGGAGGTGATTCACCGAAGTTGGAGTCGTGTCCAGATTGGACTAGGGAAACGATATCAAGAGTGAAGACAAATAAGCGATCTAAGTGAAACCGTCAGCGAGTATAAAGGACTGAGGGATTAATAATTGAGAAGCAAAATATTTTATTAGCAACAAGATATTTCTGAAGAATTGTTGAATTTTGTGAAGTAAATAAAGGGAATTTGGAAATTTTCTGTGAATATTTTATGTGTCTATTCAAATAAATTCCATCGGAAACATATGCACCAATAAACTGGTAAAAATATTTACGGAAAGGACGGAATTTTAATTAACATAAGCTATTGAGTCGCGCGTAGAAGTGAAGACCCAGTTTCTTAAAATTAACATCACAAATGTTTACATAACATTTCTAAGTATACTATATTTATTTTAAAATAATTAAATTATTCCACATTTGCTTCTAATAAAGTCTCTTCCTTCACAAATTATTTTATTACAGTTCTTCACACTCGCTGACGGCTTTACTTAACACATTCACTTGGCTTCACAGTTGGGTTATGTTTACAGCTCCATACACTGACCGGTAGATCCCCGCACCTGCGAGGATAGGAAAAATCTGAAAGACAATCTAGAATTTTCTCGAGTGGAATTCTCGAGAGTCAAATAAATGATTCAGGGGTTCACGTACCTGGAAAAATATTTCTTCAGAAAACACTCTTGGAGAGATCGTTAGTTGGTTGCACACGACTTCAATCTAACTCCTATTGGCTGATAAAGGACCCTGATGCCGCTCGCGAAATTCAAAGACGCTAATTTGTGCAAAGCATCACAATATGTATAAACATGTAAAAATCATTTAGTAATTTTACAAATAAACAAACATGGGTAACTAATAGAAATTAAATGGACATAACAAGTTTATGTAATCGGTACTTATCCCATTATAACGTTAATTAAAAGTAAATTATTTCACTCTACAAGAAAATTAATTTTTAACAGCTATGATGTAATTTGCATTTCATTTTGTCAGCCATGATGCAATTTGTGTTTCATTTTATCAATTGGCAAGTACTGATTAATCAGGTTTCATTTATTTATTTGCTAAGTAACAATCAAATAATGTTGGCTACACATTCATAAATGTGAGTTTATGCAATGGTTTATAGTCAATTAATTTAATATTGGGGCATTCTTATCTGCCCTACATTCACGACGCTATTTTACAATATTATAATGCAAATGTTGTAAACAAGCGATCAGAATGAGATCATAGGTTCTGTTTGCAACACACAATATAACATTTGAAGGGATCGGCTGTAAAACATGGTAACTGATACATTTTTGAAAATTGAGTTGTAGCATATAAACTGTGATATGTGACCTCCTGAAAGAATTTGGTGCACGCAGTTTTTACATCCGTCAATAGATAGGAGACGTACTGTCACGGTAAATAAAACTACATGCACCAAATGCTTTCAGGAGGTCACATATCACAGTTTATATGCTACAACTCAATTTTCAAGAATTTGTCAGTTACTTTGTTTTACAGCCGAGCCCTTCATTTTTAAGTATAGGGCTATTCAGAAAGAAGGGACAGATTTCAAACTTTTATTTCTTCCAAACTACAAAAAATAGTAACACAATTCCAACGTTCCTAGAAACAGAAAAGTTTGAAGTTTCGATCACGGCCGCAATGATGCTGTTAATTGAAGTAGCGATCACGATCGCATTGGCGCAGTTGGATTGATATGAGGGGGAGCAGAAGATCAATTTCATCGCCGGTGGCCTCCCAGGTCACCAGACCTAACCCCATGTGATTTTTTTTATCTGTGGGGTTACATAAAATACTGTTTTTATCCCCACTATGCCTGACACTCTTGAAAATCTGCGACATCAAATTGTTGAGGTTGTGAATTCGGTAACTAGAGACAAGCTGATTCATCTGTGGCAAGAAATGATCCACCGTTTTGAAATTTGTCGTGTAACACATGGTGCTCACATCGAATGCATAAAATAGTGGAATTTGAACTTTTCTCTTTCCAGGAACGTTGGAATTGTGTTTATATTTTTTGTAGTTTGGAAGAAATAAATGTTCCTTCTTTCTAAATAGCCCTGTATTTAAATCAGTATAATAATATTAAATTAACATCGTTTCCATCTAGTGCCATAAGAGTGCGCCTATTTAGTAGGAGGTACTTACATTTATAAACCAACAAAATATTTTCGCCGAATGTGCGGGAAAACGCTCACTGTTTTTACAAAGAGACCTAAAACAAGTTTGGGGAAAAGAATCTTATATACTCAATCTAGGATTTAAAGAGAGATCAGGGCTTGCTTGGTTTAGGTTAGGGGCATGGAGATTTTTAAAAATTGGCGACGATCACGATATGCGAATATGTCCAATGTGCGGGAGCTTTGAAGACGAGATACATATATTAGGAAAATGTAACGATTTGGAATATTGGAGGCGTCAGTTATTACCGAAAAGATTTCTAAATTCAAATCGTGAAAGACTGGCATGCTACGAGTTATTCATAAGCCCAGAAAATTTCATAAATTTGGGTAAATTTCTGGACAAAACGCGGAAAATAAGAACAACAATAATTTATGAATAAATAGATATGTTAACAAATTGCAATACCATTAATTCTTAATAATTCTACATAACTTAGCTAATGTATAATGGAATTGTATTGTTATGTAATTGTAGTATTGTTGTGTTTTTGTTTTAAGTATATTATTACCAAACATTAACTTATTGTAACGGACTGTCAACAGCACGTACGGCTTACTGCCCGTGCGACCCATATTTGTAAAAACATTTTATGTAGCCTAATCTTGCTTTTAGTCTAATAAAGTTCTTATGTAACTTACTAGTAATTGGGCCACTTTATTTGTTTATAACGTTAAAATACAAAAATAGGTACCTGATATAGCATTTTTTAACCACTTGAAGTTTTTTTAAACATACGTTGATTTAGTTGAGGACGCCTGCTATTTCAGGCACCTATTTTAATATTATAACATTATATTGCATAACCTCAACGGTGTTTTACAATGAATTTTAGAAATATTTATTTATTTATCTACTCAATGGTGTCAATTAAATATAAAAATCATAGTAAATGGTGGGAATTAATTTAAAAAATGGAACCTAAAGAATAAAATTTGACAGGACTTCATGAAGGAATTAAAAAAGTAGCGTCACAGGTAGTAAAGAACAGCAGAAAGAGATTTAATGCTATATTACGATGCGAGGTTGGGAAGTGGTTTTTACAGAATCGAGGAAAATGTTTGAAAACCGAGCAATAACAAGGTTTTTAATTTCCGAGATTCTGTAAAACACTTCACAAATGTGCGTTATACATAATTTTTTTTTGCGCGATGGTGTTTTCAAAATAATAAATAATATTAAAATAATAACATATTTGCGTTCATTATAAACAATTTTCTAACGTTAACAGTGTGGACAAGGTTTATTAACTGAAACAACAGGAGGCTGTGAGACCAATTAGTGATAAAATAACATGAAGCCGCGAGACCAATTAGTCATAAGAAGGCGGCAAGTACGCATTTGTTGTTTTATATAGTTTCAAATAAAATTAAGTTTATTTAAAATGCAGCGGTTAATGTTTCATATAATGTATATTAACCCTCCATGGTATCTTTACCTTGTCGTGGTGGAGTGGCTTGCGTGCTTAAATGATCTTGGGAGCTATGCCGGCGGTAGCATTGCTGCCGATAGGGTTACCCATGCCGGACAGGTCGAAGGTGATAAGCCAGACGAAAAAAGTACCTTAGGCGAAAGAGTGACGATCTTTCACCGTAAAAATACAACCGTCAAGAAATGCGGACATGGGTTCATCTGGGGTAAAATTTTCCGGAGTTCAAATAGTCCCCCATTCGGTTCTCCGGGCGGGGACTACTTCAGGGAAACCATGCCAAAGGCTCAAACACAGGGACATGTTCCTAGGAACATGGAATGTTAGGACTCTATACAATAGCGGGGCACTAGAGATATTAACGCGGGAATTAGATAAATCACCCTTGGATATAGTCGCTTTACAGGAAGTTAGGTGGCCAGGAGAAGGTAGTCAAGAATTAGGAAGCTTTGCATTTTACTATGGGGTGCAGAAAGATCTGCATTTGGAACGGATTTTTTAGTCAGAAGGAGGATCCTATCCGCTATCCGAGATATTAAATTTGTTAGTGATAGGATATCATACATAATTCTAAAGGGTAAACGACATGATTTTATAATTGTAAATGTACATGCCCCCACAGAAGATAAAGATGACAAGATCAAGGATGAGTTCTATGAAGAATTAGAATGCTTATTTGATAGCCTTTCACGATATCATATGAAAATTGTCTTAGGAGATTTTAATGCAAAAGTGGGGCGGGAAGATATATTCAAACCAACAATAGGCAAATTCAGCCTTCATGAAGATAGTAATGACAACGGGGTTAGATTAGTCACATTTGCCACATCAAAGAATCTCATTGTTAAGAGCACACCATTTCAGCATAACGATATTCATAAATACACGTGGACGTCCCCAGATGGAGAAACTCGGAACCAGATAGATCATGTATTAGTGGATATACGCTGGCACAGTAGCATCATTGATGTTAGATCAGTTAGAGGGACAGACTGCAATTCTGATCATCATCTGGTCAGAGTGAAAATCAGACAACGGCTATGGCTTATGAGAGGAACGAACGCTAAAGATGATTCTGTAAAATATGAATTAAAAAACTTGAAAAATGATGAAATGCGGCAAGAATACCAAATCAAAATTGCTAATAGATTTGAAATACTGGAATCTTCAGATGACAATGTGGCAAACGAAGAAGAAACTGATATAAATAAAGAATGGGAGGCTATAAATTGTCAGCATCTGAAAGCATTGGTTGTTTAAAAAAGAGGCAAAACAAGAAATGGTTTGATGAGGAATGTGCCGACATTGTAAAGAAAAGAAAGCTAGCAAAAATGAAATGGTTACACGAGCCAAATGAGGTAAATTTAGAGCAATTGGGTAGTGTTAGACGTGAAACCACCAAGTTACTAAAGAGTAAACAGAGGGAATATTTGAGAGAGAAGATTAATAATCTTGAAATGAATGCAAAAAATAGGAACATTAGAGAATTATATCAGGGAATTAGTATAGAGAAGAAGGGGTTTCAGGCTAGAACAAACATAATTCGGAATGAAAATGGGGATATGATTGCAGATTCTAGGAGTATATTAAATAGATGGAAAGGTTACTTTAATCAGCTATTAAATGTACATACAGAACAGGGCATTGAGGAGGATAAGTTACAGACAGCAGAAATGCTAGTCGCAGAGCCAAGTGCATTAGAGGTTGAAATGGCGATTGAAAAATTGAAGATGTATAAAGCATCAGGTTCAGATGAGATCCCAGCAGAACTGATAAAATCAGGATGAGAAAAATTGATGGACAAGATACGCTGGTTGCTTAGTATGATTTGGAAAAAAGAAGCTCTTCCAGATGAATGGAAAGAATCAATTATCATACCAATTTATAAGAAAGGAGATAAAACTGATTGCAACAACTACAGGGGCATCTCATTAATTTCAACTTTGTACAAAATTCTAACAAATATATTAGTAAGCAGACTTAGTCCCTATATTGATGACATTCTAGGAGATCATCAATGTGCATTTAGAAGAAACAGGTCTACAACAGATCAGATTTTCAGTATAAGACAGATTTTAGAGAATAAATGGGAATATAATGGTACTGTACATAAACTATATGTAGACTTCAAAAAAGCATATGATTCAATTAAGAGGGAGAAGTTATATAGTATCCTGCTGGAGTTCGGAATTCCTAAAAAGTTAGTTAGACTTATACGAATGTGTCTAAATGGCTCAAAGAGTAGGGTGCGTGTAGGCAAACAGTTTTCAGACACTTTTGAAATCCAGAATGGGTTGAAGCAACGAGATGCACTATCTCCTCTACTATTTAATTTTGTACTAGAGCATGCCATTAAATCTTTAGAGAATGAGGAAGGCTTACAACTGAATGGTATTAATAAGCTGTTAGTTTATGCTGATGATGTAGTACTACTGGCCGATAGCGAGGAGATACTAAAGGCCAACACGCACACACTATTGAGTAACACTAAGAAATTAGGACTGGAAGTAAATATCAGTAAAACTAAATATATGGTCACACGTAGAAATTCAGTATATAATGGAAATGGACAGCTAATGACAAATGAGGGACATTTTGAGGAAGTGGCTGAATTCAAGTACCTAGGAACAATAATCACAAATAGGAATGAGATGCACAAAGAAATTAAACATAGGCTCAAATCTGGAAATGCATGCTATTATGCATTGCAGAGACTTTTGATGTCCCAACTCCTTTCAAAAAACGTTAAGCTCAAAATATATAAAACTATTATTCTACCAGTTATATTATATGGATGCGAAACATGGACTCTTACTTTAAGGGAGGAAAGGAGATTACGAGTATTTGAGAATAAAGTTCTTAGGAAATTTTTTGGACCAAAGAGAGATGAACAGACAGGTGAATGGAGAAGACTACATAACAATGAACTACATGGTCTTTATAGGAAGCCAGATATAATAAGAACAGTTAAGTCTCATAGACTGCGATGGGCAGGACATGTTGCGCGTATGGGGAATGAAAGACGTGCATGGAAGCTTCTTGTAGGAAAGCCAGAGGGAAAACACCCAGTTGGTAGACCAAGAATGAGGTGGGAGAACAACATTAACTATGATTTGAGGGAAGTAGATTATACAGGGAATGATTGGAAAGCATTAGCTCAGGATAGGGATGTATGGAGAGCTTATGTATGCGCGGCCATGAACCTTCGGGTTCGATAGTGCCAGTAAGTAAGTATAATGTATATTAACACTACCTTTGGATATTTTTTTATATACATTGTATGTAGTATACATAGAGGGCAGTGGTTTTACTTCCCACACGCGTGTTTGTAAATGTAATATTACAGTATAGTTATTTAGGTTGGCAACCCCGAAATGTAGGAAGTTGAACTTTCAATCATAGTCGCCTTTGCTGTAAGTACGACAAAAATATATTTTAAAAGAAGCCCATGTTAGGAATATTCTAATCTCTTGTAGTAGGAGGTTCCAGAGTCTAGCAATGGATACAGAAGTCTGTAGAATTAGAATATTGAGAAGTTCTATGATGTGGAATGTCAAGCAGGAGATTCTTGTTGAAACGTACACTCAAATTGTGATTGGTAAATAGGAGATGAAAGCGACAACACATATAAGTAGTTTGGTGTAGAGCAGGGCTGCGGAACTAAGAATGAAGGGGGAGTTGTTATGTTATACCCAGTCCACTTACAGTTGGGACGGAATAGAGTGCCATAACTTGAAGCGTGTTTGATATATGCTTGGTCAGAAGCGGTTGGTTACCAATATAAAATATATGCTCATTAATCAAATAATCACTATTGCTATAATTTGAATACTGTACTGTTTATCGGTAAATACATTATTTCTGAAGAATGTAAACATATAATTAATTGTATTTATTTTTGCAAATGCCCCAGTATTACGAACTGCTGGTTTTCTTAGGGCTTAAAGGACCTTCGGGACTTGGAAATTTTGGTAGCATGAGGCTCTAGCCGAGCGTTAGTATGTGGATGTATTAGTTATAAAGGTATACGTGTTTTCGAACATAAATAAATGGATTCTTAATTTAAATATTTTATTTATAGAGTATAATGATTACAATAACCCTAAGTATTCTAACTCTAAATAACTAATCTAAGCTTATATTAAGAAAACCTACATTCGAACTTTCTGGGGTTTGAGAGAGGGAGATGGGGGATTGTCAATCTACCCTAATTTACATTTTAATAATTAAATATACTAATTCCTACACTTTGAAAAAAAAAACAGTCTTAAAATATTTATGATACTTGACTACATTGCTAACTGTTCCTAGAGAATTTGTTAAGAAAAATGGTAGCAGACTTACCCATCAGCACACTACACAGACAGACCGAGTCCCTTACATTGCCAGGGTTAAATACTGAGCTTTGACCTACATCTCCCCTAACTGTACTAACATTCCATAGTCTAAATGCAGAGATTTTACAATTAGCGTTGAAAACTTTGTTCTGCCATAATCAAAACTCTGTCCTGAAATATAATATATCTAAGTGCTTTATTTCAACAACGTTTTATTTGAATAATTAAAATAATCTATGAAATAATTAAATATCTATGTAAAATACTCTATGTATTCATAACACCAAGGTTGTCTTTCGACATTCCTGGTGTTCTCTCCTGGCATGATATGATGGATGATGATGATGATAGTGGTGCGCCAGGAGAGTCCCTAAACCTAAGCTTAATCTAAGATGAATATGAATGATGATGATTGCGATGGCCATATGATTTCGGGGACCGTTTGGGCATTATAGTTTTCCTGACATTTGTCTTACAGATGAGGAAAAATCTCGATAAAAACCTCACCCAGAAAAACTGTCCCGACCGGGGATCGAACCCGGGTCCGCTGCGTGACAAGGCAGCACGCTACCTCGAGACCACAGCGGTGGACTTGTATATTAATATAATAATATATTATTCTTAACCAAAAACCAGGAACGAAGAATAAAAACGTCAGAAATGAGGTTTCTGAGGAGTGTGGCTGGCTATACAATAACAGATCGAAAACGAAATGAAAATATACGAAGTGAACTAAATATATTCAAACTATTAGATAGAATTGCACAATACAGAGATGAATGGATGGACCATATCAACAGAATGGATAACAATAGAATTCCAAAACAAATTCTTCATTACAAACCACTAGGACGAAGAAATGTTGGAAGACCCAGCAAAAGATGGACAGACCAATTCTAACATGAGATCGGAACACACCTTAAGGTCTAATCCTTGATGCTGCTGCTGATGATGATTACTCTAAACATAAACTTTTAATGCTTGTTTTGTCTCACAGTTCGATGATATCTGACATCTTCCATTTTGCATTAGTGTGTCTGTATTAGGTTGGATTGCTGTGTTAATTGATATATCAATTAAAATTCAAAATTATAATAAATCCATGGGAACTATTTAGAGAGTTTTTAAACCATCTTCAGTACAAAGGCATACATGAATAAGAGCTTATAAAACCTTAGCGTGACTAATGCTTACCTATGGAAGCGAAGCTTGAATTATATGCAAAAGAGATATAAGCAAAATAACAGCTAGCGATGACAAGAACAGCTGGATACACAAAGTTAGATAAAACGCAGATATCCTTCAAGAACTTCAATACACTTCGGTTATGGACCATATAACTACATATATAAATAATTGGCTACAACACCTTCAGCGTATGGATCGACCTCGCGTCCCTCGTCAGATTTTGAATTATCATCCCTGAGGAAGGAGATATTTGGGAAGACCACTCAAAAGATGGTAAGAGACCGTAATGGGCCACCAGGCCCAATAAATGGAAGGTAGATATTGATGATGATGATGACTAAGATGCAATACAGAGTGCTGTTTTCAATTATTTATGAACGCCTAATTGTTTTAGTTTGGTTCTTTGTAGAAGGAACTTTTCATATCTTTATGATGGACTAAACATTAAAATCATCAAATTATGTACGTGCTGAATTTTTAGTATGATCTTTTAATTAATAATAATAATAATAATAATAATAATAATAACGACAATAATAATATATGTAATATGATAATCAACTGTTTATTAATTACTAGGGCATTCGATAAATAATGGCACCACTGTCGTAAATCAGCGATTCTAGTGGTAACCATTGTAATCTTATAGTATGTTGTTGAACAGTGTTTGTTGTATGAATTTGTAAGTATGAATTTGTTGTGTGAATATTGAAAGTCTCGAAATAGAAATATTTTGTTAATACATCCACTGTTTCTCACATTAAGTAAGTAATACCGTCGCAAAAAGATGTTCAGTAGAATTTATTTAGAAGCTGCTATTGGGAAGTACTCGAACATCTACTAAATTCACCAGACAGGAGCTCTTGTGACTATAACATATTCTCAAAGATCAAAGAACTTCTACGATGCATTCGATTTCAATGAAGAGTTCATATCGAGAAAGTTCAAGATCAATCATATGAGGGAGATACCCAGAAATGGTGCTGCAGATAGAGTGCGTCTTATTTCAAGGATTTGGATACATAGTTGACTTGACATGAGACTATAAATGAAGTTCGTAATGTCAAAAGTAACTAAATATTTTTTTTTTGTTATAGCAATGTTGCTATTATTTATCGAATGCCCTAGTATTATTTCTCTTCGTAAAAACCCAGAAACGTTATATTTTCATAAACTTGATGCGAGTGCATTTGAAATGAACGTTCATGTTGTAATGTGCAATGCAACTAAAAGACACCGGGATGCAATAAACAAAGGACTATGACAAAATATTCCATTTCCCATGTATTATGGAAACAATACTTTGCTTTAGGTTTTGACACCGTCATGTTTGAATATCACTCACTTTACTATGGAGTGCAGACAGTCCAACAAGTGGATGCTAGGAATAAGCATGCGTCGACTCTACTATCGACAACGCAGTGGGGTACTAGTAGAGAAAGGATGGAATGGCTACTGGAGTGGTGGAAAAGAAGCGCCTGTCACGAAGCAGACATGTAGTGTAGAGGTACGTATAATTTTGAACAACACAGTACGGAAAAATGTATATATATATGTATATATATATATATATATATATATATATATATATATATAATTCTTTTGTACATGTGTTGTCACTCTCCTCCTCCTAAACGACTGGATCGATTACCATTCAATTTTTGTTGTCTGTCTGATTGGCCCCTTGGACCCCCTAAACCCACTAGGTGTAGGAGGAGTTCACATGAAGTGAAATTTTAAAAATCGCTATAGCAGTCACAATTGTCGATGTTTCACAACGAAACTCAGTATATACCATTAAAATAAACCGAGGAATGTATTATTCAAAAATGAGCAAAATCCGACAGTTAGAAGTGGAGGTTTACCTAAAATCCGAAAATAAAAACTGCCAAACGACTGGACCAATTTTTATGAAATAAGTTGTGTGTTTGAGTGGGTCCGTGGGTCGTTTAAATTCACAATTGCACTCTCTAAAACCATTAAGTGTAGGAGTTCACCTGAAGTGAAAATTAAAAATAGCTATAGCGGTCGCAATTTTCGATGTTTCACAGCGAAACTCAATATAACCTATTAAAATAAACCGAGGTAGGTATTATCCAAAACTGAGCAAATTCCGACAATAAGAAGTCGAGGCTTACCTGAATTCAGAAATTAAAAACTGGCTAGCAACCGCCATGTTTGGTTCGTCTCAGCATAAACCATACAGTTTAATTAACCTTTAATATTTTATCTATTTAGGCACAGCAAGGCACGACAAGTATTAGCTAGTGTATATTCGTTTATATATGTAAACGAATGTATGTCTGTTGTCCTTTATAGACTTCTAAACCGTTCAACCGATCATCGTGAAAATTTATATATACAGGGTTTCAGATGCGGCGAGTGTTTAGCCATTATCCATTATGTTCTACAAGCATTAGGTGAAAGAGTTCACCTGAAACGAAAATTTAAAAACTGCTCTAGCGATCGCAATTTTCGATGTTTCGCAACAGAACTTGGAACATCCTGTTAAAATAAACAGAGGTATGTATTATCAAAAAAAAACAGCGAAATCCGACCGTTAGAAATGGAGGTTTACCTGAAATTTGAAATTAAAAATTTACTGTATCAACCGGCATGTTGGGGTCGTAGCAGTTTTTACAATATAATTAATTAGCCCTCAATATTTAATTTATGTAGGCGTAGCTGAACATGTGGGGTATTCCCTAGTATAACATAATAGGGATTGATTAGAAAACAGAAACTTCCTTCGCTGATGCAATAAAGAATTCTAGCACAAACGATCAATCCCTGCAAGAAGATTTACTAATCGCATTGATATAATATTTAAGTAATATTTTTACCTCAGTTCAGCCCCTCTCATTGCAGACAATTTTACGTGTGCCACGTATCCCGGACCTCACAGGCGCACGGGTTGTTGAAAGAGTATTTATTACTCAGCATCACACAATACTCTACCTAGGATTTAAAGAGAGATCAGGACTTGCTTGGTTTAGGCTAGGAGCATGGAAATTTCTAAAAATTAGCGACGATCACGATATGCGAATATGTCCAATGAGCGGGAGCTTTGAATACGAGATACATATATTAGGAAAATGTAACGATTTAGAATATTGGAGGCATCAGTTATTACCGGAAAGATTTCTAAATTCAAATCGTGAAAGATTGGCATGCTACGAGTTAATGGTAAATCCAGAAAATTGGATAAACTTGGGTAAATTTCTGGACAAAACGCGGAAAATAAGAACAACACTCATTCATGAATAAATACATATTATCAAAATGCAATACCATTAATTCTTAATAATTCTACATAACTTAATTAATGTATAATGTTATTGTATTATTATTTAATTGTAATATTATTGTTTCTTTATGTAATTGTAATATTATTGTTTTCTTTTTGTTTTTTCTTTATACTATTACCAAATGTTACTTTATTGTAACGGACTATCAACAGCACGTACGGCTTACTGCCCGTGCGACCCATATTTGTAAATACCATTGTATATATCTTACTTGTACTCTAATAAAGTCCTATTACTACTACTACTTTTTTGAACATACAACGTGAACATCCCAGGATGGGTATCAGTTCAAGTAAGAAATAACACTAACATTAAGACAATACTTATTCTTCCAATAGCCAAATTGCTAATTTATTTAACATGGGTTGGGTTATAAACTTTTTGTAAGATAAGTGGGTGGAGGAGCAACTTTTATACTTTTCGTTTTATATATATTTGATTGATGACAATTAAAGTGTCCACTGCTGTGATTTCGGAGTAGCGTCGATCCCCGGTCAGGGCAAGTTTCCTGGGCGATTTTATTCGTGGTTTTTCATCACTTGTAGACAAATGATCGGACGGAAACTTTAAGAACAAAATGGTCCCCGAACATCATCTAGTCATTTTAATTACCATTATAATATTAGCTATGTTTAAGTATGGAAGTGTGTGAATGGTGTTACGTCTAATGTTGTGTTGTCTCGGACGAGGCCTTGACATTGAGCTAATCAGTCCTTGTGTGGTGAAAAAAGTATGTGTGTGATCCACAGTTTAAAATCCCTCTGCTGACAGGTAGTGCCACGGTAAGATCCCAGTGGCGTGTTGCACGTAAAAATACCTATTAGGTGAGAGGTTAAATTTAGTGAAATAAAAATAATATAAATAAGAAATATATTATATATTAAAGAAACTGTGGTTTAAATCCACTAGAATTCGGCTAAACATTTTGGAAATCATAAGAAAGCCTCAGTAAGAAAATTCAATCCGACTGGAAATTGAAACCGGGTCCACTGCATGAGAAGCAATGATGTTACCCAAAATGTCGGCGATAGTGAAAAATATATATTTTAAATATATAAATATAAATATCCTCAACTCGTGTCCAACTCAGGATCGGTTCAAGGAATGAGATGAGATGAAACCCCTATGTTTATAAAGGTATGTGAACTTCAAGGGTGCGGCCGACCACTCCTGACGCTCCGTCGCAGGAAATTTGTAATCGCGTAGTCTATTGTTGAGCCATGGCCTGTCCTTTCTAAGGAGTTACTAGACTAAGTTAATTTTAGTTACCTTATTTGTTCACAGATGTCATGGATAGCATGCGGTCAACACACCGACCCAATGAGACATCTAACAGGCAATACTAAGACGTTGGTGACGGTAAGTTTTGCTCAGAGTCCTCTTTATACAGGCTTATGGATCTTTTACAAGCCTGAAAATCTTCAGACTCGGGACCCACGGCATAAAGTCCCTCCCGGAGGACTTGCTCCTTGGATTTTTGCGTCCTAAAAAATCCATCGACCCCGGTCGGGTTTGATCCCGCGACCCTCGGTACTGGAGGCAAGGAGCACAATCACTAGTCCACCGCGGCCGACACAGGAGCGAATGAATGAAAGAAATTAAATGAAATGGATGAAATGAGTATGGCGAAAAGGTGGAATGAAATTTGTGGCAGAGGAAAATGGGATAAACCCCTGGAAAAATCTGGCCAAGCTCAGATTCGTCCACCACGAATCCCACTCGGAGTAACCGAGACTCGATCTCGGGACACCAACGATGAGAGGCGAGCATCTAACCGCTTGCGCCACGAAACCGCCATTTTACTTGTTTTATTAGGAATATTCCACAATACAATGTTTCTCCTTCAACCCAAAGTGATTCGTCGCCAGAAGTTCCTGTCTAAAGCATCTTCTTCCCTCAAATCTCTAGCTTCCATACTTCTCCTCACTCCATTTATCCAACGTTCTTTAAGTCTGCCTCTTCCACTTCTTCCATTAGCTTTCTAATCACGGTTCTTCTTTGGTATTCTATCTTATTCCATTGTTATACGGTGTCCATACTATTTCAAATGCTTTTTTCTAACTTTTTTTTTCAACTTTAATAATTTCCCTTATTGTGCTGTTTGTGAGTTTATCCCTTTTTGATATTCTTGTCGATCGGCTCCAAAAAATCCATTTCTATTGCTAACAGCTTTGTTGGCTTGTTTTCTTCTTACTTTCCAGGTTTTGGACCCATATAATAAAATGACATCTATACGAAAACAAGTGTAACTAAATTAGTATGGTTCAAATTCTCCCTGTAGGGAGAGAGCGCCTAAATCTCTGCTAAGGGAAAACATATGCATACAATACAATAATAAAATGCATTGTAACAGAACATTAAATATACTTTTGTTCGTTCTGTATATTATATTTCTATTCCAAAACATAGAGTTCAACATACCAGTGATTCATCTTCCATCAGTTATTCTTCTTTCAATTTGTGTAGTTTTCTACTTATTCATTTTTATCTAAACATATCCTAAATATTTAAAATTTTTAACATTACGCGTTTCGTCCTGAATTACATTTTAAGCTCATCTGTTGTATCCATTGAAAGATATTCTGTTCTGTTATAATTTATCTGGAATCCCCATTATTTTTATTTACTTATTACTCGTATTTATTTTTAAATTATAAAGTAAATGAATATTTACGAAGAAGTGCCAGGAAGTCTAAATTAGAACATGTCACAAATAAGGAAATTAGAAACATAATGGAAGGAGAAGAAAGCATAATTGAAAGAATTGAGGAGAAGGAATTAAAGTGGTTAGGACACGTTTTAAGAATGGAAGATGAGCGATGGTCGAAGCAACTATATGAATGGAATCCGAACAGAAAGAAGAAAAGAGGAAGACCAAGGTTAACATGGAAGGAAAACATGAAGACAGTAATGCAAGCTAGAGGGCTAAGCATCGAAGATGCCAAAGACCGTAGACTTTGGAGGTTTGGCACGGGAAGACGGCAGCAGCTGTAAAAACCCGAAGATAGATAGAAAGAGATAAAATAAATGAAATGTTAAAATACTTGACCTGTAAATGTAATCGAATAAAGCATATAAAGGAGTACAATATACCCTGTATAAAGGGGTAACATGAAAGGGATTGAATTGCTATGGGCAAGTTTCCTTCGCGTGGCGTTCCCAAGACGGTGAGGACAGTTACTGCCATCCCAATGATGGAAGAGCAAAGTTTCTGGCCCAACTTATAGTTGGTGTGCACTCAGTTAAGTAGTCAGAACACCGGGCATGCCTATCTCCTCTCTATTGATTGCTACACGACCATATCACTCTGCTGCTTTTATGTTCTCCAAACCAAACTTTCTCTTCCTATTGCGAATCTTTGCCAGAAACTAAATTCACAAACAATCTCTATAGAGTTGCCGTACAGAGTGATCTAGAAGCAGAAAATTCCATTCCTGTTGCGAACATACATTCACAGACATGCGAATAACTCTGGTTTAGACGATGCTCGGAAGGGATATCTTTCTATGTGTAAATAAGTAAGGAATATAATCCTACCAACAAACTTTCAACGTTAGAACAGGGCTCAAATAATAATAATAATAATAATAATAATAATAATAATAATAATAATAATAATAATAATAATAACAATAATAATAATAATAATAATAATAATGATGACGACGATGATGATGATAATGATGATATAATAGTAATAATAATAATATAATAGTAATAATAATATGATAGTAGTAATAATAATAATATAATAATAATATAATAGTAATAATAATAATAATATAATAATAATATAATAGTAATAATAATAATAATTATTATTATTATTATTATCTAATATCATCCTGCCAGGTATTAGTCCTAGAAGAAATGTTACGGCCTGAGAAAGCGGTTTTCGTGCCATATTTTCATAGGTCGACCAAGTGACCGTTTCCCATTTGGACAGTAGTTCATTATTGCCTTGGGGATCCTGGATCTAGCCATTCTTCAGACATGTTCCTTCCGGTTTATAAAAATTAATATTTGTTTTGGTTTCTTTGTTTGTTCGTACTTTATGCGCGGCCATACCGTTGATCCCATTGTGATGGGGCTTTTTGCAAAATGTTCAGGAGATTCCGGGGATGAACATAGGCTATAAGAGAGTTGTGATACTCAACTCATACACACTTAAAATCTCCCTTTGTAGAGGAAAACTTGAAAAAAATAGCTATTTGTACGCTTAAATGGCTTACGCTGCCTAAACCATAACATATACACAAAATTTATGGACACGGAATTGAATATCTCAAAAAGCTCTGAAAAAACGTCAGCGACAGCATATGCTTATCTCTTAAGGATAACTCACAATAACCATTTTTGGCTTTCATTGAAGCCAAGAAGATCGAGACAAATACGTAGATTCCTGTGCAAGCATAGCAAGCACACGGCGGGTATTCCTTTACGGATAATTCACAATAACGAATTTTGTCTTTTAGCTCATTTATGCCAAGAAGATCGAGATAAGTAGATTCCCATGCAACGCCGGGTAATCAGCATGCGGAATCTAAAAAAATATAAATTTATAATTATTTTTACTTTTACTTATTCAACTAAACATAAAGGCACATTAATTTTGATTTATTTAGGCGTAGCAGCGCACGCCGGGTATTAGCTAGAATATAATAATAATAATAATAATAATAATAATAATAATAATAATAATAAATTCTTGGAGAGGCAGTCCCCTCTTTTAACCATCTATTCTTGGCGAGGGCCAACCGGGCGGCCCAGTGCATTTCTGTCCAAAGTCCACCCAACGACGCCTGGACTAGAACTCTTACGGGGGACACGGTGGCCTGTCCTCTCCTAACATTTTGGGGTCTTATTTTGCCCTTTTAAGTTCCTGGGGCTACAATATATTTGGATATGTTTGATTTTCGCCCATGAGTGATTTATCTACTAGTTTCCGAACCACCCCCCGATGGGGGTCTAACAACCCCAAACAAATCAACTAGCTGTTAGCAGTAGAAATGGATTTTTGGAGGCGACCGACAACAATTTCAAGAAGGGGTAAAGTCAGAAACAGCAACGTAACAGAATTGATGAAGCATATATAAAATTATATATTCCAGTCGAATATAAATTCACATACAATCTATACTTGATATGTAGGCCTATTTAAAAATAGTACAGAGCATTCTAATTATTCTTACTTGCATTTTTTGTAACTAACTAACTAACTCTCAGTCTCTATCGAATCCTTAGGTTCATATCTGCGCGTACATAAGCTCTCCATACATCCCTATCCTCAGCTAATATTTTGTAATCATTCTCTGTAATAGCTACTTCCCTCAAATCATGAATGTTACCCATGGTCTACCGACTGGGCGTTTTCCTTCTGGTTTTCCTACAAGAAATTCCATGCACCTCTTTCATTCCCCATTCGAGCCACATGTCCTACCCATCGCAGTCTACGAGACTTAACGGTTCTTATTATATCTGGCTTCCTACACATACCATATAGCTCAATATTATTTAGTTTTCTCCATTCGCTTGTCTGTACATCCTTTGGCCCAAAAAAATTCCTAAGAACTTTATTCTCAAATACTCGTAATCTTCTTTCTCCCTTAAAGTAAGAGTCCATGTTTTGAACCATACAGTATAACTGGGCGATTTTGTAATTATGTTTCTCTAAGTATTCTTGACTCCTATTATTTCTATTTTAGTCTTAGGACCCATACTGTCACGAAATCTTAACCGCATTTTAATTGGATACTCAAAATAACGTAAACAATAATGACTGAGCATACCCTGTAAAGGAAAAAAAGAAATTCCAAATGTAGAAATATAGGGTATATTTCATATAGAGCCTATTTTGTTTTGTTACTACGAGTACCCACATGTGATGGAATCCATTGGAAGCGTATTTAAGATTTTTCAGATAGCTATTTCAGCTGTTTCAATATGTTTATTCATGTTGCATCATTAACATCCTGGTAGCTCTGAAGATGATGTATGGAGCTTCTGCTGTCTGTGAGAATACAGACGTATGTCGAGCCTGTATTCCTTCCATTTAATTTTAAAGCACTGTCTATTGGTATCAGTTCTGATTGCAATGCTAACAACCATAGCAGTTAGACAGTGTCGAGAAATAAAATAATAACGAATGGGTATTAGACCAGCCTCATGGCCTTACGGTCAGAGATTCTGACTGCAGTTCATGACGTCCCGGTTCGATTCCCACTCAGACCACGGGAATTAATCCTTAAAGAGAAATATATTTACTTTATTTTCTATATCTTTATTTTCTCTATAAGTTATATCACCTTTCCAATATTTAGGATGTGATATAACTTATAGAGAAAATAAAGATATAGAAAATAAAGTAAATAAATTTCAGGCTATTTGTGGAACCATAAAAAGAACCTTAGGTCGGAAAACAAGGAAAGATACGAAGCTTAAATTATATAAAACAATGGCTGTTCCTTTGTTGTTGTATGGAAGTGAAAATTGGATAATGAAATCAAGGGATAAAAGCAGGATACAGATTGCGGAAATGCTATTTTTACGTAATGTGAAAGGATGCACAGGAGCGGATAGAATAAAGAATGAAACTGTACGAGAAGAATTTAAATATATATAAAATTGAAGATAAAATCAGCGAAAATAATAAGAAATGTACAGAACACTTAATGAGAATGAACAACGAAAGAATACCAAAAAGAACCTTCCTGTATAATCCCAGAGGAACAAGAGATGTTGGCCGACCACGTAGAAGATGGACTCCACTTTTAACTTCGCCGGAACAGGCTGCATAGTCTAAACCTTGTAGTATAAGAAGAAGAAGAGAAATATACCTGTGATCGTCCATGATCCGAAACTAAGGTTAAGTTTAGATTTAAGGCCTCTCTTGTTAGTTCGTTATAATTAATCAGCAATCATACTATCAGGTAACTTAACTCTTCCTTCCAGACGCCCCAACCTCAGAAGTGAGTTACAATTTCACCAATGACAGGGAAGGAATCTCAGAAATATCGTAACACATCCCGGTAGCGTAGGATAAAACAAAAATTGTATTATTGGGAACAATAAGAATAGAGAATAGTAGCAAATTGCGCATACATATTCCTTTATGTCACCCCTACAATGGATAGATGATCGTCTACCTCTGTGAATAACATGTGGATGTGAGGCCAGCAGCCGGTTGGTAGGCCAAGGACCTTTCGCGCTTGGATTAAAAAATGCCTGATCAAATCTTGAAACCTCGAAGGTTGAGTGTATCGCTCTCTAGCAGACGTACAGTTCCTGCCACAACAGTTCTTCCTACTAAACGGAAACAAATGAGTGACCTTAAATGTATGTTTCAAGTCTTCCTCTATAAGCTCTTACAGGAATGTAGAGATTCAAATTAGGTTTCAGTGATCTGAAACATTGAAGTTTCACCGAAAACGTGTGATCTACGTCGTTGCAAAATGTAATTTATTGTTTGGATTTGTGACCACTGAACTAGAAATTATTAATTTCTGATCGCTTGGGGACATATCACAGTCGAATGACGGACAATAAGGAATCAAGAGAACGGCATACAAATTTCTGCAAAGGGAATTATTGTCAACATTTATTACAAAATAGTAGAATCCGTTTCAAGTCCCCATGCAAATAAATAACAATAGATTCGTTTTTCTATAAATGAATATAGTAAACGAAATATTACAAAATCAGAGAATATATAAAAAGGGGTCTTACAGAGTATTTGAAAAAAAATAAGTGGTTTTAAATAGTATTATTATTATTATTATTATTATTATTATTGTTATACTCTATACGATCATTACGGTCATATTTACGTTGCGTAAACAGCTTAGCTAATCAGAAGATATGTGCATAAATTAATGCGCCCTTAATTATACAAATAACTCATTTTGAATGCACTCCTTATGTTAAGTCGACTTATACAAGAGTTGGCTTAATAAAAGATTAGTCCCCCATCGGACGCCTCCCTGGTGGTGGAGAGGGGAATGCTTCCCAGATATGGGTGGTGTCGGGGAAATGAAATACCCGAGGCGAACCAAAACTAACAACTATTGCCTTATAGTTCAGTGTTGATTTACTAAAGGCTAGAGGATGACACACTTGATTACAAATTGCCTGGTCCTCCCCAGGTTGGGGATTGTAGCAATGGACCAGCTCCTCATTCTACGGAAAAATATACAATGCTAAAAAGCTTAAAGAAAAGAATGCTGGACGGAATTACCTATAACGAACAAGCAGAAAAAGGTTAATGAATATAAATATAATATACACAACGAAGAAAATTATATTTCAAAATCTGTTACAAACATTTTATTATATGGGACCAAAAGTAGAAGACAAGCCCAACAAGTTGTTAGCAATAGAAATGGATTTTTGGAGGCGATCGACAAGAATTTCAATAAGGGATAAAGTCAAAAACAGCACAATAAGGGAAATTATGCAAGCTGAAAAAAAAATATATTAGAAAAAATAGAAGAAAATCGTTTGAAATGGTATGAACACCTCATACCAAAGAAGATTCTAGATTATAAAGTGGATGAAGTAGAAGAAGCAGACCCAGGGAGTGAGGAGAAGTATGGAAGCCAGATATTTGAGGGAAAAAGATGCTTTAGACAGGAGCCTCTGGCGACAAATCACTTTGGGTTGAAGGAGAAACACTGTTTGCGTGGATTCCTGATAAAATAAATCAGAGGTGAATATGAAAGAATGTCTATGAATCTCAGGTTACCAAAATTAAAATTATTGTATTTTAAATATGTGAGGTACATAATCAGAAAAAAAAGTTTTAAAATCAGTTCCTTTACACCCTGTAGTAACTCATTCCTTGACAGCAAGCGTAAGTATAGAACATTCAAATCTTGCAAGATATAATATGGAGGCATGGTTTGGTTTAGATTGGTAAAGGACAGCCAGACTCCAAGACTTGCTTATTGCAATGACTTATATAGCCCGACCGCTGATAAAACGCAATTCTAATTGCGCATGCGCTAGACTCCTCTATAACAACTATTTACCGCAGCACACACGTGGTCACCGCTTGAGTTCGTACTGAATGAAGCCGCGCCCACGTGTAAGTGGTATGTCGTATAATATATATGGCATGATAAGAAAAATAAATGCCTAGACGGAATTTGAACCCGGACCTCTGAATTGGTACTTCAGCGTGATATCCATTACACCACCGGACAAAACTAATACAAACATTGATTTGTGCTATCCATTACACCACCGGGCAAATCTAGTACAAACATTTATTTCTCTTAAAGAGAAATTTATTTTTCTTATTATGTCATATTAAGCTTACATTGCTCAATGTCAAAAAATAATTATAATATATATAAATTATACAATATATATATATATATATATATATATATATATCCATCCATAGTAATTCTGCCCGAGAGCAGGTCTTCACTACAATCATAGAGCATTTTCATGCCACACTTTGCAGCTTTACTAGGGAATTATAGGTGTGGTAGCTTCCCGTTGCTTTCCACGCCGTGAAGAATGATTATGATAATGATAAGGGAGATGATGATGGCCGGATGATTTTCGGGGACCGTTGGGCCCTAAGCTTCCTGACATTTGTCCTATGGGTAAGAAAAACCCCGAAAAAACTCACCAGGAACCTGTACCGACCGGGGATTGAACCCGGGCCCGCTGCGTGACAGCACGCTATCTCGATACCACTGCTGTGGACAACATATATAATTTTCAAATGTCCCAGGTTGTCTTTCGACATTCCTGGTGTTCTCTCTTAGCATAGCGTACTTGTAACCCACTTCTGAGGTTGGGGCGCCTGGAAGGCGGAGTTAAGTTGTCCTGATGATATGATCGGTGATGATGATGATGATGATGATGATGATGATAGTGGTGCGTCAGGAGAGTCCCTAATCCTAAGCTTAATCTAAGATGAATATGAATGATGATCATTGCGATGGCCTTATGATTTCGGGGACCGTTTGGGCCTTAAAGTTTTCTGACATTTGTCGTACAGGTGAGGAAAAACCGCGATAAAAACCTCACCCAGAAAAACTGTCCCGACCGGGGATCGACAAGGCAGCACGCTACCTCGAGACCACAGCGGTGGATATATATACAGTAAGCTATAAAATAGTCTAATAATAATAGGCCTAATAATAATCATTACAATTCATTCTTGCAGTTACGAGAGGATATGTTCATAATCTAATTCTGGTTAGGAGCTAGACCCATATTCTTGAACGTGTATCATTTCTTTAAAAGAAGGAATTGTTGTAACCGGGAGTGTACGGTGGATGCGGAAGTGAACAGCCTAATCATCTCCTTATCCAATGAGAACGAAGGTAGTAGCGGTTATAGTTTTCTGACGAGAGTTCAGAGAATGACTCTGATTGAGCATAGGCAAAAATGGACAGACAGCGTGAGAGAAGGAAATGACGTACGTTTTCCGCTATAACTGCTTTTTGAAAACGGTCCAACCGTATAACCCGTATAAGGAATAAGCGCAGTTGTTGACGAAAGGCGCTGCAGTCGTGTTTATGCAGGAATAGAACACGTGACACTGCTAACTATGAAGTGCTGAGGGGAATGGGACGCGGGACGTTGACAGTGCAGGTCTAGTAGAAGGTCTGTTGGCGGTGCACATTGTAATATGTAAATTATCTTCCTACCTTGTGAATTAATCATTTCTCTTGGAGAATTTTAGGCGTCTCCATACTTATACAATATAAATCTAGCTCTATAATACAAATTGTTGTATCGATATGAAATCGCTGTTCAAGAACGAACGATATGGTTACAAATGCTATTAAAAGGCAACTGTGATTATTCGTCCACTGTACATGTCTTATAATACGTCACGTGTAGCAACAAACAGTGCTTCGCGGTGCGTCCGCCTGCAGAGATAATTTGAATGACTAATAGCATTCTCGGAGTCTGGTCTGACTCAGGCTTCCAGGTAAATTATAAATACCTTCGCCATTGCAAAAATTAGGAAGATAACTCACAATTTCGCAAATAAATTCATAAAGTCGTTTAAGACGGTCATAAGAAATTTGAACCATGCACAATAAAGAGAGAAAAAATATATATGTAAAAATATATACGAATACAATTGAAGTAGTGTTCATGGTTAAAAAAAAAATAACTATTTAACCCTTCAGTAGGGAGGTGATAGATTGTAATTCAACAGGGGAGGTAGGGTTGTAACAACACCATGAAAGAATGACATTAAAAAAATAAAAAGACATTCAAAACTGCACAGAATTTACAAATATGATTATTTTATGTACCTAGAGCTAGAGTTTATGTGTCACAAATGTTCAAGAAATTAAAATAATTACTGAAATTAAAGTGTTGTAAAAATTTGTAACATTTCGTCAAATTTTAATTAAAATTGATTTAGTCTGCTGTATGATGATACAATTGTAAACACTAATAACACTGGTCAACATGAGTTTTGTCTCACGAGTACCAATACTTGTACTTAATGCAGTTTTTTATCGTATTTTCAAATATGTATTCGGAATTTCTCCATCACCCACAGTTTTTTTATTTCAATTACAATTAATGGATTTAAATAATGTCTCTCGAAAACCTTGCGTGATGGAGAAAAACCGATGTCATATTTGAATTCAAGAGAAAAAATACTATATTTTTCTTTCTGAGACAAACAAAAAAGTTTATTTTTTGTTGCTCAGTGCAATCTAAGATACATTAAGCTATAGAGAAATATATTTTAAATAAAGAAATCTCATATTAATTCATACAGTTGGAAAATGTCAGTGCATTTTTTTTAACTTTCAAAGGCATATTTGCACATGCGATTATTTGTGAGGCATATTATATTGGTCGTCAAGAGAGAGGAAAACATGTACAATGTATTCAGATACAGCATTCAACATTTTGTAATCCAATTTACAGTTATAATAATGGTCTCTTGAAATTCTATAAAGAATAAAGCAGAATTTTATTATTATAATAAATATGAAAATTTAAGTTAATAATTTTGTATCTTAAAATTATTTTAATATTTACATATAACTTTAAATAAAGAGAAAATATAAATAATTCATTGTTTGGTTATTGTTGAATAAAAATATATTAGTAACAATTAAAGAAATTGTACTACATAACAGTTTTGTAAATAATGCTTTTAAAAATTGTTTTAAGTCATTGTTGTCAAAATTATAAATCCTTCTGTTATAACTGTAATAAGAACACCTGCTTAACTTCATATTCTTAAATGAAAGTAAACTAAACTCTGATTGGATGTTAAAACAATTAACTTTCTTATTTAACAAATCAAATTAAACCTTATATTTAAAGAACTATTAACCAATAGAATTTAAATATAACATCATGTGATGTAATAATGTTCTTTAAAATAATAAAAGAATTACACTAGTCATTATATTATTTTTGGTCTGGACATCTTACCTCAATATTAATGTTGATTTGTTCTTGGACATGTTTCAAAACAATTCTGTTTTATCGTCAGCTTTCCCAGACTGGTTTTATTTATGTTGCATTATGTTGCACCACCTGGATGACGATGTCAGCTCCATCCTGTGGTTGGCCAAAGAACCTCCAAACAAGGTCACCCTCCATCGGAATATCAAAATTCATAACTCTGTTTCTGTTCTTCTGAATATAAATTTTTTCCCAAATAGTCAGCTCTTTTGTATTTTCTAACTGTTTTAATAATTTAGTGTCTGAATTTATATTATGTTTTTCAGACCAAACATGAGCAGCAACTGCAGATTTTTCAATTTCTCCATTTTTAATATTTCTTATGTGTTCTTTGGTTCTAATTTTTAGGTTTCTTTTTGTTTTCCCTATATATATCTTTTCACAACCCATGCATTCAATTTGATATATTCCTGACTTTTTCTTTTTATCAGTTTTTTTCATTTTTGTTTGTTTTTATTAGTTTATTTAAACTGTAGTTATTTTTTGGTGCTAATTTAATATTAAACTTCTCAAATATATTTTGAAATTTATTATGTACCCAGGGGTGATATGCGAATTTCTTATAGTCATTCTTCATACAATTTTCAACAATGATAGAAGCAATTGAGCTCTCCTGATAAAATGTGATATTTATTACAAGAATAATAATTGATCCAAGAAAAGAAAATAATTTAATTTTAATTGATGGTAAAGAATAATATACCACCTACATTTACTTGATCTGCTGGGAAATTAAGAAGTGAATACATTTACAATTATTTCTATAAGAAATAGTTTTCAGTGATTTTAAAGTGTTTTCCCATCCAGTGTACCAACTTCCGACCCTAAGAAGAGAATCCGGCTCTACCGAAAATCAAACCCAACCTGAACCACAAATCCTTCTTCAAAATGTTACAACATCGGGCATGAAGAGAAATATCTCTTCAAAATGTCACCACAACGTGGGACAAAGCAAAATACTTCTTCAAGAAGAATATCTTCACGTATTGTTAGTTCTCTCAATATACACATAAAGATTTAAAAAAATGGCATAGTAGGCAATAGACTAACTTTCATTATTCTACCAGGTATAGACTCAATTAATTCTAAGAATTTTGAAATACTACATAAAAAATATACACTTAAATACCTGTGGAAACTGATTTGTAAAAAGTATTGTTCCCTGAAACTTAAGTGGGGAGGTGGAGTGGCATCATAACCCACCACTTTAAACTTTCTTTTTTTAGAAACGAACATTAGCCTATTTCTGTGGACAATGATAAAATCATAAATTACACATAGTAATAAAAAGGTATTCAAAAATACAAAACATAAAATAACATATTTTATCAAAGAGGATTTAAGTTTAAGCTCAGGGTGATATAGACACCCCACCACCCCATTTAAGGGTTAATATGTAGACTTCAGATTTGACTCACCAGGTTGCGCAGCCCAGAGCTTGATGTCCACTTCTCGGGTATATGTCGCGTCTCCTGCTTCCCCGCATAGGCTCACTATGTGACGAGATATTACTCCTGATTTCCCGACGTTCACAAACAAGTCCATCGTGAAGTTTTCCCTTCCCCGGTCTTCTTCCGGTGTACGGATTGTCCCAGGATTTTTCTGTAAAAACAATAAAACTTAAACTAACCTGATCTCCCATATTTCGTCTCAACGTCTTCAGCTCAGCTAATTCCAACCTAAAGCTCAATAGATTTGCAATTTTAGATTTATAACAAAATGGGTAAATTAATAGACCCACTCTTCACTTCGCTACACGTTCTAACAAAAAGTTTTTGAGTTTTAGCACTGCCAGTGATGTGACATAATTTAGGATTTTATTTTGAAATAGTTTTATAACCCAGTCCTTTTGTTCAAGAAATACTTTATATACCTCTTATGAGCTAAGTACCAGTTGTAATGCAAAGAAACCAGATGTAAGATGAACTTGAATACGATTTCCGGGTTGTTGGCCGTGGTCTTGAGGCTTTAAGTTCTCCGACGTTTCGCCAGAGACTGCGTCCGGCATCCACAAGACCACGGCCAACAGTACGGAAATCTTCTTCAAGATCATCATAATAACTCCGGCCGTGAAAGCCTAAGTCAATACATAAACTAGATGTATGGCTGAATTTTCATTGGTCGAGTAATTAATTTACCTTTAGACGTGTAAGAAATTTTAGTTCCCTCTCGAACTCTCGAAATACAATAAATATAAATACATATTATCTAGCACATGCCCGAAGGCACGTCCTTCACTGCAATCATAGCATTTTCATGCTATGCTTGCAGCTTTACTAGGGAATTGTGTAGGTGTGGTAGCTTCCCGTTGCTTTCCACACCGGTGAAGGATGATGATGATAATGATAATGGTAAGGATGATAATGATAAGGATGATGGCCATATGATTTCGGGGACCGTTTGGGCCTTAAAGTTTTCCTGACATTTGTCTTACAGGTGAGGAAAAACCCCGATAAAAACCTCACCCAGAAAAACTGCCCGACCGGGGATCGAACCCGGGCCCGCTGCGTGACAAGGCAGCACGCTACCTCGAGACCACAGCGGTGGACATAAGCTATATGGGAGGATGTTAAAATATATAATTACAATTTTAATATATTAAGTATGCATGGAATTTCAATTGTTTTAAAATTATATAATATCTGTAGAATTTCTTAAATATTGGAAATCAAAGCATTTTAAATGCTGAGAGAAACAAATTATTTTTAATATTTTCAAACAGTTTAACGAAAAATATCCCACATTAAGCATTAAGGATACGGTGAAAATAACAGCAGAATTTACAGTTAAATCACAAAGGAATATGAGTCCTAACATACCGGTGAATTAAGGTTACCTATTGACATCATCAGGACATGTTGCACGTATGGGGAATGAAAGACGTGCATGGAAGCTTCTTGTAGGAAAGCCAGAGGGAAAACGCCCAGTTGGTAGGCCAAGAATGAGGTGGGAGAACAACATTAACTATGATTTGAGGGAAGTAGATTATACAGGGAATGATTGGAAAGCATTAGCTCAGGATAGGGATGTATGGAGAGCTTATGTCCGCGCGGCCATGAACCTTCGGGTTCGATAGTGCCAGTGAGTAAGAGTAAGAGTAAGTATTGACATAATTCAAAAAGCGTAAACGTGTAATTAAGTAGCCCATATATAAAATTTTTGTCATAAATAAGAAATGGAAAATGTTCCCACCAATTATTGGTACCATCTTAAGTTGTATTCAGTCTTATTAGCCGTAAAATACTATGTTGTCTAACAACAGTTTTTCTCTCTGTTACTCAATTCTGTCATATGGCGGTTAAGGGTAGTACCACGATTCCCTCAATAGACTGAGTCGGGGGAAGTTTTATGAGAGTTTTTTTACAGTACAATTGGAACTTCGGGATTATTATAGTAACAAATGGCACGGTCGAAAATTCATAACATAAATTTAACACATATAAACTCACAGAAATTTTAAACGAGTTAAATTATATCAAATTAGTGTGTCAAAAAAGGAGGTCAGATATATAATTTTGCTTCCTATCTTTGTTTTAGACCCATGACCTATTCCATCCAGAAATATAACTTACAGCATGTAACATTCTTATTTGTAGTGGAATGCAGGCTTTCACGGCCGGTAATCATGGTAATAAAAGATTCCGGGCTATGTGGTCGTGGTCTATAACTGGCGTTTCTTCCAGACGTTTCTCCCTCAACTGCGGAGGGCATCTTCAGTGGCGAGCGCTTCCAGCTGTTGTTTCCCTGTCGTAGACACGGCCACATAGCCCGGAAACTTTTATTACAATTCTTATTTGTACAGTCGAATTTTTTATAAACAATAATTCATATTCCTTTAAATACAGATTATGAAGAAGCCGATACCATTAAATCTGATCTGTGTACTTACGTATTATCTAATAAGCAGAGATATACATATATTGGTGCAACATTATACCTTATATTCTAATTAAATTGATAACAATGTTTATATCACTGCAACAGTTTTATTTGTATACTACAGCATATGTCCTTGGTGACAATCAAAAGAGAAACTCGAAAAGTTTTTGCTATACCTCGTAGACACTGAATGTGGCCCCCACGAGTGACGCTGCAGACATCCAGGCGATAATCCCATTCACGCCACACACCCTCCAACAAAAGTGAAGAAATGGACTTGATGGCAGCAATGATACGAAGCTGGACCCTGCGTGGTGTGATATTTTAAAACACACCAACTACGTTCTCGGGAGTTCGCCATAACTCCTTAAAACTAATTCTATAACTTCTTTAATACCAACACAATTTCAAAAGCACAGCAAACATTCACCTGTCTGCTAAATATCCAACAATGGACCCACATCGACCAAAAAAAAAAAAAAAACTCCAAGCGCGACAGGCCTAGAAGGCCCTTGGCTGACCAGCCGGCTATTGGTCTCACATCCACATGTGTTAATCACAGAGGTAGACGATCATCTAGCCAGTATAGGGGTGACATGTGGTGAGCATGTCATATCCCCAGCCGTTATAGCTGGTATTCTCAACCGGGAGTCGCTACTTATTGTAGCTACCCAAATGCCTCACGATGCTGGGTCGGCACCGGTCCCATACTGGCCGAAATTCCATGAGAAAAATGTCTTCCCTCATGGAGACTCGAACCAGCGCAAGTCCCGTTGCTCTGCGCCAAGGCTTCTTGCCTTAACAACTGGCTACGGCGCGGGACACATCGAACACAAAAACATGATTAAATTTAGTTTCGTTTCTGTATTGTCCATTATTCTCCATTGTTGAGATGCACAAAACATTTTGAGTTTCTATTTTATTTGTCACCAATTTAATTTAGGTACGATTATCCAAAGCGACGTAGTAGTAGTTTAAAGTATGATAGGCCTACTATATTTATGTTTCTTATTTTATAGGCATGTCAATTATTTATCTTTTGTCCTCTCAAACTTGTTTTTCATTATAGTGTAACCCTCGAATGGGGAACCTGAAATATCAGACTTCCCTCATACTTCTAGACAAGTCCCTAAACCGCAGAATAAGATTAGAAGCCCTCAACTCAAGCGTATTCCCGGTCTTAACATATGGCTGCCAAACCTGGTCCCTAACAGAGAGGCAAAGGAGAAGCATTGAAATCTACCAAATGAAGATGGAGAGGAAGATAGTGGGTGTCTCATTCCGGGATAAGATTTCCAACATGGCGCTACAGAAAATTAGAACTTCAAAGAACATTACTCAAGAAGCCCTCCAAACAAAGTGGACATGGGGCGGTCATGTAACAAGACAACAACACGGCAGATGGGCGCGGGAAACAACCATGTGGGACCCCTACATCGGAAGACGAACACGAGGTCGGCCAAGAAGAAGATGGGCAAACAGGTTCAAACTGATGTTGGAAACAACTAGCGAACAATCTAAAAATGGACTAAAATTCTTAATAAACTACAGTGAAGTGCACAAGTGAATGACTCTATAAACATAATGTTCACGTGAATTAGCTCATCACGTGAACCACTTAAAACTTTAAAATTGAGCCCCCCTCTTGTAGGAGGCCCTAGCCCTTCATGGGACATAGTGGCTACATTCATTCATTCATTCATTCATTCATTCACTATATTTATGGACACGATGTAGGCCTATTTATAATTCAAGTGTCAAAAAGTTAATTTCAAACATTTACCTCATGGGAAGAAAGGAGATTTAGGATAATTTTAAAAGTAAGCTCGATCACTTAAATCAAACATCTGAATCAACACATTAGCTTCTTAATAATTAATACGAATGTACGGGAAAACGCTCACTGTTTTTACAAAGAGACCTAAAACATGTTTGGGGAAAATTAATCTTATATACTCAACCTAGGATTTAAAGAGAGAACCGGACTTGCTTGGTTTAGGCTAGGAGCATGGAAATTTCTAAAAATTAGCGACTTTCACAATATGCGAATGTGTCCAATGTGCGGGAGCTTTGAAGACGAGATACGTATATTAGAAAATGTAACGATTTAGAATATTGGAGGCGTCAGTTATTACCGGAAGGATTTCTAAATTCAAATCGTGAAAGATTGGCATGCTACGAGTTAATGGTAAATCCAGAAAATTGGATAAACTTAGGTAAATTTCTTGACAAAACGCGGAAAATAAGAACAACACTCATTCATAAATACATACATCTTACCAAAATGCAATGCTATTAATTCTTAATAATTCTACATAATTAACGTATAATGTTATTGTATTATTATGTAATTGTAATATTATTTTGTCTTCTTTATGTAATTGTATTATTATCGTTTTCTTTTTGTTTTTTCTTATTGTAACGGACTGTCAACAGCACGTACGACTTACTGCCCGTGCGACCCATATTTGTAAACAACATTGTATATATCTTACTTGTAGTCTAATAAAGTCATATTACTACTGATAATTAATTACACTTGCCAACAGTGAAAATGTAACTGAAATGAAATTAATGTTCGTAAGTATGTCGACCACGCTGATAACGAAAGAAACAATGAAAAGTTAGGATTAGCTCTCGTTCGCAAGTTAAAGGGGGGATATATGTGACTGCGTTCCGTAACCGCCATATCTTCCATTTTTTAGAAGTGAAAAGAACTTTATATTCTATAGTGATGTGGAGGGACTACTAGCATCTATGGGCATTGACTAAAAGTGATGGGTGGAGATTTTATTCATCGACTCCTCCAAAATAAATCTCAACTGTGTCCTGATGCTTAATGGCAACGTGTTACCATTGATTCCGTTTGGGCATGCACCTTAAGTGAAATAAGCATATGTTAAAATAAAACAATTGTTATTGCGATTGAACTATGACAAGTTTAAATGACAGATTTCCGGGGATCGGAAAGTCATAGGCATACTACTTGGGCCACAACAGGGCTACACCAAGTTCTGTTGTTTCCTGTGCCTCTGGGATAGCCGCGCCAAATCAATTCATTACAAAAAGAAAAATTTACCTATTCACTTGAACCAGGACCTCACGATGTTATGCTTGAAGCACTTGTCAAATCCAAGAACTTAATTCTCCCTGCTTTTCATATAAAATTAGGCCTAATGAAAAACTGCGTTAAGGTCATGGATAAAACTGGGGAAGCATTTCTGTATTGCGCCAGAAATTGCCACGTCTTAGTGAGGCGAAAATAAAAGAGGGGATTTTCGTGTTGTTCCCAGATACGCAAAAGGTACAAATATGAGCATTTCAACACTATCGTGACAGGAAATGAAAAGTCGGCTTGGAATGCCTTTGTTCAAGTATCAATAAGCTTTGAAGGAAATAGGAGGACAGAAATCTATAAGGATCTTGTGGCAAATCATCTTCACTGCTACGATAGACTGGGGTGCAACATTTCCACAAAGTCACATTTCTTAGATTCCCACTTGAACGTTTTTTTCCTGACAACTGTGGAGCTGTAAGCGACGAGAACGGGGAACGATTCCATCATACATATTGGACATGGAATTGAGATAACAGGGAACGTGGAGTACATAAATGTCAGCGGATTGCTGGACACTAATCAGGGAATCACTAGCAGAAAACTACAAACGCCAGGCTAAGCGGTTGCGCCTTCAATGACCTTTCTCCGAGGGATACCAAAAAGGTAAATATATATATATACATAAGGACTTTATTAAACTAAAAGTAAGATACATGCAATGTTATTTACAAAAAAAGGTAAATGTATGCATGAGCATATGAAGGCAACAATGTAAAGTTAGGATAACTTCAAAACGAGAACTAATCTTACATTGTCATTAACATTTTCGTTATTAGCACACCCGAAACCATAAAAGAATAGATGTTTTCATGCCAGTTACAGAAAAAAAAGTAAAATTTTGTTGGTTAGAGTTATTTTATTATTGTCGAATATTTTTGTGACATTTAGCTAAAATTGAGTGGAAATTGTGGATAAATCCGTACTTAAAAAAAAATTGGCATCCCCTAGTTTTACGGCGGCATAATGTACATTTTGATGGGATGTGAGTATACGAGTGGAGTGTGGGAGAGATTCATTTCACAAACATCACACGAGAACGTGTATGTGTATGTAATGAGCAGTGCGCACGACATATTCCCATCTCACCTGACGTAGTTTGGACATCGCGTCCGAGGAAATGAACTCCCCCTTCTGGAAGTGGCACACAAAACACATCACTTGGTATTGACTCTGGCCCCGTTCTTCCTCTCCCAGCACCAGAGCTTTTAAGATTTGTACATCCTGAAACAAAATACAAACGCTCATTTAATTAACTTATACTAATAAAGATCTACATATCATTTAAAATAGCCAACTATTAATTAATTTAATTCAACAAAGATCTACATAACATTTAAAATGGCAAACTGTTAATTAACTTATACCAATAAATAATAATATTATTGCAGCCAAATAGCCAGGATTAAAGTAAGATACATTTTTAATTTACATTTTTGCATATTCACAAATTGTTTTTGTTCTTTTTGTGCATAGCTCAATGTGATATCGGTCACATATTTTTTCGCAAAGCATACATATTTGGTTCATGGAATTTTTCGTTCTTGCATATCAGGTGGTGGAATCCGTGGACTGCCAACCTAATGATGACGTGTCTCATTTCGAAATTTTCTTTTGTCCACACACGGTCCACCATAACCCCGGTGCTGTAGAATTCTGGGTGTATTTCTTCTCTTTTTCTATTCAGTGTTGCTAGAATCTTCTCAGATGCGCTGGTGCTGGGTAAGAGTATGCTTGTGCTGAGGTCGTCGAAGAGGAAAGTTTCCTTCGCCAGTAGGTATGCGAATCTTGAATGTGTTACTTTTGACACTCCTAATACTGCCTTTATATATCTCGCTTTCACCCTTTCTAGACAGGAAATATTCATCATTGTTAGATGTGTCCAGATGATTTCTATGCCGTATGTCAGTATTGGTAGAACTTTTACTCTAAATAACAGCATTGCTATCTCTAGGGTGAGGGATCTAATGTTTCTTATTTCGTGCCTGGGTTGTCTTTTCTGTGAAATGTTTTGTGAAGCATGTTGCGCTTGTTTGTAGTGTGATGCCTAGGTATTTGAAGTCTGGTTATACCAATAAAGATCTACAGATAATTAAAAATAGCAAATCGTTCATTCTTCTAAAAAAATAGAGTTTATAACCTGGTTCTTTTCCTATATCCTTTATCTATCTATCTATCTAGTATCCTGTAAGCCCATGTTTCCCTTAACAGATATTTAGGCGCTCTCCTCCTACAGGGAAGAATTTGAACCATACTAATTTAGTTACACTTTTTTTCGTATAGATGACATTTGAGTGGTCCGTGTTCAGCGTTCCGCCTCATACTGACATCTAGGAAATCAAGGTAGTACTAGGACGGGAAAATTCAGTAAAATTTCGTTAGAGACCTTTCATTCAGGCTTAAGGATCTTTCACGAGCCTGAAAATCTTCAGACTCGGGACCCACGGCTTAAAGTCCCTCCCGGAGGACTTGCTCCTTGGATTTTTCCATCCTAAAAAAATTCATCGACCCCGGCCGGGTTTGAACCGGCGACCCTCGGGACCAGAGGCAAGGAGCATAACCACTAGTCCACCGCGGGCGATACCCTTTATCTAATATATAAAAATGAATGTTCGTTTGTTTCTTTGTTCGTATTCTATGCGCGACCATACCGTTGATCCGATTTTGATGTTTTTTTTTTTTGCAAAATGTTCAGGAGATTCCCGGGATGAACATAGGCAATAAGAGAGTTGTAATACTCAACCCCTTCACCTCTAAAAATCACCCTTTTGTAGTGAAAAACGTGAAATAAAGACCATATTTTAACGGTTAAATGGCTTACGCTGCCTAAACCATAACAAATACACAAAATTAATATACACAGCATTGAATATCTCAAAAACCTCTACAAAAAAGTCCGCAACAGCATATGTTTATCTTTTACTGATAACTCAGACTAACCATTTTTGTCTTTCATTGAGGCCAAGAAGATCGAGACAAGCACGTAGATTCCTGGGCAAGCTAGCAGCACATGGCGGGTATTCTTTTACGGATTACTCACAATAACGAATTTAGTCTTTTAGCTCATTTATGCCAAAAAGTTCGAGATAAGTAGATTCTCGGGCAACACCGGGTAATCAGCGTTTAATCTTAAACACGGGTAATCTTAAAATAATTACGATATACATTTATAATTATTTTTCATTTTACTTATTCAATACTAATAAAATTCATTGTTAAAACTGTTGAGGTGGAGAGTCATAAAATAAAATAAATTAAAATACCGTCTTAGGTAAAATCCATCGTTCTCAACTTTTAAAATATGTGATATTTATGCCTGTAGGCCTTTCAGGACATCCGCCCCATCTTCAGCAGTTCATTTTTCCTAAAATTAGGACCAGCAGCATCAAACATCAACCTGGATGCTGTAGCGAAAAATGAACTGCTGAAGATGGGGCGGGTGTTCTGAAAGGCCTACAGGCATAAATATCACATATTTTAAAAGTTGAGAACGACGGATTTTACCTAAGAAGGTATTTTAATTTATTTTATTTTATTACTTATTCAACTAATCATAAGAAGTACATTGATTTTTGTCATTTATGCCAAGAAGATCGGAATGAGTAGAATCCCTGACAACGCCGGGTAAACAGCACTGGGTATCTAAAAATAATTACGATATAAAGTTTTCCTTTTACTTATTCAACTAAACATAAAAGCACATTAATTTTCATTTGTTTGGGCGTAGTAGCGCACGCCGTGTATTAACTAGTATAATTATAAAGCTAACTCACTGGCACTATGGAAACCGTGGGTTCGTGACCGTGCGGATATAAGCTATCCATACAACCCTATCTTTAGCTAATGTTTGTCAATCATACCTTGTACAATTTACCTCCCTCAAATCATGGTTAGGCCTATTGTTATTCTCCCATGTCATTCTTGTCCTAACAAGTAGACGTTTTCCCACTGGTTTTCCTAAAAGGAGGTTATATGCTATTATTCCATTCTGCATTCGTGCCACCTGTCTCTGTCATGCACATATTTCCAATTCAGTGATTATATTAATAAAAGCCATATTATTTTTTTTGCAAATGCTCCAGGTTGTCTGTCGACATTCCTGGTGTTCTCTCCTGGCATGGCGTACTTGTGACCCACTTCTGAGGTTGGGGCGCCTGGAAGGCGGGGTTACGTAGCCCCGATGATATGATGTGCGATGATGATTATAGTGGTGCGCCAGGAGAGTCCCTAATCCTAAGTTTAATCTAAGATGAATATGAATTATGATGATTGCGATGACCATATGGTTTTGGGGACCGTTTGGGCCTAAAAGTTTTCCTGACATCTGTCTTACAGGCGAGGAAAAACCTCGATAAAAACCTCACCCAGAAAAACTCCCGACCGGGGATCGATCCCGGGCCCGCTGCGTGACAAGGGAGCACGCTACCCCGAGACCCAGCGGTGGACAAAAGCCATATTATAAAGATATGTAGCTATAATTTCCAATTGAGTTATTAAATAATGTAATCACCTAATTGGAAATTACAAGCGTGATTATTTCACAACCCATCTAACAAGAATAAATAAATAGAGGTAATTTAAGGCTCAATAAGGGAAATATAATAAAACATTAAATCTTTAAAGTCAAAGTTGAACAAAGTTTCAATTGATCTTGAAGGAGATTTTCGGGCTGTAGGCCTTGGTCGTAAGGCTTTTAGTTCCCCGACGTTTCGCCAGAGACTGCGTTTGGCATCTTCAAGGGTTGTCTTGAGACTGTCAATTCTGTCCTATTTATACGTTCACCGCGATGTGTTCGTAAGTTATATCTGCTTTCTGATTGGTCAGCGATAGGGACTTTCATTGCTCCAATGAGATTCCTGTTTAATCCTGAAAACCTAGTTCATCAACTTCTATCCCTTATATCTAAAATCCTCCTAAATCCAGAACTCCTAAAAACCACTGTATTGCTACTTACAAACCTAATTCCAAGTCCTTAATTAAATCCAGCAAACTACCTCAAGACACCTTTTTAAGACCAAGAAGCTTATGCGTACGAAGAAAACAACATCTTCATCTTCAAGAACACCTCAACAAAAAGCTGTGAGAGGAGAACTCAAACAGCTAGCACTCAATTTTCGCCAGACCTTCACTACAAGCACCTAAATTGCTGGGTCAAGGCCTTCAAAAGGCCGGTACCACTACACACCTTAATCTTCGCTCTAGGCATGGTCTAGTCGACTGTACTTGCATTCTGCGTTTTTTAGAACCGGTATCTATACTTTGTTGACATTTAATGATTCTTCTTTTCTATTGAAAGATTCAGTTGTTATATGATACGTTAGTCATTACTTTGCAAGCCTACAATTAAAATATCAAACGATGAAAAATAGCTCTAGAAGTTTAAAAATGTTAGACTTGATTCACTTTTTCGAAAAGGTTCATACATTCTTACAGTATGTATGGCCTTTTACGACCGACATGATCTTGAAGGATTGTTGTGAATCTTCTTTGCGAAGGAGGTGATTCGTAGGCTGGTGTAGAATATACTGATTAGTATTCAGGTACACGCATCCAGACGTTCCGTGCTGTGAATCCGCGTGTAGATGTATGTTACGGAAACGAGAAATTCCCCTCTCTATGTACTTCCTTAAGACCGTGTACAATGTACATACAGTAACAACAAAAATATATTATGGGCTACATCTTAAATAAATTATTAAATTAATTAGCGGCACTATACAGTCTAGCATTTAAACATAGGCTCAATTCTGGAAATGCGTGCTATTATGCATTACAGAGACTATTGATGTCCCAACTCATTTCAAAAACGTTAAACTGAAAATATATAAAACTACTATTCTACCAGTTATATTATATGGATGTGAAACATAGACTTTTGTTTTAAGGGAGGAAAGGGGATTACGAGTGTTTGAGAATAAACAGATGACATCAAAATCTATTTTTTATAAAAATGGCGCTTCGCCGGTTGATACATAACATTCCCCTTTTGAGAAATAGCGACGAGGACGTCCAATGAAGGAACTTCTGAACTAAGCCTAGAGTGGGATGGGAATAGGCCAACAAGTAGCCTATCTTCATGGAAGGCAAATTTTTGGACCAAGGAGAGAAGAACAGACGGTGAATGGAGATGACTACATAACAATGAACTACATGGTATTTATAGGAAGCCAGGTATAATAAAAACAGTTAAGTCTCGTAGACTGCGATGGGCAGGACAAGTTGCACGTATGGAGAATGAAAGACGTGCATGGAAGTTTCTTGTAGGAAAACCAGAGGGAAAACGCCTAGTTGGTAGACCAAGAATGATGTAAGAGAATAACATTAACTATGATAGGAAAGCCAGAAGGAAAACGCCCAGTTGGTAGACCAAGAATGAGGTGGGAGAACAACATTAACTATGATTTGAGGGAAGTCGATTATACAGGGAATGATTGGAAAGCATTAGCTCAGGATAGGGATATATGGAGAGCTTATGTCCGTGCGGCCATGAACCTACGGGTTCGATAGTGCCAGTGAGTAAGTAAGTAAGTATGATTTGACGGTGAATGGAGATGACTACGTAACAATGAACTACATGGTATTTATAGAAGCCAGGTATAATAAAAACAGTTAAGTCTCGTAGACTGCGATGGGCAGGACAAGTTGCACGTATGGAGAATGAAAGACGTGCATGGAGGCTTCTTGTAGGAAAACCAGAGGAAAAACGCCCAGTTGTTAGACCAAGATTGATGTAGGAGAATAACATTAACTATGATTTGATGGATGTAGATTATACAGGGAACGATTGGAAAACATTCGCTCAGGATAGGGATATATGGAGAGCTTATGTCCGCGCGGCCATGAACCTACGGGTTCGATAGTGCCAGTGAGTTAGTTAGTTAGTTATACAGTGTAGAAGTCGGCTATTTGTGTTTTCCAGAGGTTTAAAATTGTGTGCTGACAAACGACTAGTTTAATCTTACCTAATTTTATATTATTGAACATCTAAGAGAGAGTATATTACAAATCGAGCTTAAAATTACTCCTTATACTTCAATGATTTCATAAAAATAAACGGAATGGTCAAATTTAAAGATTGGGAAATATAGGGAATGGTACATAACACACCAATAATGTTAGTGAATACAAACTTCAATAGAATTAGAATAATAATAGTAATAATTAGACGGTTCTACTATACAGAAGTGAATGCTGAACACTTCGAGCAAAAGATAAATCCCGCATTAATAGTTCACAAATGAGATTCCTCCGATCACTAACTGGAGTAACATTAAGGGATAGAATGAAAAGTGATGAGATAAGGATGCAGTGGAATAGTAGGGAAATGGTTGAACATATACAAAATTATCATAAGTAATGCCACGAGTGATTTCAAAATTATCGATAAATTCACGACTCACGAAGTCAGTCGTGAATTTATCTAGAGAATTTGGAAATCAAGAGTGGCATTTGTTAGGACTATTTAACGAATAAAATTAAGTTGTTTACTCACAAAACATTATTTAACTATAGTTATTTTAAAATATTTATATATTTAATGTAAACGGCGATGTTTGAAAACAAATGAGAAACGATATGTACGCTTCTAGTGCTTCTTTTGTTTATCACTGCAACCAGATCATACTATTTATTGCCAAAGGAACGCAATATTGTAAGGAGGAGCTTTCTTTAATATGGTAATTATAACACTGATAAATATTTAGCGAAACACGACTCTGATTGGTTGTAAAACAGAAATCATTGAAACGTGATTGGTCATTGACTCCCATTTGGGGCATGAGTTAAATAGTCAGATTAAATGGTTCCAACACGTCCAGAGAAAGTCAAATTCCCGTTTACCAAAGATGATTTACCACCTCAACCGTAAAGGCAAAAGAGACCTCGGAAGACCCTTCAACCGATGGAAAGATCAGTTTTTTGTAGTCGCAGAACGGGCATCATCACCCAATACTGCATTCGGAAGAAGAAGAAGAAGAAGAATTAGACGGTAGAATTTGTTCCACAATGCCGATGACTTACTTTACTGATATTGACTGTACTACATTCTAATTCAACCCAGGAAGTTACTACATACTTTACGGGCTATGCCAGTGTCCACCTACGTACAGTGGATAGATGTTGCCAAACTCATAATAACAGTATTTGTTTGTTTAGGGAGGGTGGAGGGGCAAGGTTAACAGTATTTTTTCAAATATTTTTACTATACATTAAAAAAAACAGTTTTTATTTTACGGCTTGCAGAATAGTTTTATAGTAAATATGGGAGTTGACACTTTCACACAGGATAGTATAGGTCCGCACGAGCTCAGTGACAAAAGGTAACTGTTTTTTCTTTAAGAGGGGGTGGCTTGGATGTCTACAACATACAACTCTGTACCTGCTATGTTGTATTCTTCAGTTTTATTTAAGGGTTTCTCTCAAGAAAATACCGTTAAAATGGCAACCGAGTTCCCTATTCCAAATACAGAGTAACTTCCTGGGTTGAATTTGACTGTATAGCGATCGAGAGGGAGTGAGAGCATATCTGCATATCTATCGGGCGAGTTTTCTATAATATAAACATTAGGAAGCAATATAACTTCAGGTGCAAAATACAATAAAATATACTTAGGTTATGTATAGCTTACAAGATAATGAAACTTTTAAGGACTCCATCGCCGTGGCGTAGTCGGTTGAGTCCCTACTTTTCCCTCCGGTGACCCGGGTTCGATTCCCAGCGGGGTAGGGGATTTTAAATCTCCACCTAGGGGATTTTAAATCTCCACCTAGGGGCTGGGTATGTGTCCTGTCCTTGTGTCTATGTGTGAGAATAAAAAAAAAGTTAACAAAAAGGTAAAACGAGAAGGAAAAACAATGTAAACGAAAAGAGAGAAAAATAAGGCAAAGAATGTTCTCTCGCATGAACAATTGTTTTATTTTGGGTGGCATTTCACTGCACGTAAGATCATATCAACTACAAAAGTACTCTACAATAACTCCACTTTTTTACTAAATGAAACGTTGTTTACTGCGTCTGTCTTTCTACATGACAGAGCTTTCTTCATAGCCAGTAGTATGCAACTATGTGATACCGGTACATCCTATCCCATCCCCTCGCGCGTTCTCGAATAGTCTATACCCTATATCCTACAAGTAAGTCACACACACACACCAATTAGCTTACCCGGCAGACTTTTCCTGCCCAAACGTTCAATTCTCATGTCATGGCCGGACGATAAAAATCTGTTACTTTTATACCATAAAATTCACTAATTAAGATGTAATTAGACATTATTAAATAAGTTCGCAAGGAAACTCCTCACTGATATCTGTTGTGGCTCAAGAAGCGTGATGACATCAAAGTCTTTACACGCGCATTATGTGGATAATGCAGATGACTACACATCTGACATGAAAACATTCTTATAACCCGATCGCAGCGTCACGTACCGAGTCCAATTCTGAATTTAAACCATTCAGGAACTCACTCAAACACTCACAAACAAATTAATCAAAATCGGTCCAGTCGTTTAGGCAGTTTTTAATTTCGGGTTTCAACTAAATCTCCAATTCTTATTGTCGGATTTTACTCATTTGTGAATAATGTCTACCTCTGTTTATTTCAATACGATAAGCCTATACCGGGTTTCGTTGTGAAACTTCGAAAAAATGTGACCGCTAGAGCGATTTCTTAAATTTTCACTTCAGGCGAACTCCGACACCTAATAGTATTAGAGGGTCAAATTGTGAATCTAAATCAAGGAGAGACCTAATCAGACACACACAAAAATTCATCACGATCGATCCAGTCGTTTGGGAGAATTTCATTGACAAAAAAATAATGTTTGTAGCACCGCTTATAGATTGTTGGAAGAGTCATAGATAGACTCATCAAAAGATTATATATACACATACATACATACAAATATACATACATAATCATATAAATCGATTATGTGTTTGTTTTATTATATGTAAACGCTAGGCATACTACACAAAACATTATTTATTGAATCTCTAAAAATATGAACCCTATTTCACCATCCGGTATGTTAGGGTTTTAGTAACAATACAATTAATTATTTACAATAATTTAGAGAAATGGACAGCTAATGACAAATGAGGGAAATTTTGAGGAAGTGGCTGAATTCAAATACCTAGGAACAATAATCACAAATAGGAATGAGATGCACAAAGAAATTAAACATAGGCTCAATTTTGGAAATGCGTGCTATTATGCATTGCAGAGACTCTTGATGTCCCAACTCCTTTCAAAAAACGTTAAACTGAAAATATATAAAACTATTATTCTACCAGTTATATTATATGGGTGCGAAACATGGACTCTTACTTTAAGAAAGGAAAGGAGATTACAGGTATTTAAGAATAAAGTACTTAGGAGAATTTTTGGACCAAAGAGAGATGAACAGACAGGCGAATGGAGAAGACTACGTAACAATGAACTACATGGTCTTTATAGGAAGCCAGATATAATAAGAACAGTTAAGTCTCGTAGACTGCGATGGGCAGGACATGTTGCACGTATGGGGAATGAAAGACTTGCATGGAAGCTTCTTGTAGGAAAGCCAGAAGGAAAACGCCCAGTTGGTAGACCAAGAATGAGGTGGCAGAATAACATTAACTATGATTTGAGGGAAGTAGATTATACAGGGAATGATTGGAAAGCATTAGCTCAGGATAGGGATGTATGGAGAGCTTATTACCGTGCGGCCATGAACCTACGGGTTCGATAGTGCCAGTAAGTAAGTAATTTACAGTATGGTTAATTTCTAGATTTACATAATAACGTAATATGAACAAATATATTAATTAATTAACAAACCCAAGAAAAAAGTAACTCAGAGTCTCTTAAACATATGATGGATAAAGTCGCACAGCTTTCTATAGCAACACTTCTAACATAAAATATTTGACAAAGGCAGTTGAAATCTATACACAAAACATTAGAATTATGTAATTAACTAACTTAGTAACCACAGTAATTATAATGTTAGAAATGGGTACCATAACTAACTAAATCTATTGCTTATCTAAACAATAGATTCAATGCCTCAACTGGGCCCTATCTTTAATCAACTCAACCCACTTCACAGTTCCATTATCACATTACACCACCATTATTTCCGTTAGCTTATTAATTATTATACTGACATATATTATCTCCCTTGGATTATCATATCATGATAATGTTAACTCACTTCCAAACTAACCTTCAGACTCTGCGGAGTTCCTAACACTTGTGACAAGTCACCTACATTCCCCATTACAACTCCAGATATCCTTGCAAGTCCATCCAACCTATCATTTCAACTTGTTAATTACAATTCTTTCAATTTCATCATAAAATAGTTTATTTTTAAGTTAGAATCAATATTACAGAGTGATTCAGAAATATGGCTATATGTTTGATCGCATTTTGTGGCGAAAATATTATTATTAAAGGAAATATGATGTTATCATTGGAAAGGGAATCCTTCAAATTACAACAATAGAACAAAACAAATCACTGCCTCCGTGCAGCTTGGAGGCTTGATTTTTGTGGGCTAGCGTCGAACGCCTCCACAATTATCTTCGTTGTTTCTGCATCTGTGCTACTGCGAGGCCTTCTAGGAGGTTTGATTTTCTGCATCCTTCCCATTTCCAGCAGTCATTTTCTCCACTTCCCCACAGTCGACGGCTGCAATGCTACGTTAAACTCACGTCTTGCGGCCTCACGATAATTAGCATACGTTATTGTCCATGCAGCAATTGTTATTTGCTGTTGCATATTCAACGCCATTTTTACTAATGACCTAAGTTCTACACTGTTTTGTTTTATTCCATTCTTGTAATTTGAATAATTGCCATTCCAACGATAATTTCATATTTCCTGTAATGGTAATATTTTCATCACACAACGCGATCAAACGTATAGCCATATTTATGATTCATCCCGTATATGGATGCGAATCACGGATCCTTACTTTAAGGGAGGAGAAAATATTACGAGTATTTATGAATAAAATTCATAGAAAACGATTTGGACAAAAGAGAGACGAACAGGAGGCTAATGAAGAAGACTGCATAACAGTGAGCTACGTGACCTTTATAGGGAACCAGATAGCATAAGAACAGTTAAGTCTCATAGACTGCGATGGGCAGGACATGTGACACGAACGGGGAATGAAAGAGGGACATGGACACTTCTTGTAGGAAAACCAGACGGAAAATGCCCAGTTCATAGATCAAGTAGACACATTACTTTTAGCAGACAATCAGGTTGTGATATCTGAGACAGAAGATAGCTTACAACTGGCAATTTACAAATTAAGTAAAATATGTAAAACATACAACTAGAAAATATCTACTCTAAAAACAAAAGTTTTAGCTTTTCGATGGTATGAGCCAGTATGAGTAAAAATTAAATTAGAGAATACAATAATAGAACAATGAGCAATTTTAGTTATATGGGATACAATGTATCATACAGAAAAAGCGAAGACATTGGAAAAAAAAAAATAATTATATATGTGGCACAATAAATGGAAGTTTCAAAGGAAATAGAAAAGAGACACTTTTAAAATTTTATAAAACAGCTATCACCTTGACGTGGTGGGGGGGCTTAGTATCCGATGAACCAGACGACCCTATTGGGGAAGATTGACTTAGGTCAATCTTGCTGGTGGGTAAGAGGCGAGGGGAACTAAGTATAGCTCACAACGAGAGAATGGTGTCTGTATCAATATTGGGCGGCCACATCTTCGTCAAGTCTTCAACGGTCAACAGGGCGACAAGGAATAGCAGAGCTAAACTTGTTGGGTTTGAAGAGCGGAAGAAGCAGCCCTCTCTTGGGGGGTGGATATCCAGAGGAGCACGTTTGGAGGCTCAGAAGAAGCAGCCCTTCCACCATCCTTGTCCTGCGAAGCGCTCGTAACGCTTCCAGGAGACATTTATCTTACTGAGAAGCTTCATGGAAATCAGCCGGATTGTCATAAAAGGAGAAATTGATTGATCATATGGATGGAATGAGTAAGGAGAGATATCCATTGTTAGCAAGAAATTATCAAGTAAGAGGAAGACGTGATGTTGGAAGACCCAGAAGACGTTGGGATGATGCATTATGAAGTCGGAACGGGCAATTGTCTAATCCCTGGAGTGATGATGATGATGATGATAAAACAATGATGGTTCCAACACTACTATATGGATCGGAACACCGGGTCTTAACCAAAAACCAGGAACGAAGATTATAATCGTCAGAAATGAGGTTTCTGAGGAGTGTAGCTGTCTATACAACAATGGATCAAAGGCGAAGTGAGGATATACGAAGAGAACTGAATATATTCAAACTATTAGATAGAATTACACAATACAAAGATGAATGGATGGACCACATCAATAGAATGGATAATAATAGAATTCAGAAACAGATTCTCCATTACAAACCACCAGGACGAAGAAATGTTGGAAGACCCAGTAAAAGATGGATAAACCAATTTTAACATGAGATCGGAACAGACCAGCAGGTCTAATCCTTGATGCTGCTGCTGATAATGATGGTGGTAAAGCAAGAATGGGGTGGTATAATATTAGCCATGATTTGAGGGAAGTCGATTTTACAGGGGATGATTGGAGAACGTTAACTCGGGATACAGATATGTGGAGAACTTATGTCCGCGCGGGTTCGATAGAGCCTGTGATTTAGTTAGCGAAGTAAGAATAATCAAAACATAGGTTAAATTTAGATACGAATGAACAATATAATAATTGTAGATAAAGTAAAACTAGTGTAGCCCTATATATTCGGGTAATAATGAATGCTAGAAGAGACCCTGATCCAGTAAGCTGAAAGTAGCGAGGATGAGAGCAGTGGGAGCAAAACAAAAAGTAATACATAATCGATATGGTGTAGACAGTAATCCTCTTAATTCTCGCAAAACGTAAATGTTGCCTCAAGCATTACAGCATAGAGCAGAGCAAGTTTCGGGGATTTCTCTTCTATCTCTATAGTTAATCCACATAAAGAAACTTTGACCTACCCGCCTAATGCAAGCCTTTATTGTCAACAGAATTGTCTGTTCAGGGAGACACATCTTTTGTACAACTGTTCATAGATTTATTACCCAACAGTATTACCCGCAAACTTAATGAAAAGTAGCTAATAAACGGCGTGCGCTGCTACGCCTAAATAAATGAAAATTAATGCGATTTTATGTTTAGTTGAATAAGTAACAGGAAAAATAATAATACATTTCTACTTTTCAGATACCTCTTGCTGATTATCCGGCGTTGCCCGGGATCTACTTATCCCGATCATCTTGACATAATGAGCTGAGATACGAAAATCAATGTGTTTTATGTTTAGTTAGATAAGAGGAAAATTTTATATCGTAATTATTTTTAGATACCCCGTGCTGTTTACCCGGCGCTGTCCGCGAATCTACTTATCTCGATCTTCTTGGCATAAATGAGCTAAAAGACAAAATTCGTTAGTGTGAGTTATCCGTAAAAAATACCCGCCATGTGCTGCTATGCTTGCACAGGAATCTACGTATTACACATCCAAGTTAACTGTTCACGGGCGGAGGGGAAGAGTTTTAGCGCTAGTGTCGCGATCTACTGAATCTGTAGAAGGGATGTAGGAGAAAACTGTACATCCGATCACGTATTGAAATTTTTCAACTTCAAATGTGGGGGGAGAATCGTGAAACACGTGTGAAAGATCTTAACATGGTTGTCAAATTAGTCATTTAAGCACGGAACGCTCAAGCGGTAGAATCATTTAAAATCACAGTATTTGTCGTCTCTCCGTTACCAGCTTCACAATAAATCACAAGTGGCAATATGTAATGAGAAGGGCAAGGAAGGGACAGCTCATTCCTAGACGTAACCCCAAAAGTAACAGGGTTGTCAAGTTAGTCATTCTGTCACTGACCACGCAGAATGACGGATCATTAAAATACATAGTATTTGTCAGCTCTCTATTTGCCAATCAAACAACATAATACAAAGGACAGGAAGTGGCAACGTAGTAAGGAAGAGAAAAAAAAAAGACAGTTCGTTAGTTAACATATTTTCCGCCTGCACAAAACACTTGGATGGGTAATACTTGTCTCGATGTTCTTGGCATCAATGAAAGACAAAAATGGTTATTGTGAGTTATCCGTAAGAGATGAACACATGCTATCGCGGACTTTATTGTAGAGCTTTTGAGATATTCAATTCCGTGTAAATTAATTTTGTGCATTTGTCATGGTTTAGGCAGCGTAAGCCATTTATGCGTCCAAAGAGCTACTTTTTTCATGTTTCCCACTATAAAGGGCGATTTTTTAAGGGTACCAGGTATAGGAGTTGAGTATTACAACTTTTTTATTGACTATGTTCATCCCGGGAATCTCCTTAAAATTTTGCAAAAGCCACATCAAAATCGGATCATCGGTATGGCCGCGCATAAAGTACGGACGAACGAACGAACAAACAAACAAACAAACAAACATTCATTTTTATATATTAGAAGATGTATATACTGTAGTTATAATAGCAAGTCGTCATCATTATAACTTCCCTTCTATGAAGTTAGGATACTTGTTGGTCTATTCCCATCCCACTGTAGGCTTAGTTCAGAAGTTTCTTCATTGGAGTCCTCGTCGCTATTTCTCAATAGGACAATGTTATGTATCAACCGGCGAAGCGCCATTTTTATAATAAATATATTTTGATGCCATCTTGAAGTAAGTGTACGCACACTTTTAGCGCCAAATCTTTAAACAGAGCCTTATTATTAAAAAAAAATGTAAACGCCATCAGTCCTATCAGATATTCTATGTTTTGCAACAAACTGGTATGAAACCAGATCTTCGTAAATACTAATCTAAATTTTTGCATCATGCAGCTACGTATCGTTAGTTTGGCGCTACAATAAATTGTGAAGATTAACTCAAACTTTAAACGTATTTTACTCGAAACTTACAAAATGGCGCATTACCGGTTGATGTTTAACGACGTCCAATAGGTTTGTAATACTGATTTTTGGTAATCTTTCGTTTGCCATTCTATCGGTATGTTACAATCACTCAGTTTTGTAATTTTCTATTTTTGATAACAAGTAATTAATAATATACGCGGGACTTTAAAACGACAATGGTCTATAAAAAGGCCAAGTGCAGATGACAAAAATGGCCTTTAAGGGGTTCGTATATAATTATTTTGAAATATTTTCACAAAAATCTTATATTAACTCTGTATTCTAACTGTATGAAGATATGAAATTTATACAGCACCCGCTAGACGGTAGACGGAGTCTAAAATAATTATATTATTATTTTATTGATTTAACGATGCTATTTTACTTCTAGATCCTGTTAGAAGTAAAATTGTACTTGACAATACAATTTTGGAGCAGGTGAATAATTTTACATATCTAGGAATGCAATATCTCCTATGAAAAAGAAAAGGATGTAGTATGCAAATATATATATATATATATATATATATATATATATATTCTTTTTTTTAGATTTTAGGGATATTCTTTAAACCACCCCTCTGGCGGCATTATGGCCCTGGGGTCGACTCAGCCTCTAACTGAAATGAGTACCAGACGCTTGTTCTGGGGTAAAGGCGGCCGTCACGCAGGGCTGACAACCCGGCTGACAAAGTGCCGATTGTCTAGAAAAAGTGGGAGCCTTAACCTCCTACTATCCCAAGGGCCTCCTGAGGCCTGTTGTGGGATCACTTTTACTTTAATCTTTAAACCACAGTTAGTCACAAAACATCCAAGACTAAAACTCTTTTGTATGGTAGCGAAGTATGGACATTGAAACAGAAGGATATATAGAGACTTAGATATGCTGAAATGAGATACTTTCGGAGGACTGCAGGATACACACTACCCGACCATAAAGAAATGAAGACATCTTAGAAAAATTACACATGGAATCTTTAGAAAACAAAATTTCTGATAAGTCAAGATGGATGCAAGATGTTCATTGAATGGAAGGTAACAGCATACCCAAACAAATGTTAAGCTATCAACCTGCAGGAAGAAGAAGACTAGGACGTCCACTTAAAAAGATTTTTGGATGGTGTTTATCTTGAGACGAAACAGGTCAACAAATGGCCTAAATTCGTGAATGGACTATGATGATGATGATTCGACATCTCAGGTCATTAAGTCACGATTCAAATCTCAACCTGAAAGAGCTGACAAATTTTACTCAGAACATATTTTTTTCGTGTTTTAAACATAGGCTACGACACAGAATACGCTGGAGGAACTTATTAAATTAATAAAAATCAAACCAAGTTATATTGAATCGCACAATAAAACTCCCACGGCTTTTATTAAAATAATCCGTTGCGTTGTCATGTATATTATAATGTTTTATGTTTCGATTATTTTTCTAAAATAAATTAAAAGTGCTGCTCAAATTTACACTGTAAAAGATTGCGTTTCTGTGTATTTTATACCCAGTAATACCTTAGATTGGAATCCGCAAGGAGTAAGAAAGAGGGGACGACCTAGGAAAACGTGGAAGCGATCAGCAGAGGAATAAAAAAAAGGAAAGAGGGAAAAACTGGAAACAAGTGAAATGGCTGGCTGGAGGAATGTTATCGCTGCCCGTTGTTCCATTTAGGAATTACAGGAAATAAATAATTAATAAATGATAAATAAATAATAGTTTTAAAAAACTAAAACAACACGTTTTATTAGAAAACCGAACTAAAAAAATGAAAAATAATTTTAATTTCCAACACGCTTGGGATAAAATTAAAGTGGTCAACAAAAAAATCATCTCCAAAACATATAGAATAAAACTAGAGTTATCAACAAAAAGAAAATAATTTTACCATCAAAAGCGTGGGGTGCTTTTTATGATTTTTGCATTTTCTTCTTAGAGACTTTACTTTTACCAATATCTGTTTATTATAAAATATATTAATTGATATAAAGCACCCCACGCTTTTGATGGTAAAATTATTTTCTTTTATTGTTGATAACTCTAGTGTTATCCTATACGTGTTGGAAATTAAAATTACTTTTCATTTTTCTAGTTCGGTTTTCTAATAAAGCGTGTTGTTTTAGTTTTTTAAAACTATTATTTATTTGATTATCTGACGATTCTGGCCAGGATTTTAGAAACAAATATGAAAATATTGTATTGTCACGGGTCCTTTACAAGTATACAATGTTTCAAGTCGATCCAATGTTTCTAAGTGGGTGAAAATCGTGTTCAAAAATTGCGTTACATAGATACAAAGACACTTTTTTTTTATTTTCTGATGATTCTGGCCATGATTTTAGAAACAAAATATGAAATTATTGTATTGTCACAGGTCTTTTACAAGTATACACAGTTTCAAGACGATCCAATGATTTTAAGTGGGTGAACATCGCGTTGAAAGATTCCGTTACATAGATAGATAGATACTGGCGAAGCTAACATAAAGCGTGTAAAAAATACCTTAGAATTCTACTACATAAATATAAGCTATGATACATAAACTATTCTTAATAAGATACACATTAAACTTTGAAAAAATGTAAACACCGTGTAATACTGTATAATCGAATGAATGAACCTGTGACGCGAGTATTTTATGTCATGCAAGAACTAAGTTAACACAGTAGTTACTTGCGAATTATATTTTATTTTTCTACAACTTAGAGGCTTCTGAAAAGTGCTATTAAAATTTAATGTAGCACTTAACTACGAAATATAATAGTTAATATTATTTTTAACTCTAGATTACATACAAACTTCTAGAACATGATAGGATATTAAATTGGTCCCGAAAAAGTGATTAGCTCAAATCTGAGGCCATTTCCGATGCAACACAAATATTTAAGACATGACACACCATTAATTAATTAATTCATACAATTATATTAAATCTACGATTATTATATGAATCATTATGACAGTCAGAAAGCGTCTGTGCACTAATTGGGCATTAAAGATTCCTAAAATTTCTCTTAAATGTAACGAAAGACTCCGAAACAAACTGTCCCGCCCAGGGATCGAACCGCGTTACTAAGTCCGAGATAACAAAAGTGCCCTTAAACTAAAGTGTTACACAACTTAATTACTAAAAATTCACATTTTTGATAAGGACCCATGTCCGGAAACATACTATTTTGATGCAAATTAAGTTTGAAGATCGAAACACAATGGGCTGATATCGTGTCTTGTGTTTCAGAACAAGTATTACACCAGTCGAGTTGGAGAAAGATCTTCTTGTACGAATTCTGGCGGCAGCAGAAATTATTGAGCACACATCAGGTTTTATGGGGCGTGTGTATGAAAACATGCGTCGCAGGTACACTTTGTGCACCGAACAATAGGGTCACCACGTGGAACCACACTTGTAGTACAACCCTTACAAGTCTGTAATACTTATTCTGGAACACAAGACACACGATATCAGCCCATTGTGTTCCGATATTCAAGCCTATTTTACATCGAAATTGTAAGTTTACGGACATGGGTTCCTTATCAAAATTGTATCTACTAAGTCCCCTCTACAAGCCCTAGAAGTTTGTAATACTTATTCTGAAACACAATGTATATTATGTATTTTATATACATGAACGTATTTTATTATAGGTTATCACGTCTAGGAAATTTATGTTATGCCAGTGGGCCCTGGATTCAAGTTTGTTGACCAATGTAACTTACATTAAATTTACTGAATGAGGCGTTGACACGGGAAAGATTTAATAACAAATTCTAAATTCATAATATTTTAATTTATTATATGGATGCGAAACATGGACTCTTACTTTAAGGGAGGAAATGAGATTAGGAGTATTTGACAATAAAGTTCTTAGGAAAATTTTTGGACCAAAGAGTGATGAACAGACAGGTGAATGGAGAAGACTTACATAACAATGAGCTACATGGTCTTTATAGGAAGCCAGATATAATAAGAACAGTTAAGTCTCGTAGACAGCGATGGGCAGGACATGTGGCACGAATAGGAAATGAAAGACATGCATGGAAGCTTCTTGTAGGAAAACCAGAGGGAAAATGCCCAGTTTGTAGACCAAGAATGAGGTGGGAGAATAACATTAACAATGATTTGAGGGAAGTAGATTATACAGGGGATGATTGGAAAACATTGTCTCAGGATGGGGATATCTGGAGAGCTTATGTCCGCGCGCCATGAACCTACGGGTTCGATACTGCCAGTGAGTTAGTTAGAGAGTTTAATTTTTTTTCACTTATAAAAATATAAAGTAAGTAATGAAAATCAAATTTTACAGGTGAAGCAAAAAACAATTTTGATACTACTAAACAAGAAATTTCATTTGCAAAACAGTTACAAAACGCCCATATTAGCTTTACAAAATATATTTAAAGCAAGTTATGACATTTATGTAAGAATGGCAATATGATGTACAAATATTACGATAAAATGCATGATATTTTTATGTCAATGTATCTCATCATCGACAAGAGGTATTTTTTTAGGCTCGCTAATGATGTGCCTTCTGATTGGTGGTAGAGAATGAATTGCCGATATAATCAATTGAGTTGGTGTTTACTTGATGAAAATCCATATTTATTAATTAAATAAAAATAAAACTTAGTTTCATTTGATTTTCATATTTATTAAGATATAATTCAGTGACAGCTGTTTCGGTACACTGTATCTTCTTCAGACATGTTAACAAATTATGAATTGTGTTATAATAGTACATATCAACTGATCTAAGCAACAATACAAAAATATGTATTTAAAATTTTTAATTTAACAAAGGGGGTTCATTCAAATCAAGTTGAGAATTTAACAGTTTATTACTACTTTTCAATTTATTTATTTCTACAGCCTCCAAAAGGTCCAACTTCTTACCCTTATCACAAACATGTAACATTTCAAAAATTGGATCGAAACAATGATTAAATTGGAATAGGTGGTTAGCGTATTTTAAATATTCTAAATTTCTGTCATATGCTCTCATGTGTTCCTGAACACATATGCTAACCACCTATTCCAATTTAATCATTGTTTCGATCCAAATTTTGAAATGTTACATGTTTGTGATAAGGGTAAGAAGTTGGACCTTTTGGAGGCTGTAGAAATAAATAAATTGAAAAGTAGTAATAAACTGTTAAATTCTCAACTTGATTTGAATGAACCCCCTTTGTTAAATTAAAAATTTTAAATACATATTTTTGTATTGTTGCTTAGATCAGTTGATATGTACTATTATAACACAATTCATAATTTGTTAACATGTCTGAAGAAGATACAGTGTACCGAAACAGCTGTCACTGAATTATATCTTAATAAATATGAAAATCAAATAAAACTAAGTTTTATTTTAATTGAATTAATTGCCGATATGTTTTTGACATATTTACCCTTTTTGAAAATGTTGTATTCTCTCCATGTTTCCATTTCATTGAACACATATTTTATTTCTATGATGGGCAGCTTATCCTTCAAAATTCTAATGCAAGAAGCAGAGCTGATCTGTTCTGGTGCTGTATTCAATAATGTACAGTATTATATACCGATGCAAAATCATAAAAATCTTCCTCTGTCATCTCTACAACATTGAATTTTCGTATATTCTTTGCTTCTGTATTCATATCGGCTATTTCGTCAGGAATCATTGGTTTTGAAACTTTCTTCCTCTTTTCTATGATTTCGAAATCTCGGTCACATGGCATATATGAATGCCCCGACACTATAAATTTCAAATTGATGTTATCAACCAAATTGTGTAGAACTGCGTAGATTAAAACCAGTACAACCATGCGATTTTTATTTTGGCCGGCGCAGTTGTCACACAACAGATTTAGGTTTCTATTTTGAGTTATATTGGAAGTGAGCACATGTAAAAGACAAGAGGCTACCCCAGTTCCTCCACGACCAGCAATACCTTCATACCACAAGCACATAAAACTCGTTGCTAGAATCTCCAACGTGAATACAAAGGTTAAAGTTTGACAGCTGACGACTGTAAAACATATTGGAGTCTGTGAGCATGGAAATAAATAATACCTGCTGCATGTCCATGCTGATGGTGCATGTGGCACTCGAAGGCATCATTGAAGAAGCATCATCATCGCTCAAAAGTTTCATAGCTTTCTCAGATTTCATGAGATGTAACTCTTTTTTTAGAAATGAGATGAAGTTTTTCTGGAGGCATGGTGTTTGAATAACAACACCTATTACTGCTACGAACAACTCAAAATTATTGTAAACTTACACACAGGAATGGTTGATCACAGAGTAACAGCTGACTACAAGGTTGTTTGTTAACTTACTCCCATCTCCATGCCAACCTATGTATACTTAACACATATGCCTGCTATCTTGCATCGTTCGTTAGAACTAAAACACGCAAAACTTTGACTTACTGTCATTTCTAGGCCATTGGCATTGTCTTACTACCTCGTCAATGAAAAATCTGAAAAAATATTGTTTTACACGCTTTATATTAGCTTGACCTGTATCTATCTATCTATCTATCTATCTATCTATCTATCTATCTATCTATCTATCTATCTATCTATCTATCTATCTATCTATCTATCTATCTATTTATCTATCTATCTATCTATTTATCTATCTATCTATCTATGTAACGGAATTTTTCAACGCGATTTTCGCCCACTTAAAATAATTGGAACGACTTGAAACTATGTATACTTGTATAGGACCCGTGACAATACAATAATTTCATATATATTACTTACTACCTTTCTCATGTCAATACCTCAATTATGAAATGAAACATGACAATGAAATACAATCTAATATTTGCCTTGGAGACTGAAGAAGGCTCTCGGATTTCATTTCCGGATTACGAATCTGAAATGCTGCTGTCAGAACAATTATTTCGATATTACATTTCCATCCATACATTTCAACTACTAAACTCTTTTACTAAAACCTACTCCTTTGGCAATTACTTTCTTATCTAAAATTACTTGCTTTGAGATTCTAAACAGTTATATAACGTAGGTAGAGTACACGTACTTTATTGATATCCGTTATAATGTATTCACACAATATCTGATGCGATTATGACTGACGACAGGAACACAAAAACGCAATTCAAACTTCATGTTTCGAATTAGTTTTCAAAAAAATAAATACAAAGTAAATTAATCTGTCAACTTCAGCAGCACATTTCCGGAGGCTATACTCTATACATAACATACGATATTGTTTCATAGTTCATTCCCAATAAATGCATAAACTATGTACGATCATTCAGGTCTCTTTTAGCTCAAACAATTCCAAGTACAGTTAGTAATGTTCTTGACAGTAAAATTAATTCTCATAGCTACATGTGAATTCATTCCATTTTACATATTCAGTTTAATGATATAGAAAACAAAACAAAAAATATATTGCCATTTTATTTAAAGAGCAAATAACTTTTTACTCTAAAATACAGTAAACGATCCTTATTCGCGGGGGATATGTTCCGCATATATGCAGCAAACATAGAAACGGCGAATATGGAATGGTAATTTGTATGGGTATATAGGGGATACGTTCCAAAGTTCCGAAATAAAATGAAAATTATCAAAATAAAATCAATTAATGAAACGTCGACAGTTTCATATTTCATATTTATGTATCTTTCAGCTTTTAAGTTTATGATAATACTACAATTATTATTATTATTATTACAATTATTATTATTATTATTATTATTATTATTATTATTATCATTATATACAACTTTCTCATTAGAGGATTGCCTCAAGGCCAAAGTGATGCAGACAATTAATTTTCGAAATTGATGAAATACATTTTGTAATACATTTAAAAAAATTCAAATTGTAATTAAAGTATACATACTATAAAGTAGAAATTTTGTAAAGATGGTTTCTTAAAACTGACATTGACCCTCTAATGGCAGCGATGGCAATTTTAGAAAGATATACTCTGTCCAAATCTAAGAAATTCCAAAACTTAGCTAAGAACCCTGGTATAGTACCTCTTGTCCCGATCATCAATCCTGTGACAGTTATACTACCTAATTGGTATTTATCTTTGTAATAGTCAATTGTTGGCTGATACATGTCTTTCTTTCCACAGTCAACTTCCTCAGGTTGGCCACTATGAATCTCAAAACGGATTGTGGAACCTAATATCATACCAATTTTAGAAGATGGTCTAGTTCACAAAAAAAATATAATTTTAAAATTTAATTTAAATGTATAACACCACAGACACTGGAGCCAACATGCAATTATTGGGTACATTATTAACTGTATTTTTATACAGTCATACGATTTACGTAAGTCATTGTGCTGATTCCTACTGAGAAGATACATTTTTTAAGATTTCTTCAGTAGTTAAGACTAAGTTGGAATTGAATACTATCTGGGAAAAGGGATATAATTCTGTAAATGGAATAAAGTTAATTATCAACACCTAACTTCAGCAGTGGTCATGTAATTTATGAGGTATAAACTGCAGATAAATCGGGAAGCTAGTCACAGACTTAATAAAGTTTTCCATCTCAGGGAAACGTTATTCGGTTTGAAACTTTAAATTATTATCCTGCAAAACAAAAGACTAACCTCCCTTTCCTCCTTGAATCTTAAATTAGATACATTGTCATGAATTATTTCAGCATTAATCATAAATTAATAAACAGTTAAATTGCATGTTCTCTTAAGATTGCAGAAGTCACATGAACAAAAACTTACACGCGTTAGCTTAATAGTATCATCAGACATAAGTGCAATATGCGATATGATCAAATATATTTAAGTTTTCGAAATAAAAATCTTAACTGAAATATGAAAAAAGTAATATCTGCATTTCAGTTTTAATTTTAATACTATGGAAACAATCTGTATAACTTGATGTTTACGTCTAGATGTGCTTCACATGAACACGTGATTATAGGTCTTGAGTGGAGGACGACGTGCAGTAGAGAAAAGGCAGACATACACTAGATGCCATCAAGTTTTAAGAACACAAACACTTGACTTAATTAGTTTTGTGAAATTAACTGCTTGAGATTTCCTTAAACCTGAGGGTCCTCTACTTGCCAAGTTAAATTTGAATAAAGAATTTCCCTCTTCTATAAGTCAGCAGAGACTAAAGAATATGAGAGTGTAATAACGTTAGACCATAAAACAAACAGCCTATATTTTCAGATAAAAATATCGACTAGCTGTATACTTTAAGTAATATAGATTATCTTGGAAGATATATTGAGGCCGTAGAAATATATAAATCGAATAAAATTCCTGGAAGAACTATAGTACCATTCTCTATAGAAAACAATGAATTTCTTTCATCTACGAATCATCTGTATTCTGATTAATTTTTAAGTTAATTTCATAAAAGTTAGTATAATGTGGCAACACTGCACTTTTAAATATAATTATGGAAATATGAAAAACACATTTCATTATAAGAGTCCAATAATCCAGTAAACTCAAAAACAAGATCCACGGGCAAAGTAACCCGGAAAAACGCTACACTCCAAGAATAGTATGATGGAAAATAATTCGTACCTCTTCACTTATGGCAGAGAGGTAGGATAATCCAATTATTTTATTTGCAGATATATTTTATTGCTTGAACGTTGTGAACATTCAACATATACCTCTATTGACAACGTTAATTAAACTCATGCCGCCTGGAAGTAACATAAGTGCAAATATATTATTTTCATAATTATTTATTTAAATATTTACATAATATAATGAAAATTCTATATTGCCTTTTGGATAATTAATTTACGATTTATTTATTTATTTAGAAAATAGAAACCATATATAATTCCATTCGTGAGTCAGATCTAAAGTCTGTCCGTAGATTCTGTAGAGAAGCTGATCGAAAAATGTCATCTACGCAGGAGGAGGGCAAAAATGCACGGCCAATAAAGCTGTGGGAGGAAATTCAGAAGGGAGAATAGATCACGTGACAATACTCATTTCGCTCTTCAGCTTTAAGTGAGAAAGATGTCTAATTGGAAAGCTGGCGAATTTTTCTACACATTCCACGGACAGACTATATTTAAAATGATGGTATTTTCACACAAAATATGGAGACGTAAACTGCAGATGAAATACCATCTTAGTATTTTTTACCTCAATGACGGTTTTAACTTAGCGTGATTAAATTAAAAGATATGAAATTAAATGACGATTGTTTTTAATAATAAACAAATCTATGAGTTGTTTATCTCCCGTTAAATGTTCTGGTCTCTTTTGAGGAGTACGGTACATAATTAAAAATTCCATATTGTGAGCTAATCCATAAGAACTATTGTCCAATTTATTTTGAGCTGACTGATATTCTGTGGTATTTTTTAGGATCTCCCCCACAATCTCGTGTCCATCATAGACTATCTGTACGTCCAAACATAGCATCATTCGTAATATAATTTTGAAGATTTTGCCACTGACAGAAACTCTCAGTATGTTGCGCTTCATTTTTAGTTATACAAATTTAATGTTGACTGTGTTTTGCTGAGCTTGTATCTGTCACCAAGTTTGGTTATTATGTAGGCAAAATTAGCACCACTGCGGATGTATATTCCGTATTTTACCGAAACATATCAAAGGAAAGTTTCATTCCACTTCAAGTCCCCTACATGATGTTTAAGTAAGTCCGTTATTCGAAATCATACAATTGAATACACGATACATAGTGTTCTGCCCAAAAAACAGGGGTTTCGCTGTAAACTCAGCATTCTCCACTCTTTCCTTAACTAAACTTACCCATTTGTATCCGCAAACTAACAATTTATTTTAATATTGTTTATCATCTGATGTTTTTCTTTTTGCCTCTAACCTTCTTTCCGTTGACCTTTCCTTTCAGGGCATTCATCAGCAGGCAGTTTCTTCTTAGCCAGTGGCCAATCCAATTTATTTTCCTCTTCTTTATGCGTTCCAGCATTGTTCATCCTTCACCTACTCTGTCTAGCACATCTTTATTTTTCATTTTGTCTGTCCATTTTACACACTCCACCCTTCTTCATATCCATATCTCAAAAGCATCCAGTCGCTTTTTCTCATTCCGTCGTAATGTCCAAATCTCTGTACCATACAATGCTACACTCCACACAAAGCACTTCACTAGCCTCTTCCGTATTTTTTTGCCAAAGGTCCACAAAAAATGCTTCCCTTCTTGTAAAAAGCTCCTTTTGGCATTGCTAGTCTCTGCTTTACTTATTGACAGCAGTTCATGTTACTACTGATAGTACAACCCAAGTATTTGAAGCTCTCCACTTGCTCAATGACCTCATATTTTATTTCATGTCTATCTTCCTTGGTTTTCTTCCTATAATCATTGCCTTTGTCTTATTTACATTTATCTTTATCCCATAATCATCGCATCTGTCATTTAGCTCCATCAGTATGTTTCTCAGTGTCATGGCATCTTCTGCTAGCAAAGCCATATCATCAGCAAATCTTATGTACTTAATTCTTCTTCCTACACGACTACAGGTCTGTACAACATTATTAGACATATAAGGACAGTTTTTTCCCGAGAATATGGCAAATTTTTAACCCAATATACCCAATGCTTATAAGACAAACTATTTCGTATAATTACCCATTTATTGTTATTGTATTTATAGACGATTTAATATCAAGGTCATATGTCGTCTTAAACGTTTTAAGTGTAACCACTACAGTCCAGCTGCCGAGTCTCCGTCTCTGACGTTTTCACAGCAGTGTTGCCGATATGGATATTCAGTAGGAGGAGCCGCTTTATATACTAGTGAAGCCACGCGGTTAGCAGAAATACAGCCAACAACATCTTACCAATTTCAAACCTTACTAGCGGCGTCAAGAGCAGTGATTGGTTGTGGTAGACGTCCACTCTCACTTAAATTATTTCCTTATTGGCAACAGAAGGCGAGTTTCTCCCTTTATCCCTCGAACAACCTAACCATCAGGACCGGAGACTAGGCGGTTGGACTATAGTCTGCGTGTTTCTATTGTGTATTAGGAATATGCCTTTAGACAAGGTGAATATGATATGGATGACTACGATGGCGAAATGCTTACGGGGATTAATTGAGCCTTAAAGTTTGTTGACATGGCCGGGTGGGAGAAGGGTAGCTTTTTTTTACGCACTTTAAGAGTACCTAATTGCAGGAAATGTGAATAAAACATCATATTAAACTATTTACTTTCGAAGTAATTATCATATATTTATTTTACTGTTAAATATAAAAATTAAGTGGGACTATTTCGTGCCATAACCACAAAGGTTACAACAGTTCTTACTTCTAACCAGCGATAAACCACCGATTCACACTTTTAACCACCGACGACCAGCGATACACCACCGATAAACAACGATACACCACCAATGACCAGCGATAAACCCACTGCTAGAGCATATCTGTGTTTCCAACAAATTATGTCCGAATTTATCTTTTACTTATTTAACCGCGTAAAATAATAAAAAGGACGTCCCTGGAATTCACCTAGGTTAGAGTAATTGATTTAGGTTACAGTAATTTAATTAGGTTAGGTTAGCTTTTAGTTATATTATTTTTAGTCTGACCATCTTACCTGAATATTAATGTTGATTTGTTCGTGGACATTTTCAAAACAATTCTGTTTTATCGTCAGCTTTTCCTCATTCCGTCTGGACAAGCTGACAATAAAACAGAATTGTTTTGAAACATGTCCAAGAACAAATCAACATTAATATTGAGGTAAGATGATTAGACTAAAAATAATATAATTAAAATAACCTCAAAATATCACTTCCTAAAGTTAAATACTAGCTTTTAATTTATTTGCATTTTAAATGTGATTTAATACGTAACATACATTACATATTTATAAGTGTTATTCTATGTAAAATTCAACATGTCCGACGGTAACAACGTAAAATCATACTTTACATATTTTGACGATGGTAATTTCTCGAAGATAAATGGTATCATTAACACATTGTATTACTTTAAATTATATAAAAAATGGCATAAGTCGCGTAAGTAAAACGCTTGTCTTGTACAAACCAACCTCTGACATTTGTATACAGTGAGGAAAAATAACGATAAACTTCAACCAGGAAACGTGTCTCGACTGGGGACTAATTCGGACTCGGTTGCGACCGAAGCAAATGTTATTCCAAGAATACAGCAAACTAATTCGTATCTAAATCCGCGCACTTTTATTATGTTATTCTGAATTAAGTTATATCATCCAAACGTCTTTAAAAAAATGTTAGATGAAAAGAAGTCCGTCACGCAGGAACTGCGTAAACTGAGGGAATTTCTCATCAAATCGAATTTATGGACCGATTTTTTATAGTTAAAGGGATATAGGCTATTTTCTTTTGTTAAATTGGAGATACTCAAATTCTCATGCGAATTTATGGACCGATTTTTTATAGTTAAAGGGATATAGGCTATTTTCTTTTGTTAAATTGGAGATACTCAAATTCTCGTGCCAGCTTATCTAACGTCTCGGATCATACATAATATGTTATTATTACCTATTTGCATATAATTCAATAATATACACCAATTCATTTTACCATTAAAGTAAAATCTACTTATTCGCGGGGGATATGTTCTGCAAATATGCTGCGAATACAAAAAGTGCGAATATGGAATGGTAATTTGTATGGGTATATAGGGGATACAAAGCAACGGGAAGCTACCACACCTACAATTCTCTAGTAAGGCTGCAAAGCATAGCATGAAAATGCTATGATTGCAGTGAAGGACCTGCCCTCGAGCTGAGTTACTATGGATGGATAAGGGATACTTTCCAAGGTTACAGAATAAAATAAAATCAATTAATGATGGATTTTGAACAAGTTCTATTAATTATTACTGTCAGGATTAGGCAAGGGCTTAAAGAACTTGGTAATTTTTTCCTGTTTTGCCGCTTTTACAAGGTATTTCAATTGAGATTGATATTCAGCTGTGAATTCTGCGATAGAATTCCTTATTTGGTCTTCAGATGTCTTGATCAACAATGAAACAGCGTGATATAGACGCTAAACGACTCGCCAACGCATAAACGGTCAAGCATTTCTATTTTTGCTTTAAGAAACAACACTACTTTTTTCCGCTTCGGAACTAATTTTCTTTGTTTTACTCGACATTATAAATTGGCAACAATGCAGGAGACACGTGTTGTTCAATCAATATTATTGCAACGAATGACAAGTTGAAACAATAAAACACCGATCGTGGCGAAGACTGCATTTATCAACGGACATAGCGGCACGTGAATTACGACAGCGGTGGCTTATAACAACGAACTTTATGCTTAGTGATAAGGATTGTTTTACTTCGATATGTTTGTCCATTTGGTTTGAATCATTCTTGTAAAAGCCACCTTGGCACGTGCCTGCAGTAAAAAAAAAAAAAAATTGTCGATGCGTTAATAAAGGATACTAATCCTTCTAATATATCGATTGGATCCGCGAATAAAGACATTTTTAACCTCGAATATAGAAACTCTGTCACAATTTTTTAACCCGCGAATAATGAAAACGCGAATAAAGGAACCGCGAATAAGGAGATTTTACTGTTTAACTTGTATGGGAATCCCTCTGAGGTTTAATTTATGATAAAATCGAATGTTTCCTACCGCTCCTCATATAAATCTTCTAAGTGGATCGCAATTTCGAGACCATAACGCTCTCATCTTCAGTACAATCTCGGCGACTGATGTTGGTGGATCGATGAATCTCTGGATCAGGTCAGGATTTGCGGGAATTTCGAAGTTCACAAGTTTCCCGTTGTTTTTCTCAATCTGGATTTTTTTCCAAACTGTGAGTTCCTTTTGTTTATCTATTTGTTTAATTAGACTGGCTTCCGATTCAATTAAATGTTTTTCGGAGCAAGCATGCTAACTTTTCCACTTCTCCATTTTTTACATTCTAAGATGTTCTTTACCCTTGTTTTCAAATTTCTTTTTGTTTTTTCCAATATAAATTTTGTCACAATCTCTGCATTAGAACTGAAAAATTCCCGATTTGTTTGCTTCTTCAATTCTTTCATTTTTATTGGTTTCAATTATCCTATTAAGGTTGTATTCGTTATTCGGTGCCAATCTTATATTAAACTTTTTTGAATTTTTTTTTAAACGTATGGTGTTTCAATGGATGGTAAGGAATTTTTAGAATTTTATTTGTTCCTGTTTATTTTATAAGTCTAAAGTAAAGTAAAGTAATCCCACTACAGGCCTCAGGCGACCCTTGGGGAAGTGGGAGGTTAAGGCTCTCACTTTTTCTGGACAATCGGCACTTGATGTCAGCCGGGTTGTCAGCCCTGCGTGATGGCCGACTTTACCCCCATAACAAGTGTCTGGTACTCATTTCCGTTAGAGTCTGAGTCGACCCCAGGGGCATACTGCCGCCAGAGGGTTTGGGTCAGTTTAAAAATCCTGACCCCACCGGGACTTGAACCGTTGACCTTCCGGCTTGTAGCGCAGTGTCTTAACCACTATGCTACGGCGTGCTCCCTTTTATAAGTGTGCTTTCATTAATTAATTTTTGTCTTTTAAATTCATCTATATTATTGTATAGGCCTAACATATTTTCTTCATAACCGTTACCGTATCAATTGCAACATTAATTAACATCAGTCGTCAAGATTGTACTGAAGATGGGACCGTTATGGTGTCGAAATCGCGATCTACTTAGAAGATTTATATGAGGAGAGGTAGTAAACATATATATATATATATATATATATATATATATATATATTGTAAAACAAGACTTAAAATAGTGTATTTTGGAATACATTAGCCTGCAGTATTGCAATTTTGTGATCGAACATGCTCATGAATAAAGTTGTATTAAAAAAAATACTGCAACGAAGAAGGAAAAATAAAGGAAGAAAATGAAGTATTAGAGTTAAATTATGTTTACGGAAGAGCTGATGTGGCAAAATAAACAGATGTTGTATTTGTCACCACACAAAGAATCCTACAGGTACGCCATGGCAAGCTATAAATTAGAGAGAGCACGAGCAATCATACAGCACATTTATTATGGACATGTTTACAGGTATACATAGAGCAACAAGTGGCACGGCCTGGTGCTGTCTTCCTCTCACACGTGCCATAACACGTGGAACGGTTTAATCGCACAAGTACGCCAAACTTCTAGAAAATTCTTCATATTCAGCATCATTCATAGTTTCAATACTTAGGAGTGAAACCCGCTTCTCTGGGAAGTCAATAAAATTTGATACTTGTAATGAAACAAGCGTCTGTCTATATAATTTTCTTTCAGGGTATATAATTTGTATCATATTAACATTATTATTATTATTATTATTATTATAACAGCAAAGATGAATGGGGTCTTGTGGAACATACATATAACCAGAAAAAAAAACAAATTACAAATATATAGGCCTAATTCAATAGTGAGAAATACTGTCACATATGGAGCTGAAGTTTGGAAATTCAACAAACATTTAGAACAAAAATTTATGTCGATGGAAATGAATTTCTTGAGGAGAGCAGCAAGATGTTACAAATTAGAAAAAGAAAAAAAAAACTGTCATACGAGAAAAAATTAATATTATGTATTCAATAGTAGATTATATAAGATATAAGCAATTAAATTGGTATGGGCATGTACGACGAATGCAAGAAGAAAGGTTACCCAGAAAAACATGGGAATGTTGTCCACCTGGAATAAGAAGGAAATAAAGACCTTGAAACTCGTGGATGCAAGAAATAGGAACTGGAATGAGAACAAGAGGACTGGAGGAAATTGAGTGGATGGATAGAGAACGAGTGGAGAAGAAAAATAAAACTTTTGACACAGAAAGATGTGTAAACATAAAAAAATTGTATATAAATAAAATTATTATTATTATTATTATTATTATTATTATTATTGCCATTGTGGCTTGCGTGCTTAAATGATCCCGAGAGCTATGCCGGCAGTAGCATTGCTGCCGATAGGGTTACCAATGCCGGACTGGTCAAAGGTGATAAGCCAGACGAAAAACATTCCTTGATCGAAAGAGTAACGATCTTACACCGTAAAAATATAACCGTCAAGAAACGCGGACATGGGTTCCACTGGGGCAAAATATTTTAATATAAAGTTCTTTGGAAAAATTTTGGACCAAAAAGAGATGAACGCACAGGTGAATTTAGAAGACTACTTAACAGTGAACTACATGGTGTTTACAGGAAGACAGATATAAGAACAGTTAAGTCTCGTAGACTGTGATGGGTAGGGCATGTGGCAATGAAAGACGCGCATGGAAGCTTCTTGTAGGAAAACCAGAGGGAAAACGCCCAATTGGTAGACCAAAATGAGGTGGGAGAATAACATTAACCATGATTGGTGGGAAGTAGATTACACAGGGAATGCGGGATGAATGGAAAACAATACCTCAGGATAGGAATGCATGGAGAGCTTATGCCTACGTGGCCATGAACCTACGGGTTCGATAATGCCAGTGAGTTATTCAGTTTAGGACTATGAAAACCGTGTAATTTGTGTTATATGGTAAATTTAGTACTGCACTATTTATTATGATACAATTCCGCTGAAGTATCATTCAAAAAAATATTTATTTATTTAGTGGCTGGTATTGTGGCCATAAGACCATGAACCTACGAAGAAAACAACAAACAGCAAATAAACAGTTAACATAAAATCAATTATGGTCGAAGTTTGACATATTCCTCCTAGCCTCCCAGTAGCGTTCTACTCCGTACTTCTGTGTGTGACTGCGGGCCAGGGCATGTTGTAAGGTGAGGTCGCTCCATATCTATGTTGTTGCATAGTACACAAGATGGTGTTTGTATTATCCCAAGACGCAAAAAGGTGTTTTACCATCAAGTCGTGCCCCGTTGCTAGGGGGGACAATGCAACAGCGGTTCTTCTAAAGTAATCTGGTGTTTCTATAATTGTTTTTCTCCAATCAAAAATTTTAAATTTATAAAATTAATACTTGCATAGTACCGTCCTCCTCAACTTGGTTAATTTTATTTTAAAACTGTAGGTTTAGTTTTCTCCAGGACTGACTTGATTTCTTCCCCCCCGTCTCTCTCTCACCCACATACACACACACACACACCACACACATATATATATTTTTTTCTAACGCCATAGGCTATATTGTATATAATGTATTTTATGACATTTATGGCTTTCTCCCCTGGCATTGGCGGAATTGAAATTATTTTGTTAGGTTGGTGCACCTGGAAGGCGGAGTTACGTTACCCCGATGGTATGATGGGTGATATATGATAATGAAGCACCAGAAGAGTTCTTAAACTAAATTCCAGACAGTGGGCAACCGTAGGAATAATTCCCTTTCAGGAAAAATTCCCATAGTTTGACCGGGAATCGAATATATATATATATATATATATATATATATATATAGACCGACTCTCTCTCTCTCTCACACACACACACACACGCGCGCGCGCGCATACACACACGCATATATATTAGAGAGAGAGAGAGAGAGAGAGAGAGAGAGAGAGAGAGAGAGAGAGAGAGAGAGAGAGAGAGAGAGAGAGAGCGCTACTAAACGTACAGAGTTTAGAAACTCGGGTTCAGATCCCGACTCAGACATTTATTTTTCTTTTCATGTCATAATTGTCTTCAATGCCAAATGTCAAAACTATAGTTACAACATATAAATATACGAGCGTTACTGCTATAAAGTAAATATTCTCTTTAAATATGCTTACTTGTTACAGTGCCCATGCGCAAACGAATGACGTCACCCCGGAAAGATAAATGTAACATCCAGAAGTTGGCAGGATATGTAAGTGAAACCAGTATGACCAACATTGACAGAAAATTCCCAGAACATGTTTTCAAAAATTGATTAAAGAATCCACAAGTGTTGACCGCATGTTTTATTGCTGTATTGTTCGTACGAATTTTAAACCTGAAAATTATTTTTTTTCCCTGTCCATTCCAGTGTGTGAGCAAAATTTGTAGTGTAAAGTGTGTTCTTTTGTGTTGCTGGTTTTAAAACGAAAATAATTTCATAATTAATTTGTATCTGTATATATAGTTTCGTACTATCTAAATTTTTAAATATTTTAAAAATATAATTTGCAAGTCCACATATATGGTTTTAAGGTTTTTAATTATGTACATAGTAAAGTGTTTTTCGGTTGTTGATGCTGGCAACTTCTGGAGATTTTTGGGTGGTTGATGGTGGCAACGTTGGAAAAACATGGGAAAGTAGCAAGTAAGTAATGTATCCACGATCATGTTTTACGTAAATATATAAATATAAAAAGTTGTAAAAAAAGCTTGAAGATCGTTGCAAAATGTTTAAAACAGTACAAAACGTGTTTACAAGTGTTTAGTGCATCAGTGGCATAAGAATGTAAGTGTAGAATTGTGACCGGCATAAAACCTACCTCACCCGCAACTTGTATCCGTGGAGAAAGTTGTATTTTAAAAACTCAGATTGCGGACTTGCCAATCTGTATCTCTGAAACACAATTTTGGCAGTCTAACTGATTGATTAGTAATATAATCTGCGGAAGTCCACGTTTGTTTGGGTGTGTTTTTCTTGGAAAAAATGTACTCATTATGCTTGTTTTCTCTCTCTCTCACTCCCCCCTCTCTCTCTCTCTCTCTCTCTCTCTCTCTCTTTGTGGCAAAATCTTTTAATATAAATCAAAATTTAAATTGTATAAGAAATCGAAATTATCAAGGAGGCCAAGAATACAAACATTCTCAACGAAAATATGCCCAATGAGCAAAACCCTCTACTAGACATATACAGATAATTCAATACTACTACAGCAACTCCAGAAGATGAAGCATGCTTCGAAAGGTCTAGAGTGAAATCAATGAAAATTTTAAATAGAAACATTGTAGTTGAGGACGACGGTAGTACACGAGGTACAAAAAAAGTTATAATAATTTAACATTGTTATAACCTCAAAGGCATAAAAAACATATGAACATAATAAGTATAGAATCAGTTATTAGTAGAGAATTTATATGAAATAATTAAACTATAAAAACTCCGCCATGGCCGGTCCTAAGTCCGGATGAGAAAGGAGAAGGGGGAGAAGTAACAACCCCGTTAAAAAACCAGGGTTCAGTTGGCTCCGACCATAGTACTCTATAAGGGCTCCTAGCCAGGGTTACTGTAAATACCTCTACGGCAGAGTCGGCGCAGAAGGAGTTCTTCAACATGACGAATCTGGCGGAAGAGGCAACCCTATATCTAAGGGAAATTGAGAAACGCTGCCTTGCGGTGAAGAGGGATCTTCAAAGGCCATAAGAGGAAAACCCAGACAAATTTCCTGGTCCTCCAGGTTGGGGGTTTATGCTATGGGACAGCTGCCCACACATTAGAAAAATCACAAAATGCTAACAGACAAATCAGTCAAAGCCAAACTTAACATGGAAGGAAAACTTGAAGACAGTAATGCAAGGAAGAGGGCTAAGAATTGAAGATGCCCAAGATCGCAGGCTTTGGAGGTTTGGCACGGGAAGACGGCAGCAGCTGTAAAAACCCTAAGATAGATAGATAGATTAAACTCTGAAACAAATGGCTATAAGTAGCTAAAGAAGAGATGGCAAATGACCAGAAAATCTATTAGCAGCTTTTTTCACAAATTTGTAACTAGTTATGTTTTTATAATTGCCAAATCTAGCCACAAATTGGTTAATTGACAACATTGCTTATGAAGTTTATAGTCTAATTTCCTTGTGCAATCACTGCTAATGCGTCAATGTTTCATTTTTGTCTATATCATTATAAGCCAATCTAAATTAGCTCGCCTGTTTATCTTGAAATAGTAGCCCACGGACATACTGGATAGAGAAGTGCTTTTCACAGTACGCTGAGTGGGATGATGTTTTTGTGGCAAACAATACAGTAGGCCAAGATGGCTAATGATCGTCATCTATTGTGCCTGTGCACACGATAAAGGAGAAGTTTGTTAATTACCTTTAGTTACCTGACTTGGATTCTTTTGTTCTCTAGCATAATAAACGTCTTGGCAGCACAAAGTTACATTGCGTCAGCCTAATTGCTTTCCATTTTATAAACTTTGTTAAGATGATAATGATATTAAAACCCCTCGCTATGGAACATCAATTTTGACGTTGTTAAGTAGGCGTGTGCGTGTGTGTGGAAATGAGAGCTACTTCCAGCAGAGATTCTCCAGTACAACTATATTAGCCTTCCTTCCTCATTATCTTTTTCTCTTTTTTTCGTGAAGAAAAACAAGGTTTCAAAATATTCAGGCTCTATGCATCCCTCCAGGGATTCTACTCTCTTCAACCGTACGATACGATTATGAAGTATTTTCGGAAAAAAAATCTAGGTAAGTTGATTTTCTGCCCCGCGCCTTAGCAGAGTTAATAAGTCAAGAAGCTTTGGCGCAGAGCTACGGGACTTGAGCTGGTTCGAGTCCCCACGGGAGAAGAAATTTTCTCATGGAATTTCGGCTAGTATGGGATTGGTTTCCACCGCTGTGGTCTCGAAGTAGCGTGCTGCCTTGTTACGCAGTGGGCACGGGATTAATTTCCGGTCGGGACAGGCTCCTGGGTGAGGTTTTTTTCCCTCACGTGTAAGACAAATGTCAGGAAGCTTAGGACCCAACGGTACCCGAAAACCATCCGGTCATCATCATCTTCCGTATCATTATCATCATCCTTCAACGGTCTGGAAAGTAACGGGAAGCTAGCACACCTATAATTATCTAGTAGAGTTGCAAAGCATACCATGAAAATGCTATGATTGCAGTGAAAGACTGCCCTCGGGCAGAATTACTATCGACGGATGGATGGAACCGGTGTCCACCTAAGCATCGTGAGGCATTTGGACAGCTACAATAAGTAGCGACCCCAGGTTGAGAAGACCAGATACAATGGCTGGGGACCCGACATGCAGACCACATGTCACCCGTACACTGGCTAGATGATCGTTTGCCTCTGTGATGAACACATATGGATATGAGGCCAGCAGCCGGAAGGTAGTCCAAGGGCCTTCTAGGCCTCTCGCGCGTCGAGTTAAGTTGATTTTCTACAAATCATTACTAAGTTGAAATTAGGATTTTCTAAATAATGTAAGTTAGGTTTCTAAATGTTTCGAGAGTTATTATGAAGAACAGTTAAGTCTCGTAGACTGCAATGGACAGGACATGTGGCACGAATGGGGAATGAAATACGTGCATGAAAGCTACTTGTAGAAAAACCAGAGGGAAAACGCCCAGTTGGTGGACCAATAATGAGGTGGGAGAATAATATTAAATAAGATTTGAGGGAAGTTGATTATACAGGGAATGATTGGAAAGCATTAGCTAGGGATAGGGATGTATAGAGAACTTATGTCCGCGCGGCCATGAACCTGCAGGTTCAATAGTGCCAGTGAGTTAGTTAGTTTAGTTTGGAGAGTTAGTGTGCTACTTACTTACTGGCACTATCGGGCAGAATTGCTGTGGATATATATATATATATATATATAGAGAGAGAGAGAGAGAGAGAGAGAGAGAGAGAGAGAGATCGCATTTCTATAAATGTCAATATGTTTGCTTCAATGTTTACCTACATAACAATTCGACTCTGGCCAGCACTAATACTAGAAATTCTGGTTTTACATTTATGTTATAAGAAAATAAAGTTTTTTGCGCGATTACAGCAATTGTGACCATGATTGAAAGTTCAACTTCCTACATTTCGGGGTTGTCGACCTAAATAACTATACTGTAATATTACATTATACATAACGCGAGTGGGAAGTTAAACCACTGCCCTCTATGAATACTACGTACAATGTATATACAAAAAAATATCCAAAAGGTAGTGTTAATAAACATCATACGATACAAAACACTGCATTTTGAATTAACTGAACTCTATTTGAAACAATATAAAACAATAAATACGTACTTGAGCAATTTTGTCGCTAATTGGTCTCACGGCCTCCTGTAGTTTCAACTAAAAAAATATTGTTAACGTTAGTCAATTGTTTATAATGAACGCAAATATTTCCGACAAAGATATATTTTACTACGAATAATTATTTTGAAAACACCATCGCGCAAGAAATAATGTACAACACACGTTTGTGAAATGTTTTACAGAATCTCGAAAATTAAAAACCTGGCTATCGCTCAGTTTTTAAACGTTTTCTTCGATTCTGTAAAAACCACTTCCTAACCTCGCATCGTAATATACTATTTATTATGGAATATAAAACAATAAAATAATTTGTAGCGTTAAAATGTTCTAAATAATAACCTTAATTTTAATTTACTTCTTTACGTGGAAGTACATACTGTATGAGATATACAAAGTAAAAAAAATAGATAAATAACGAAATATGCAGCTTATAATGTTAAGAAAAAAGATTTTAAAAAATAACACCTATAAATTAATATACGGGAGAGGATTTTAAGAAAAATCGAAAATAATATGATTATAAACGAGAATTCATTCTGTTACAAAATCAACGCAAGCAACAGTCAGTAGCCTAACAACTTCTGCTAAAGATTGGAATTGGATTTCGAAAGGCATACAGATATTGTTACTACTACCTCAAAAGAATTGTATCATGCATATTATTAGTGAAATGTTAAAGTAAAACAATTCTAGAACACTACAAATTGGGTTAGCTAACAAAAAACTATCTGATCTGCCAGTTAAAAAGAGAAGATGGTATTTTTTTTAAATTTTATAAGGTATAAAGCATTATAAAAATGTACATTGTACAGAAAATAAAAGTTCAGAGTGGTTACATCTACTAATAACTAAATTAAAATATGAGTTGGGTAGCCATTAAGAGATGAACTAGTTGTGGAACTATTGTAATTCTGCTGTAATCGTGTAAGAGACATGACAAACTGAGAACACGCAATTCAAGTGGTTTCTGGATGGAACAGTGCATACGTAATTATGACCGCTCTTTTTTTCTAAAATAGAATGTCTAGAAGTTTTAAAGTGGTTAAATCACAGCTAGTTCAGGTAACTATGAATTAATTAATAGAACTACATAAGCATAGTGTAAACTACCACTGAGCAAGTTTACTTTCCATCCATAGTAATTCTGCCCGAGGGCATGCTATGCTTGCAGCTTTACTAGGGAATTGTAGGTGTGGTAGCTTTCCGTTGCTTTCCACACCGGTGAAGGATGATGATGATGATGATGATGATGATGATGATAATGATGGTGATGATGTCCATATGATTTCGGGGACCGTTTGGGCCTTAAAGTTTTTCTGACATTTGTCTTACAGGCGAGGAAAAACCCCGATAAAAACCTCACCCAGAAAAACTGTCCCGACCGGGGATCGAACCCGGGCCCGCTGCGTGACAAGGCAGCACGCTACCCCGAGACCACAGCGGTGGACTAAGTTTACTTTAAAATATCTAATACTAAGAGTGCTTTCTAGTCTTCAATGAACCAATGATGTACAGAGTGTAAGAAAATTGTCGTTACAAACTTTGAGGGCGTATAGTGGGGAGCAAGATGGCAACGTTTAGCATAGGAACGCATGTCCGCACACGCACCGTTTTACCGCTACATGCAAAATACCATAATACATGTTGCTCTCTCGGACGCCTGCTGCTTGTCGTTTGGGATCACAAGAATAGCTTGATATAACGACTTTGTTCCGTAAGTTCAGAACGCTACCTGTGAAAGATCGGTCTCACAACTTAAACTAATTTAAGATTTTACATTGCAATGGTTATTTGTAAGATATGTATCTGTATTTCGCCTCTATTTTACCCAGCGGCCGGAATCATTCCTTATTGTTTTTCGGCCTATTTGGAATTCAATGAAGTAAAGTAAAGTAAAGTGATCCCACAACAGACCCGGAGGCCCTTGGGGTAGTAGGAGGTTAACGCTCCCACTTTTTCTAGACAATCGGCACTTTATGTCAGCCGGGTTGTCAGCCCTGCGTGACGGCCGCCTTTAGCCCCAGAACAAGCGTCTGGTACTCATTTCCGTTAGAGGCTGAGTCGACCCCTGGGCCATAGTGCCGCCAGAGGGTTTGGGTCAGTTTAAAAATCCTGACCCCAACGGGACTTGAACCCTGGACCCTCCGGCTTGTAGCTCAGTGCCTTAACCACTACGCTACGGAAGTGGAAACTTATTTATTTCTCTATATTTCCCGCCTTATATTTTTTTCATGTATTCTGTAGAAATATCCTACCGTTTCCGCGTTGGACATATTCCGTTTTACACAGAATATATACACGTAAAATTACTATTATTACTGGAGAGATTGCCGCATTATTTACGTTCCGGATTAAACACGTTTTACTGTATTATAGATTCATAAGTGTAAATCAATAGTCCTATCTTCAGCCGTGCCCACAAAAGTAAAGGGCTATTCAAAAAGAAGGAACAGACTTAATTCATTTATTTCTTCCAAACTACAAAAAATAGAAACACAATTCCAACGTTTCTAGATAGAGAAAAGTTTGGAGTTCCGATCATGACCACTTGGCGCTGTTGCTTTAAGTTGCGATCATAGTTGTATTGGCGCTGTTAGATTGGAAGGAGTAGTAGAATATCAACTCCATCGCCGGTGGTCTCCCAGGCCATCAGACCTAACCCAGTGTGATTTTTACCGGGGGGTCACGTAAAAGACCGTGTTATTAATCCCCTATGCCTAACACTCTTGAAAATCTTACTTACTTAATACTTAATACAGGGCTTTCCACCTTACAGCAGTTCGCCCTTGATTCCTACTTTCCAGAGATTCCTATCTTCCCATTGTCCTTCTTCCATACCACTCTTCATCATGGCATCATATATTCCCTCATACCATGTTCTTCTACTTCTCCCCCTCTTCCTTCTGCCTGGTACCATCCAATCTAACACATGTTTAGGCCACTGGTCTTCCGACATCTGTTGTACATGTCCATACCACTGTAAAGCTCTCTTTGTTATCCTTTCGATAACAGTTTCTTGTGCATCCATTTCTTGTCTGATATATGTATTTCGAATATGTGTAGCCTGGATATTCTCATACTTCTCCGTAAATCCATCCATTTCTGTCTCCAAGATTCTTTTCTGCATCCTTTCATTTATTGTCTTGAAAACCTGCGACATCAAATTGTTGAAGCTATGAATTCGATAACTAGAGACCAGCTGATTCGTGTGTGGCAAGAAATGAGCCACTATTTTGGTATTTGTAGTTATAGTGTTTATATTTTTTGTAGATTGGAAGAAATAAATGTTTGAAGTCTGTTCCTTCTTTTTTAATAGCCCTGTATGTGTGTGTGTATATATATATATATATATATATATACAGGGCTATGAAAAGAAAAATGAATGCCTGAGTCGGGATTTGAACCCGAGTCTCTCATATATGTAGTATTCTCAATTCACACAAGAGGTAGCGGGAAGTCGTTCCAACTGACATCTAGTGGCCACCATAACAGGTAAGCAAATGTTTAAAGAGAATATTTACTTTATAGCAGTAACGCTCGTATATTTAGATGTTATAACTTTATTCTTGACATTTGGTAATGAATGCAAATACGATATGAAAAGAAAAATGAATGCTTGAGTCGGGATTTGAACCCGAGTCTCTACACTCTGTACGTTTAGCGCTCTAACCAACTATATATACTTAAAATATATATGTAGTCAATATGCCCATTTCACCAATTAATGTTTTAAAATGGTCAACAAGTTTCTACAGCCAAGCTGTCATTCTCAAGACCAATATCTGGTCTTGAGAATGACAGCTTGGCTGTAGAAACTTGTTGACCATTTTAAAACATTAATTGGTGAAATGGGCATATTGACTACATATATATTTTAATATTATATCACCAAGAAGATCACTTGTGTATTAAATATATATACTTAATTTTTCATACTACAAATGTTGTCCAGTGATAACGTTGTTACCTCAGAAACAGCGGGAACGCATTAGGTCCCCGATTGGCACAAGTGTCTTGGATTTTTTTCCCCCAGAGGAAATATCAGGAAACTTTAAGACCCAAATAGTTCACGAACACCTTATGACAATAACAATCATCTACAACATATTCGCCTTGTATGTGTATTGTGTTAAATGTTCATGTTGTTTTGGAGGTAGGCCAGGTAGTCCCTGTATGTCCTTGTGTGGTAAAAGAAGAAGTATACGTGATAAAAAGTTTAAAATGTTCTCCTGAAGGTCGTGTCTTTTTAAGGCCCGAGTGGAGTGGGGAGATAAAAATATCTTCAAAAGGAGAGGTTAAACAGAGGAAAAGGAAATACGTTCTTTAATTTTCTATTATTGAAGTTTTTAATTATTTATTACTAGCTAATACCCGGCGTGCGATGCTACGCCCAAATAAATGAAAATTAACGTGCGTTTGTGTTTAGTTGAATAAGTAAAAGGAAAAATAATTATAAGTTTATATTTTTTTCGATACCCTGTGCTGATTACCGGGCGTTGCCCGAGAATCTACTTATCCCGATCTTCTTGACATAAATGAGCTAAAATACGAAAATTAATGTTTTATGTTTAGTTAAATAAGTAGATGCTAAAATTTATATCGTAATTATTTTTAGACACCTCGTGCTGTTTACCCGGCGTTGTCCGGGAATCTACTCATCTCGACCTTGTTGGCATATATGAGATGAAAGACACAAATTAATGTACTTCTTATGATTAGGTGAATAAGTAAGATGAAAAATAATTATACATGTATATCATAATTATTTTAGGATTCCCCGTGTTGATTACCAGGTGTTGACCGGAAATCTACTTATCTCGATCTTCTTGGCATAAATCAGCTAAAAGACAAAATTCGTTATTATGAGTTACCCGTAAAAAGAATACCCGTCATGTGCTGCTATGTTTGCACTTGTCTCGATCTTCTTGCCATCAATGAAAGACAAAAATGGTTATTGCGAGTTATCCGTAAGAGATAAACATATGATGTCGCGGACTTTTTTATAGAGCTTTTTGAGATATTCAATTCTGTGTACATTAATTTTGTTAATTGTTTATGGTTTAGGCAGCGTAAGCCATTTAAGCGTCCAAAGAGCTACTTTTTTCACGTTTTCCACTACAAAGGGCGATTTTTGAGAGTGTAGGAGTTGAGTATCACAACTCTCTTATAGCATATGTTCATTCCGAGAACCTCCTGAACATTTTGCAAAAAGCTTCATCACAATCAGATCAACGGTATGGCCGCGCATGAAGTACGAACAAACAAACATAGATCCTTTTTATATATTAGATTAAATAAACAATTATTTCCAACAGAGTAAACTGTATGGTTTATTGAATTCAAATAGTAAAATTATTCATTTTAAGTTGATACAAAACAAATATCAACAACACGCTGATAAAATTAAATTTAATACGTGTTTCAGACATCTGAGGCACGATCACAAAACAAAATAATTATGTGTTCTATTTTTTTTTCTGTTACATGTTTCAAATAATATCAAATGTCAAAGGTAAATAAGCCATATGTGATTTATTAAATGTGTATTTAACCCAGTCTGTCTCGTTTAAGGAGCGACAGACGATGACCCGTTGCTATCAGCCGGCCTTTTGCCTCACGTTTACATATGCCATTAATCACAGAGGTAGACGATCATCCAACCATTTTAGATGTCATTTTGATTCAGAATGTCGAATGCTATGGCGATTATAGCTGATTTAATAATTCTAGAGACGCCACTTATTATAGCTATATAATTCCTCACAATATTTCGTAGGCACAGGACCCATATCCTGGCCGAAATTCCATTAGAAAAATTCTTCCCCTTGAGGACTCCAAATCAGTGCACGTCCCGTAACGGGGGGTCGAGGAATGATTGATTCAGACCGAAGGACAAAAGTCCAGGATTCACTTATATATATATAAGATATATATATATTTCCCAAAATGCCCGTATGGTTGTCATTTCGACATTTCTGGGTTCTGTGTTTCTCTTCTGGCATGGCGTCGTATTTTAACCCCACTTCTGAGGTTGGGGCGCCCCACGGAAGGCGGGGTTACGCTGCCCCCCGATGATGAGTTGATGGTGGTAATAATGCGCCAGGGGAGGCCTTAAACTAAACTTAAGGTAATAGGCGAATATGATATTGATAATGATGGCCAGATGGTGTTTGGGGAACGTTTGGAACTTAAAATTTTCTGACATTTATCTTACAGGCGAGGAAAAACCCCGAACAAAAACTTCGCCCAGGAAACTAGTCACGACCGGAGATCAAACGCGGGCCCGCTGCATAACAAGGCAGCACGGTACCTCGAGACCACAGCAGTTGACCATTTTAATATAATATTCTTAAAATAAGATGGGCATGAGTTAACTAGTCACTATAATTAAAACTAAAGAGAAAATGTTCTGCTTAAAGCGGGATTATAATAATAATAATAATAGCTTTATTTTACCTGGCAGAGTTAAGGCCTTAAGGCCTTGTCTACCACTCAACCAGGTTTAAAAAAAATACAAACAAAAAAAATAGTCTTAAATCTAAATTACAATATATATATATATATATATATATATATATATATAAACGATTACAAGTTATGAATACAATACAATTAATATTTATAATGTATTTTGATTTACTCTAAATTTAACGAATGAAATATATAATATGTACAATACATATAAAAAACGAGGAAAAGATTAATGACATAGTATAAAATTATATAAATAGAGAAAAATTAATTATTAGACAACAGGTAACTGTATAAGCGTGACTTAAAGGTTCCAAGTGTGCGGCAACCCCTGATATCTTGAGGAAGGAGATTCCAGGAGCGGGCAGAGGCTACTGTGAAGGAAGTAGAATAGGAGGAAGTGCTATGAAGAGGAATTGTTAGCAGACTGCTATCTTGTGATCTAGTGTCAATATTGTGGTAAGAGGATAACTTCTCAAATCGGACGCCAGGTAAGTAGGGATGTAGGAATTCAGAAGCTTGAAAAGTAGTGAAAGGGAGTGCAATTTACGTCTGTCAGTAAGACGGAGCCAAGAGAGGTTATTAAAGTGTTCGGAAATATGGTCATAACGGCGGATATTGAAAATGAATCGAACGCAAGCATTATGAACACGCTGCAGTCTCTGCGACAAGTCATAGTTTAGATCATTATATATAATGTCACAATAATCGAAGTGTGGTAACACAAGATTCTGCACAAGGATTTGTTTTAACGAAACTGGGAGAGAATTCTTTAAACGTCTAAGATAATGTAAGATGGAGAAAGTCTTTTTACATATGTGCTTCACTTGTGTTTGCCAGGTTAAATTTGCGTCTAGATGTAGTCCAAGATCTATTACTGAAGAAGAATAAGGGATAATTATATTATTTATAGTAACGTTTGGAAGTGTAGATATGTCAAAGGTTGTAAGCAGTCTTTGTTGTCCCATTAGAATTACTTGTGACTTGTTAGGATTTAGATTTAGACTGATACTTGAAGACCAGTTAAAGATGGATATGAGATCGTCATTCATTTTTGTCAAGCTGTTATAGAGAGAATGAGGAGGTGAATGTAGGTAAATTTGGAGATCATCAGCGTAGAGGTGATAACGGCAGTGCTTTAGTACAGTTGGCAAGTCATTTATGTAGATTGAGAAAAGAAGAGGTCCGAGAACACTGTCCTGGGGGACTCCAGCCGGCACGTTGCGCCAAGACGAAGATCTAGAACCCAAGATATCCAGCAGTCCGCAACTGGCGCACTACCAATGTGCTACTTTTGGAATCCAGGTATTACTAAACTTTTATTCACATTAGAACAGAGCTGTTTCTATTAAGAAGACGTTATGTGGAATTTGTTCCGTACTACATTAGCTAATTAGGAATATAATATTGACTTAATACATTCACTCTTTGTGTTGGCATCCAGGAGTTAATACAACTGAAGAGAAAAATCTATGCCTAAACAGGGATTCGAAACCAATATCTCCAAATTTACGGCCAGATAAACGCGGATTTCATATACAAGAAAATCTGTGCCTTTTCTCAGGTACGAATCCCGGTTTAGGCAGAATTTTTTTTCACTTTAGTTGTATTAAATACTGCATGCGAACAGCAAGTCTGAATACTAGGGTGTCCAAAAAAAAAAAAATAGAAATATGTTATTTTAACACGTCCATCCATCCATCCATCCATCCATAGTAATTCTGCCCGAAGGCAGGTCCTTCACTGCAATCATAGCATTTTCATGCTATGCTTGCAGCTTTACTACGGAATTGTAGGTGTGGTAGCTTCCCGTTGCTTTCCCACCGGTGAAGGATGATGATGACGATAAGGATGATGATGGTGGCCATATGATTTCGAGGACCGTTTGGACCTTAAAGTTTTCCTGATATTTGTCTTACAAGTGAGGAAAAACCCCGAAAAAAACCTCATCCAGAAAAACTGCCCAGACCGGGGATCAAACCCGGGCCCGCTGCGTGACAGGGCAGCACGCTACCTCGAGACCATAGCTGTGGACATTTTAACACGTATGCTCTTAATGTATTTGTATAATGTTAAAACAATTGTTAAGTAGAATTTGGTGTATGTAGCTGGGGTAAAGGCGGCCGTCACGCAGGGCTGACAACCCGGCTGACATAAAGTGCCGATTGTCTAGAAAAAGTAGGAGCATTAACCTCCTACTACCCCAAGGGCCTCCGGGCCTGTTGCGGGATCACTTTACTTTTTTTTTTTTAGGCCCACGGCTTCAAAACATGTCAGAACTTGCAAACTTCGAAAGACATTTTGAAGAACAATGTTTTTTTTTATTGTAAAATTGCAAATAGTTATACGTTTCGGACACATTGATGTTTTATTTACTAAATAAACGTTTAGTTCTACAATAGTTTTATACTAATCCAGTACAAATGTTCGTGTCTTATATTGGGCATGACCACCGCTCTGATCTCGAGGTAGAGCGCTGCTTTATCACGCAGCGGGCCCGGGTTCGATTCCCGGTCGGGACAAGCTCCTGGGTGAGGTTTTTTTTCGGGGTTTTGTTCACCTGTCAGACAAATGTCAGGAAGCTTAGGGCCCAACAGTCCCCGAAAATCATCCGACCATCATCATCATCATCCTTATCATGATTATTATCATCCTTCATCGGTGTGGAAAGCAACGGGAAGCTACCACACCTATAATTCCCTAGTAAAGCTGCAAAGCTTAGCTTGAAAATGCTATGATTGCAGTGATAGACCTGCCCTCGTGCAGAATTGCTATGGATGGATGGAGATTGGGCATGAAGTCGGCACGGCTTGTCATGATCCAATCGCAATAATATTTGTTATTTGAGTTAATAACAATTCTTTCAACACAAAAAACTGAAAGAGACATACGTATGAAACTGTCAAAATTTCAAATGATATGTGGAACTATACATAAAACATTAAAGAATAAAACAATAAGTGATACTAGATTGAAGTTTTATAAAACATTGGCAGTTCCTGCATTACTTTATGGGAGCGAAACTTGGGTAATGACCAAAAAACTGCAAAGTAGAATACAAAGCTCAGAAATGAACTTCCTTAGAAGAACAAAAGGCTGCACAAGATTGGATCGGATAAGGAATGAAGATATAAGAACAGAGTTAAATATATATCCAATGGATGAGAAAATCAGAGAATATAGAGAGAAATGGTTTACACACGTGGAAAGAATGAATATATCAAGATTACCAAGAGCAGCATCCAACTACAAGCCAAGAGGTTCAAGGAATGTAGGAAGGCCAGTGAAAAGATGGACAGAACAACTATGAGGCGGAACAGGCAATTTGCCTAGCCCGTGAAGTGAAGAAGAAGAATAATAATTCTTTCATTCACTCTTTCTGAGAATGTTCCTCATCATTGAGGGTTTTCTAAAACTAATCTTAGTAAATTAACATAAATTATATATATATATATATATATATATATATATATATATATATGTAAATGACTACCGACTTCTACACACTTGGCCGTACACCTCCTCGCGGCTACAGCAGGCTGTGACATGAATCAGTAATAAAATGGCGGTAAGTACGTATTTATTGTTATATATTGTTCCCTTGCAGCGAGAAGTAAAATCACTGCCCTTTATGTATACTACGTACAATGTATATGCAAATATACATCCAAAATGTAGTGTTAATATACATTATATGAAACAAATCACTGCATTTTAAATAAACTGAACTTTATTTGAAACAATATAAAATAATAAATACATACTTACCGTCATTTTATTACTGATTGGTGTCACAGCCTGCTGTAGCCGCGAGGAGGTTTGCAATGACAACCAAAACTTTTCAAGCTCTATATATATCGATTTCTGCGAAATGGATCATAATTTATTTTAATAACAAGTTAATCAAATTATTTCGAATAAATAAATAAATTATATTTTAATTAAACATACTTTTTAATAGGCAACTCGGCAAAAATGTATTCTGTAATTCACAATTGTATGAGCAAAATTTTGTTTATGCGCTCGATGACCGTAGTAATCTTGCAGCCGCATCTTGGATTATCATGTCTTGGGACACCGTGGATCTTGGACTACCATATCTTGGGACACCCTACTAAGTACATTAATTTCAATATTACCTTCTAAATTGCAATTAGTAAAATTGAAATATTGCAACGAAAGAGTATTAAGCAATAATACAAATATACACGTAAATTAATAGGGAGCTTAACGTTAGAATATTAGTAAAAATGCATTGATATATATCCAGTATTCATAACACCATTTTCTGACGATTTAACTGTGTCAACTGTTAATAGTATCGAGAATTTTAATATTGATAATGGATGTGAAAATGTTCTCTCTACAACACAGACCTATTTACAATAACGTATTTGTCGTGCACTGAAACTTTCCTGATTCATCTCTGATTTCTAATTGGAAATGCTTCCACATGAAAAGCAACTTGCTAATTTCTTTTAATGTTTAATTAATATATGATACAGGATTAACAAGCGGAATGTGTAACTGGAAAACAAGACGACTTTTATATATGGGAAATCTGTGGCAGTGATACATTTAATGTACTGTATAACTAGGGAAAGAATTTTGGGTGCGACATCTTTCCAAAAATATAGCTGTTTTCATACCAGTATCTCAATATATGTATTTCGGCGGAAGAATTGAAGCGAAATGAACACAATTTGTTGCACCTTTTTGCGAGACTACTATATTTCGCCCCCTTTTCCCTCTTTATGGGGGCATGCCGTAGTGTAGTGGTTAAGGCACTGCGCTACAAGCCGGTAGGTTGAGGGTTCGAGTCCCGGTGGGGTCAGGATTTTTAAACTGACGCAAACTCTCTGGCGGCACTATGGCCCTGGGGTCGACTCCGCCTCTAACGAAAATGAGTACCGGGCACTTGTTCTGAGGGTAAAGACGGCCGTCACCCAGGGCTGACAACTCGGCTGACATCAAGTGCCGATTGTCCACAAAAAGTGGGAGCCTTAATTTCCTGAGGCTTGTAATGGGATAATTTTACCTTTTACCTTTTTTTCCCTGTTTATTTTATGCTTCAGCACCTTTTCCTCTACTCTTCACTGCATTTTTAAAAGATAGGGCAGAAAATTGTACAATTTTCCTTCTTGAACAGTATTTTAAAATCTCGATCAGAAGTAAACAATATTAAAATATAATTTATGTAATTTATACCCCAGAAACAATGGCCTATCCGCAGTGTAAAGTCAATAATAGTAAATAATAAATATCAATATATAATTTATGTAAACCACCAGTAATTTATATCCCAGCAACAAAGCTGTGAAGTCAAATTCAAATTTCAACAGTCTTGCTGTAACAGTTTAAAGTAAATTCAGTTAGTACTGGCAATAATTTAACAGTTTTCTATCTACCGACTTGTTGGCTGTGTTTTACTAGCCTGAACCACAACGTATTTTTGTTAGCATTACAACTGGGTTTTCACAACAATAACATGGCGAATGTTAAGAAGGATAAGTTGTATGCACTTTCAGAAGAATTCAAAACGCAATTTATCGAAATTGATGGTATTATTCTTCGATGATCCATCTGCGAAGTAAATATTGCAATAAACTTAACTATGAATTACCTCTTATGGACTCTATAAAGAAGAAAGAATTGAGCAAAATGACATGCATATAATGTATGAACTGAGTTCATATAACTGGTTTAAACCTTAATCCAATTGTTTTAGCAGCACCTTTTTTTGCATATTTTTGTATGTATTTTCAGAACATTCCCCCCCCCCTTTTTTTACGACTAAAATTTGCACCTAAAAATTAATTCCCTATTTATAACTCATTGTCTTAGTGCTCTGCCGGCAGTGGCATAATGGGTATTTCGAGTTACATGAAAATTTGCCTGTAACAGTTTAGGAGTAGGTATTTTTTCCCCTTTAATTTAATTTCGCAGTAGACCCTTTTTACATTTAATTTAATTTCTGAGTAGGCCTTTTTGTGGCAATACGATTAGGAAAATATTTTATAAGGAAAGTAAATCGGTTCGGGACTCGATATGGTGATCATATGTCACCCTAATACTGATAAACGGTCGTCCATCTCTGTAAATATGACAATTGGATGTGAAGCCAGAAGGCGGCAAGCCAAGACTTTCTCCGTCTATCGCGTCTGTGGAAAAAAAAAAAAAAAGAGTATAATGCTACAATAATAGATTCAATTTTCGTGGAGTATAAATTGAAGGGTATAGTCAGGTAAGTCATTATTGTATTCAAACCTAATTGTACAACATCCATACTTCCTTACCTATAAGACAAACTTAGGAGGTAAATAAATGCATAACTAAACTGTGTATTTTGCAGTTTCACATTTCTAAATTATAGTGATTTCTATGGAGAATCTAACGACAACTCTAAATCTCTATTTAAACAAAAAAATTAACTTCTATGGTTCTTTCCCTATATCTTTAATTGCGAAAAAGATTGTATTAGACTTGCTCGGTGGCGTAATCGGTAGCGCACTGGGGTATCAATCCAGAGGTCCAGGTTCAAGTCCCGACCGAGCATTTATTTTTCTTATCAGGTCATATTAATCTTGCATTGCTAAATGTCAAAAACTTAATTATAACATCGATAAAGCGTCCTGCTATAAAGTAAAAATATTCTCTTTAATTTGCTTACTTGTTATAGCAGCAACTACTAGATGGCAGTGCAGACAGAGTTTCCACTACATCTGGTAATAATAAGAGATTATATATATATATATATATATATTTATTTATTTATTTACTCATATATATAAGTAAATTAATGTTAGTACTAGACTTGCTCCGTAGCGTAATCGGTAGCGCACTGGAGTATCAATCCAGAGGTCCGGGTTCAAGTCCCGTCCGAGCATTTAATTTTCTTGTCATGTCTTATATTTATATATTGCAGAAGAAAAATAAATGCTTGGACGGGAGTTCAAGAGATCGAGTTCCCGCTTCCTCTCGTAATACAGAATATAAAGAAAAGTAAATGTTTTGCACTAGATTTGTTTGGTAGCGTAACTGGTAGCGTACTGGAGTATCAATCCAGAGGTCCGGGTTCAAATCCCATCCAAGCATTTATTTTTCTTATGTCATATTAAGCTTGCATTGCTCAATATCAAATAATTTAATTATAACATATATATATATATATATATATATATATATATATACAGGAACTCAGGAAAAGCGACCAAATAGATATGCTTGATACATCAAATAGAAATGGGACATGTGTATGGCAGTGGTCATTACCAGCCTGAGAGATTTCAGAAAGCCTGAAACAGAAAATGTAGCTGCTAATTCTGAGAGCTTACCACAGAATCCACATTCATTTCAATAGCTAATGCCAAGATAATGGCCAGCGATCGTAATGCGATTACATGGAGAGTAGTGGGAACCCGTCAAATGTTGTCATATTAAATATGCACCGTACCATCTACTATTGTTAATGTCCGTAACCTTGTTGTCCTTAATGCATATCGACTATACTGAGAGCTTTCACACACACTTTGAGGAATAATTAACTTATCATTTTAAAAGTAATGGATGCAATGTTGAAAAATGTTCTCAATAATAACAAGAGACCGGGTGTTAGGGAAAATGCCTACAATTATTTATTATAAACATTGTAAAAGTCCACCGCTGTGGTCTCGAGGTAGCGTGCTGCCTTGTGCTTTTTCGAAATTAATTAGCGCCTGGCGATCCTACCTTTTTATTACACTGAGTTTGAAAATTTTGAGTGACTATATCCACATTCCTTTGCCCGGGTCCTTAGAAGGCAAAGATTAATCCACCTTTCCTTTGCAAATTATTTAACATATAGTACTGAATGCTAAATAGTATTATAATCGTGGAAGCTAGAAGGAAAAATGGGATTAATTTGGCTTGAGAAAGCTTTAGAATATATATATCATTACCAAACATGACTAGCTACGCAATTATTAAACATACGTTAACTAAAAAGAAGGTATATTTAATGAGAATCATAAGTCAGATAATACAAATAGTTTAACAAAAAAATTAATATTCTTGACCGTCAAAAGTTATGAATAAATTAACAAACTCGGTCATCAATAATTCAAAAAGAGTCAATAATAATAACAATAATAATAATAATAATAATAATAATAATAACAGCATTCATACATACACACACACACACACAATCCAGTCCAGCCGAGGGCTAGGGGTCACAGTCCAGCCGAGGGCTAGGGGTCACAGTCCTGGTTGTCCTACCCTGACTTGTGGGAATGATGGAACCAAAAAGCTCCCTCGAGCTACAGTCGACCTGACCACGACGATCCCAAAGTTGATGATGAACCTGATACTAACTTGCACAGCTTATTTGAGGCTTTCGATAACGAAGGGAAGATGCGCAGTCACACGCCGCGCATAAAGAAGGAAGGGGGAGGTACATAGGAGAGAGGACAACAATGACAGGAATTTGGCACTGTTCTATAACATCACTGCAGAGGGAAGACTCGATGACGTAGTTGTTACGTACCGAAAAAGTGATTTCGGTACAAACAAGAATTTCAATTAAATTAATTGAAATGGACAATCTTCATGACACATATCATTGCATGGAAAATTTCAAGTGTTCTTTTTATAAATTCTGTTAGAATATTTTAGGATACGGGTGGCAATAACCAATACCGAGCAGGTAGATGGTTGCCCCTCAATGCACTCCCGTTAGGCAAAGTAACAAGTACCGGCTATTTTATTTTTCCACCTCATGCACTCCCGTTAAACGAAATAGCTCTAAGCTATGTTCCATTGTAATTAGCTCCGGCTCTAAGACTTGGAGAAAGTTCTATAGTACAGCTTTTCTTCTTTTCAATACAAGCATTGCTGAGGGACAAAAAGGATAGATGGCTCAAGCTTTCTTTCTCTGTCTCACACCTGGTGCTGAAACTTTAAGTGACTGGCAATATTATTTTAATGTTGGTAACACTGAATTAAGTCTGTAGTTCTCATTCACAGACAGGTAATTCAAAGACAAAGTGGTGTGACAAGTGTATGTAGCTTATTTCTTTTTACCTTTATAACAGTTGTTTTACGATGCCTAAACAACGAACAACAATAAAAGACAAACTGACCAATTTCGTGAAAGAATTTGGTGCAGAAATATTTTCAAGTGACAGTTCAATATTCTTTTGCAAAGTGTGTAACATTTCAGTGAATTACGCGAAGTGCCATTTTCACAGCACGTACACACAGCAAAACATTAGTACGTTCTTTGTAAAAAGCCAAACAAGTCCCAAAATCATCTCTGATATCTTCATATGCTATTGATAACATATGTTTATGTTCTTCACTTAAGGCTGTAAAAAATATGTTGTAGCCCATTACTGTAAGAGCCTATTTTGAACTTTTTAGTGCCTTTTTGCCTGCCTATTTTGAATTTTTAAGTGCCTAACATCCGGACTCTATAGTAACAATTACAAATAATAAATTATTAGTCACATAAATTTACTTTTTAAGAAGATCGGCAAGAATATCAAAATTAGACAAAATAACAAAATAATACAATAAGAGAAATTATGAATGTAGGAAAGGATATTGTACAAGAGATCGAAGAAATCCAACTAAGATGTATGGGCATATAATGAGAAACAAGCAAAGAAGTATTGAAATGGATATCTCCTGGAAAAGGGAAACGTGAATAAAGGGAATTCAAGACAACAATGAAGAAGAGAAATATGACAGAATAAAACACGCAAGACCGGGAGTGTAGAAGAAAAAAAAATGTATATATTTTGGTTAAGGATACGTGTATATATAACAGAAGCAATCCTGAAATAAAATAATAATAATAATAATAATAATAATAATAATAATAATAATAATAATAATAATGTATTTATGAAGAGGTTTACAATGTAATAAAACATCTTCCTGTGCCCACAGTTTTTTTTTTAATTTTTATCATCTTTCTCCATTCTTCTCTATCTCTCCATTCCAATTCTTCCAGACCTATCCCCCTCATACCTCTTCTTGTATCATCCAGCCATTTACATCTAGGTAGATCTCTGTTTCCTTTCCCAGGAGGGATCGTTTCCGAAGCTTGTCTGGGTAATCTTGACTCTGGCATTCTACGTATATGACCATACCATTCAAGTTGTCTGTATCTCACAAAATCTAATACTGAATTTTGAACTTTCATTTGTTATCTGATTAATGTATTTATTTCTGAATTCTTTAATTCCATTTCAATAGACATGAGTTTTAACGACAGATACAGCTGTGAAGATATTACTGTAGGCCTACAAGACTATTACAAGACCCGTTTTGACATATGGATGTGCGAACACGGATAATGGGGAAATACACAATTAATGTACTATACGACGTTTTGAAAAATAATATTGAGGAGAGTGTATAGCCCTATGTGTGATAATGGTATCTGGCGAAAACGCTATAATCAGGAGTTGTATGCATTGTTCAAAGACGTGGAGATTAGTAAATTCATTAAATTAATCAGACTGCGATGAGCAGGGCATGTAAGAAGAAAGGAAGAGTCAGAAATATGTAAAAGGATATGGTTCACTCAACCAGAGCGTAGAAGAAAAAGAGGAAGACCGAAACTACGATGGAGGGATGGGGTGGATGGAGATGCTAGATAGTTGGGATTGAGAAATTGGTGGAGAGAGGCACAGGACCGAGCTAATTGGAGGAGGCCAGGACTCAGGAATGAGTTGTTGCACCAGTGATGATGATGACTAGACTAGGATTTTTATGTAATAAAAGCTAAGGTTGTAAATGCAGATAGTATAAATTATTCAACTATTTGTGTGTGAAACCAAAATAAAGACTTTCAGAAGTCTAACTTCTCATTATACTATTCAACTGTTTGTGTGTGAAACCAAAATAAAAGACAGTCAGAAGTCTAACTTATCATTATACTATTGAACTGTTTGAATGTGAAACCAAAATAAAAGACAGTCATAAGTCTAACTTCTCATTATACACCGTGTCCACAAATATATATATATATATATATATATATATATGTGTGTGTTTTTTTGACATTTGGCAATGAAGGCATATATATATATATATATATATATATATATATATATATATATATATATATACATATTTATTTATTTATTTATTTATTTAATGCCCCCAGTTTTTGTCATTTTAGACATCTGATTTCTCTCCTGGCAATGGCGTAATGATATGATGGGTGATAATGATGATGATGATAGTGGTGCGTCAGGAGAACCCCTAATCTTAAGCTTAATCTAAGATGAATATGAATGATGGTGATTGCGATGGCCATATGATTTCGGAGACCGTTTGGGCCTTAAAGTTTTCCTGACATTTGTCTTACAGGAGAGGAAAACCCCGATAAAAACCTCACACAGAAAAAGTGTCCCGACCGTGGATCGAATCCGGACCAGCTGCGTGACCAGGCAGCACGCTACCTCGAGACCACAGCGGTGGACTGTGTATCATACTTTATAAACGACTACTACGTCACTCTGGATAATCGTATTTAAATGAAATAGGTGACAATTAAAGAGAAACTCAAAAAGTTTTGTGCATGTTAACTATGTCAACAATGGAGAATAATGGACAATGATACAGAAACTAAACTAAATTTAATCATGTTTTTTTTGTGGTCGATATGGGTTCATTGTTGGATATTTAGCAGACAGCGATGTCTGCAACGTCACTCGTGGGGGCCATTTTCAATGTCTATGAGGTATAGCAAAAACGTTTTGAGTTTCTCATTCGATTGTCACCGATTTAATTTAGAAACGATTATCCAAAGCGACGTAGTAGTAGTTTAAAGTATGACACTATATTTGTGGACACGGTGTACTACGTTGCAATCTTAACGTTTAGTACATAAAAACCCTAGCCGTAATGATGACGATGACGAAAATTCACGATACAGACAAGATAAGAAACAACGAACATTGTACAACGCACAGTTTTTTTTTTAGTAGTAGTAGGACTTTATTAGACAAAAAGTAAGATATTTACAATATTATTTACAAATATGGGTCGCACGGGCAGTAAGCCGTACGTGCTGTTGACAGTCCGTTACAATAAAGTAATAATTGCTACTAGTGTAAAGAAAAATAAACAACAAAAAAAAGCAATAACATTACAATTACATAAAGAAAACACAATAATATTACAAATAAATAATAACACAATAGCATTATACACTAAAAAAACATTAACATTACAATTACATAAAGAAAACACAATAATGTTACAATTAAATAATAACACAATAGCATTATACACTAAAAAAATTAACATTACAATTACATAAAGAAAACATGCACAGATTATAATATTATTTGGATACGAACTACGAACAGCCACTACATATAATATTATGTGTATGATTTAATATAATAGTATGAATATCATTCTCTCGGCAGACTCTCATTATACTGTCCATTCATAGCAGCAACGAAGATAAAGCATATGGAAACCACATGCTAGTTATTTGGAAATGGAGAATACCAGGCCCACGCATTTTCCTTGTTCCTAATAGAAGCTTCTGGTGCGGTATATGATATGCGAGAGTTCCGTAGAATGTTCAATACAGAACATTTTCCCAGAATAATAAATGAAACAAGAGCTAATAATACGTCACGTTGATAAAGCTAATCACAATTACGTCGCTACAAGGTATAGGCACTGTATCAAGTTGTAGGAAGTGAGTTGTGCCGTTATTACGGCTGACAGCCCTTATCTTATAAGACAGTAACGCTATATTAAGTAATCCTTTAACTCCATAATCGTGGCTTCCAAAATCACGCGAAACCATCATTTGGTGGAAGAACATCGTTCTAGGTAAACCGCTTGTACTGATTTAATTAAGTTTTTTTCATTATTTATCTAATCATTAATATATGTAACATGAAACTAAAAATAAATGTCTGAGCCGAGATTAGAACCAGAGACCTCTAACGGGTTCAAATCCCGGCTCAGGCATTTATTTTTATTTTCATGTCAGAATTTGCCTAAATTGCTAAATGTAAAAAATGTAAAAAAAAATAATTTTATATATCGGCCGCGGTGGACTAGTGGTTATGCTCCTTGCCTCTTGTCTCGAGGGTCGCGGGTTCAAACCCGGCCGGGGTCGATGGATTTTTTAGGACTCGTAAAGATCCTTCAGCCTGAATGAAAAGGCTTCTAAGCAAAATTTACCGAATTTTCCCGTCTTAGTACTACCTTGGTTTCCTAGATGTCAGTATGAGGCGGAACGCTGACCACGGACCACTCAAATGACATCTGTACGAAAACAAGTGCAACTAAATTAGTATGGTTCAAATTCTTCCCTGTAGGGGGTGAGCGCCTAAATCTCTGTTAAGAAACATGGGCTTACAAGATACAAGAAGATATATATGTCAAAATATAATTACAACATCTAAATATACAAGCGTTTCTGCTATAAAGTAAATATTCTCTTTAAATATGGTTACTTGTTATCTTGGCTACAAGATGGCAGTGGGAACGAATCCCGCTACCTCTCGGGCAAATTGAGATTACTATATATATATATATATATATATATATATAAGAAAATTAATATTTGTGTTAGGATTCCTGAGTAGTTCAGATGGTTAGAGCGTAAAACATACCGAGTTTACAAACTCGGGTTCAAATCTCGACTCAAGCATTTATTTTTCTTTTCGGATTCAAACCCGGCTGTATCGATGGATTTTTAGGATCGAAAAATCCAAGGAATAAGTCCTCTGGGAGGGACTATAAGCCGTGAGTCCCGAGTTTGAATATTTTCAGGCTCGTAAAAGAACTGCAAGTCTGTATAAAAAAACCTCTTCAAAAATGTAACCGTCATTCTACCATCCAAGTTGCCTACTATATGTCTCATTGAGGCAATGTGCTAACCATATATCACTCGTTGACATCTGTAGGTAAATCAATCTAACGAAATTAGCTTGGTTAAGAAACTACCTCTAGGGAGTTCCCATTATTTTCGGGACCAGTTCCATCCTCAGCAGAACGTTGTTCGCTACTATCCAACTATTGACCGATTTGTGAAGATCACACAAATCAGTCAATAGCTGAATAGTGGCGAATAACCATTTACTTTGAATGGACTGGGACGTTCATGAAAGTTATATTTTTAATAGTTAATTATTATAAAGGGGCGGATTCCTATGACATGTCATATTTTTACCAAAGCCTATATTCTAAGCTTCAAGTAGTAAGTAAAAAGATGTATATACGCCTTATTATTAACATTAAGTGGTTTTTATTGGGTCTTAGAAGTCATATTTCTCACTTAATCAGATCTTTGGTCATACGTCTGCTTATTTCTATGATAAAGTCATATTTTGGTTTTTCTAATAGCGTAGTCATCAGGCGATTATTAATAACCAACATTGCATCTGTATAAAAATCGTCAGTTTCACAGTTCACCTGTTTCGAAGGTTTCTGTTATCAGGTAGCAAACGTTTGCACTGGACAATAGAAGAAGATTTTCTTTTTCTTATGATAAAATGGAAAATGTACATGAATGAACAATTAATATAGTATGGGCAAAAAACTAATTCAATTATAAGGTCATATTTGTATATTTTTAGGTCATATTTAAACCTTTTTTAGGTCATAAATGCATGCATATTTTCCATTTCTTAGGTAATAGAAATCCGCCCCTTACTTATTAGAAGTGTAAAATTCACTACTTATCAGTCTGATAAACCTTATTTAATAAACATAAAATTACACTGCTAAATTTGCTACACTACTTTTAGCAGTTAGCAGTGTAATTGCAAGCAAAGATTATATGACATGGAAAATTAATTATTCTCTCTGCTGGATTTCTAAACCTTCTCAATGAATTTAATTTGCACATAACCCTAAAATGTAGTAGGTATGTTCAATTGTTGTTTTGTAATATTATAATGTAGTAAAATTATCAAAATGTCAAAAGCATTTTAAAAATAAGAAAACATTCATTAAGCAAGAAAACTTCTTAAGGAATACTTTAGAAAATTATTTTCAAGATATGTTTGTTGTATTACATTTACATTGTATACATTGTTAGTTACTTTTATCAGTATATCTCAACCCATAAAAGGGGCTGGTTTTAACTAACTCACTGGCACTCTCGAACCCGTAGGTTCGTGGCCGCACGGACATAAGCTCTACATACATCCCTATCCTGAGCTAATTTTTCCAATCATCCCCTGTATAATCTACTTCCCTCAAATCATAGTTAATGTTATACTCTCACTTCATTCTTGGTCTATCAACTGGGCGTTTTCCCTCTGGTTTCCTACAAGAAGCTTCCATGCACGTTTTCCATTCCCCATTCGTGCCTCAAGTCCTGCTCATCGCAGTCTACAACAATTAACTGTTCTTATTATATCTGGCTTCCTATAAAGACCATGTACTTCACTGTTAAGTAGTCGTCTCCATTCATCCGTCTGTTCATCTCTCTTTGGTCCAAAAATTGTCCTAACAACTTTATTCTCAAATTCTCGTAATCTCCTCTCCTCCCTTAAAGTAAGAGTCCATGTTTCGCACTCATATGATATAACTTGTAGAATAATAGTTTTAAATATGTTCAGTTTAACGTTCTTTTTAAGGAGTTGGGACGTCAGGAGTCTCTGCAATGCATAATAGCACGCATTTCCAGAATAGAGTCTATGCTTAATTTCTTTGTGCATCTCATTCCTAATTGCGATTATTGTTCCTAGGCATTTAAATTCAGCTACTTCCTCAAAATTTCCCTCATTTGTCATTAACTGTCCATTTCCATCATATAATGTATTTCTATGTGTGACTATATATTTAGTTTTATTGATATTTACTTCCAGTCCTAATTTCTTAATGTTACTCAATAGTGTGTGCGTGTTGGCCTTTAGTATCTCCTCGCTATCGCCCAATAGTACTACATCATCAGCATAAACTAACAGCTTATTAATACCATTGAGTTGTAGATACTCTAGTACAAAATTAAATAGTAGAGGAGCTAGTGCATCTCCTTGCTTCAACCTATTGTGCATTGGAGAGTTAATAACTGGTGCTCACATTATATGAAACAGCAGTTACACAACTAAATACGAGATTTGTGTGCTGTTATTCAGTTCTGTTATTAATTTCAAGACATATAATTTTATAATTGTATATTATTTTTATGCACAATGTTTATTTGTATTTAAATTATTAAAAGACCAGATTGATAGTATAATATGAAATATGTGGGAAGTAAAAGAAAGCATGGAAGCCATCGCAGTCCTAAAAGCGAGAGTATCTAGAGAAACAAATTTTTTCCGATAATATGGGAGATGGGGTAAAAGCAGGAAGACGGAGAATACCCATCAAAGATGACGCAGTAACGGATATAGAAAACCAAAATAGCCAGGAGCCGTTGACACGTTCGGACGGGAACGAGCTTTTACAAACAAAACCGAACGTGTGAACACAGACAAATTGGATTAAGTTAAATTTTGGGGAGGACGCATTCAAAAACACCATGCCATTTAAAGTATATATTACTTTCAGATAATATATGGATCCTATAAGTGATTCACAGTACAACTGCACAATTAATTATATTATTATTAATAATAATAATAATAATCCTTTATTTTAGCTGGCAGAGTTAAGGCCTTCTCTTCCACTCAACCAGCGAATAGTAAAATTATACAAAAATTACGTTCATATTACAATTTCAAGATATTATTAAAATCCAGACTAAACAAAATACAATGATGATGTGATCTAACAAAAACATAGACTATTATAAAATTAAAATGATATAAAATAAAGTAAGTAGCTTCCTAGATGATTATTAATGGAATGCTCTATATAGTTGTTATGTAGTTAATGTTTTCATTGTGTCGAACTTAAGATATCAGTTAATTTGGATTTAAATAATGATAGCGATTGTTTGTCCGCGATGGAATCCTAAACTACTGAACCGATTTTAATAAAATATTGCACACTGTGTGCAATTTGATCCAACTTGAGACTTAGGGAAGTTTATAACTAAATTTATAGTCGCTTTACTTTTATTGCAAATTATTTGTTTATTATTTAACAAATAGTTATAATTACCTGTGAGTTCCATACGATTTTAACAGATGACGGTGTAAGGTAATTGGTTTATTATTTAACCAGGTGGCTGTACTTTTTGTTGCAACCGCGAATTTCAATTGAATTACAACTATTGATTATTTCATCATTTAAGTGTGTTTGTGTTTATTTTATTTTTAATATATTGATAATAATATTAATTTCGTGTGTATTAGTTTTAAGTAATCTGGCTGAAAGACAGCAACTTAATTTAAATTTAACTGGACCGAGAAGAGACATTGAACAATATGCCGAATCAGTTCTAGAGACCACGAATGATAAGATATCAAGTGAATTTCCGCAAATTGGTATAGGCCTATGTAACATAAATCTTACATTTAAGAAGAATGCCAATTTAAAAACATATGAAGGTCCTAAGGAACGGAATAACCGAACTGTAAGTAAGTCTGTTAGTTATAATAATATGCCTAATATTACAGAAACAATCTCCATGCCTCAATTAAATGAAAAACAAGATGGCTGTAATATATCACAAGACGATATTACTATACAGAGACTTCTTGATGATGATGAGAATCCAAACTGCCAACAAGTTCGTAGAAAAAAACGAAAGTATAATGAAATCAGCAAGCCTCCTCAAAATATTCCATCAATAAATGTATATAATCCTTATGATACACTTGTGGATGATACGGAGAATGCAGACAACATAAATTCATCTCAATCAACAAAACCACTTCCACATAAACCATCACCCATATTTAAACAGGGTGTAGTTAATGTACCAGAACTAAAAAATTGTGTAAAACAAAAACTTTCTGATTTAGATTTCTCACTTAGTTTACTACAACATATTTTAACGTATACCTTAGCCACAGCAACGCGTGGCCGGGACTTTATATATATATATATATATATATATATATATAAAACAAAGTCGGATTAGTTACACTATTTATAACTAAAGAACGGCGGACCGATTTTTATGATCTTTGATTTGTTGGATTTGTTTCCGCCCCGAATAGCAGATAACTATTAAAACATCGGAAAATTAACGTAAAACTATTTAAAGGCGATACGACGTTCGCCGGGCCAGCTAGTATATATATATATATATATATATATATATATATATATGAAAAGAAAAATAAATGTTTGGACGGGGATTTGAACTCGGACTCTGAATTGATACTTCAATGCGCTGCTAGTATTAATTCAGAGGTCCGGGTTAAAATCCCCGTCCAAACATTTATTTTTATTTTCATGTCACATTAGGCTTGCATTGCTCAATGTAAAAAAAATAATTATAACATCGAAGTATGTATGTATATATATATATATATATATATATATATGATTAGTAGGCCCTACAGAATCTTTGTGCAGTGCCAGATTTCTAGTCTTATATTAAATTACACGGGTAAAGTTAAATAAAGGAACAAGAAGAAAATAGGATACTCATCTTTTGCATTACGAAATAGATGTGTCTGCGAGATAAAATTTAAAATACCCTGGAGTTTGGTGAGATCTCCTTTGAGACCCAATATGTAGGTCGATGTTTTAAGACGCTAGGGGGTCCTGCGCGTGCAACAGCGTCCGAGTTTGGTGCTGACCTCGTATCAGTTACAAAAATAGTTAGCAATATTCTGATATCAGCAACCAAGGAAGTTACACATTTTCATCACCTCTATCATTTTGATATGTTTTATTACGCAACCAAGTCAAAAAATAAATGGTGAACAACTTTATCATAAGTAATGCCACGAGTGATTTCCAAATTATCGATAAATTCACGACTCACGAAGTGAGGAGTGAATTTATCTAGAGAATTTGGAAATCAAGAGTGGCATTTGTTAGGACTATTTAACGAATAAAATTAAGCTGTTTACTCACAAATAATTATTTAACTATAGTTATTTTAAAATATTTATATATTTAATGTAAACGGCGATGTTTGAAAACAAATGAGAAACGATAGGTACGCTTCTACTGCTTCTTTTGTTTATCACTGCAACCAGATCATACTATTTATTGCCAAAGGAACGCAATATTGTAAGGAGGAGCTTTCTTTAATATGGTAATTATAACACTGATAAATATTTCGTGAAACACGACTCTGATTGGTTGTAAAACAGAAATCATTGGAACGTGATTGGTCATTGACTCCCATTTGGGGCATGAGTTAAATAGTCACTTCAACACATTAAAAGACAGTAGTGTTTCACCTTGATATTTATCGAATTCTGTTTACCAAAATAAATAAAGCTTCTAATTTTTATAATTCTGAATAGGTCAGAACATTATTTTGCAGTGAATGACTCTCCAACAAATACGTTGGATATAGCAAATAATGAACAGATTCCTTCGAGCTACACATTTGATAATTGTGTGTTCAATAATTGTAGTAATATAATGTACGGTTAAAAACTATAAAATAGTTACCTTGTAGGTCCGTCTCCTCAACTTAAGTTATTTTAAAAACTCTGTAGGCCTTTCGGGACTAGTCCCATCATCAGCAGAATTCATTAGGTCCGTACTTGTTGAAGTACTGGGGTCAACAAGTACGGACCTGATGCATTCTGCTGATGATGGGACTAGTCCCGAAAGGCCTACAGAGTTTTTAAAATAACAAGCTGAGGAGACGGCTCTACAAGGTATCTATTTTATAGTTTTTAACCGTACATTATATTACTGTGAACTAATACCTCAACGCATATTCGATGCTAAACTCGAAAACCACGCCGACACCTTTCCCCCAGTACTGGCCAGCGAAATTAGAACTGCAATAGATGAAATGAAAAATGGCAAAACACCCGGAGAGGATGGAATATACAACGAATTGCTAAAACTGGCTTCAGATCAAATACTTCCATCACTCACAAACATCTTTAACAACAAACCTGTGTTCTTCCAACACTGTTATATGGCTGCCAAACTTGGAATCTTACTGCCAAACTGAAGTACACACTCCAAGTATGCCAAAGGAAAATGGAGAGGAAAATCTTAGGCATAACTCTGAAGGACAGAATCTCGAATACAACACTTCAAGCGATATCCTCAACAACTGATCCCGCACAACAAGCCATCTGGAAAAAATGGAAGTGGGGAGGCCACGTCGCAAGAATACAGGACGACAGGTGGACAATAAAAACAACCATGTGGGACCCGTACACAGGCAAGAGACAGCGCGGAAGACCAAGACGACGATGGGCTGACATCTTCAAAGAACGCGCAGGGCCGCAATGGTCCAGAGTCGTCAGATGCAGGAAAAGCTGGAGAACGATGGAGAGCCAACTGTGTATTAACTAATCACAGAACAGACAGTGTATACAAACCAAGTGCTACATCCAAGTCAACTTCTCACCACGGAGTAGCTCACCGGGTGACACTCTCAAATAGAGCTTAACCCCTGTACAGGGAGGCCTTTGCCCTAAAGGGACATATCAGGCTTTATTTATTTTATTATATTTATTTAATATCTCAACGGAAACTTACCATGAATTTTACCAGTATCAATAATTGTGTTTTTTAAATAATGATTTTACTGAGTTGTTTCCTAAAAAAATTAATTAACAACCTATAATGTTGATGTGTTACATTTTTTTCTCCACTAGGGTGCATTCTTACAATACTGCGATCACATTTGGCAATAAAAATATGATCAAGTTGCAATGCACGAGTGCAGTTCTCTTGTACCGAAATGGACATTTCGATACAGGAATTACGTCTTACTGCGCAAACTATACGTCATCGTGTCTCCATCTCGAGTGTCATCTTTATGAACAGTACCAAATGCTGTCCTATATATCCCTTCCCTTCCCTTCCTAGTGCGCACCCTGTGCTATCGCGCACTCCCCCCTCTCCCTGTGAACTCTCATAAATAGCTGTGTTTTGTAACATCGAATTATCATCTACTCAGTCATCATTGGAGTCTAGTCAGAGCAGCTCAGCACAGCTGGTTTTGTTTGTTTAGTCCAGTAAGCCAGGGTGGGGACGATAGGACAGTATTTCCCCCAACCCGAGGCTGGACTAGAGTGAGTGATAATGTATGTATGTATGTTGATTTATATCATATTTTCTTTTTTGTATAGATGATCTATTATGATTTCTTTTCTTTGTAAATCTAATATTTATTTATTTATCTTTATATTATATCTGACTATATTTAGACTCGCATTAAAAGCTTTAGTTGTGCTTTTTACTTATCCCTATTCATTCAGTAGTTAGCATAAGTCAGATATCAAAGTCAAATTCCAAAAGCTTGCTTAAGCGTGTGTTAGTTCCTTTATCCCAAAGCTTCCACGATTGTATTTTATAACTCAGAAAACATTACATATTGGGAGAATTTAGTAAAGAAAGTTGAATTCCTCTCTGCCTCTATGGGCCCGGGCAAAGATGTCACAATTTGAACAATCTATGCTTTCCAATCAAAGTAGTAAGCAACAATATAACGGTTCCAAACGGTAGTAGAAGTGAGGTTAAATATTTATACTTATGTCACACTCTATGGCAGTGCATGAACAAATGAAATATAACCAAACATTTCTCATTTGTTTTCAAACGTCGCCGTTTACATTAAATATATAAATATTTAAAAATAACTATACTTAAATAATGATTGGTGAGTAAACAGCTTACAGTAATTTTACTCGTTAAATAGTCCTAACAAATCCCACTCTTCATTTACAAATCCTCTAGATAAATTGGAAATCACTCGTGGCATTACTTATGATAACACACATTTCCGTTACAGTCATTTGGCAATACGTTTATTCACTTAGAGGATTCTGTCCCAAGAGTCCACTCACATTAGTGGACAAGTTAGGGTGAGAAAATGGACAATAGTGTAGCAAAGTTAGGATAAGAAAATAGACTATTGAGTTTAAACCATATTTGTTTAGCGTTCACTCGTTTGTCATTTTTAAATAAGTTTACTACACTCTTGAGTAAATTTAAAATATAAAAATATATTAAATTATTTTCAGTCTGATCATCTTACCTCAATATTAATGTTGATTTGTTCTTGGACACGTTTCAAAACAATTCTGTTTTATCGTCAATTTGTCCAGATGAGATGATCAGACTGAAAATAATTTAATTAAAATAACCTCAAAATATCACTTCCTAAAATTAAATATTAATAAAAATATATACCTGAGATCTCAGTCTTCCACAATTTTTGGATGTAATATGTGGAGTACTTTCGGAGCCTGTGCTCCATCTTCAGCTTGTAAATAGGTACTGTTATTCGTGAGAATCTTGTGTAGAGGGTTGACTTCATTGGGCGTGTTTTCATTAAACAGGTGAGTGTTTGATATTTGTTGATTTAGAAAAGGCCTATGACTCAGTGCCAATCAACCAACTTTGGGGTGCAATGGTTGATGTTGGTATCGATTTACCAACGATTTCACTTGTCCGACGGTTGTACCAGCAGTGTCAGGCTTCGGTTCAAGTGGGTAAGATGATATCCTCTCCATTCAGAACTACTGAAGGCCTGCGACAGGGCTGTAGTATGTACCCTACTCTGTTCAAAATATACATCCAGCATATATTGGAGCAGTGGAATCGATATTGTGGAGGCATGGGAGTACCAGTCCAAGGTGGCACAGTACATTCCTTATTATTTGCAGACGATCAAGTGTTGATAGCTCAGAGTCGTGAGGATGTGAAATACATGATGAGAAAACTTCTAAATGCTTTTGAAATAGGAGGATTAAGAGTAAACATGGAAAAAACTGAATATCTGGTAGTAGGAGGAAGTGGACGAGATATATTCCTATCCCAAGGAATTATTAGAGCTGTTAAAAAATTTAAATATTTGGGATCACTTATTGATGAATCAGGGAGTTGTAAAGCTGAAGTAGATAGCAGGTTAGTACAAGCACGAAGATCCATAAAAATGTTGAATGGAGTACTGTGGAGTAGGACCATGTCAAACCACACAAAGAAGAGGATTTTGAAGTCTGTTGTGGAAAGCATAATGACTTATGGTGCTGAGGGATGGACTTTGGTAGAGGGACAAAAAACTAAGATCTTGGCAGTGGAGATGGATGGAATAAGACGCGGTGCCAGGGTGTCCAGGTTGGAAAGAAGAAGAAATGAAGAAGTGAGGCAGATGATGGATATGGAGGAGACAGTGGTGGAAAGGATCGAAAGACGAGCTCTTCAGTGGTATGGCCATGTCAGGAGAATGGAGGATGATAGGTGGCCCAAACCTCTTTTGGAATAGTCACCTTCTGGTAGAAGGAAACGGGGCAGGCCAAGAACAACTTGGAGAGGAGAGATCCATAGATTGATGAACGACCGAGATCTGGAGGAGGAGGAATGGCGTGATCGGCAAGAATGGCGAATGGGAATACAGTGTAACCGCTGAAAAGTTAACCGCTGAAAAGTGGAGAGACCCTCAAAAGTAAAAGTAAGGTGAGTGTTTGTCGTTTCTTTTAATATCTCGATTTCTTCGAGAATTTTGATCTTAAATTTGTTGTTTTATCTATGAATGGATAATGTGTTATCGATGGTATTAAATTGATTACCAGTTTCTATGAAATGTTTTGCAAAACTAGATTTACCTTCATTAAGTCTGAAGTCCTTGAAATGTTCATTATATCGTATATATTACAACTTTTGAGCAATGACTGATATATATCTTGCATTGTAAGAATGGGTAGTTCAGGACAGAGTTCGCCGGATTCAGACTGGAGGGTGCTTAATGAACCATGTACAATTTAGTGTGGTTCCTCGAAATCTAGTCGCCAAGTTAGAGAACCTGTTATATTAAGAGCGAGAATACGGCTTTCAGACATGAAGAGTAGCTACTACAGCCAGACAAGTACAAATTCAATCCCGCTCGAATCTCTCTCCCCGAGCTTCCCGGTTTCATTGCTTCTACTTGGCGTATTTAGGATAGTGGGAGGGAAAAGTCGAATTCATGTGTGGGAGTGGAATCCATGCGAGTGACCGGGAGTCCCGTTGGATAAGATTTCGCTTGAACATTGAACAGTGTTTATAATCAAAGTAATGTACGGCAAACTCGGCTAATTTCGTGACACGGATAATTTCGTTGAAAAAACATATTTTTCTGTCTCGTAGATGGCAGAAAGTCTACTTTCTTGCTGTGTTTTCACATTTGTGTATTTTATGTTATCTTGTAGAGGACGTGTTTTCATTCATGTTAACAGTTGTCAGATTTAGTTAAGAACATTTTTAAGTAGATATTCTTCGACACTAAAAGTGAACCATGGATACAATGTCGAAAATTCGATCTGTGGTTCCATGTAAAGAGTCAAGGGTTGACTGTTTATAAATGAGATTTCAAATGCGTTGGATGTAACATAGAGAGTAATTAAAAAGTTTATCAAGAATTTACTCTAATACTACCACGAAAAAGTTCTTCAAACCTCCACAAAAATTAGATATATAACTTATGTCATATTGATAATAGAATAAAATAAATATTCGACAACTCAACATAGGCTTATATACTTCATCCATATATCCTAAATTTTAATATTCCTAAGACCCTAACCAGAAATTTTCATAATATTAAGGTACAATAGTCTGAAACCTTAGTATCGCGAAATAAGTCGAGTTCTCTATATACAATGTCTGCGAGAAATAAAGAAAATGATGGAACTTACATACTAAAAGCCTTAAGTTTTTAATTAAAGCCTGTATAGGCCTATTACATGTGAAAAATTAATTAAATGTGTATTTAGTAGCCTACTGTAAATAAAATGTACTCCGACAGCACTAAAACCTGTGTTTAGAATTTAAATCAATTTATTTTCACGCAAAATTGTTAAAACAATTATAAATTATGACGTTTCCTTGTATGTACCAAAAATAATAAATAATAGTTTTAAAAAACTAAAACAACACGCTTTATTAGAAAATCGAACTAAAAAAATGAAAAATAATTTTAATTTCCAACACGCTTGGGATAAATAATTTTACCATCAAAAGCGTGGGGTGCTCTTTATCAATTAATATATTTTATAATAAACAGATATTGGTAAAAGTAAAGTCTCTAAGAAGAAAATGTAAAACTCATAAAAAGCACCCCACGCTTTTGATGGTAAAATTATTTATACCAAGCGTGTTGGAAATTAAAATTATTTTTCATTTTTTTAGTTCGATTTTCTAATAAAGCGTGTTGTTTTAGTTTTTTAAAACTATTATTTATTTTTTATTTTTTAGTTTTAATATTTTACAGAATAAGATAAAAATGTAAATATCTTTAAATTCGATACTATTGTAGTATGAGCTAAAAGTAATACTCTTCTATAAAAAAAACCCTCCAAGCCGGATTTGAACCAGCGACGTATGGATTACTGAAATTATATACCACTAAGAGTTCACTGCTCTACCAACTGAGCTCTTACAACGATTGACTAAAAACTCGACAAGTCCGCAACCTATTATACCAGTTTTCATTTTTTCTTGATTTTCGGATGATTCTGGCCAGGATTTTAGATACAAAATATGAAATTATTGTATTGTCACGGGTCCTCTACAAGTATACAAAGTTTCAAGTCGATCCAATGTTTCTAAGTGGGTGAAAATCGCGTTGAAAGATTCCGTTACATTGATACAAAAACACTTGTTTTGATTTTCTGATGATTATGGCAAGGATTTTAGAAAATAAATATGAAATTATTGTATTGTCACGGGTCCTCTACAAGTATACAACATTTCAAGTCGATCCAATGATTTTAAGTGGGTGAAAATCGCGTTGAAAAATTCCGTTACATAGATAGATAGATAGATACAGGTCAAGCTAATATAAAGCGTGTAAAAATAGCAGACAACAGTCAATAAGGAATCATTCTTTACCGTATTTTATTTTATTAGATTTTGAGACATACAGACAGCTACAATGGTATGGTCATATACGTAGGATGCCAGAGAAAAGATTACCCAGGCAAGCTTTGGAATGGATCTCACCTGGGAAAGGAAAGAGAGGTGATCCTACATTTAAATAAATGTATGATGTAAGAAGATGTATGGGGAGCTAGGTCTGGAAGAATTGGAATGGGAAGATAGAGAAGAATGGAGAAAGAAGATAAAAATTTAGAAAGCTTTGGACACAGGAAGATGTTTTATTACATTGTAAACCAGTTTATAAATACATTTAATTTTATATAAAATAGTTAAAATGGTCAACTGTACATTAAGTGGATTTACGCCGTTCAGAAAAATGTAAATACCAGCGTATTCATTTTTAGCCGATAGTGCATAAAATTATATATGATATGACTATATTTTCATGTTCAGAATTACACTCTGCGAAATCTGTTTAGAAAATGATATATTTTTAAAAATACAAAAAACAGCTGGCTACACCAAATGGGATCGAAAGAAAAATGGATAAATCCTTCAAGAACTTAATGGACTATATCTCCAGATATCAGCTAAACTGGAAGGAACATGTCTCAAGAATGGCTAGATCCAGGATCCCCAAGGCAATAATGAACTCATGTCCAAATGGGAAACGGTCACTTGGTCGACCTATGAAAAGATGGCACGAAAACCGCATTCTCAGGCCGTAACAGTTCTTCAGGACGAATACCTGGCAGGATGATGATAATAAATTGACAAATTCATAAACCTATTATTCCTGTACCACACGATACAGTAAGCGTTCTAAATATTGTTTTGAATCACCCTGTATAAAAATATATGAAAGCTAAAAAGGTCAACGAGAAATTTGACTCTATGTGCGGACTTAACAACATATTTTCGTGAAGCTCTAGGGATATCTCGATAGCAGAATCAAAATGGATTCAATCTTGCCAACATTGTGTGACATCTGTTGTCTAATGGAGAAAGGCAGGCAAAACATTCATACTAGTTTTTTTAACTGCGCCAAATAATTATGTAAAAAAGAAAAGGCAAATATTAAGGATTCAAAGCTGTGTATGTTTAATTCAATGCGATTTTATTTCTTTGTAGAATCACATCGATATTCATTGCTGAATACGAAACTGCACCAAGGGAAATTTGATTTTATTCTTGTAATAAACTAATAACTGAATTGAATGTATTCCATTGCACGATAGGCCATAATGGCCTACCAGGATGTTATTGGAATAGAACAACAAATTAAGTAAAATAATACCACAAAGAATAGTTTCTAACAATTATTCAATATTTCAATTTAATATGACATAGCAACTAATGTTATTAATAAAAAATTTAATAATATTTAAAAAATATATTTTTATTTGTAAAATTACATTTAATGTTCCATTCTTGGATTTCTTTGTTCTTAGGCGCTGATTAGCTTGGGAAAATTATATACAAATAATGCATTAAATAAAATAAATCTATACTTACGAAATTCATTTTTATATTATTTTATATTATTTTAATATTGAATAATTATTAGAAAATAAACAAATAAAACAAATATCATGAAGATGAAACACAATTTTCGAAAAGCTTCACAAGAATAAAATAATAGAATAATAAATAAATATTGAGGAAGACGGAGTATAAAAATGCAAAAGAAAAATAAGTATATACAATTTATTTATAATAAAATAAGTACGCAATTTTTACAATAATTTTAAGTGTACAGGCAAATAAATGAATTATATAAAATTAATCATGTCAGGTGGACCGCTGTGGTCTCGAGGAGCGTGCTGACTTGTCACGCAACGGGCCCGGGTTCGATCCCCGGTTGGGGCAGTTTTTCTGGTTGAAGCTTTTCTTCACCTGTAAGACAAATGTCAGGAAAACGTTAAGGCCCAAACGGTCCCCAAAATCACATGGTCATCATCATCACTCCCTTATCATTATCATCATCATCCTTCACCGGTGTGGAAAGCAACGGGAAGCTACCACACCTACAATTCCCTAGTAACGCTGTAAACATAGCATGAACATGCTATAATTGCAGTGAAGGACCTACCTTCGGGCAGAATTACTTGTAAAAAATCACGTCAATATTGCCCCACACAAGATAAGTTAATAAACCAATTAGTCCCGCTATTATATTTTCATGATTCCCCTACATAAAATAAAAATATCCTCAACTCGTGTCCAACTCAGGGTCGGGTCGAGGGATGAAATGAGATAAAACCCCAGTATAGAGGTCTGTGAAAGATAGGGTACCAGCGGACCACACCTGACGTACCACCACAGGAGCAAATGAACGAAATGGACGAGATGAGTATGGAGAAATAGTGGAATGAAATTGTGGCAGGGGAAAACGGGAGAAACCCCCGAGAAAAACCTGCCCAAGCTCCGTTTCGTCCACCACGAAACTTATGGAGTGATCGAGACTCGATATCGGGACCTCAGCGGTGAGAGGCGAGCGTCTAACCGTTTGGGCTACGGAGCCGCCCAAAAAAATGTAAAAGTAATGATAAAGTAATCCCACTATAGACCTTAGGAGGGACTTAGGGCAGTGAGATAAGGCTCCCATCTTATTAGACTATCGGCACTAGACGTCAAACGGGTTGTCAGCCTTGTGTGACGACCGTCTTTGCTCTCAAAACAAACATATGGTTCTCATTCCTAGTAGAGGCTGAGTAGGCTCCTAGATCATGGCGCCACCAAAAGGTTTAGGAACGTTTATAATTCTAATCTTACCGGAACTCTAACCGTCGATCTTCCGGGCGTAATGTATTGCCATAACCAGTCATGCTATCCTATATATAATAAGAATATGCACAATCTATACAGCAGATCCCTGGGCGACAGATATATTTAATTTCAAGATGTGGATTTACTTTATTCTAAGAAAAAATAACTGATTGTATAATTTAATACACAAGTGATCTTCTTGGTGATCAAATATTAAAATATATATACAGTCAATATGCCCATTTCACCAATTAATGTTTAAAAGGGTCAACAAGTTTCCACAGCCAAGCTGTCATTCTCAAGACCAGATATTGACTGAAGACAAAATTGATAATAAATAATAAACAAATTCAGTTAAAAACAAACTACGTCACATGACGCAATCATTCATAAGTAAACAATAAAACATAATAAAACTAATGCTCTTCTGTTTCAATTAAAGAAAAGAGGGCGCTGTACGGAATAGGGCCCTTGTCTTTATTCATGATTTTATCCTTATTTTTATAAATTTCCAAACTTTCAAGGACGTCAAGGAATTTGAAATCAATGACCGAACGAATCAGCCTAAGGTTCGTTCGGTCATTGATTTCAAATTCCTTGACGTCCTTGAAAGTTTGGAAATTTATAAAAATAAGGATAAAATCATGAATAAAGACAAGGGCCCTATTCCGTACAGCGCCCTCTTTTCTTTAATTGAAACAGAAGAGCATTAGTTTTATTATGTTTTATTGTTTACTTATGAATGATTGCGTCATGTGACGTAGTTTGTTTTTAACTGAATTTGTTTATTATTTATTATCAATTTTGTCTTCAGTCAATATCTGGTCTTGAGAATGACAGCTTGGCTGTGGAAACTTGTTGACCTTTTTAAACATTAATTGGTGAAATGGGCATATTGACTGTATATATATTTTAATGATTGTATAATTGGTTAATATTTAGTCTTGAAAATGACAGCTTCGCTGTTGAAACATGTTAACTCTTTTATTTTTTAATTGGTGAATTGGGTACATTGACTACGTGTTTTAATGATAACACCAAGAAGATCGTTAGTTTATTAATAAAAAATGTATATGTATTTGTATTTCAAAATCAATTCAAACATCGCATTTAAAGACGGTAAAATATAAAGACGAGTAAATAAGACACGAACTTAGTTGCGATGGAATGACCCATTTATGTTTTCATGACTGAGAACGACTAACCCAAATGAGAACGTTCTTTTGTATGGAGAACGGGTGAAAAAAATGCTAACAGAAGAGGACGGAGTCATTTATGTTCAAAAATGTGAATACAATATTAAAAAACGTGAGTACAATATTTAAAAAACGTAAATACAATAAAAATCAAAGTATATAAAATCATTACCTCTGTATTTATAACCGACCTTCTAACAAAACTAACTTTACCATGTATTAAGATACAGGATGAGTTCAAATCGGATCCCCAAAGCTGTTTATAATTATATACCAAGAGGACGAAGATCTCTGGGCCGCCCTATGAAACGCTGGAGGGAAAATTTTCTATAGGATCGTAATAGGCCTTGGCCTAATACTTGGAAGGAAGAAGAAGAAGAAGAAGAAGATACATGACAGGTTGTGATGTAGGCTAACCTTTTGTCCGGTTGTAAAAGATGAATTCGGATCTCAAAGACTGTCTGCTTTAAGACAACGGACTATTTCCTTTTTATTATTTCAATCATAATTTGCTTCGAACCTAGATATCATAAACTAGATAAGTATATATACGATCCTATCTGTAGGCCTAAACATACCTCCTCCTTTCTTCCAAGTTAACGACTCCATAGTGATTCCAAATGGCTTGAATGGCAGGCCACGGATAGATATTGGTATAGAAATGATATGCCTTTACTGTTTTTAACACTAAGAATCGTGGCATAAAGGTACATGTGTCACAATACTCATATGCCAATTATGAAATTTACATATAATGAAGTATCGATGTTTACGTCAATTTAATATAAATACCAGAAAATACAATAACCAAATTAATACGAATACGACTAAATGCTTGCTTACTTACTTACTCACTGGCACTATCGAACCCGTAGGTTCATGGCCGCACGAATATAAGCTCTCCATACATCCATATCCTGAGCTAATGCTTTCTTAACAATATTAAAAGAACCACTTAGATGCAAAGTAGAAGTGGAAAGAAAGATTATAGAACTATCAGAATATAATTATATCACAAATATCAGAATATATTCGGCCGCGGTGGAATAGTGGTTATACTCCTTGCCTCTGGTCCCGAGGGTCGCGGGTTCAAACCCGGTCGGGGTCGATGGATTTTTTAGGACGGAAAAATCCCAGGAGCAAGTCCTCCGGGAGGGACTTTAAGTCGTGGGTCCCGAGTCTGAAAGTTTTCAGGCTCGTAAAAAATCCTTAAGCCTGAATGAAAAGGCCTCTAAGCAAAATTTACCGAATTTGCCCGTCCTAGTACTACCTTGGTTTACTAGATGTCAGTATGAGGCGGAACGCTGACCACGTTCCACTCAAAATGGCATTTATACGAAAACAAGTGTAACTAAGTTAGTATGGTTCAAATTATTCCCTGTAGGGGAGAGCGCCTAAATTTCTGTAAAGGGAAAACAGGCTTACAATACAAAATATCAGAATATATGAAATATTTAATTTGGCGCAACAAACATTTGTCAGTAGAAAGCAAAATCCGCATATACAAAACGATAGTTCGACCAGTTATTGTATTTGGAGCAGAAACTAGGGCTGATACAACAAAAACTAAACAAATAATAAGAACATATGAAGTGAAGATTTTAATAACTATTCAGGGGAAAACATTATTTTACAGGAAACACAATACAGAAATTAGAGACAAATTTCAAATTCAAGACATAACCAAATTTATTACAACAGACGAAAATATTGGAAAAATCATATAGAAAGAATGGAAAACAATAGACTTGCAAAAAGAGCTGAAGAAGATAGACTAATGGACGGGAGAAGAGCAAGAGGTGGATAGGCAGTGGATACTTATCCAATATGTCTTCCTCCGAGGAGTGATTTGGGAAATAAACAGGACGAAAATCTTACAAATAAAGAATAATCCAACCATAGTAATTCTGCCCGAAGGCATTTCAAGCTATGCTTGCAGCTTTACTAGGGAATTGTAGGTGTGGTAGCTTTCCACGCCGGTGAAGGAAGACGATGACGGTGATAATGATGATGATGATGATGATGACTATATGATTTCGGGGACCGTTTGGGCCTTAAAGTTTTCCTGACATTTGTCTTACAGGTGAGGAAAAACCCCGATAAAAACCTCAACCAGAAAAAACTGCCCCGACCGGAGATCGAACTCGGGCCCGCTGCGTGACAAGGCAGCACGCTACCTCGAGACCACAGCGGTGGACTAAATAATAAGAATAAGAAGAGATAACGATGGCTATTGGTCTTAAAACACTCGGCCTCTGGAAATTTCGGATACTGTTCGTGTCCACTCTGTATAATTGAGTAACGTAGAAATCCCTAAGGTACTTTACTCAGTACAGACTCCGTATAGCAGATTATTTCTGGTAATAGTTTGACAGCTAGTGACATCTGTTATACAACAGCGATTTGTTGAAGTAACAATATTAATTTAGTTGGAAGACTTACGAGTTCTCAGGAAACGTGTTCTCTGTACCAGGACCACTAGAGAGAGAGACAACAGCGGTGCATTATGGGTAAAGTGTGGACTACTTGAGAGAGGGGATGCTTTTCCTCTATACAGGCAAGGGGAATCTCTAATCTCATCACCAAACTTTGCAAAAGGTCGGGCGCTCTGCCTCACTCCATTCTATGAAGTTCGCGAGTCACTAAAAAATAAAATAAAACTACTGTGCGAGAGAAGGGATGCGATTTTGGCAAAATACCCAAGGGAAGCTGCGAAATATTGAGAGGAAGCAGACAAAAAAATCCAATGTAAAGGAAATAAAAGGGTGGAGTGTGGGGAAAGCTTCCTTTAAGTATCTGGATGGAAGGTTGGTAGCAGCACTGTAGCAATCATTGACTCGCAACACACGTCACTATTTTAAAACTTTAATAATAATGATAATAATAATTTTATTTATTTATGTACAGATTTTTTAATGTTTACACATATTTCTGTGCCGAAAGTTTTATTTTCTTTCTCCACTCATCTCTGTCCATCTGAACTTTATTTGAAACAATATAAAACAATGAATATGTACTTGCCGCCATTTTATAATTAATATTGTCTCACATCCTCCTATAGTTTCAACTAATAAACACTGCTCACACTGTTAATGTTAGTCAATTATTTATAATAAACGCATATATTTCAAACAAAGATGTTATTATTTTACTATTATTTATTATTTTGAAAACACCATCTCGTAAAAAATAATGCACAACGCACGTTTGTGAAGTGTTTTACAGAATATCAGAAATTAAAAACCTCGTTATCGCTCGGGTTTTAAACATTTTCCTCGTTTCTGTAAAAACCACTTCCCTCAAATCATAGTTAATATTATTCTCCCACCTAATTCTTGGTCTATCAACTGGACGTTTTTCATCTGGTTTTCCCACAAGAAGCTTCCATGCATGTCTTTCATTCCCCATTCGTGCCACATGTCCTGCCCATCGCAGTCTACGAGACTTAACTGTTCTTATTATATCTGGCTTCCTATAAAGACCATGTAGTTCACTGTTACTTAGGCTTCTCCATTCACCTGTCTGTTCATCTCTATTTGGTCCAAAAATTTTCCTAAGAACTTTATTCTCAAACATCGTAATCTCCTTTCCTCCCTTAAAGTAAAGAGTCCACATTTTGCATCCATATAATATAACTGATATAATAATGGTTTTACATATTTTCAGTTCAACATCTTTTGAAAGGAGTTGGGAAGTCAAAAGTCTCTGTAATGCATAATAGCATGCATTTCCAGAATTGAGCCTATGTTTAATTTCTTTGTGCATATTATTGCTGCTTGTGACTATTGTAAAGTAAAATGATCCCACAACAGACCCGGAGGCCCTTGGGGTAGTAGGAGGTTAAGGCTCCCACTTTTTCTAGACAATCGGCACTTTATGTCAGCCGGGTTGTCAGCCCTGTGCGACGGCCGCCTTTACCCCCAGAACAAGCGTCCGGTACTCATTTCAATTAGAGGCTGAGTCCACCCCAGGGCCATAATGCCGCCAGAGGGTTTGGGTCAGTTTAAAAATCCTGACCCCAACGGGACTTGAACCCTCGACCCTCCGGCTTGTAGCTCAGTGCCTTAACCGCTACGCTACGGCGTGCCCGCTTGTGATTATTGTTCCTAGGTATTTGAATTCAGCCACTTCCACAAAATTTCCCTAATTTGTCATAAGTTGTCCATTTCCATTATATAATGTATTTCTATGTGTGACCATATATTTACTTCCAGTCACAATTTCTTACTGTTACTCAGTAGTGTATGCGTGTTGGGCTTTAGTATCTCCTCGCTATCTCTCACGGAATTCGAAACTTAAAATCAGGGAACTTACATTCCTTTTAGTCGCATTTATGAGAGACACAATAACATTGTATGACCTCATTTTGAAAGTAGATGAGATATGTCGTGGTGGCTGCTAATAAAGGGTAGTCGAGACAATCCCTAGAGTATAACCGCCACATACAGTATACTTCCTAGACTAAACAAGGTTACTCCTCCACACTTCACTCATAATTTCCTATTCTCTAGAGAGACTTATAAAAAAGTAGCTAGTGCTTGGTATAAGGGAATCAAAGAGAGATACGTGCACGGTCACAAAGGTGAACAGTATCGACCCAACTGTCTATAATTCATAAAGGTGATGAAACACAGGTGCAAGAGCGTCCATTAACATGCCACTATTCCAAATTACTATTATGCTATTCAACCATGAGCGGCCTTTATACTGCATTAACATACCGAAGAGCACTTTGCTAGTGTACCGGGCAGCTTTTACTTCTAAGAACTGTAAGAATTTAAAACATTTTATACTTCCCAGTCTCTTTCATTCCATTATCTAAACCAGGTGTGTCCAAACCGCGGCCCTCGATCCCTTCGCATGCGGCCCGCAATGATTTGTGCTCTATCATATCACATTTGTCCCGCAGTGATATTTGTAATTTATAGTCTAGTATCATTTATGAAATAAGTAATTCTATTTGGTATAAGATAAACTTGAACGATAAAGACTTTTTCTGTTTCCAACACATGCGTTTTGAGAGAGTTCATACTACTCATCCTCTTACTTAAAACATGGAGAAATCACATCCGTTTTAAAAAAAACTTAGCCCACATTTTTATTTATGATCCTACCTACCGGGCATCACCTTCAAGTCTCCGTGCATTTTTGACAGCGTGGTTACTACTTTAAAGACGAGTGCGTGCCAGATGTTTCATTATCGTTACTTTTTTTTTTTTCATTCAAGTTAGCAGTTTGTAGTTGTTCGCTCATATTATAGTGTCAGTTTTAGTGAGAGGTTTGAAGAATATAATTAATTCTGTGGGTTTTATAAGTGTTAATTGTGGCTTCTAAGCGTAGCGGCAAGAGAATATCGTTCAATTTAGATTTTATAATTAGATTAAATTGTATAATTAGATTAGAATATATTAATATATATTAAATTTAATTTTAAAAATAATCTAACTAATATATGATTAATATTTTAATAAAAATAACATCACAATATATTAGCTATTTTATATTTAAATTAATTGTTTTCTCTTAGATCATATTTAATAGATAAAAATCGGATCATGCGAGTCGCAAACCAGTTCACCTTAACGACAGTGGCCCTGTGCCAAAAAAAATGTTGGGCACGCCTGATCTAAACCAACTGCCACTACCGGTAGGAGAGAGAAGAGGTATACTAAAAATGTATACGGTTAAATATATGAAGCTCTTCATCTTCATAGATGATATAGGTAAAGTTTTTACTATGGGAATCAAACAGGTCCTATGGTCGTGACGTGGTAGACAAGAGTCCCTACTTTCCACTACAATGTAAAGTAAAGTGATCCCACTACAGGCCTCAGGAGGCCTTTGGGGCAGTAGGAGGTTAAGGCTCCCACTTTTTCTTGACAATCGGCACTTGATGTCAGCCGGGTTGTCAGCCCTGCGTGACGGCCCCCTTTACCCCAGAACAAGCGTCTGGTACTCATTTCAGTTAGAGGATGAGTCGACCCCAGGGCCACAGTGCCGCCAGAAGGTTTGGGTCAGTTTAAAAATCCTGACCCCACCGGGACTCGAACCCTCGACCTTCCGGCTTGTAGCGCAGTGCCTTAACCACTACGCTACGGCGTGCCCCCTTTCCACTCCAATGACTCCGATAAATATTTCCAACGCTCTCTTCTATTCTATTATAATGAAAACAGTGCCACATTTTAATAAAGTATAACGATCAAATCAGTAAATTTATGTATGATTTGATTCGAACGGTTGAGGGGCAAAACAAAATGGTTTTTCAAGTTATCCCTCACATATTTAGGGAAATTATTGATGAAAATCTCACTTATACGATTCGTTTACACAGGTGCAACCATCTCTGGGTGGATCACAAACTCAACTGAATAACATGTAAACAGACTTGCAGTCGACATGCAACATCAGGTGAGCATGGAATGACGTATGGACAACTTTAGTCAAAACTATCCTAGTGAGTGGCGCCGAAAAAAGCGTATGAGGTGATTTTGCGTGTAGCGGAAAATCGGCGAGTTTCCGGACACGAGTTCCTATGCTAAACGTAATTGTCTTGGTCCCTACTACATGTCCTCAAACTCTGTAAGAGGAATTTAGACTCATCCTGTATAGGCTAGCTATATGGCCGACGGAAAAGGAAAAGATAATATTGTATACTTCATTTATGTATGAGCTTATATGTATATAGGACATAAATGGATTTGCTCTTTAATCTTGGGAGATATAAATTGTCACGAACGGCCAAACAGACCCATGTGTACAGTAATTGTATTTTTTTTCGAAAACAAAATGAAAATAATGCTTTCCTGAAGTACATGGAATGTTGAACATAATGAAAATATTCTGATAATGAAATTCCAACCAACCATTTTCCTTTACTGAAGAAAAAACTTCAATCAGGTTGGCCAGGACCATAACATAATCCACTTAGTTGCTTACTCACTGGCAATATCGAACCCGTACGTTCATGGTCGCGCGGACATAAGCTCTCCAGACATCCCTATCCTGAGCTAATGCTTTCCAATCATGCCCTGTATAATCTACTTCTCCCAAATCATAGTTAATGTTATTCTCCCACCTCATTCTTGATCTACCAACTGGGCGTCTTCATTCCCGAGTCATCAAAATATGACTTAGTTAAGTAAAATTAAGTCTTATAAAGGACTGTGTTTTGAAAACACATAGTAGAGGTTTTAATTCCTCTTTTAACTTGTCATTTTGTAACAACTTAAATATGTTCACTGTCCCGCGCCGTAGCCGAGCGGTTAAGGTAGGGAGCCTTGGCGCAGAGCTACGGGACTTGCGCTGGTTCGAGTCTCCATGGGGGAAGAAATTTTCTCATGGTATTTCGGCCAGTATGGGACCGGTGCCCACCCAGCATCGTGAGGCAATTGGGTAGCTACAATAAGTAGCAGCTCCAGGTTGAGGAACCAGCTATAACGGCTGGGGGACTCGACATGCTAACCACATGTCACCCCTACATTGGCTGTTGATCATCTACCTCTGTGATTGACACATGTGGACGTGAAGGGCCAGCAGCCGGCTGGTAAAAGGGCAACCGCTGAAAAGTGGAAAGACCCTCAATCGGATCGGAAATATGTTCACTAAATAATAAGGGAAATAAAATAAAGTTTAATCTCTATAAAGAAGAGTAAATGATTTAAAGATAAAGGTAGAAAACTGTTTCACGCTAAATACTTTATCATAACGATATTGAGGTCAAAGAACCAAGAATTCAAATAAATATACAAGAAATAAATCTTAATTTAAAGTAAAAAAAATTGAGAAAACAAGTCACACCCCAGATAAATAATGCGAAATAATATTAATAAAGTTCCTGATAAGATTGCGTTGAGGTAATAAGTCAAGACAGTAAAATATGAATACAATTGTAAAATAGTCGCCTTAGAGATCCGTCTCCTCAATTTAAAACGTTTGAACACTCTGTAGGCCTTTCGGGACTAGTTCCATCAGCAGCAGAATGAAGCACACCTGATGATAGGACTAGACCAGAAATACCTACTGAGTGTTCAAAACATTTTAAGTTGAGGAGACAGACCTAAAAGGTGCCTATTTTACAATTTTATTCATATTTTACTATTGCAAAATAATATACTTATGAAAATAATAATCGCATACTCAGCCAAAAAAATCAATGCAAAACCCCATCTTCTATACTCCACATTAAAATCAGACACCAATTCCGATTCACACTCAGAAAGATAAACAAGAGTTCGGTTAGTTTCATCTGAACAAGAAGTAAATCATACAAAATTTAAAGGTACAGTTAAAAAATAAATAAATCACAGATAATTCTGAAATACATTTAACAACACCAAATCATAACTACTGTCGGCCGCGGTGGACTAGTGGTTATGCTCCTTACCTCTGGTCCCGAGGGTCGCGGGTTGAAACCCGCCGGGTTGGATGGATTTTTTTAGAATGGAAAAATCCAAGAACCAAGTCCTCCGGGAGGGACTTTAAGCCTTGGGTCTCGACTCTGAAGATTTTCAGGCTCGTAAAAGATCCTTAAGCCTGAATGAAAAGGCATCTAAGCGAAATTGACCGAATTTTCCCGTCCTAGTACTATTACTATCTTGGTTTCCTGACCACGGACCACTCAAATGACATCTATACGAAAACAAGTGTAACAAAATTAGTATGGTTCAAATTTTTCCCTGCAGGGGGAGAGCGTATAAATCTCTGTTAAGGGAAACATGGGCTAACAAGAAGAGAAGATCATAACTATTTACCAAAAAAAATGAAGGATAATAAAATCATGTCAATGATATGAACACGAGACCTCCTGAATATGAGTATCAAACACTACTGCTTGAGGCAATCGTTCATTTTTTTCAACTGTCAAAGTTGTTGACGTAGAATTATATAAAAGTCTAGTTTAATAGGATTTGCAGAAATCTATAAGTAGCAATTCTTGACATCCTATGTGAAATTTCTAAGGAAAGTAATTTCCTACCTTTATAATACGATCGATCAATATATTATATCAACACCAACGTAGCCTGGATAGAAGCTGATATTCTACCGAATTGTAGGGAAAGTGTAAAGTAGAATAGCAAATACGCTAAGCTCCTTGATCGAATTCTACCACTAGAGATTCTGAATAAATTAACAGCTCTAATTTATATATCAAACAGGCTCTCTATCGGCAGAAGCGGTTATGAAAATCATTCAAATATAGTTACAGGACGCTTTGAATGAATATTATAATATTTACAGAAAATGTAATGTGTGTACAGAAAAAAAAAATGTTTAAACAATAGACAGAGATTATAGGTTCAATCCCAGGAAATGACAGAGTGTAGCGAATTCTTAAATAATTTAGATAAAGTAAAGTGATTCCACTACAGGCCTCAGGAGGCCCTTGAGCTAGTAGGAGGTTAAGACTCCCACTTTTTCTAGGCAATCGGCACTTGATGTCAGCTGGGTTCTCAGCTCTGCGTGACGGCCGCCTTTACCCCCAGAACAAGAGTCTGGTACTTATTTTCATTAGGGGCTGAGTCGACCCCAGGACCATAGTGCCGCCAGAAGGTTTGGGTCAGTTTAAAAATCTTGACTCCACCGGGACTTGAACCCTTGACATTCCGGCTTGTAGCGCAGTGCCTTAACCATACGCTACGGCGTGCCTGCAAATAATTTAGACGTTTTGGCTATTCTCAAGAAATGATTTTTTAACCTTCTATAAATCTTCATGGAACCTACTTACTAGACTTTTTTTATATAATATTTATTTACTTCAATATTTGAATTTTATTATGGGAGGCATTACGTATAGCAAACATTGATGAATCCCTAATTAAAGTAATACAAGCAATATATAAGAACAATAAATGTCAAATTAAAATGGGGTCTCAGTTATCAGAACCTTTTGGAACCAGTATAAGGATTGTTACAAGGATGCCCGATGTCACCAACACTGTTTAAAATATATATATAGATACTTGTTTGGTAGAATGGTCACGTAAGTGTGCAAAAATGGGACTAGAATTAACAGAAAGAAGATATCTACATCACTTACTTTTTGCCGATGATCAGATAATTATAACCCTGGATGGAGAAGATGCAAATTATATGTGTAATCAGTTGTCAACAACACATCAGGAATGGGGTTTAAAAATCAACAAAAACAAAACAATATTTAACAATGACCCAGATGAATCATATATTGATGGGGTAAGATAAAGAAGAGCGATAGTTTCTGTTATTTGGGATCAATTACAGAGAAAGATGAAACATCAAATAAAGAAATAGCAAAAAGGATTAGTAATGGAAGTAAAACCATAGGAATGTTACACTTTATACTATAGAGTAAAAACATCATTAACAGAACAAAACAACCAATTTATAGGTCTAAGTCCATATTAGAAAGTATAATGTTATATGGATCGGAAGTTTGCACAATGACACAACATTTCAACAAAATAAGTGCAGTTGAAACGGATTTTTTGAGAAGAGCTGCCGGAAAATCTCGACTGAAAAAATTAGAAATACAGAAATTAGAAAATGGATGAATGCAGAAAGAAGTATAATGGATGAGATTGAACACAGAAGGCTAAAATGGTATGGGCGCGAAAGGAGAATGCAGGATGGAAGACTACTAAATGGTGTCTATGCATGGAAAATTGAAAGAAGGAGCAGAAAAGCATGACCAAGAACAACCTGGAAGAACAAAATTCAAAATTTAATGTAACAGATGAAAACACAGAGGACAGAGAACGATGGAGAACTTTATTTAAGGGACATTTGTGAATGTTTGTTGCAAACTGATAGTCTATAAGTCCGTAATCATTTGTATTTATTTATTTTTTTAATTCATGTTAGTTACTAAGGTTGGTTGGAGAAAACCCTTAATCATGAGGAAAATTCTCAAAATGAATGAATGATCATTTGAATTTTATTTAATGAGAAAACATACAAAAAAATCAAATTTCGATGTAATATTACAAAGTAAGCCTAATATATAACTACGGCCGTGAAAGACTTAATCTTTTTCATTACAAAGGACATTATTTTTTATAAAGAGTGAAGATCCAGAAAACATGATACCTATTACAACAGTTTTAATTACCTATCTGGAATTAGCCGGGGCAAATTATAAATAACCATCTATTTTAATTCAGTGGAGCCAGAAATAGTTTAAATGTCTCTATCAGTGTAGGCCTAATTAGTAATATAAAATAGAACTTACAATAATGTATGTAAAACGTATGTAAATAAATATATAAGTAAATAAATGAATACTAAAACAAATTGAATTTTCAGATTTATGAACAGCGATTACAAGATTTTCGATATTTTGAAAGAAAATAAGTTAACTTCTTGTTTTATGAATAATTCATAAGTTATTAAACATGAAACGAATTTGCATTTATTATTTCCTTAGAGAATTAAAACAAAGTCCAGCTTAATTTATTACAAGGAATAAATGCGTCGAACTTTAGAAAAGCACCAGTCAATTAAGAGCCATTGTTCCTTACACTAAACTGCTAATGAAGAAACAAAGACAAAATTATAAATTTATCATCCAAACTAATTACGATATCAACTAATTATAAATCGAGATGTATTGAAAAAAAATGGTATTTCGGAGTAGAACAGAAATATCTCAGCTGCAATATCGAACAGAATCTCGATTCATTAAAATGCAAACGAGGTGTCATAATTACCATGTCACCATATTTAACAGACAGCAGATTAAAAACCCGGCCATTATCATATCGTGTCAGCGGGCAAATTTCATGCAAATTCCAGGTTATCAAACTACCAAAACTCTTCAAACTCTTGTTAGGAACATTCCCAATCAAACAAGCACTTCCTGAACAAAACCAAACCATCATTTCAATTTGAATGCAATTTCAGATATACGATATCAACCCGTGCTCGGAAATCGTTGCAAAAAACGAACAAAAACATGGATATATATACATATATATGGTATGATAAGAAAAATAAATGCCTGGACGGGATTCGAACCCGGATCTCTGAGTCTGTACCTCAGCGTGATATCCATTACACTACCAGGCGAATCCAATTCAAACACTTATTTTTCTTATATATGTATTATACTCTCCATTATTACTAGATGTCGCGAGAACACTGTCTTCACTGCCATCTAGTAGCTGACTATATCAAGTAAGCAAATTAAAGAGAATATTTATTATTATATATTTATATATATATATATATATATATATGTTATAATTAAATGTTTAACATTGAGCAATGCAAGCTTAATATGGTATGATAAGAAAAATAAATGCCTGGACGGGATTCGAACCCGGAACTCTGAGTCTGTACCTCAGCGTGTTATCCATTACACCACCAGGCGAATCCAATTCAAACACTTATTTCTCGCGACATCTAGTAATAATGGAGAATATAATACGTATATAAGAAAAAATAAGTGTTTGAATTCTTATTTCTCGCGACATCTAGTAATAATGGAGAATATAATACATATATAAGAAAAAATAAGTGTTTGAATTGGATTCGCCTGGTGGTGTAATGGATAACACGCTGAGGTACAGACTGAGAGTTCCGGGTTCGAATCTCGTCCAGGCATTTATTTTTATCATACCATATTAAGCTTGCATTGCTCAATGTTAAGCATTTAATTATAACATCGATAAAGCGTCACTGCTATAAAGTAAAAATATTCTCTTTAATTTGCTTACTTGTTATAGTCAGCTACTAGATGGCAGTGAAGGCCGAGTTCTCGCGACATCTAGTAATAATGGAGAATATAATACATATATAAGAAAAATAAGTGTTTGAATTGGATTCGCCTGGTGGTGTAATTGAAAACACACTGAGGTACAGACTCAGAGTTACGGGTTCGAATCCCGTCCAGGCATTTATTTTTCTTATCATACCATATATATATATATATATATCCTTCATTACTTTACTAATCTTAATGGAATCGATACTAAAACACTATTGATACTGTCAAACGGGCTTAATTTGGTCCCGCTAGTGACTACAAACTATTCTTTCTTCTTCTTCTTCTTCTTCATACAGGGATTAAGCAGTTGGCTAATTCCGGTTTCATGAAAACTAAAATTGTTAGAATTATTCAGACCATCTTCTATGTAGGCGTCCAATATTTCTCCTCCCGTATGGTTTATAATTCAGCAATAATTTTGGGAATCTTTCTTCTGGCATTCTATCAACATGTTCTTTCCAGGCGTTCCACATTTAACTATTTGATCTGTAAGTTTTAAAATATTTAGTTTCTTTCTTAAATCTTCATTTCTATTCTTATCCAGCAGAGTACATCCTGCAATATTTCTTAGAAATTTTATCTCAATTGCTTCTAATCTTTGTTCTTGTCTTTTAGCGATCGTCCAACATTCGGTTCCATACATCAATACAGCAACGGCCATTACTTTATAAAATTTCATTTTTGTTTCTTTTCATGTATATTAAGGGCTCCTTTAATAGTGCCATACATTAGATTAAATTTATTTAACATTAATACCTTCAAATTTAACGCATAATGCATTCAAACCCAGATATTTAAAACGATTCACTTGTTCTAAAATGTTATTACCTATTACTATTTTTGCTCTTAAGGTATGCTACCCTTTAAATGCTAATAATAAATTACTGCAAACTCCTGTAATAAAAATCAGGGTCATCTGGAAGTTTCCTGTTTTCATCGACTGCTTTCACTTTCGGTAAATGGCAGAAATTGATGATTGGAGAACTTCCCTCCAGATAACTCGAAGTTTTTTTTTTAATTACATGAACTAAGCAATTTATTCAAGACTAAAATTGTATTAAACACTGGCATTTACAACTCTTTTGCATGGTAACAAAGTATGGGCTTTCAAACAGAAGAATATACAGAGACTTAGATATGATGAAATAAGATATATTTGAAGGATTGCAGGATATACGCTACTAAGATCATAAAAAAATGAAGACATCTTGGAAGAGTTACACATGGAACATTTAGAAAACAACATTTCTGATTATAAGTCAAGATGGATGCAACATATTCATTGAATGGAAGATCACAGGATACTCAAACAAATGTTAGGCTATCAACCTGCAGGAAGCAGAAGACCAGAACGTTCGCTCAAAAGACTTTTGAATTGTGTTTCTATTGAGGCCGAAACGGATCAACAAATTGCCTAAATTTATGAATGGACTATGATGATGATGATGATGATGATGAACAAAGTATCCTTTTTAGAAACAAAGCAACCCTGTTTGTCTTGCTTGCTGTGAAATGGACACTAACGCTTTCGCCGTCTTATCCATTAGTAACTCCAAAAATAAGAATTACTTGACACTAAAATTCAATTTCAACTTACACACAATATGTTTATAACGGATGTGATGGTTCAGGCGCTAGGGTCAAATACACACACTATGGATGACTCGGGCCCATTCTTCATTCACCACAATTGCTAATGGGTATATATATTGATGATCTTGATGGAATTGTAGTTATCATAGTTGCGAATTCAAATGCGAAGGAATATACGCATTTTAAAGGCCGTAAAAACATTAAAAATGGTTCTTTTAAAGGATAAATTAGAGGTAAATATCCCATGTCAAAGGTTGCGAAAAGTAAAATAACGCCAAGTCCTTCGACATAGCTGATATGTGTGAAGTACCACATGACCTGACGCAGAGCTATGGTACATGCGCTGGTTTGAGTCCCTACGATGAAAGACCTCATGTACTTTCAGCCAGCATGGGACCTCCCACCCTGCAACATGAAGGGTTTGGGTAGGTACAATAAGCAGTATTTCCAAGTTTAGAAAACCAGCTAGAATGACTGGGGGACCGACATGCTGACTACATGTCAGCCGTATACTGGCTAAATGATCGTCCACTTCTATAAATTACATATGTGGATGTAAGGCATGTAGCTACCTGGTAGCCAGAGCTTATAGGCCTGTCGCACCATTGAGCAGAGTTGAAACAACATCAAGTCTGAAATGAGAGACCTCTGAACAAAATTGTCAACATTTTCACTCCCAGATTTGAATACCGACACTAATAAATAGAGTTGTTTAAGAAGTATTGCAAAATAAGGTATTAAATGATTAAGTAGCTAATCACAGTGGAATTAACGGATCGTCAGAATTATCACAGATCAGTATTTAAGAATTCTGGGTCTGTGCTGTTATAGCAATGCATTATAATCCATGTGGCTTAACTTTGCAAGAATTTTGTAGAAACAGACAGGTATGCTCACCTCTCTCTCTCGCACCAGTGTTGTAGGAGTTTCTTCACCAGATGTTAATAGGGGAAGGGGGAAGACGAAAACTGACAAGAGGGTGGGTTCTTTCTTTTGTAACTGGCGATAGCAATCAAGGATCTACCCTTATATCCCCATCTCTCTCTTTGCCAAGTTAAGTCAGATATACAATTGGCCTATACCTTGGCAATAGCCGATCAAGGCGTGTTCACCGCTTACCCTTCTACAGGTATTCGGAAATTCATATTAAAACTTCTTGGGCTTGTGGAGGGTTCTGAGTAGAAAATATTTTAAATAGGAACCCATGTCCGCAAGCGGACCGTTTCCATGCTGCAGCCATTAAAAAAATTCGCATTTGCCGTGTTGTTTTGCAACCGGGTAGGCAGTACATGCTGTCAGAAGAGCACCACGTCAAATGGGGTGTGAAGCAAGGTACAGAATTAAATGACGTTTGAGACTAATTACAGAAGAAAGTCAAATTTATTTGGTAACAATACCCAAAAGTAACAAAAACACTTTTATCGATCACAATAACACTTGTACCAACAGTGGAAAGAAACAAATTTGTTTCTGTCTTCTGCATTGGATGTGTCCCATACGAAACTGCTAACTATAATAGAGGCTCGATGTGACGACCACTAACATCGTTGTACACATTGTACCGACGAATCATGGTCCTGTACACTCGTTCCATCACACCTGGTGTCCCGTTAATCTCTTGTACAGCGATCGTAACTCGTGACGTCATGTACTGCCTATGCACTTGCAAAACAACACCGGCAAATCCGACACATTTTAATGACTTTAATTAAAAATATTGTCTACTCAGTCCATTCTATTAGCCCTACAAGTTTGCAATATGAATTTCCGAGCACCCTGTATAAACAAACGTAGTGTAAAACTCTTGTAAAACACTTTGAGATATTGCACGTTCTCCTAAATACGACGACGCGATTTTAATTCAGTTAGACATTGTTCATTGTGTTTAGTTTTCAATTATGTTGTAAACACCAATATTCAATTAATTAATGAGTCCCTCTATTATAGTTGGTATTGATTACACCTATTTTTTTACTATTCATGAGGAGATGTTACATTGTCTGAATTACAAATTCAGTCCAGCTTGTGTTGCTGCTCCAGTTTCTATATATTTGTAAACAATAATATTGTACCATTCCTCTTCTCTCTAGTTAGAGCTATCAGTAGATTAATGATCCATAATTCCACTGGAAATAAAATTATACTTACTTACTCACTGGCACTATCGAACCCGTAGGTTCATGGCCGCATGGACATAAGCTCTCCATACATCCCTATCCTGAGCTAATGCTTTCCAATCATTCCCTTATAATCTACTTCCCTCAAATCATAGTTAATGTTGTTCTCCCACCTCATTCTTGGTCTACCAACTGGGCGTTTTCCTTCTGGCTTTCCTACAAGAAGTTTCCATGCACGTATTTCATTCCCCATACGCGCAACATGTCCTGCCCATCGCAGTCTACGGGACTTAACTGTTCTTATTATATCTGGCTTCCTATAAAGACTATGTAGTTCATTGTTATGTAGTCTTCTCCATTCACCTGTCTGTTCATCTCTCTTTGGTCCAAAAATTTTCCTAAGAACTTTATTCTCAAATACTTGTAATTTCCTTTCCTCCCTTAAAGTAAGAGTCCATGTTTCGCATCCATATAATATAACTGGTAGAATAATAGTTTTATATATTTTCAGCTTAACGTTTTTTGAAAGGAGTTGGGACATCAAAAGTCTCTGCAATGCATAATAGCATGCATTTCCAGAATTGAGCCTATATTTAATTTCTTTGTACATCTCATTCCTATTTGTGATTATTGTTCCTAGGTATTTGAATTCAGCCACTTCCTCAAAATTTCCCTCATTTGTCATTAGCTGTCCATTTCCATTATATACTGAATTTCTGCGTGTGACCATATATTTAGTTTTACTGATATTTACTTCCAGTCCTAATTTCTTAGTGTTACTCAATAGTGTGTGTGTGTTGGCCTTTAGTATCTCCTCGCTATCGGCCAGTAGTACTATAAACAATAATGATGGTATTTAAAACACTGAAGTCTTATTTCAATTTTTTTGGATGTTTGGACATCTTAGTTGTTTTTTTAAGCCTTTATTCTGATATTTATCAATTTATTCTAATTTGTTTGATATGATGTTAAACGGTCCGTGACATCGTTGTTGTATTGTTGAAACAAGGGGTGAATTGGCATCTTTTCCCCCTCTTTTTCGTTTACACTGTTTTTTTCTTGTTTTACCATATTGTTTTACCTTTTTGTTAACTTTATTTTATTCTCACATATACATAGGCCCTACAATGACAGACCCAAGGTGGAGATTTAAAATCCCCTACCCCACCGGGAAATCGAAACCGGGTCGCCGGAGAGGACTCTACCGATTACGCCACGGCGACGAACTCGTTGGCATCTAGGATCTTCAGGGGTGCTCAAAATGCCGTGTACTTATATTATTTGCGTGCAACCATGTGTCTTACGCAAATATTCTAATATTAATTGTTACTGATTTTAAACATTAAATTATTAAGAGTTAAGTGGCTCGTGGCAAAGAAATTTAACTGAGAATGTGGATTAAAACTCACAATAGAAAAAAAATCATGTAGTTCAATAGTATTGCATAATAATTAAATATATTACACTCTCAAATAATTTATTAATTCCACGAACAATAGTAATTTCTCTTATACAAAAATAAGACTTAAATATAGGTTACTCATTCCTTATTATTCTGCACTTTAGTAATATTGATATTTTGTATAAATAATATTTAATCATCACCTTCAAGGTTTAGGCTTTTCGCGACCTCTTCCGTCCTCTTACAATATTTAGCAATTCTACATCTCCATGGATCTTCATATTTCTGTCCCCTTTAGATTTATACTTAGTAACACCTTACACACACGCGCGCGCGCACACACACACACACACACACACACACACACATACACACACACACACACACACACATATATATATATATATATATATATATATATATATATATATATATATATACACTTATGTTAATAATAATAAAATAACGATAATAAAAATGTTTTATTACTTCTAGCACAAATATACAAAATACTCGTTCGAGCTGAAGTTTTAGGTACTGTGCATTCGACTGTGAACGAAAATGTAGCAAGTTTTTCACTCGTCCCTTGGGTAGAGGAGATACTTCTCCCGTTGTCGAACCAGAGACTTCTCATCAGGAAGCCTAGAGTCGAATTACTACATTCTACGGCGCTTCTTTTCCCATTAATACATAGTGGAAAATAATAGACCTGTATAATTCACAAATCACCGCAGAGCTGGACTTAGTTATTTTTGCTTAAACATTTTAAACTTAATTTATATACAGAGTTTTAATATTTACACATTTTTCTGTGCCTAAAGTTTTATTTTCCTTCTCCACTCGGCTCTATCCATCCACTCCATGTCCTCCAGTCCTCTTGTTCTCATTTCAGTTCTTATTTCTTGCATCCACGAGTTTCGAGGTCTTCCTTTCCTTCTTCTTCCAAGTGGACACCATTCCAATGTTTTTTCTGGGTAACCTATTTTCTTGCATTCGTCGTACATGCGCATACCAATTTAATTGCTTATATCTATTAATTTAGTATTGAATATCTAATATTCTTTTTTTCTCATATGACAGTATTTCTTTTTTTTTATTTTTTTTATTTTGAACATCTTGTGAAAGAAGACGTAAGTTTTTGATCCCAGTTTTTGTTGAATTTTCAACCTTCAGCATTTAAACATAATTCTGTACCAAAAAAAAAAATAGCTTGTATAAACCATAATACAACAATGTCGGCGGCGGTGGATTAGTGGTTCCGAGGGTTGCGGGTTGAAACCCGGCCAGTGTCGATGGATTTTTTTAGTACGTAAAAATCCAAGGAGTAAGTCCTCCGGGAGGACTTTAAGCCGTGGGTCCCGAGTCTGAAGATTTTGAGGTCGTAAAAGATCCTTAAGCCTGAATAAAGAGGCCTCTAAGCAAAATTTACCTACATCAACGTCCTAGTATTACCTTAGTTGCCCGTTAGATGTCTCACTGGTTCGGTGTGTTGACCGCATGTCATCCATTATATGTATGAGCAAATAAGGGAACTAAAAATTAACTTAGTCTTGTAACTCCTTAGAAAGGACAGGCTATGGCTCAACAATGGGCTACGCCATTATAGATAGATAGATAGATTGAAGCAAAATCTTTTCCTCCGACTCATAGATTAAGAATTTAAAATAATTAATTAATTAGGGCGACTATTATTACATTATATATCATGTTAAATCTCTACTCGATGAAATAATCATCGCAGGTATATGAAACTTATATGAAATCGAACCGTGAGAACACGGGGATTTTGAATTTCATATAATTAAATAAAAATAAATGGAATCAAACGAAGTTGACAGTATTAGGAATAAACGATCAGTTACTAATTAAGGAAATCATTTAACAAGTACATGGTACCGCCTTTGTTATGAAGCGGCCACAAAAGAGTTAAAATTTAAGAAAACATATTGTACTAGCGGATTACTGGACATTTCTTTGTGCACCAGTAATCCAAGATCTTAAACCGAGCTTCGCTGACAGGTCGTGAACAAAGCATTGATGTATGACTCGGAAACTACAGCGTGGAATAAACAACTCATTATAGCGAACTCGACAAACCGCCAGGACGCGAAGCCTAGCAAACAAGCGGGAAAAGGCCACTGACCCAAAGGAGTTATATAATAAATTTAGACCGGGATTCCCCAGGGTACGAACTCTTGGTAGAAGTGTATTCACGATGGGAGTGTTCATACAGGGAACATGGTGGAACCTTGTCCAATGGAAAGACGGCGATTCCTTCTTTGGTACTAAGGAATCGTTGTCAGCCAATATAATAAACAGTTGTATCGCGACAAGGTAATAACTTCATGACGACACGATACAGAGAGAGGGTAAGCGAAGTTTACCTTATACCTAACAATAATTAGGTTAAGTTAGTTCTGCGTAACTCATCGAGGTGGGGGTCGGATCAGACTCACCGACATGACCATCAATTAGCAAAAAGTATAACTTTAGAAATTTCAGACTTACAAACAATTTGCCGTGATAGATCCTCAGAGATTCCATCATGGATTCTGAATGCGTTCCTGCGGCCAATACGTTGTCCGACTTTAATATGTTTACAATCTTACATGTGTATCCAGTGTCCTTAAATTAATAAAGCCTATTTATTAAAATTCATCTCGCGTAGTCTTGCGCCGGCCAGCTCCTTGCTTATCCCTGTAGAAAGAACCTCAACTCTACCGATTTCCAACCTGAGCAAACTAAGTTCTCACACACGGAGAAATTCTTTCGGTACTCCTGGCACCCAAACATCCTTTATTACTAACCATTAACACTCATTCATGAATAAATATATGTTATCAAAATGCAATACCATTAATTCTTAACAATTATATATAAATTAATTAGTGTATAATGCTATTGTGTTATTATTTAATTGTAATATTGTTGTGCTTTCTTTATGTAATTGTAATGTTAATGTTTTTTAATGTATAATGCTATTGTGTTATTATTTAATTGTAATATTATTGTGTTTTCTTTATGTAATTGTAATGTTATTGCTTTTTTTGTTGTTTGTTTTTCTTTACACTAGTATCAATTATTACTTTATTGTAACGGACTGTCAACAGCACGTACGGCTTACTGCCCGTGCGACCCATATTTGTAAATAATATTGTAAATATCTTACTTTTTGTCTAATAAAGTCCTACTACTACTACTACTACTACCACTAACCATTAAACCCATTAATACCCTCTTAAGATAGATAATACTACAATAAATATCTATTTGTTCTGAAGATAAGATAGTGATTAGTGGGTTCGAATATTCACAGTGTTTTACTTTATCAAACAAAATCGTTATTATTCTAGGCACAGGAGACAAATTGGATACAGCAGGAGGACATGAAGGTGCGGTTAGGTGAGTGGGATGATGATAATGATGATTTCACATTAACAGAGGTACGTGTGATACCACCTACAATTAAGAGCACATGTGACACAAATTCTCTAAACTATGAATATATGTTTGCAAATGTAACTCACACAGCTAACAATTAATTCTCTCTCCTCTCAATTCCATCAAGCACTTTCCTCAGGAATACATATCACCAACTGCACACACATACGTAATCTAATTATGAGTTACGTGCACTGCTTACAACATCTAAACTTCCGACAACTGGAGAATTTTCAAACAAATAGGACTATATTCTAAACAATCACAAGTTTTTAATAATAGCGATGATAATAATAATAATGACTATTTAACTCATGGCCCAAATGGGAATCAATGACCATTCACGTTTCAATGATTTCTGTTTTACAACCAATCAGAGTCGTGTTTCACGAAATATTTATCAGTGTTATAATTACCATATTAAAGAAAGCTCCTCCTTTTTAATATTCTGAACAAGTCTGACTATTATTTTGCAGTGACAGAGCCTGTGAGAAATACGGCTACCAGATTGTATATATAGTGCATGAAAGTCAACACATGCCGCATGCGGGAGTTAATATACTCGTAAAAACATGTGTAGCAATTGATTATACCACCAAAAAAAGAAACCACTGTTTGCACTTTCTTAAATGTATTTTTTCCCAGATAACAATCCAGAAAAATATAATTGTCATATTTACATCATACGACATCAGAAATGAATTAATACACAGTTTGATGTGTTTCATTTTTTCTCCACTAGAGAGCATTCTTACAAAATTGCGTTCCTTTGGCAATAAATAGTATGATCTGGTTGCAGTGATAAACAAAAGAAGCAGATGAAGCATACCTATCGTTTCAGATTTGTTTTCAAACATCGCCGTTTACATTAAATATATAAATATTTTAAAATAACTATATTTAAATAATGATTTGTGAGTAAACAGCTTAATTTTATTCGTTAAATAGTCCTAACAAATGCCACTCTTGATTTCCAAATTCTCTAGATAAATTCACTCCTCACTTCGTGAGTCGTGAGTATATCGATAATTTGTAAATCACTCGTGGCATTACTTATGATCATTTTTAATTTATGTACGATATTTAATGTTCACAAATCTTTCTGTACATAAAGTTTTATGTTTCTTTTCCACTCATCTCTATCCATCCACTCCATATCCTCCAGTCCTCTTGTTCCCATTCCAGTTCATATTTCTTGCATCCACGAGTTTCGAGTTCTTCCATTCCTTCTTCTCCCACGTGGACACCATTCCAAGTTTTCCTGGGTAACATTCCTTCTTGCATTCGTCGTACGTGCCCATACCAATTTAATTGCTTATACCACCGCTGTGGTCTCGAGGCAGCGTGCTGCCTTGTCACGCAGCGGGCCCGGGTTCGATCCCCGGTCCGGATAGTTTTTCTGGGTGAGGTTTTTTATCGGGGTTTTTCCTTACCTGTAAGACAAATGTCAGGAAAACTTTAAGGCCCAAATGGTCCCCGAAATCATATGGTCATCATCATCCTTCACCGGTGTGGAAAGCAACAGGAAACTACCACACCTACAATTCCCTAGTAAGGCTGCAAGCATAGCATGAAAATGCTATGATTGCAGTGAAGGACCTGCCTTCGGGCAGAATTACTATGGATGGATACCATATATAATCCTCTACTGAATATCTAATATTAATATTTTCTCGTATGACAGTGTTTCGCATTTTTTCTAATTTTGAACATCTTGCTGCTCTCCTCAAGAAATCAATAATAATAATAATAATAATAATAATAATAATAATAATAATAATAATAATAATACAGTCAACGCTCATTATTCACGGTTCCCTTATTGGCGTTTTCATTACTGGCGGGCTAAAAAAATTGGTACACGGTTCCCGTATTCGCGGCAAAAAAAAAACATTTATTCCCGAATCCAGTCGGTATATTAGGATTAGTATCCTTTATTAACGCACTGGCAACTTTTTCTTCCTACAGGAACGTGCCAGGGCGACTTTAACAAAGAGCGATTCAAACCAAATGGACAAACTAATATCAAAGTAAAACAAACCTTATTGTAACGAAGCCTAGAGTTCGTTATTAAAAGCCAACGCCGCCATATTTCACGTGGCGCTATGTCCATTGATAAATGCCGCCTTCGCCACGATAAGTATTTTACTGTTTTAACTTGTCATAAGTTGCAATAATTTTGATCGAATAACACATATCTCTTCTGCTTATTCCAAGAAATATATTGAATATAGCAAATAATGAATAGATTCCGTGGAACTACACATTTGATAATTGTGTGTTCATTAATTGTGTTTTTAAATATTGATTTTACTCAGTTGTTTACTAATAAAGTAAATTAATAGACTATAATGTTGGTTATAATATACAGTTTGATGTGTTTCATTTTTTCACCACCAGCGGGCATTCTTACAATATTGCGACCAAATTTGGTAATAAATAATATGATCAAGTTGCAGTGAATAAACATATGAAACACACAATCACACATTTCTGATTTGTTTTCAAACATAGCCGTATACATTAAATATATAAATATTTTAAAGTAAGTATATTTAAATAATGATTTGTTAGTAAACAGCTTAATTTTATTCGTCAAATAGTCCTAACAAATGCTACTCTCGATTTCCAAATTCTCTATATAAATTCAATCTTGGAAATCACTCGTGGCATTATTTATGATAAATTAATACATAAAATCAGGCAGGGGTGAAACAACGAGAAATTCAAAGAATAATTAAATCTTCATAATCAACTATTTTATGCAAATTTAAGAATTTATAAATAATTGTAGTGTCAATTGTGAACTGTAATAAACTAAAAAAGCCTACTTACATTTTTCATTCATGGGAAATTCTGGACTTACCTGAAAAAAAAAGAAAACAAATAAATTTGATAGGAAGTACAAAAATACATAATGTAGACGATATATTACGATGACTATTTAACTCATGCCCCAAATGGGAGTCAGTGAACAATCAGGTTTCGATGATTTTTGTTTTGTAACCAATGAGTCGTGTTTCACCTTGCTCTTTATCGATTTCTCTCTATGAGTTCCTTCTTTTTTTATATAAAGAAAGCTCCTCCTTTTTAATATTCTGCACAGTTCAGAACATTATTTTTCTCCAATAAATGCATTGAATATAGCAAATAATGAACAGATTCCTTGATTTTACCGAGTTGTTTGCTAAAGAAATAAGTGAATAACCTATAATGTTGATTTGATAATCAGTTTGATGTGTTTCATTATTTCACCACTAGGGTGCATTCTTACAATATTGCGATCCTATTTGGCAATAAATAATATGAACAAGTTGCTGTGAATGAACATAACCTCACATTTCTGATTTATTTTGAAACATCGTCGTTTACATTAAATATATAAATAATGATTTTTTAAATAATTTTATTAGTTAAATAGTCCTAATATATTGTACTCTTGATTTCCCTAATCACGAAGTGACTCGTGAATTTATCGATGATTTGCAAATAAGTCGTGACATTACTTATGAAAAGGAGATATGATAGATCATACACAGTTAAAAAAAATTGCACAGTAAGGTTGGTTAGTTCATGAACGGAATTCAAATACACCCTAGTGACAAATCCACCAGACATTAAATGTCTTTCTAAAATTAAATTCATAATACTGGAACATGAAAATTACATTTAGAGGCTAGCCAATTTATGAACAGTTATAGAAATACCCTCCCCACATCTATGATAAACTGAATATTGCGGATCATACTATATAAAAATAACAAATGAGCAATATACAACGCACTAATAAAACGTGAAATTTACCCATTAGAACTGAATGCTTTTATAATCCAGTGAGATTCAGAATATGGTTTTTCTTAACCCTTAAATTATGTAGCTTAATTTCTTATGGCAGTTAATTTAATGCGTCGGACTGCATTGAAAAAATATGCATGATTTGTTTTCAATGCAGTCAGGCATATTACATAAACTGGCATAAGGAATTAAGCTACACTAATTTAAGGGTTAAGAAAAACCAAATTCTGAATTACACTGATCATAAAAGCAAGTTCAAATGGGCTGCTCTGTACAGGATCAAGATGTTGCACCAGGGATTGAATCTAAGGATCAAGTTGCATCCTTTTACCTAGAGTAGACTCTCCACGGCGCGGCGGTCAAATATAGATTTGCGGCAAAGAATTTCCCTCTTGTAAAATTATCAATATCTTATTAGTAGGGGTAATACATAAAACAAGGAGAGATAGATTAAGGAATGAAAAAATCAGGGAGACATTCCATCCATCCATCCAATGGCTGATTGGCTCAAATTCGAGCTATGGCCTCCCTTAACTTCTGCCTCCAATCATTTCTGTTTTGTGCAGGAAGCCTCCAGATGTCCCATTAATTGCTGTAGGAGATATTTTAAGCTCCCAGTTTCACAAAGGGTTCTAACATTCCACGTGTCAATTCGTAAGTTCATTTTCCTTTGCTTTCCGTCGTTGTTGGAGACCATCATTCCGAGGCATGTTGGGTTTCTGAACGTATTTGTTTTTACGGGGTAGTGACAGGGAAACATTAACCCTCTTACTAATAATCCATATATAACTTTTATACAAGGTTTATACACATCTCAGTTGAAAATTCTTACTAATAAACACTGTATTAGCTGTTCAGTGTAGAAGAGGTGTACAACTTTACATGGGAATCGTTATACATGCCTCCACCCTTGTTTAAGGATTCTATAACTAGACAAAATGTCGGACATCAAGATCAACTCATTGTTTTCTTATGATATTGATGAAAGTTTCCTTAAATTTAACCCAAAATGCAACACTTAACGACTGTTTGATGGATGCACAGGGCATAAATAATATTAATAAAGCTCTGGGTAGGAAAATAAAGGCATCATAAAATGCCTTTCGTTACACTCGTTCTCGATTAGGCCTAAAAATATTTTAAAATTGAACATTGAATCACAAAAGGATATGTTCTACAATAATTGCTGTAGACAAGATTTAACCTGAATGTAGCTTAAATGCTTCATAATATTATTTTAAGAAAACTTTCTTGCATCTTTAATACATAACACACACACCGATATAAAAATGTAGGTATTGCGCCACGTTGTATGTTAACTTGGTAGTCTTGTGGTTAGAGCTTCTGACTACGATGCGTGAGGTCGTAGGTTCGATTCCCGGTCAAACTATAGTGATTTTTTTTTTTTGCTAGAAATTATATTTTGTTGTCGGTAACATTTCCTACTATTTTGAACGTTTTCTAACGCATCTTAAAACACTGCATATAATTCATAAGTAATGGGGAAAGCTTTCATTAGTTTCCAAGAATTGGTCGAAATTCTTGACGTTAGATGGCAGCACATTATCTGTGAAACCAATTCTACGTTTTATTTGACATAGCGTGAAGTTAAATGTATATAAATTAAAACACACTTATTTTTTCCGTACCTCCTCAATTAGGAAATCTCTATTAATTCGTATCCATATTCATTTCTTACACAATAATCACTAGTTGATGTTGATTTATTTCTGTTACAAACTGCGAGTAATATTGTTCTGACGTCATTATGATGACGAATATGTGACGTATTGTGTATAACTGCTGTTTTGTTATATAGCTCCGGCACAACGTTTATTAGTAAGGAAATTATACGTGATCTACATAAGGCTTATATATTGTATAATTAAACAACTGACGAAAGCCTGTATTAGAGAGTTTTATTAGTAAGACCGTAAGTGTAGAAAAATTAACAACAGACATAGAAAAACGTAGACTAAAATGGTTCGGACATTTAAAAAGAATGGAAAAGGAAAGACTTTCACAAATACTGTTAAATCTCAAGATACAAAAGACAACGATCACGAGGTAGACCACGAGAAAGATGGATTACCCAAGTGAGGAAAAGTCTACAAGAGAGAGGATACGACTGAGAAGAACTAAAAAGAAGCAAAGCTTGGAAAGATAGACATGGCTGGAGAGATATTTGCAATCGACCTTCCGAAAGGAGGACACGAAAAGAGGATGATGATGATGATGATTAGTCGGCCTCGGAAGTTGAGGAAAAATCTTTTTTTTTTATGTCTGAAGAGGATGCCCAACTTAATATATACACATTTTGGGTTAATGTGGGCCAGAAAATGGGTTTTATTCCTCCTTTTTGTGTTTTCTCGATTTTTTTTGTTTTGATCCCTTTCAAGCTTCTTTTTTTTTTTAGGTCTTAAAGGCTTTTCTTTTGCAACTTAACCCTCTTTGACTACATATACATCATTTGTATAATTCAAGATTTCGTGGAGTCTAGTCTCAATTCCAACTTCTTTAAAAACAGTATCTAGTTTTACTTTCCAAAGACTTTTCGTATTGCAAACATTTTTGTTCCGCGAGCAAATACTGAACCCTCAAAAAAATATTCTGTTATTTTTAACCAGCCTACTGACCGCCTGATAGCCATTACGGGTTCGCTGAATTCATCCTAGATGGGAAAAATAAATTCTCTAAGAACTTTATTTTTAATGAACACAGAATTCCTTTTTCAAACTATGTTGAATTAAAAAAAAAAGTATTAAAGAAGAAGCATTTCCTGTCATTTTTTTTCGCAATATATGTTGTATTTCACTAGAAATTTGAACGTTTTAAACATTTGTATTATATTCATTAAAATTCAGCTAAAACTAAAATTATTTAATTATAATTGCCTTTTTTACGTCTTTTTTTAGGTTATTCTCAGTCACTTTTAAAGGTATTATAGGTATTTTGGGGGCACGCAATAGCGTAGTGGTTATGGCAGTGCGCTATAAACCGAAAGGTCGAGGGTTCGAGTCCCGGTGGGATCTGGAATTTTAAACTGACCCAAAACATTCTGGTGACACCATGACCCTGGGGGCGACTCAGCCTCTAACGGAAATGAGTGTCAAACGCTTGTTTTGGGGGTAAAGACGGCCGTCTCACAGGGCTGACAATTCGGCTCACCTCTAGAGTCGATAGTTTAGAAAAAGTGGAATCACTAACCTTCTACTACCCCAAGGGTCTCCTATGGCCTGCTGTGGGTTCACTTTACCTTTTTTATAGGCATTTTATACATCTTCAACTTCCGAGCCCTACTTTTTAGTTTCATGCACTATAACTTGGAGATTTTAAAGCACTTTTGTAAGTTCCCCTAGTTATAATAATAATAATAATAATACTTTATTTATTCTGGCAGAGTTAAGGCCATAAGGCCCTCTCTTCCACTCAACCAGCACAAATACAAATAAATATTCGACAAATATAGATATACACTATACTAATTATAAACAGTTAAAGATACAATAAATGTAGCAATATAAATGTCATGTACAAACAACATTTTATAGGGTAATAACAATAATGATACGATAATAATAATAATAATAATAATAATAATAATAATAATAATAATATAAATATGATACATTATACGGGAAACACCAATTAATATATATATCTTACACTGGATAATAATGAAGTCGAGTTTAGAGCAAATATATGTAACAGTAACTTCAGCACAATGAGATGCACAAAGAAATTAAACATAGGCTCAATTCTGGAAATGCATGCTATTATGCATTGCAGAGACTTTTGATGTCCAACTCCTTTCAAAAAACGTTAAGCTGAAAATATATAAAACTATTATTCTACCAGTTATATTATATGGGTGCGAAACATGGACTCTTACTTTAAGGGAGGAAAGGAGATTACGAGTATTTGAGAATAAAGTTCTTAGGAAAATTTTTGGACCAAAGAGAGATGAACAGACAGGTGAATGGAGAAGACTACATAACAATGAACTACATGGTCTTTATAGGAAGCCAGATATAATAAGAACAGTTAAGTCTCGTAGACTGCGATGGGCAGGACATGTTGCGCGTATGGGGAATGAAAGACGTGCATGGAAACTTCTTGTAGGAAAGCCAGAAGGAAAACGCCCAGTTGGTAGACCAAGAATGAGGTGGGAGAACAACATTAACTATGATTTGAGGGAAGTAGATTATACAGGGAATGATTGGAAAGCATTAGCTCAGGATAGGGATGTATGGAGAGCTTATGTCCGTGCGGCCATGAACCTACGGGTTCGATAGTGCCAGTGAGTAAGTGAGTAAGTAAGTAAGTAACTTCAGCACACGTGTATTTATGAAGTCTACTTCTGACAGACTGTATCTCACACTAACATAGTTGTGCATTTGATTAAACATCACAGAACGTATCTTTAAAGAGGCTAAAATCGTTTCAAGTAAAACTGCGCATGAGCAAATTAGCAAAATTTTGCTATTAAAGATGTTTGTGGTAATGAGATGAAACCAGGAAACGCTAGCGTTTCTCCCGAGGCATGCATTAAGATAAATTACATGCCTAGCTAGAACACGACCGCCGCCGGGTGAAGACTAGGCGTATCTTGACAATCGTATTACGGATTATATTAACTCTGTCACCACACACACGCCACAACATCTCACTCTGCTCGTCATGTTTCAAAATCCACATTTATCTTCTCAGTTTACAATCTAACCCCAAAAATATTCAATACCTTAAATAAATGCCTCCAGCATCACCTAATTCTCCCAGACGCTTAGCTCATATTTATATCAATTTCAATTATACCGAGTGCCTAACACGCACACTATTGAGTACCACTAAGAAATTTGGACTGGAAGTAAACATAAAAAAACTAAGTATATGTTCACACATAGAAATGCATTCTATAGCCCAGGGGTCACAAATTGGCGGACCGCGGTCCGGATCCGAACCCTGAGACTTTGGTTTCGGGACCGGTTAAATATCGAATTAATACAACTTTTTTTAAAAACCGGTTAAACATCGAATAAAACCAGTTTACTAAATTCCATATTATCATAGTACTATTTTTGGCTCGGTTGGCAGTACTGCTTAATGTCAAATATTTGATTGACGATGAACGTGATTCAGTTTGAAACCTGATATCGCGAAAAACACGAAATTTATGAAGTGAGATATTTAAATATTACTCTGACCATAAACTTATTAATAATTTAATTACGTATTATTAATAATTATTAGAATTAGTAACTGTGCACTACTGTGCTGTATTCTTTTAGTATTTACCATGTGTTTTGTTTAATTTGTGCAAATTAATACCCAAAATAAAATTTAAATAATTTTCTTGTAATATTAATTACTTAATAAAAGTTTCGCATGCTTCGACTGAATTTACTACTTTGAAAATGGACCTCCATGAAATCTAATTGGTGACCCCTGATATAGTCTAATGTAAATGGACAACTAATGACAAATGAGGGAAGTTTGAAGAAGTGGCTGAATTCAAATATCTAGGAACAAAATGCCTAATTACAAAACAGGAATGAAATGCACAAATAAATTAAACATAGACTCAATTCTGGAAATGCCTGCTATTAAGATTACAGGGACTTATGTTGTCCAAACTCCTTTCAAAAAAACGTTAAACTGAAAATATATAAAACTATTATTCTCCCAGTTATATTATATGGATGCGAAACATGGATTCTTACTTTAAGGAATGAAAAAAAATTACGAGTATTTGAGAATAAAGTTCTTAGGAAGCTTTTTGGGCCTAAAACAGATCAACAGACAGGTGAATGGAGAATACTACATAATAGTGACCTACGTGATATATGTTAAAGGAAGCTAGATTTAATAAGAGCGGTTAAGTCTCGTAGACTGAGATGGGCAGGACATGTGACACGTATGGGGGGATGTCAGAGGTGTATGGAGGCTTCTTGTAGGAAAACCAGAGAGAAAACGCCCAGTTGTTAGACCATGAATGAGGTGGGAGAATAACAGTATCCATGATCTGAGGGAATTAGATGATACAGGGGGATGATTAGAAAACATTAGCTAAGAATATAGATGTATAGAGAGCTTATGTCCGCACGGCCACGAACCTACGGGTTCGATAGAATCAGTGAGTTAGTTAGTTATACCGAGTGTTTCTGTGATGATACAAAGTTTCAGGGAGGATTAAGAAGAACAAATACATGCATTTCATATAAGGAATCTGGTCCGGAAACATCTCCTTCGCAAGTTATAGGCAAACATTTGTTGGGATACTTACGAACTTGAAATTGTGAAACCTTACGAATACATACTTTATTTCGCTATAATACTTTCACAAGCCGTGGTACTACAACAGGTGTTCAAAATGACGTCCTTCAGCTCCGATGAAGGCATGACTAATTCTTACCAAGTTCTGTCGTACTTGGGCGAACAAACCAGGGGGTTACTCTAATGATGTCACAGGCAGTGAGAATTAGTGCTAGTAGATCCTCTGCTGTTTCTACTGGTGCTTGTATATGCCATTTGATTCTGGTTGGTTGATGTACTTCAACATGTAAACACAGACTGCACTCTACTGACTTGTACCTAGGTACCGGACGGAGCACATCAGATACACATCTCGCCGACTTCCTAGAATTGCTTTTGTTTACAACGTATCTGTATTTCCTTCGTGGCAGGTTCATTCGGAACCGCTTATGATACTCAAAGATGACGATGATGATAATAATAATAGTAATGATGATGATGATAATAATAATAGTAATGATGATGATGATAATAATAATAATAATAATAATGATAATACTTACTCACTGGCACTATCGAAACCGTAGGTTCATGTCCGCGTGTACATAAGCTCTCCATACATCCCTATCCTGAGCTAATGCTTTCCAATCATTCCCTGTATAATCTACTTCCCTCAAATCATAGTTAATGTTATTCTCCCACCTCATTCTTGGTCTACCAACTGGGCGCCTTCCCTCTGGCTTTCCCATAAGAAGCTTCCATGCAAGTTTTTCATTCCCCATACGTGCATCATGTCCTGCCCATCGCAATCTATATAATGATGATGATGGTAATAATAATAATAATAATAATAATAATAATAATAATAATAATAATAGCTTTAATTTACCTGGCAGAGTTAAGGCCTTAAGGCCTTGTCTACCACTCCACCAGGTTAAAAAAATACAAAAACGATTCTTGTATCTACGTAATTACAATAAAGGTAAATGTTACATAGAATATCTACAATATAATTATTATTTATAAAATAGATTGATTTAATCTAGATTTAGTAAATGAAATATAAAATATACAAGAAGAAAAATGAGGGGAAAAACTATTAATGATCCATTCCATAGTAATTCTGCCCGAGGGCAGGTCTTTCACTGCAATCATAGCATTTTCGTGCTATGCTTTGTAGCTTTACTAGGGAATTATAGGTGTGGTACCTTCCCGTTGCTTTCCGCACCGGTGAAGGATGATTAATGATGTGAATGATAAAGATGATGATGATTATGATGGCCGGATGATTTTCGGGGACAGTTTGGCCTGAAGCTTCCTGACATTTGTCTCACAGGTAAGAAAAAAACCCGGAAAAACCTCACCTGGGAGCCGATCCCGACCGGGAATCGAACCCGGGCCCGCTGCGTGACAAGGTAGCTCGCTACGTCGAGACCACAACTGTGGACTCTTAATTACATAGAATACATTTAACTCTAGAGTAAAACTAATTATCTGACAAAAGGTAATTGTATAAGCGTGACTTAGAAGTACCAAGTGTGCGGCAACCGCCGATATCTTGAGGAAGGAAATTCCAAGAGCAGGCAGATGCTATCGTGAAGGAAGTAGAATAAGAGGAAGTGCTATGAAGAGGGATTGTTAACAGACTTATCTTGTGACCTAGTGTCAATATTGTGGTAAGAAGATAACTTCTCAAATCTGGATGCCCCAGATAACTAGGAATGCAGGAATTCTGAAGCTTGAAAATAAGCGAAAGAGAATGAAATTTAAGTTGTCAGCTAGACGGAGCCACGAGAGATTATTGAAGTGTTCGGAAATATGATAATAACGGTGGTATTGAAAATGAATCGAACGCAAGCATTATGAACTCGCTGCAGCCTCTGCGACAAGTCATAGTTTAGATTATATAAAAGTCACAATAATCGAAGTGTGGCACACAAGATGTAGGTACGGTGATCCATCCTCATTACTTATGAAAACAAGTGTAGGAAATAAATATGCGAAGGAGATGTTACCGGACCAGGGTTCCTTATATCAAATTAATGCATTTGTCCTTGTTAATCTTCCCTGAAAATCTGTATCATCATCACGGAAACATCCAGTATAAATTTACCTACCGTACTTGCTCGCGTAATTTGCGCAGTTTTTAATTTACATTGGCCACTGAAATTTTTGGGAGCGTAAAATATGCGGATTTTTAAATTAGAGATCCTGTTTTCTGAGTTATCTCAATCATGGTAGATAAGTAAAGTAATTAAGAATACAGTAATTTTGTCATCTCTTATAATTTTATAGCATCACACTGTACGCAATCTTTAATTATAAAAATAATAAACATGTAATAATAAAATTGTAAACAATAATAATATTACTATACAAATTAAACAATTCAAATAACGCAAAAAAAGGTAAAGTGATGCCACAACAGGCCTCAGGAAGCCCTTGGGGTAGTAGGAGGTTAAGGCTCTCACGTTTTCTTCACAATCGGCACTTGATGTCAGCCGGGTTGTCAGCTCAGCGTGACGGTCGCCTTTACCCCCCAGAACAAGCGTCTGGTACTCATTTCCGTTAGAGGCTGAGTCGACTCCAGGCCCATAGTGCCGCCAGAAGGTTTTGGTCAGTTTAAAGATCCTGACCCCACCGCGACTCGAACCGTCGACCTTCTGGGTTGTAGCGCAGTGCCTTAACCACTACGCTACGGCGTGCCCTAATTCAAATAACGTAATACCGGTAATTATATAGAGCGTGTGTTTGTTTCCTCCAATAACGCACGTCGGATTCGAGAACTCAGAATTATTTTTCTACTGCACGATTGCCGAAATGTTCCGTGAAACTTACCACTTCCAATTTATAAATGCTTTGTAATTGTTTTTATTTTCTTTCGTACCTTGAAATACCGTATAAATGTATAAGTGTGCATTCCAAGTATTTACATTTCTAAAACGTGTCTCTACCAAGGGCAAGCATTCCTAAAGTAGTGGGATTTCGGGTTTCTTTGTGAAGCAGGAAGTTCAGTTGCTGGTAAATTACCTACGTTGGAATGTAAGAATTGGCAATGAAATTGAGGGAAAGAAAATACCAACTACACTGAAAACAAAACGTACCTAAGATGTGTGCACAAAATATTCACTCACTCACTCATTCACTAGCATTAACGAACCCGTAGATTCAATGGCCGTGGGGACATAATCTGTCCATACATCCCTATACTAAGCTAATGCTTTCTAATCATTCCCTGTATAATCTACTTTCCTCCAATCATTATTAGGTTATTCTCCCACCACATTCTTGGTCTACCAACTGGACGTTTTCCCTCTGCTTTTCCTACAAGAAGCTTCCATGCTCGTATTTCATTCCTCATTTAAGCCACATGTCCATCGCAGTCTACGAGACTTAACCATTCTCATTATATCTGGCTTCATATAAAGACCACTGTTATGCAGTCTTCTCCATTCATCTGTCTGTTCATCTTTCTTTGGTCAAAAAATTTTCCTAAGAACTTTATTCTCAAATTCTCGTAATATCCTACCCTCCCTTAAAGTAAGAGTCCATGTTTCGCACCCATGTAATAAAACTGGTTGAATAATACTTTTATATATTTTCAGTGTCCACCGCTGTGGCCTTGAGGTAGCGTGCTGCCTTGTCACGCAGCGGGCCCGGGTTCGATCCCCGGTCGGGGCTGTTTTCCTGGATGAGGTTTTATCGGGGTTTTTCCTCACCTGTAACATAAATGTCAGGAAAACTTTAAGGCCCAAACGGTCATCATCATCCTTCACCGGTGTGGAAAGCAACGGGAAGCTACCCACCTACAATTCCCTAGTAAAGCTGCAAGTATAGCATGAAAATGCTATGATTGCAGTGACGGACCTGCCTTCGGGCAAAATTACTATGGATGGAAGGATTTTTCAGTTTAACGTTTTTGAAAGGAGTTTGGACGTCAAGAGTCTGTGTAATGCACAATAGCACACATTTCCAGAATTGAGCGTATGTTTAATGTTCCTGTGCATCTCATTTCTATTTGTGATTATTGTTCCTAAGTATTTGAATTCAGCCACTTCTTCAGAATTTCGTGCGCTAATATACATGGAGTAAAATAGTTCAAAATAATCCCCTAAAAGTTAGAGTGCGTAAAATACAGAGGGCGCAAATTACGCTAGCAAATACGGTATTCAAGATTTGAACAACATATATCTCTATTTAAGTGCTGGCGCGCTATCAACGTGTTAAGATTCAGAGCACCTCAGTTAGCAAAGCGCATCTGGATGAGTGCTTTGATATTACGTACAATGTTGGACATAACAGAACACATAATAGAGCATAATTACACAAGCAATTACATAACCAGGGTGTTTTAATAAATATGAAACGTCTGGGCATGGTTTATTGGACCACAATACTCAGCGGACCATTACAATGTGGTTCGCACTAATAAACAGTTCTCCAACCACACAGTAATTACATAATCGTATTTATAGTGCACCACATGTCACACCATCACAACAAAAACACGTCCTCAAATTGTTGTCAGTTAAAAAAGAACACACACGTCACCGCAAACACCACTTCAACTAAATCCTGCGTTAATCCATTATTTAATTTGATAAAATTGCGTAAAACATTCAAACATTAATTAGAAATTGCTTACAAAACGCCGCGTTAACTGAGTGATACTTTGAACAAAAAATATTAAAATATAAAATTAGTATCAATGCTAACAAAATTCACATCAAATTCCGTTGAGGTGAATAGTCATGAGATAAAAATTTTAAAATGTATACCTTTTTGGTAGGTGCCGTCGTCCTCAACTATGTAAAAATATTTTATTTAAAATTATCTGGAGGCCTTTCGGAAGTTAACTTCCATCATCAGCAGGGTCTGTATCTGCTACTACTTGTTGGTTAAGACGTTGTCGACTAGATGTGTCTTTAGTAGCAACTGACTCGCTTTTGACGATCTCATATAACGGGTTGTACGACTGAGGTGCGTTCTCATTAAGTAAGGTGTTGTTTATTTGTTTTATAATATCGAGGTCTTCCTATGTATTGATCTTTGCTGGAATTATTTCTTTGTGGAATATCCTTAGAGTGTTACCTATTGTGTCAATTCTGTAACAATCAAGTTATGCGAAACACATCATTAATGCAGGTCACAGAATGGACACAACAGAAAACACAAAGAAAACATTCCAGCAAAGATGAATATATTGGAAGACCTCGAAATTATAAAATAAATAAACATCTTACTTCTTAATGAGAACGCACCTCAGTTGTACAACCCGTTACTTGAGATCGTCAAAAACAAGTCAATTGCTACTAAAGACACATCGAGCCTACGACGTCTTAACCAACAACTAGTAGCAGATACGCACCCTGCTGATGATGGAAGTTAACTTCCGAAAGGCCTCCAGATAATTTTAAATACAATATTTTAACACAGTTGAGGACGACGGCACCTGCCAAAAACGTACATATTTTAAAATGTTTATTTCATAAAAGTAGTACCTGATGAATCAGTCGTCCTCAGCTAAAATAAAGTTATATTATAAAATTTCATCAAGTTGTCAAAATACGAAGGTCTTTCAAAACAATGTTTGATCTTCTGCATTTCAAACTAGTACTGATGTTGTTGTATAAGTTGTACAACGGGTTCAGGTCTGAGGGCGTGTTCCCGTTGAGAAACTCTGTATTCTCAGCTTCTTTTAAAATTGCTACGTCTTCTACGATACTAATATTGTTGTTGTTATATTCTGTGTAATATTGACATTATATAAAAAATAATAATGTATAGCGCACAATGTGCAAAGATTAGTTAATCTATATTAGTTTATCTGTCCATACAGAATCCTGTAAGAGATTGCCCTCTGTTTATGCACTTTAGCACATGGTATCTCTCGCATAACATGCCGCATCGCTCGCACACGCATTCTGGTCCCGGGTCATGAAACTGTTTCGTTTTGCACAGTCTGTGATGGAAGCCATGTACTGCTAGCCGGGTAACTAGGGGTTCGGCTTCTTCCAGTCTTCTGACATCATGGCATCGGTGTTGTAGAAATCGGTCCAAATGGATTATTTTTTCAGCTGCAGCTCTCTTAGTACAGTATTATAGCTCGCTGTAGATGGCAGGAACAGTTTCAATCGGAGCTCTTCTATGAGAAATAGCTCCTTTGTCAGTTCATAGACCGTGCGGGAGGGTGCGAACTTTAACAGACCCGCTGCCTTTTTCAAATACATGGATTTCACTTTTTCCAGGAGTCTAAAGCTGTTGGGGTCCAGATGATCCCATATCAGTTGAAGACCGTATGTGGCTTTGGGTACAATCTTGGTGTGGAAGAGTTTTATTGCTGCTTCCATGGATATCTTGGTTATGTCTTTTATTTCGTGCATGGCTTTGATTGCTTGGCTCGTCCTGTCCGATATATGCAGGTTGAAGGAGTTTCCCTTAGGCTGGAGAGTATTTGAAACTGTTGACTGTGGAATATTGACATTATTGGTTTTATCGAATTGATGACCCGTTTCATGTATATGTTTGGCAATACTTGATTTTTCATCGTTATTAATACAATTTTTTTAATGTTCAGAGTATATCGTGTTAAAATTTATTGCTGTTCTACTGATATAAATAATAGTTTTAAAAAAACTAAAACAGCACGCTTTATTAGAAAACCAAACTCAAAAATGAAAAATAATTTTAATTTCCAACACGCTTGGGATAAATTTAAAATGGTCAACAAAAAAATCATCTCCAACACATATAGAATAAAACTAGAGATATCAACAAAAAGAAAATCATTTTACCATCAAAAGCGTGGGGTGCTCTATATCAATTAATATATTTGATAATAAACAGATATTGGTAAAAGTAAAGTTCTTAAGAAGAACATGTAAAAATCATAAAAAGTATCCCACGATTTTGATGGTAAAATTATTTTCTTTTTGTTGATAATTCTAGTTTTATTCTATATGTGTTGGAGATTATTTTTTTATTGACCACTTTAAATTTATCCCTACCGTGTTGGAAATTAAAATTACTTTTCATTTTTGAGTTCCGTTTTCTAATAAAGCGTGCTGTTTTAGTTTTTTTAAACTATTATTTATTTTTTATTTTTTAGTTTTAATATTTTACAGAATAAGATAAGAATGTAAATATATTTAAATTCCATACTATTGCAGTATGAGCTAAAAGTATTACTCTTCTAAAAAAATCCTCCCTAGCTGGATTCGAACCAGCGACCTATGGATTACTGAAATTATATACCACTAGTTCACCGCTCTACCAACTGAGCTCTTACAACGATTGACTAAAAAGTCGACAAGTCCGTAACCTATTATACCAGTTTTAATTTTTTTGATTTTCTGATGATTCTGGCCAGGAATTTAGAATTAAAATATGAAATCATTGTAGTGTCACGGGTCCTTTGTAAGTATACAAAGTTTCAAGTCGATCCAATGTCTCTAAGTGGGTGAAAATCGTGTTCAAAGATTCATTTCATAAATACAAAGACACTTTTTTTTCTGATGATTCTGGGCAGGATTTTAGAAAATGAATATGAAATTATTGTATTGTCACAGGTCCTTTACAAGTATACAAAGTTCCAAGTCTTCCTATGTTTCTAAGTGGGTGAAAATCGTGTTCAAAGATTCCGTTACATAAATACAAAGACACTTTTTTTCATTTTCTGATGATTCTGGCCATGATTTTAGAAAATAAATTTGAAATTATTGTATTGTCACGGGTCCTTTACAAGTATACAAAATTTCAAGTCGATCCAATTATTTTAAGTGGGTGAAAAACGCGTTGAAATATTCAGTTACATAGATAGATAGATAGATACAGGTCAAGCTAATATAAAGCGTGTAATAAAACTAGTCGCAACTGTTAGACTTTAATTTACTAATCGTATTTATTCGTTATTTCAATTTTGTTTGATACGATATTGTTGAGTTTGTTATTAGTTTTACAGGCGAATTTAATGTTTTGACTTTAATTTACTAATCGTATTTATTCGTTATTTCAATTTTGTTTGATACGATGTTGTTGAGTTTGTTATTAGTTTTACAGGCGAATATAATGTTTTTTTTATCTTGTTTCTTCATCGAATTAGCTAATTTGAACAATTACGTGGAATATCCTGTCAAGTATTAATAAAGACAATTAATGCGGTCTCAATAGCGACTTCTGGCTGATCAAATACTGAAGTTCATCATATTCGTTAAATGAGACTTGAGTACTTCGAATACTAAATGTAGCCAGAGGAGCTTAAAACTTAGTCCTGCTAAAGAAGTTTTAGATTGGAGTCGAACTAATAAACTCTATACTTGTGTCCGATGCCGAGAAAGAACAAAATAATAATAATAATAATAATAATAATAATAATAATAATAATAATCATAATGCTTTATTTTAGCATCCCAGAGATGTGGCTAGGTGTCCATATATACGTCAAAGTACCTTGCTATGGCAGAATTAAGGCCATAAGGCCTTCTCTTCCACTCAACTACCGAATAGTAGAATTATACAAAAATTATATACATATTGCAATTTTAAGGTATTATTAAAATACAGACTAAACAAAATACAATGATGATGTGATCTAATAAAAATAGTATAGAAGATAAAGTCTTGAAACATGTTTCACACATCTAGTATTTAGGATGCGACATAACTTATGAAGAAGAACAAGGTATGAATAAGAAAATGTAGAAATATCAAAATACTCGTATTTTGTGGAACAATCAGACGCATACAGAGGAACAAAGTTAGAAAGGAAACGCAGCTAAGATTTTACTCAACGATGACACTACCAGTGGCGATGTATAGAAGTGAGGCCTGGGCCCTGAAGGAAAAAGAAAAAAAAGTCAAATTCAGGCAGCGGAAATGAGCTTCCTATGGGCTGTGAAAGATTGTACAAGAAAACATATTAGAAATGGGAATAATCGGCCACTTGCCTCTGGTCCCGAGGGTCGCGGGTTCAAACCCGGCCGGGGTCGATGGATTTTTTTAGGATGGAAAAATCCAAGGAGCAAGTCCTCCGGGAGGGACTTTAAGCCGTGGGTCCCGAGTCTGAAGATTTTCAGGCTCGAAAAAGATCCTTAAGCCTGAATGAAAAGGCCTCTAAGCAAAATTTACAGAATTTTCCCGTCCTAGTACTACCTTGGTTTCCTAGATGTCAGTATGACGCGGAACGCTGACCACGGACCACTCAAATGGCATCTATACGAAAACAATTAGTATGGTTCAAGTTCATCCCTGTAGGGGGAGAGCGCCTAAATCTCTGTTAAGGGAAACATGGGCTTACAAGAAGAGAAAAAGAAGAAATGGAATATTAGAGAGGAACTAAAAGTACTACTTCTTCAAAAAAAGAAGAACACAGGAATAATTGGATAGAGCATCTGCAAAGAATGAAAGAGGATAGGATACCAAAGATGCCTTTAATTTATAATCGTGGAGGATGAAGATCGTTGGGAAGACCCAGAAAGCGCTGGACTGAACAGAGGTGAGATCGGAACAGGCAAATAGGGGAAAGTTTGGTAGCCTCGGACAGTTTTATAATTTGTTGATTGGCTTCATTCTTCCATATTAATGTGAGCAATTTTTACATGAATGTGTATTTTAATACTTGAACAACATTATTATAATCAACAATAATCATTTAAATACTTTTTTGGCTTCTTCTTCTTCTTCACTTCACGGGCTAGGCAAATTGCCTGTTCCGCCTCACAGTTGTTCTGTCCATCTTTTCACTGGCCTTCCTAGATTCCTTGAACCTCTTGGCTTGTAGTTGAATGCTGCTCTTGGTAATCTTGATACATCCATTCTTTCCACGTGTGTAAACCATTTCTCTCTATATTCTCTGATTTTCTCATCAATACTTTTTGTAGGAAATAAATATGACAGTTTTTACTGAATTTTGTAAAATAATATTAGTGGATGGTAGCACCGGACACTCTAAAAAATAAAGTATCATTATTAGACTGACAAGAAATTGAACACAAATTATTTAAATGCACTTGCCACAGACATAATTATCGTTTCGGGTACTTTACTCACAACTGGTTGAAGGACCAGAAGATCCAGAACTATCATTCCCTCGACTTGGTGTAGAAGCGCATCACTCATGGTTTATTAAACCCGTCTCCCTTTAAACTAGAATTTCTGAGAGTTAACTGACTGTTCTTTTTATTAAACTGCAGTAATATACTTTACTAGCATATTGTTTAACTTTGTTAAATATATGGGGTGTGTTAATTTTTTCGGCCAGGTCATAAGCAAGTTTAAGAAATCCCTTACGAGTAAGTGGCATGAGATGATTATCCAAGTCTCTTACATGTTGAGTCTACTTATCCTTCAATTGTTCAGAGAAAATATTAACAAACCTACCCAGTTTTGGTGTCAAATTCACCACAACATATTTGTTTTTTTCTAATTATATCGTGTAGAACACTTTTTGGGATTTGAAAACAAATAAACTTCTCTAAAAAGACACAGTGTCTCCTATAACACTTTCTATGGCTTGTTTCATAGAAACTTCACTCCATGACCCTCCTACAGCACTCCGGTCTTTAAATTTTGGCATTCTGAAGATTCAACAATAACCTAAAATACAATAAAAATAATAACAGCACTGTCCGTGGGGACCGTAAGAACTAGTGTCCGGTGTTACCGGAACGTTGTCATAAACAAATATCTCAATATCTCCTAAAACTACTAATTCTCGTGTTACAGATTGTGGTTGATATGTTTTTTAAGTATATAAAGTCTTCTTCTTCTTCTTCACGGTTAGGCTTATTTACTAGCCTGTTCCGGCTCCAAATTGCTGCTATTTCCATCTTTTCCTTGGTCTTCCTAAGATTCTTCTTCCTCGTGGTGAATAGTTGTATGCTGCTTTTGGTATTCTATTCTCAGTCATCCTTGCCAAATGTTCTTTCCAGTTTGTTCTGTATTTCTATACTGTTGAGTTTAATTCCTCTATTTTTAGTTGTCTTACTTGTGTGTTATGTTTTTTGTCTGTTCTTTGATATCCTGCTATTGGTCTGAGGAATCTCATTTCAGCACCTTGTATCCTGGCAGATTGTTGTGTTGTCACTGTCCATGTTTCGGATCCATAAGTAATAACGGGCACTGCCATTGTCTTGTATAATTTCATTATAGAGTCTTTCCTGGCTTTATTTTTCAAGTTCTTTTTAGTGTACCTGTTATATAATTAAACTTATTTATTTTGTTATTTATATCTGTTTCTGCTATGTATGGTATTTCGCAACCTAGGAAGTTATATCTTACTACTGGTTCTATTGGTTTATTTTCTAATATTATATTTGTCCGAACTGGATGAGCACCCTTGAAGGCCATTGTTTTTTATTTTTGTGAGGATATTTCCATGTTGTATTTTTTTTTATATTTCATTTAGTTTATATAGCATTCTTTGTAGTTCGTCTTCTGTTTTTGCTATTAAAACCTGGTCATCTAAGTATATAAAGTAATTGTAATAGATATCAAACTAATGCGTTATTTTATATTCTCAACAATGGCCATCAAATATAACTTGGATCTGTACACTGAGCGCCAAACCACAATAACTACACTTCATGTATGTCTGCCAAACTATTAAAATTCAAGCATTTGAAAATGTACTACAAATCGATCCAGTAAGTAGTGACAACATCCATATATGGCCATCTAGCGAGAAAATAGGAAATTAACGACTGTCCGGGGATACCTGCCTTCCGCGGCTACCAGACTCTCCCCTACCTAATCCGTGAAAGAAGATGATGATGATGATGATGATGACTTCTGTCTGGCTTAATCTCGAGTCGACGGATGAGATGGGATGAAGAAATTATTGAACGTTTATGTTTTATGACAAACATGGATGCCGGCTGTAGCACCAACACAGAGGCAGTAATGCTAAAAGAAATGGAATTGATGGCACGGATTTAGAGAAGTGATGACATGGAAATATCCCTTTCACTCTATTGAACAAAGCGAATCAGAAAACTTACTAAACGTTCTGAATATTCGTACACTCAAATATATTAAAAGATCAACTAATAATTCATAAATATTAAACAGAACGTCTTAGACAAATGTTATTACCGTGTTATGAACCTGAAGTCATCGCTTGATACCATTCTTTTACAATAATACAGGGTGTACCATTTAAACTTCCCCATTTTAATTAATCATAACTAACAAAGTATGCGGAATTATGAAATGAGGCCGGTATTAAACGAAACAGAAACTCAAAGACCTCTACATGTGCACCATTAGTAGCACGAACAATATCAAATCTGTATTCGATCTCGTGCCTCGTTCTGCCCAACATGTCCATTGAACTGCCGGGAAGCTTGGCGAATTGATTTTTGTGGACTTCTCTGAAATCCTGCTCTAATTTCTTCATTTTTTTTCTTCTGAAACACGTGCACGAGAACCTCCCGATTCTACTTTAACGCTTCCGTTCGCCAGAAACTTCTTAAGCCATGCCTTAATGGTCTTCCCATCAGGTGCATTTCTGCCATATTCTCTCCGGTACTTTCTCTGCACTGTAATAATTAACTTCGCCTCTGCATACCAGAAAACAAATTGTGCTCGTTGCTGAGGAGTCGCCATTTTGTTTTATGTCATTATTGTCCAACATGCGACAGATGAATTAACTGCAAGAATGGAAACAAAAATTCTTTGAGTTTCTTTTTTTTTATTTTAATACCAACCTCATTTCATAATTCCGCATACTTTGAGAGTTATGATTAATTAAAATGTGGGAGGTTTGAATGGGACGCGGTGTATTACCGTGTTTTCAAGGATGAAAATACCCCCTTTCATTCTAATGAAAAAAGCGAATCAGAAATCTTACAATTAGTAGACCTATTTAAATTTCTGAATATTCGTATTGTCAAATATATTAAAAGATCAACTAATAATTCATAACTATTAAATACAACGTTTCAGACAAATGTAATTACCTTGTAATGAACCTGAAGTCGTCGCTTGATACCATTATCTTACAATAATATATCACTTAGCTGGTAATGATCACATTATCAAAATTGAGACTTACAGGCCACACCCTTATGTCACTCAATGCCATAATGTCAGAACTTTGGCCACACTTCACGCAGATGTAACTACATACTCGCTGCATGAAATGCAGTCAAGATCTTATTTTTACTGACTTTCTAGTAAAGTCCACCTCTGTGGTCTCGAGGTAGCGTGCTTCCTTTTCATGCAGGGGGCCCGGGTTCGATTCCCGGTCGAGACAGGCTCCTGGGTGAGGTTTTTTCGGGATTTTTTCCTCACCTGTAAGACAAATATCAGGAAGCTTAGGACCCAACGGTCCCCGAAAATCATACGGCCATCATCATGATCATCATCATCATTGTCATTATCATCATCTTCACCGATGTGGAAAGCAACGGGAAGCTACCACACCCATAATTCCCTACTAAAGCTGCACAGCATAGCAAGAAAATGCTATGATTCCAGTGAAAGACCTACCCTCGGGCAGAATTACTATGGACGGATGCATCTAGTAAAAATCTGTCGTGCAGAAATTGCGTAAACTAAGCGAATTTATTATCAAGTCGAGTTTATAATCTAATTTTTCTGTTTACGGAATATATATTTTTGGTTGAATTGAAAATTCAAAGCAATAAAATTAAGATGTCTGAGATAATTCATTGATAAATAAACTAATGGAAGAATATACAAAATGGGGACTGAATATAAATTTACAGAAAACAGAAAATATGTGTTTGGGAAAGGATGTGGATGGCCTCATACTCGAAACAGGGAAGATAAAAAAATGTCAATTTTTTAAAAATATTTTGGGTCAATAATTACATGTTTAGATACATGTGAAAGAGATATACAAACTAAAATTGCAAAGGCAAAAAATGCTACGAAGACATCCATCCATATTAATTCTGCCCGAGGGCAAGTATTTCACTGCAATCATATAATTTTCATGCTATGCTTTGCAGCTTTACTAGGGAATTATAAGTGTGTAGCTTCCCGTTGCTTTCCACATCGGTGAAAGATGATAATGATAAGGAAGATGATGATGGCTGGATGATTTTCGGGGACCGTTGGGCCCTAAGCTTCCTGACATTTGTCTCACAGGTGAGATAAAAAACCGAAGAAAAAAAAACTCATCCAGGAGCCTGTCCTAACCGGGAATCGAACCCGGGCCCGCTTCGTGACAAGGCAGTACGCTACCTCGAAACCACAGCGGTGGACTAACTAAGACATTACATGCAATAATTTGGAAGAATAATATTACAAAGTAAACTAAAATGAAAATGTATAAGAGCATAATATATAATATTTTGTGATATGGAAGTGAAACTTTCTCTTTGACGGAATTACAAAAGAATAAAATTAGAACAGTTGAATTTGATTATCTTAGAAGAAGCCATCAAAAAACAAGACAGGATAAAATAAGAAATTAATTCTTTTGGAGAGAAATTAATGTCACCACATCTGGTGTTAAGAAGATTGAAAATCAAACGCTTGAATAGTGTGTCCACGTACAAAGAACGGGAAATGAAAGATGACAAAAAAATATTTGGAAGGAGATTGGAATGATAGAAATAATTGGAAACTGAAGACGGTAAACCTATAAGTGGGGGGAAAGCCGAAGAAGAAGAAGATAATCCATTGTCTTTAGCTTTTAATGGACACACTTTCTTTAAGAAGACAAGATGCTGATTTTTTTATCACTGGATTTTCCAAATGAATAAAAATATACGAGATATCGAAGTGAAACAAGGTAAGCCACATTTTTCAATTAACAATATTAACACTCTCTCAAGAGTTGTAATATACTGTAACATGAGGTGAAATAATTTCTTTCGTTTTCTGAATCAGCTGCCATTAAAATAAAAGTAAGAACATTCTATTTTAAAGTCAAAAGTATCAAAGACAATTCCTGAGGTTATATAGTTTTAACAACTTATTTTTTCCCAAATGTACGATTTAATTAAAAGAGATAAATGTCTAGAATAAATTGTTAAAAAGTAGCAAATCCGTTCATAAAAGAGTGTAATATCACTAAAGTAAAACTAAATATGTGGTCACAGGTAGAAATTCAGTATATAATGGAAATGGACAGCTAATGACAAATGAGGGACATTTTGAGGAAGTGGCTGAATTCAAATACCTAGGAACAATAATCACAAATAGGAATGAGACGCACAAAGAAATTAAACATAGGCTCAATTCTGGAAATGCGTGCTATTATGCATTGCAGAGACTTTTGATGTCCCAACTCCTTTCGAAAAACGTTAAGCTGAAAATATATAAAACTATTATTTTACCAGTTATATTATATGGATGCGAAACATGGACTCTTACTTTAAGGGAGGAAAGGAGATTACGAGTATTTGAGAATAAAGTTCTTAGGAAAATTTTTGGACCAAAGAGAGATGAACAGACAGGTGAATGGAGAAGACTACATAACAATGAACTACATGGTCTTTATAGGAAGCCAGATATAATAAGAACAGTTAAGTCTCGTAGACTGCGATGGGCAGGACATGTTGCACGTATAGGGAATGAAGGACGTGCATGGAAGCTTCTTGTAGGAAAGCCAGAGGGAAAACGCCCAGTTGGTAGACCAAGAATGAGGTGGGAGAACAACATTAACTATGATTTGAGGGAAGTAGATTATACAGGGAATGATTGGAAAGCATTAGCTCAGGATAGGGATGTATGGAGAGCTTATGTCCACGCGGCCATGAACCTACGGGTTCGATAGTGCCAGTGAGTAAGTAAGTAAGTAAGTAAGTAAGTGTAATATCACTATACAAAAGTTTCTCCCACACGAAATAAATATCTAATACAGAAAAATGCTAATCCGTCACTCAGGAACTGTACATACAAAGCTAGTTTCTCAGCACGTGTAATTTATAAAAGGATTTCGCTATATTATGGAATATATATTTCTCCTATTAATTAAATCATAAGTATCTAGTTACGTTGCGAGGAACAAATACGGCGTTCGTTAGAGCGATATCAAGTATAGCCATTCTTAATATTCGGATTTCGCTGAGTTTTGGGAAATAACTTTCTCGTTTTATTTCAATGACATGTGCAGAGATTCGTAGCGAAAAATGAAAAATTGCTGCAGCAAGAGCGATTTTGAAATCTTCGCTTCAGATAAATCCCCACTCCGAATGGCCCGACTTTGCTGGTTAACATATACATCCATCCATAGTAATTCTGCCCGAAGGCAGATTTTTTTACTGCAATCGTAGGATTTTCATGCTATGCTTTGCAGCTTTACTAGGGAATAATAGATGTGGTAGCTTCCCGTTGCTTTCCACTATCTATATATATATATATATATATATATATATATATATATATATGACATAAGAAAAATAAATGCCTGGACGGGATTCGAACCCGGAACTCTGGGTCGGTACCCCAGCGTGTTATCCATTACACCACCAGGCGAATCCAATTCAAACATTTATTTTTCTTATATATATATATATATATATATATTTCTACTAAGCCCTGTTTCACTCAACGAGAGGCGTTCTCCCTCTACAGGGGATACATTGAAAAATAATAATTCACTTGTTTTCGGATAGATGTCATTGAGTGACACGGGGACAGCGTTCCGCCTCATAATGACATCTAGGAAACCAGGGTAGTATTATGATGGGACAACTCCGTAAATTTTGCTTAGAGGCCTATTTATTTAGGCTTAAGGATCTTTTAAGAGCCTGAAAATCTTTAGATTCGAGACCTAAGTCCCTCCTGGAGGACTTGCTTAATGGATATTTCTAATCAACTTTTATAAGATTCATGATGTGTTCCGTTGAGGTTTATTCAAAATTAATATAAAATTATAGAATATTCACCTGAAAGGTCCGTCTCCTCAACTTAATTATCATTTAACTGTAGCGCTTTCGGGACTTGTCCCTTCATTATAGCCATACATTAAGTATATGGCAAAAACCAATGGCTATAATGAAGAATTCATAGATAAGCTCGTAAAAAAACAAAAAAGGAAGAACAACATAACCAACATAACTAAACTAGAAAAAGAATCTGACAACAACAAGAAAACATGGATAACACTTACATACACAGGAAAAGAAACAACAAAATTAGCCAATGCACTAAAGAAAGCCGATAAAAACGTAAAAATAGCATACAGAACCAATAACAAATTAAAACAACATAATAAACAATAACATTGAAGAAAATAACATTTCAACAGCAAAGGAGTTTATAAACTGACATGTAAGGACTGCAACAAATTTTATATAGGAAGGACAAACAGGAGTTTAACATCAGATTCAAAGAACATTTTCGAGACTTCATTCACGCAGAAGGTAAATCAAGCTATGCAAAACACGTTATCCATGAAGGACATCGCATGTTAAATATTGAAAACACCCTAACAGTAATGCACAGAGAAAATAATCCAGCGAAGATAAACGTACTCGAAGAGATGGAAATCATGAAAGCAGCTCACAACGACAGCCTGATAAACGAAAACGAACCAAATACATGCAACCCCCTCTACCAGATCTTCAGTGAAACACCAGTTTTGAATCCTGCCGATGATGGGACAAGTCCCGAAAGCGCTACAGTTAAATGATAATTAAGTTGAGGAGACGGACCTTTCAGGTGAATATTCTATAATTTTATATTAATTTTGGATATTTCTATCCTAAAAAAATTACCCGACTCCGGTCGGGTTTGAACCCGCGACCCTCGGGACCAAAGACCAGGAACATAACCATTAGTCCACTGCGGTCGACAATATATATATATATATATATATATATATATATATATATAATGGTCATTTTCAATGTCTATTAGTACAGGTGCGGCAGAAACAATGACCCATTTTGAACATGTTATTTTGGCATGAAGAAATACAACTACATATTATTATTGTAAATTGTTAGAAAGAACACATCCTTAGTTACTTACTTACTTACTCACTGGCACTATCGAACCCGTAGGTTCATGGCCGAGCGGACATAGGCTCTCCATAAATCTCTATCCTGAGCCAATGCTTTCCAATCATTCCCTGTATAATCTACTTCCCTCAAATCATAGTTAATGTTGTTCTCCCACCTCATTCTTGGTCTACCAACAGGGCGTTTTCATTCTGGCTTTCCTACAAGAAGTTTCCATGCACGTCTTTCATTCCCCATACGCGCAACATGTCCTGCCCATCGCAGTCTACGAGACTTAACTGTTCTTATTATATCTGGCTTCCTATAAAGACCATGTAGTTCATTGTTATGTAATCTTCTCCATTCACCTGTCTGTTCATCTCTCTTTGGTCCAAAAAATTTCCTAAGAACTTTATTCTCAAATACTCGTAATCTCCTTTCCTCCTTTAAAGTAAGAGTCCATGTTTCGCACCCATATAATATAACTGGTAGAATAATAGTTTTATATTTTCAGCTTAACGTTTTTTGAAAGGACTTGGGACATCAAGAGTCTCTGCAATGCATAATAGCATGCATTTCCAGAATTGAGCCTATGTTTAATTTCTTTGTGCATCTCATTCCTATTTGTGATTATTGTTCCTAGGTATTTGAATTCAGCCACTTCCTCAAAATTTCCCTCATTTGTCATTAGCTGTCCATTTCCATTATATACTGAATTTCTACGTGTGACCATATATTTAGTTTTACTGATATTTACTTCCAGTCCCAATTTCACACAAAGAGCACATCCTACCATTAATTACACGTGTCACTTTTTGTAAATTATGTCCTTTAGGTGTCCACCATTGTTGGCGATGTAATCTTCTGCACATAGAGCGTCACCTGCTATGGCCTCGATTTCGGCGTGAATGTTGTTTCTCAAGTCTTCAAGAATTATCGGCTTGTTAGCATACACTTTGGATTTTAAACATCCCCACAGAAAAAAATCATAAGCCGATAAATCGGGCGAACGGGTGGGCAGTTGACATTGCCAAAGCAGCTCTTACTCTTGCAATATTGTCCGGGGCGCGAACCGTACGTGGCCTACCAGGCGGCTTATTGTTTCTTGCAGATGCTGTTGCTCTGAACTGCTGGACCCATCTCGTAATCGACTTCCGAGACGGAACTTGATCATTCTGACCAATGTTAAAAAGTGGCCGTAACAAACGCCTGTGTCTGTACGGCACTCTCACCACATTTTTAAAATGTTTATATTGCAGACGCACAGTGTTCGTTTAACCAACGCTCTATACTGACTGGTAATGCTTTGAACTGCACTACGCACTAGTATCAATATCAACTCTCTAGGAAGCCGTGACCAATAATGGCGGGCAATTTTAAATGAGTCATTCTATCTGCCGCACCCTGTATAATTGGTGGAAATTTCTTAACTTTTGAAACATATTTTCAAGAGAACAACCTATATAGCTACATTTCTTTGGAATTTGCTATTGAAACTGGCGCTACCTCGGCCCGCTCCATCTCTCGTATGTGATTACAGCGAATTATCCTAGTGGTAAAGTTAGCCAGACTGTAGGATTAACTAACCTATCACCTAATCGTGCAGTTGGCTATGAATTGTAAATCAATGTTCTCGTGGAAATTCATGGTCTGCTAATAAGGCATGTTTACCTATACCTGATCATATTAATTATGCAAACGATTAATGATAAAGGAAAGGAAATAATTGTATGTGCTAGAGAGGGTCTCTTGTCCCAACTCCTTTCAAAAAACGTTAAACTGAAAAATATATCTTCTTCTTCTTCCTTCCAAGTATTAGGCCAAGGCCTGTTATGATCCTATAGAAAATTTTCCCTCCAGCGTTTCATAGGACGTCCCAGTGATCTTCGTCCTCTTGGTATATAATTATAAACAGCTTTGGGGATCCGATTTGAACTCATTCTTTCAAGATGGTGTTTCCAATTTAGTTGGTACTGTTTAATATATTCCAAAATTGGCGTAGTCTTCAATTCTTTTAAGTTATCGGTGTTCCTTTTCCGATCCCATCTGGAACCCGCCGTTCTGCGCATGAATCTCATTTCACAAGCCGTTATTCTGCTTTCATGTTGTTTTTTTAGTGTCCATGCTTCACTACCATAGGTCAACACTGGTCTAGCCAAAGTGTTATATAAACGTAATCTGGTGTTTTTTTTGCACAAGGGAGGTTTCATAACTTGATTAATAATTCCTAAACTTTTATTATAACTAGTAACTTTTTCAGGGATATCCTTTTCATCCCAGATAGAGAGATAATATCCAAGATATTTAAATTGATTAGATCTCTCTAAAATTTTATTCTGGAGACAGATTTTACTTTGTATGGGGTCCTGAAAATATATAAAACAGTTATTCTAACAAGTTAAATTATATGGATGCGAAACATGGACTCTTACTTTAAGAGAGGAAAGAAGATTACGAGTATTTGAGAATAAAGTTCTTAGGAAATGTTTTGGACCAAAGAGAGATGAACAGATAAGTGAATGGATAAGACTACATAACAATGAACTACATGGTCTTTATAGGAAGTCAGATATAATAAGAACAGTTAAGGCTCGTAGACTGCGATGGGCAGAACATTTAGCACGAATGGGAAATGAAAGCGATGTATGGAAGCTTCTTGTAGGAAAATCAGAGGGAAAACGCCCAGTTTGTAGACCAAGAATGAGATGGGAGAATATCATTATCCATGATTTGAGGGAAGTAGATTATGAAGGGAATGTTTGGAAAACATTAGCTTAGGATAGGGATGTATGGAGAGTTCGTGTCCACGCGAGCATGAACGAGTTCGATTGAGCCAGTGAGTTAGTTAGTTATAGTGTGCACTTATTTTTCAATAACATAGTGCAACATCTGAAATTTAAAACAACTATAATTATGAATATTTTATAGTACTGATGCCAGGGGCTTTGACTGTTTAAAAGGATGTCAGTTTACTAATGAGATCTAATGCCGATATCTTTGTATTAAACCCTCATGCTTGTGAGATTAAAATAACACAATTTACATCAGTAATTGTACAGGGAGTGATTGGAAAGCATTAGCTCAGGATAGGGATGTATGGAGAGCTTATGTCCGCGCGGCCATGAACCTACGGGTTCGATAGTGCCAGTGAGTAAGTAAGTAAGTAAGTAAGTAATTGTACAATAAATACAAGTGGATACCTCAAGGCATACAAAATGACTGCTAAATCTGTCCACTACAGACTGCAAAACAATTCATTTTTACACGCTTTATATTAGCTTGACCTGTATCTATGTAACGGAATCTTTGAACACGATTTTCACCCACTTCTAATCATTGGATCGACTTGAAACTTTGTATACCTACTTGTAAAGGACTAATGACAAAACAATAATTTCATAATTTATTTTTCTAAAATCCTGGCCAGAATCATCAGAAAATCAAAAAAATAAAAACCGGCATAATAGGTTGCGGACTTATCGACTTTTTAGCCAATCGTTAAGAGCTCAGTTGGTAGAGCGGTGGACTGTAGTGGTATATAATTTAAGTAATCCATAGGTCGCTGGTTCAAATCCGGCGGAGGATTTTTTAGAAGAGTATTAAGCTATTAAATTTTCATGGGATTCCTGCTTATGACAATCAATTAAACTAAAAATAAAATAAAATAAAATAGTTAAAATAATAAAACAACACGCTTTATTAGAAAACCAAACTAAAAAATAAAAAAAAAGTTCACGCTTTATTAGAAAACTGAACTAAAAAATGAAAAATAATTTTAATTTCCAACACGCTTGGGTTAAAATTAAAGTGGCCAACAAAAAATCATCTCCAACACATCTAGAATAAAAGTAGATTTATCTACAAAAAAATAATTTTACCGTGAAAACATGGGGTGCTTTTTATGGTTTTTACGTTTTCTTCTTAGAGACTTTACTTTTACCAATATATATTTATTATCAAATATATTAATTGACATAGAGCACCCCACGCTTTTGATGGTACAATTATTTTTTGTAGATAACTCTAGTTTTATTCTAGATGTGTTGGAGATTTTTTTTTGTTGACCACTTTAATTTTATTCCAAGCGTATTGGAAATTAAAATTATTTTCCATTTTTTAGTTCGGTTTTCTAATAAAGCGTGTTGTTTTAGTTTTTTAAACTAGTATTTATTTTAATAAACAGTTACACCAAGATAAGTTTACATACTTGCATATTCAGTGGTACATATAGTTTTGTAATTAATTGTTTAATACAAGATGCAGGAGTGCATACAGAGGTCGCGAGTAACCAACACTGCATATTGTACAGCTCTTTCATGCCTTGATTACCGATCGGTGTCGCAGCGCTGTTATCGTGTTTTGACTAGAGAACACAGTTGGAGATAAACGTCAGACTATTCAGTACAGTCTACAGATCAGCAAATATACACTCACAATGTCACAAGACTACGTTCGGACTGCAGCGATTCATTCCTACTGATCTGTTCTGTACATGCACCCCCTCTAAGTTCACCTTCCCCTTCTGATTTAAATAGTTACTACTTCTGCCATCGGCAACGAAAACGTAACAGAGCTATACACAATCACTCCCTCCTTGTTCTGGTGATGTGTTCTGAATGTAAACATTCAATGGTGGACACCGTCAGTTCATTTTAATATTACATGAATAAATTAATTACTCGTGTTGACATAGAAATAACTATACTGTGATATCCAAATTATAATCATATAATAAAGCTAATTGGGACTGGAAGTAAACATCAATAAAACTAAATATATGTTCGCACATGGGGCACGCCGTAGCGTAGTGGTTAAGGCACTGAGCTACAAGCCGGAGGGTCGAGGGTTCAAGTCCCGTTGGGGTCAGGATTTTTAAACTGACCCAAACCCTCTGACGGCACTATGGCCCTGGGGTCGACTCAGCCTCTAACGGAAATGAGTACCAGACGTTTGTTCTAGGGTAAAGGCGGCCGTCACGCAGGGCTGACAACCCGGCTGACATAAAAGTGCCGATTGTCTAGAAAAAGTGGGAGCCTTAACCTCCTACTACCCCAAGGGCCTCCGGGTCTGTTGTGGGATCACTTTACTTATATGTTCGCACATAGAAATGCATTTATAATGGAAATGGGCAACTAATGACAAATGAGGGAAATTTTGAAATGGCTGAATTCAAATATCTAGGAACAATAATCACAAATAGGAATGATATGCACAACGAAATTAAATATAGCCTCAATTCTGGAAATGCATGCTATTATGCATTACGTGAACTCTTGTACAACTCCTTTTAAAAAACAAACTGAGAATATATAAAACTGTTACACTCTGTTATATTACATGGATGGGAAACATGGTATCTTACTTTTAGGGAGCAAAGAAGATTACGAGCATTTGAGAATGAAGTTCTTAGAATAAAAAAATGGGCCAAAAAGTGATGATCAAACCGGTGAATGGAGAAATATAAATGATAGTGAGCTACGTGGTATGTATATGAAGCCAGATATAATAAGAACAATTAAGTCTCGTAGATTGCGATGGGCAGGACATGTGACACGAATGGGGAAGCATAACTCCGCCTTCCTTGCGCCCCAACCTCATTAGTGAGTTACAATAACGACATGCCAGGATAGAATACAAGAATGTCCAAATTACAACGTGACAGCATTGAATAAAAAAAGTGCCAAAAGTAAAAAAAAAATATATATATATTAACAGAAGGAAGGCAAGGGACCAAGGAAGACCAAAACATCGGTGGTAAGATCAAGGCCATCTTAGTTAGGTTTAGCGTTACAGGCACATGGCCAAAAACGGATTTGTTCAAGATGGTGGTTATTAGGAAAGCAGGAAATAAAAAGAGTTACAGCCGAAAAAGAAACAGATAAGTATGTATTTTACAATTTTTTTTATTAAGGATTTCCTCTACATTACAGTTGTTATTCTTCAGCCCAAATATATTTTCTTCCGCCAAAGATTTCTATTCTCAGCATCTTCTTCTTTTAGTTCTCTGCTGATCATGTTCCTTCTCACTTCATCCATCCATTGTTCCCTGGGTTTCCATCTCCTCCTCCTGCCTTCAGCATTACAATCCATCATCATTCTTGGGATTCTATTGTTCTCCTTCAGATGTCCATGCCATTTCAATCTTCGTTCATTTATTTACTTCTAATATTATGTTTAATATTCATTATTTCTCTAATTTTCTGGTTCTAAATTTTCTCTTTTCTTGATTTTCTGGATACCCTTCGCCAAAAACATCCATCTCTGTAGTCAATAACTTTTTTTTTTTTGCTTCCTGTCTACCTGAAGTCCAGGTCTCTGCACCATACAACATAACATTTTGTAGTAATGAATAAATATCAATTCTTGGTGTTATTTATAATACTTTTACTCCACATCACTGAATTTTAATATTTAACAAATAAAAATAAACAAAATTAAATCCTGACAATGGAATTGCCAATAAAGTGATTTAGGTTATTATTACGTACATGCTTTCAATCCGAAAGTTCTTAAACCAATATCCAATAAAAAGTGAAATTTCTGTCTACTCAGCAGAATAGAAAACGCAGCCCAAAAGAGTGAATTAAATGCTATTACTAAGGGTAAAATAGACAAGAAATACATTGCACTGCTGACAATTTTAATATGATGGCATTGATGGATGACGCATCAGGAATGATTTTTATCACTATAGAGTTTGCTTTAATATGTCATGTAACAACACAGGGCAATGTGAATGTACTTGCTATCCATTCTCCATTGAAGTTACGATGTCAATCGACAGGATTGTATCGATACGAGACTTTTTTTTTTTTTCAATGTCAGCCAATATGCCATCATGCAAACACCACTTACGTATTCAAACTAATCGCATTAGTAGCCCGTAACTCCTCTCTTAGTCCTCAAAATGGACATCTATTACAGTATTACAAGACATTAACTGTATGGCAACGATTGTAACTTTGCTAACATAAATAGGAGATAAATTTCCATGCCTCCTATATACTTGACACTGATCAACAATTTTACTTCGCTTTTTATTTCTTTATTTTCGTTTTATGTAGAGCATATTGTAGCTGTCATTCCCTTCTGTATACATTCCATCATTAGTTTAATTTTAATTGTATTTAATTTTATTGTATTATTAGTAATTTTCATTATTAATCAATTTGACAGGTAATTAACTGTTTAGTATGTACTATTATTGTAATTTGGTCGGCCGCGGTGGACTAGTGGTTATGCTCCTTCCCTCTGGTCTCAAGGGTCGCGGGTTCAAACCCGGCTGGAGTCGATGGATTTTTTTAGGACGGAAAAATCCAAGGAGCAAGTCCTCCGGGAGGGACTTTAAGCCGTGGGTCCCGAGTCTGAAGATTTTCAGGCTCGTAAAAAATCCTTAAGCCTGAATGAAAAGGCCTCTAAGCAAAATTTACCGAATTTTCCCGTCCTAGTACTACCTTGGTTTCCTAGATGTCAGTATGAGGCGGAACGCTGACCATGTACCACTCAAAATGACATCTATACGAAAACAAGTGTAACTAAATTAGTATGGTTCAAATTCTTCCCTGTAGGGGGAGAGCGCCTTAATCTCTGTAAAGGGAAAACATAGGCTTACAATACAATACAATTATTGTAATTTTTTGTATTTATATGTAACATATGTTTGTCCTGGTGAGTGGAAGAGAAGGCCACATGGCCGTAACTCCACCAGGCTAAATAAATATATTCTATTCTAAATAAATCTATTCTAATATAAAACCATCAAGTTTGCTTTGTCAGGTAAACGTGTATCTGCAAACATTTTCACGTAGATCTTCACCACATTCAATCGTTAATGTTTTATTTTTCCACATACAATCGTTAATATTTTATTCCATCAAACAGCCTCGTGGGCTAGTGGTCAGAGTTTCTGACAATTTTCCATGAGGTCCCGGGTTCGATTTTCGGTCAAACCATAAGAATTTTACCTTAAAGGGAATTATTCCTACAGTTTCTCATGGTCCGGAATTTAGTTGAAGAAATCACCTGGTGCTTCATTATCATTTATAACCCATCATATCATTCGGGTAATGTAACTCCTCCCATCTTCAGAAGTGGGTTATAATTAAGCCAATGCCAGGAGAGAACACCAATAATGTCGAAATGACAACCTGGGGCATTGAAAAAAAGTTGTATTCCATTGTTGTTTGGATGATGTTATGCATCAACCGGCTAAGCGCTATTAAAATGAGATTTTGATGCCATCTGTTGCATTGGCTCATGAAGTAAGTATAAGCACACTTTTAGCGCCAAATATTTAAATGTAGGCTTATTATTAAACAAAAATGTAAACGCCATTGGTCCTATCAGAGATTCTATATTTCAACTAACGGCTATGAAACCAGATCTTCATAAATGCTAAACTAAATTATACATCATGCAGCTAAGCGCTAAATATCCCCGCCCTTAGATTTTTAATTCGTAACTGTCAAACAAAGAAAATGACTTGCAATATCCCAGTAATGTTAGTTTGGTGCTACAATAAATAGTCAAGATTGGCTTAAACTTTAAACGTATTTTTCTCGAAACTTACATAATGTGACATTATATATAATGATCTAAACTATGCCTTGTCGCAGAGACTGCAGCGTGTTCATAATGCTTGCATTCGATTCATTTTCAATATCCGCCGTTATGACCATATTTCCGAACACTTTAATAACCTCTCTTGGCTCCGTCTTACTGACAGACGTAAATTGCACTCTCTTTCGCTACTTTTCAAGCTTCTGAATTCCTACATTCCTACTTACCTGGCGTCCAGATTTGAGAAGTTATCCTCCTACCACAATATTGACACTAGGTCACAAGATAGCAGTCTGCTAACAATTCCTCTTCATAGCACTTCCTCCTATTCTACTTCCTTCACAGTAGCCTCCGCCCGCTCCTGGAATCTCCTTCCTCAAGATATCAGGGGTTGCCGCACACTTGGCACCTTTAAGTCACGCTTATACAGTTACCTGTTGTCTAATAATTAATTTTTCTCTATTTATTTAATTTTATACTATGTCATTAATCTTTTCCTCGTTTTTTTATATATCTTGTACATACTACATATTTAATTCGTTAAATTTAGAGTAAATCAAAATACATTATAAATATTAATTGTATTGTATTCATAACTTGTAATCGTTTATATATATATATATATATATATATATATATATTGTAATTTAGATTTAAGACTTTTCTTTTGTATTTTTTTTAAACCTGGTTGAGTGGTAGACAAGGCCTTAAGGCCTTAACTCTGCCAGGTAAAATAAAGCTATTATTATTATTATTATTATTATTATTATTGTTATAATGGCGCAAACCCGATTAATGCATAATGTCGTCCATTTACAAACACTTTAATATTAAAGTCGTCCACCGTTGTGGTCTCAGGGAAGCATCGCTGCCTAGTATGCAGCAGACCAGGATTCGATCACCGGTTGGCACAAGTTTTTTTGGTGATTTTTTAAAGGGCTTTCCTCCACTGAAAGACAAATGTCAGGAAACATTAAGGCCCAAACAGTCCCTAAACATTATCTGACCATCGTTATCATATTCACCATGTTTATTATGAACGTGTGCGTGTATGGTGTGTTACGTCTTCATGTTTATGTTGTCCTGGAGGAGGCCCTGACATTGAGCTGAACGCACAATCCTTATATGGTCAAAAAATGTGTGTGATCCATAGTTTAAAATTCCTCTCTCGACAGGTCGTGCCACTGTAAGGCCCGAGTGGCGTGTAAAAAGTACTTATACGGCGAGAGGTTAAACTAAGTTAATGCAAATTCATGGAATATTTAAGGTTTTGTTCGATCTGTGTGTTTTTTTTTTTTTTTGCTAGCAGGTTGTGTATATATTGATTTATCGTGTGCTTTTTGCAGAAATAAACTTATTTAATTTTAAGAACATTGTGAAATGACTAATAGAACACAGATTAAAATCATAGACAGACCTTAATGGTCACAGATATAGTACAATATAAGATAACGTCCATTAGTATATTAATTACACTTCAATACTAATAAAATTCATTGTTAAAACCATTGAGGTGGAGAGTCATAAAATAAAATAAGTTAAAATGTACCTTCTTAGGTCAGAGCCGTCGCCCTGAACTTATAAAATATGTATGCTTTCTATCTGAAGGCCTTTCAGAATCTCCATTCCATCTTCAGCAGGTCTTTCTTCGCTACATTACTTGATGTTCTCGGTGTTGGTCCTAATGTAGTGTAGTGTCGACTGAGTCACGACAACACTACATTAGGACCAACACCGAGAACATCAATTAATGTAGCGAAGAAAGACCTGCTGAAGATGGAATGGAGATTCTGAAAGGCCTTCAAACAAAAAAGCATACACATTTTATAAGTTGAGGACGATGGCTCTGACCTATGAAGGTACATTTTAACTTATTTTATTTTACAATTACACTGTTGTCTAAACCAGTGAATGCTACAACATGTTTGTTGACACTTGATCAAAAGGCTTCTCAAGCTAACTTTTCAATACCTGTCAGTATGGTGTTGAAATGCTCATCTTTGTACATTTTGCGTACCTGTGGACCCACGAACCGGCCTCTTTTTTTCGTCTAACTAAGCCGTGGAAATTTCTGGTGCAAATAGATAAATTCTACCCCAGTTGTGTCAATGACCTTAAAGAAGTTTTTCCTTTGGCTCAATTTTACATGAATTATGTTTTGGATTCGACAAGTGCTTCTTGCATAACATTGTGAGGTCTGGTTCAAGTGATTGATGCTTAGGCCGATATTACATTTTATAATTAATGTGTTATGCGCGGCTATGCCAGAGGCACTGGAAGCAACAGAACTTGGTGTACCCCTGTTATAGCCCAGTAGTATGCCCATTATTTTCAGATCCCCGGAAATCTAGTATTTAAATTTGTCATAGTTCAATCGCAATAACAAATATTTCATGTTAACATATGTTTCTTTCATGTAGTAGTTTAGGACTTTATTAGACTAAAAGTAAGATATATACAATGTTATTTACCAATATGGGTCGCACGAACAGTAAGCCGTACATGCTGTTGACAGTCCGTTACAATAAAGTAATAATTGGTAATAGTACACAGAGAAACAAAAAGAAAAACAATAATATGGCAATTACATAATAATACAATAACACTCTACAGTAATTAAGTTATGTAGAATTATTGAGAATGAATGGTATTGCATTTTGATAACATGTATTTATTCCTGAATGAATGTTGTCCTTATTTTCCGCGTTTTGTCCAGAAATTTACCCAAGTTTATCCAATTTTCTGGATTTACCATCAATTCGTAACATTATTTCATGTAAGATGCATACCCAGTCTGAATCGATGGTAACATGTTGACATTATTCAGTAGTAGGACCACACTTGAGACTCATAATTGGAAGTAGTCGATGAAACAAACCCCTCAACTCATTCACTTTCATATTTAATGCCCATAGCTGCCATTTTAGTCCCTTTAGTATCACCACAGATTATTAAGTTCTTTCTTTTCACTTTCGAAAAATGGGCGGAATGGCAGGTGTGGCGGGTAGGGAACAATCAATTATACACTCGATAAAATTCACACACGACTAAACTCAGAAGTATAGAGTGCAGAATTTATATAGAGCATTTGGAAATCAAGAGAGAGGGATTTGTTAGGACTATTCTATTTTAAGAATAAAATTAAGCTCTTCTTACTAAAAAAATAATTATGTTTGAATATAGTTACCAGTGTTTTTGTTTTTAAAATATTTATATAGTTAATGTAAACGGCGACGAGTTTGAAACAAACATTAGAAAAGGGAGGTTATGTATATTCACTGCAACTCCATCATATTATTTATTGCCAAATAGGATCGCAATATTGTAAGAATGCACTCTAGTGGAGAAATAATGAAACACATCAAACTATTATAATCAACATTATAGGTTAATCATTTATATTTTGAATAAACAACTCAGTAAAATCACTGAATCCATTCATTATTGGTATATTGAATGTATTTTCTGGAGAAAAATAATGGTCTAACCTGTTCAGAATATTAAAAAAGGAGGAGCTTTCTTTATCACAGAAGCAGGAGCTGATAAAGAGAAATCGATAAAGAACGAGGTGAAACACGACTGTCATTGGTGTAAAACAGAATTCATTGAAACGTGATTGGTCATTGACTATCATTTGCGACATGAGTTAAATAGTCATAAGTAATGCCACGAGTGATTTCCAAATTATCGATAAATTCACGACTCACGAAGTGAGGAGTGAATTTATCTAGAGAATTTGGAAATCAAGAGTGGCATTTGTTAGGACTATTTAACGAATAAAATTAAGCTCTTTACTCACAAATCATTATTTAACTATAGTTGTTTTAGAATATGTATATATTTAATGTAAACGGCGATGTTTGAAAACAAATGAGAAGCGATAGGTACGCTTCATCTGCTTCTTTTGTTTATCACTGCAATCAGATCATACTATTTATTGCCAAAGGAACGCAATATTGTAAGAATGCTCTCTAGTGGAGAAAAAATGAAACACATCAAACTATGTATTAATTTATTTCTGATGTCGTATGATGTAAATATGACAATTATATTTTTCTGGATTATTACCTGGGAAAAAATACATTTAAGAAAGTGCAAACAGTGGTTTCTTTTTTTGGTGGCATAATCAATTGCTACAAATGTTTTTATATTAACTCCCGCATGCGGCATGTGTTGACATTCATGCACTATATATACAATCTGGTAGCCGTATTTCTCACGGGCTCAGTCACTGCAAAATAATGGTCAGACCTGTTCAGAATATTAAAAAGGAGGAACTTTCTTTAATATGGTAATTATAACACTGATAAATATTTCGTGAAACACGACTCTGATTGGTTGTAAAACAGAAATCATTGAAACGTGATTGGACATTGAGTCCCATTTGGGGCATGAGTTAAATAGTCAAAACAATTCCACTGCTGTAGTCTAGACGCCAAAAGTTCAGCTTTACTTTTCAGCAATTCCAGATCACTCACTAGCTCATTCAGTTCACACTGTGTTATTTTGTGATTCTCCGTATACTCATCATTACATACAAAATGGGAATCATTCCAAAAACTGGCTTTTAAAAATGAGGTATTTTACTCAAAAAAAAATCACAATTCCCCTCACATTTTCCCCTCTGCTACATGATAGGGACATCTGAATGGTACCGTTTAAAGGCTGTTCTTTCCTGAAGAGAATGAGGTACGAAGCATGATCCTAGGATAATGCTACTTGCCTGAAAGTCTGAGATTAACTTAAAAAAAAACATAATTTAAAAGGCATAAATGCAACCCCTTTAACTTATAAACGAGAGCTAATTCGAGCTTTTCATTGTCTTTTTCGTTATCAGCGTGGTCGATATAGTTATGAAACATTTATTTCATTCCAGTTATATTTTCACTGTTAGCTAGTGTCATTAATGGAATAATAATTAATTTAATATCTCGTTATGAATATAGCGTACATTATTATTTATTCAAAATTCCCTTGCTAATTATATTTGTACAGCTGTGCATTATTTGTATAAAATTGCTCTTTCAGACAAAATGTGTGTTTTAAAATATTAAGCTGGTATGATAAGAAAAATAAATGCCTGGACGGGATTCGAACCCGGATCTCTGAGTCTGTACCTCAGCGTGATATCCATTACACTACCAGGCGAATCCAATTCAAACACTTATTTTTCATATATGTGTATTATATTCTCCATTATTACTAGATGTCGCGAGAACTCAGTCTTCACTGCCATCTAGTAGCTGACTATAACAAGTAAGCAAATTAAAGAGAATATTTTTACCTTATAGCAGTGACGCTTATAGATGTTATAATTAAATATTTAACATTGAGCAATGCAAGCTTAATATGGTATGATAAGAAAAATAAAAATATATATATATATGTGTGTGTGTGTGTGTGTGTGTGTGTGTAGAGAGAGAGAGAGAGAGAGAGAGAGAGAGAGAGAGAGAGAGAGAGAGAGAGAGAGGAAATTTTGAGAGAGGTGAATTATATAGAGAGTTATGGGAAAATATTAACTCAGTAAAGGGATGTATGGAAAGCTTATATTCACTAGTTCATGAAAATCCTGTTTCGAAGTGCTGATAAGTGAATAAAATATAAGTGTACAGATAGCAGAAAATAGCTTTCTCTCGTTTTGCCTAAACGTAATAAATATATGCACACATACATGATATGCTATATTGAAAATATTCCTACAACAGTCCTATGTTATCAAGAGGCAATAGTATTAATCCACCCATCCATAGTAATTTTGCCCGAGGGCAGGTCTTTCACTACAACCATAGCATTTTCATGCTATGCTTTGCAGCTTTACTAGGTAATTATAAGTGTGGTAGCTTCCCGTTGCTTTCCACACCGGTGAAGGATGATGATAATGATAAGGATGCTGATGATGGCCTGATGAATTTCGGGGACCGTTGGGCCCTAAGCTTCCTGACGTCTTACAGGTGAGGGAAAACCCCGAAAAAAACCTCTACCAGGAGCGCGTCTCGAGCGGGAATCGAACCCGGGCCCGCTGTGTGACAAGGCAGCACGCTACCTCGGGACCAGATCGGTAGACATAGTATTAATAACCAATATAATTCACGACGCTTCAATACAAGAAATTAATAAGTACTTGTTTTATAATTATTTATAAACCTGAACTCTTACTTTAAGGGAGGAGAAAAGAATACGAATATTTCAGAATAAAGTACTCAGGAAACTTTTCGGACCAAAGGGAGATGAACAGAGAGACGAAGGGAGAAGACGTTACAGTGAGCTATATGATCTTTATAGGAAACTAGATATAATGAGAACAGTTAAATCTCGTATGCTGCGATGGGCAGGCCATGTGACACGAATGGGAAATGAAAGAGGGGCATGGAAGCTTTTGTAGGAAAACCAGACGGAAAATACCCATTTGGCATACCTAGAATGAGGTGAGAGAATAACAAACAATGTTTTGAGGGAAAATATATTATACAGGGAATGATTGGAAAACATTAACTCAGGATAGTGGTGTGTGGAGAGCTTATGACCGCGCGGCCGTGAAGCTAAGGGTTCCATAGCGCCAGTAACTTAGTTTGTTTGCTTATTTATAAACGATTTAACAATTTTAAAAATGACAGGTATATCCTCCTCAGTGTTGGATGTCCAGCCAGCTAGATACTTCCAAGAACTAACTGAACTGTTTGCTATACTGTGTATTTAATAGCTATCTGTAGTCGATCAGCTGTTAATACTGCATAAACATTTTAAAAACTTGTAGAAAATACATATGTGAATTAATTACGATTTAGATGTTATATTTAAACTGAAGGGGCACGCCGTAGCGTAGTGGTTAAGACACTGAGCTACAAGCCGGAGGGTCGAGGGTTCAAGTCCTGTTGGGGTCAGGATTTTTAAACTGACCCAAACCCTCTGGCGGCACTATGGCCCTGGGGTCGACTCAGCCTCTAACGGAAATGAGTACCAGACGCTTGTTCTGGGGGTAAAGGCGGCCGTCACTCAGGGCTGACAACCCGGCTGACATAAAGTGCCGATTGTCTAGAAAAAGTGGGAGCCTTAACCTCCTACTACCCGAAGGGCCTCCGGGCCTGTTGTGGAATCACTTTACTTTTTTTATTTAAACTGAAAGTCTCATTGCTTATGAGGATAAGTTATTTTGGCTGCTCACATTGACATAAGAGAAAAATCAGATAAAAACACTATTGATAAAATTTTCCATTGACTATTTAACTCATACTCCAAATGGAACTCAATGACCAATCACATTTCAATGATTTTTTATTTACAATCAATCACAGTCGTTTTTCACCTCTATTTTATCAATTTAATTTTATCACTTTCAAATCAAGCTCCTCCTTTTTAACATTCTGAATAGCCCATAGCATTATTTTGCAGTGACTGCATGGGGCTACCAGACTGTATATATATATATATATATATATATATATATATATATATATAAGTAAAAGTAAAGTGATCCCACTACAGGCCTCAGGAGGCCCTTGGGGTAGTAGGAGGTTAAGGCTCCCACTTTTTCTTGACAATCGGCACTTGATGTCAGCCGGGTTGTCAGCCCTGCGTGACGGCCGCCTTTACCCCAGAACAAGCGTCTGGTACTCATTTCCGTTAGAGGCTGAGTCGACCCCAGGGCCATAGTGCCGCCAGAAGGTTTGGGTCAGTTTAAAAATCCTGACCCCACCGGGACTCGAACCCTCGACCTTCCGGCTTGTAGCGCAGTGCCTTAACCACTACGCTACGGCGTGCCCCCTATATATATATATATATATATATATATATATATTTATTTATTTATTTATTTATTTATATATATATGAATGTTAACACATAGTGCTTGTGGGATATAATGTGAAAACATTTGTAGCAAGAGATTATACCACAAAAAAAAAAACACTGCTTGCACTTTCTTAAACGTATTATTCCCAGGAATTTACGTTTCAGAAAAATAAAATTGACATATTTACATCACAGGACATCAGAAATGAATTAAAAACCTATAATGTTGGTTATAAATTTCTCCACTAGGGTGAATTCTTACAATATTGCGATCCTTTGGAAATAAATAATATGATCTGGTTGCAATGATGAACAAATGAAGCATAACAATAGTTTCTTATTTGTTTTCAAACATTGCCGTTTACATTAAATATATAAATATTTTAAAATAACTATATTTAAATAATGATTTGTGAATAAACAGCTTAATTTTATTCGCTAATTAGTCCTGACTAATGCCTCTCTTGATTTCCAAATTCTCATAAGTAATGCTACGAGTGATTTCCAAATTATCGATAAATTGACGGCTCACAAAGTGAGGAGTGAATTTATCTAGAGAATTTGGAAATCAAGAGTGGCATTTGTTAGGACTATTTAATGAATAAAATTAAGCTGTTTACTCACAAATTATTACTTAAATATAGTTATTTTAAAATATTTATTTTTTTAAATGTAAACGGCGTTGTTTGAAAACAAGTGAGAAGCGATGTTTGAAAACAAATGAGAAACGATTGTTACGTTTGTTCATCACTGCAACCAGATCATATTATTTATTGCCAAAGGATCGTAATATTGTAAGAATGCTCCCTAGTGGAGAAATTTATAACCAACATTATAGATATTAATTTCTGATGTCCTATGATGTAAAAATGTCAATTATATTTTTCTGCAACGTTATTTCCTTGGAAATAATTCGTTTAAGAACGTGCAAAGAGTGGTTTCTTTATTTATGATATTATCAATTGCTACAAATGTTTTTTTTATATTATCTCCCGCAAGCACTATGTGCTGACATTCGTGCAACATATATACCATCTGGTAGCATATTTCTTTGCGAGTTTGTTACTGCAAAATAATGCTATGACCTATTCAGAATGTTAAAAAGGAGGGGCTTTCTGTAATATCATAAACTTATTTGATAAATTGGTGGTGAAACACGACTGCGATTGGTTGTAATTAAAAAATAATTGAAATGAGATTGGTCATTAAATCCCAATTGGGGCATGAGTTAAATAGTCTACATAATTTCACTCCTCACTTCGTGACTCGTGAATTTATCGATAATTTGGAAATCACTCGTGGCATTACTTATAATAAACTTTGATCGCCCAATTAGCGTAACAAGAAGTGATACCCACTATGAGCTGACATTCGAGCAACATATATACCATCTGGTAGCCTATTTCTTTCCGAGTTCGTTACTGCAAAATAATGCTATGATCTATTCAGAATGTTAAAAAGGAGGGGCTTTCTGTAATATCATAAATTTATTTGATAAATTGGTGGTGAAACACGACTGTGATTGGTTGTAATTAAAAAATCATTGAAATGTGATTGGCCATTAAATCCCATTTGGGGCACGAGTTAAATAGTCTAGATAATTTGAAAATCACTCGTGGCATTACTTATGATAAACTTCGATCGCCCAATTAGCGTAACATGAAGTTATACCCAATTTTAAAATCAAGAACAATTCAATTTTAGATATGCAACAGTATAACAAACTATGGATATATGATTAATAGAGATGGAAAACAACCTTTTGTAATTTCAGGTCAAAGGTTTCGTGAAAGTGCTATCAATGCATGATTAATGAAGATAAAGATAAAAATCAAGCGTATAGTATTTTCATATATTTTATTTTAAATAGTGCTATGAATGTATTATTAGTAAATATGAGAAAAGGTATTTTTATGTTATCAGATCTTCTATTGTATAAAGTGCAACTAACATATTATTGATGAAGAGGAGAAATACTCTTTTTGTATTTTCAGATATTCCCTATTTTGTAAAATTATATGAACATATGATTAAGAAATATGAGTAAATCTCTTCTAATATTTTACATTATCATCTCCACCATTATCATCGTCTTATCGTGTTCTCCTTTCGGAAGGTCAATTCCAAATATGCCTCCAACCATCTCCCTCTTCCCATGCTTTCCTCCTTTTCAGTTCTTCCCACTCGCATCCTCCTTCTTGTAAACTTTTCTTCGCTTGATTAATCTATCTTCCTTGTAGTCTAACTCGTTATTTTCCTTGTATCTTGAGATATAACAGTTTTTGTGATAGTCTTTCATTTTCGATTCTTTTTAAATGTCTAAATAATTTTAAGTAATCAATTGATTTGGCGTTTACTTGATGAAAATCTATAATCTATTAATTAAATAAAAATAAAACTTACAGTTTTGTGTAATTTTCATATTTATTTATATATACAATATGTAAATCACATAAAACTTTAAGTTTTATTTTTATTTAATTAAATACACCATTTTAGTATTTTTTCTACATCTGTTATTAATAATTCTATATTTAATGTCAATTTTGTAAAATGCTATGAACATACGATTAGTAACATCACAAACAGTACTCTTTGTATTTTTGAAAATCGAAATTTGTAAAACGCAGCTGAAATGTTTAACTGAAACGACAAATCAGAATTTTGTGAAAACAAACACATTTCATCCAGAAAACGCAATTATATTATAATCGATGTCTAAGACTAAAGGATCATTCTGTATAGTTGTACTATAACAGTAAACACTAAATAATTGAAGAGCTCGGCTGTAAAACATATTAACTGACAAATTCTTGAAAATTGAGTTGTAACATGTAAACTTGATGTATGACCTTCTGAAGCATTTGGTGCACGTAGTTTTTACATCTGTCAATAGATGGTAGATTGTCAATAGATGGAAAATAAAGCTACGTGCTCCAAATGTTTCAGAACGTCACTTATCACAGTTTATATGCTACAACTTCATTTTCAAGAATTTGTGAGTTACCATGTTTTACAGCCGAGCCCTTCAATTAAAATAAAGAGGTAAACATATTGCTGAAAGTAACTGAACCGAAGATATATGAAACAGCCTACACTCCACGGCAACTACTCTGACGTAGCACTATAGCGGGTAACATACATACAACACTCCAGGCGTTTTAATTTTCTACACATGAATTCACACAAATCACATAATTCAACGCTAGTAAGACCCTTCCAACAATATTATGATAATCAAAAACAAGTAAAAAAGAGAGAGAAAAAATATTCCCTAAGCAATATTTCATGCACTAACAAGTTTTAAAGAATTTTCTTCCTCACTTCAGTGCTTTTTCTTTGTATCTTGTAATTATCATTATTATTCAGGTTTGTTTACGCCGTTTTCTAAATTCTTTTTTCCAAGATCCATGGTCCTGCTAATTATTAACATTTAAATTTCTGTCCTACATGGTTGAGTAAACTCCATTACTCCAATGCTTCTTGGGCCTTCCTTTATTTCCACCTGCCTGGGGGAGTCCAATTTCAGATCTTTCTTAGGGTCAGTTTCACCAACAGAGGTAACTGTATTACGCCAGTTTTCCCTACATCTAATATATAGCTTAAACTGGCGTAATACAGTTACCTCTGTTGGTGAAACCGACTCTTAGTCATCAATCTTACTCTATTCTTCCTAGTTGACCATACCATAGTATCCTCTTTGCCTCAAATGTTTGTCTATAATGGTTCCTTCAATTTTAAATTACTAAATTTAATTTTTATTTAATTAATAAAGAAATGCCTAGTAATTTTATTCTTCCTAAAATTTCTTGTCTTGTGCATTTCTTCTGTCAATTCTGTTCTATTCATGTTCCTCGTGAACAAATCTATACATTGCCCCTTCTGCCTAGAACATTCCATCCAAAATAATTTTCAGAATTCTGTCTTCACCCATTCCTTTAAATTGTCAAAACCATATCGATTTTCGTTCTTCAATTGCCGCAAAAATATTCTTATCCACTTCCCTCATTTATCTAATTGTTCGGTTTATAATTTTATCCATTCTTGATTTTATGGCCGCTCCACGCCAATATCCATTTATGCAGCCAATAAATTATTTTTTGCACGATATTGTGATCTGTCGTACTTACAGCAATGGCGACCATGATTCGAAGTTCAATTTCCTAAATTTCGGGGTTGCCAACCTATAAATAACTAAATAACTATACTGCAATATTACAAATTACCTACCTAGTGCGGGAAGTAAAACCTCTGCCCTTTATGTATACTACGTGAAATGTATATCTATTTGTTATTTAAGATTTATTTTTTTAAGTTTATCAAGAATTAGACTAATTTTTTAAAGTGTTTATTTTATTATGAATGAATTGATTTATTTTATTGACATACAAAAATATATCCAAAAGGATATACATTACGCAAAACAAATCACTGCATTTTAAATGAACTGAACTTTATTTGAAACAATATGAAACAAATCCGTACTTGCCGCCATTTTATGACTGATTAGTGTCACGGCCTGCTAATAGTCTCAACTGAATTATTTTCGGCGTTTACCGTATACATATTGGCCACACTATTAATGGTCAGTTGTTTATAATGAACGCAAATATTTCCAATAAATATATTATTTTACTATTATTTATTATTTTGAAAACATCATCGTGTAAAAAAATAATGTACAACGGACATTTGTGAAGTATTTTACAGAATATATCATATCCTCGCTTCTGTAAAATCCACTTACCAACCTCGCACTGTAATAAACAACGTGTCCACAAATATAGTATCATACTTTAACCCTTAAATTCGCAATGTTTCCGAAAAGATGCATCAATTGTTTTAATTTATCTAATAGTTTTAATAAAACAGAAGAAAGCTAATGATAAGAAATTACTGAAATGTGTGTGGAATTACACAATATAAATAATAACAACAGTTAAGCACGATTTCTTTTCAGCGCGGTCCGCTACACTTAAATAAATTACTGTTTTGCCAAACCTTCAGTGAAGTATCTTGGGGTCCATCTGGACCCCAAGCTTACGTTCAAAATTCATATTCGACATCTACAACATAAAGCAAATGCAGCAATTGCAAATTTATACCCATTTTTCAGGTCGAATACATTGTCACGTAAGATCAAGCTTTTACTGTATAAAAGCGTGATCCGCAGCATGCTACTGTACGGATGTGAGGCCTGGAGCATCCTCGCAAAACAGCATAAACGAAGAATACAAATTATACAGAATAAGTGTTTGAAAATAATTTTTCAAGCACCGCGTTTCACAAGGATGACAGACCTACACAACGTAGCGCAACTTCCCCATATGGTTGCCATGATAACTGAAAATGTAAGCAAGATGCACAAATTTACATCTTTGCATACAAATTTTATGGTACGCAGTATTGGACGCTTGCCCCAGTGGCGTGCTGTACATAGAAACATATTCATCCGATTTACTCCTCATTAAATCCAGCCAGAGATTTGGCGATGTGCTCTCACCTGGAGTAGCGTGGCTCATTCCACAATGCTGGATTTCCGACTCTCGGCTTGAAAGCAATGTGGTTTCTGTTGTCCTGCTTCAGGTCATCACATCCCTATCTCTGTCCAAATTTCATCACCATTTGCACACAAACGCTAGCGCCGCCAAATAGGCTCGGGTTAAGTGAACTATAACCCCGTAATGATAGCCACTATTAACTTAGCTGCCAAAGAGCTCTAGTGGGTTCTAACATACGCAGCACACTGGGCGAAACTAGACTTCGCCTTATCCAATCCAGTCTACTGTTTTGCCAATTTAAGGGTTAAACTACTACTACTACGTCGCTTTGGATAATCGTATTTAATGAAATTCCTGACAATCAAAAGAGAAACTCAAAACGTTTTGTGCATGTTAACAATGTCAACATTGGAGAATAATGGATATCAATACAGAAACTTATCTAAATTATTCATGTTTTTGTGGTCGATATGGGTTCATTGTTGGATATTTATCAGACAGGTTAAATGTGAATTTTTGCTGTGCTTTTTAAATTGTGTTGTTATTAAAGAAGTTATGAAATAAGTTTTAAGGAGTTATGGCGAACCCCCAAGAACGTAGCTGGTGTGTTTTGGAATATCACACCACGCAGAGTCCAGTGCTGGTCCAGCGTGCTTTTTGGCAAAGGTTTCAACTTCAGGCTCCTACACACAAATCAAATTATTTTTACGGGGTTACATAAAGGATCGTGTCTATGTACCCCCATTGCCTCAAAACCTGCAAGAAGTCCAGCTTCGTATCATTGCTGCCATCCAGTCCATTTCTTCACATATGTTGGAGGGTGTGTGGCGTGAAGGGAATATCGCCTCGGTGTCTGCAGCGTCACTCGTGGGAGCCACATTCAATATGTACGAGGTATAGCAAAAACTTTTCGAATTTCTCTTTTGATTGTTGCCAATTTCATTTAGATACAATTATCCAAAGCGACATAGTAGTAGTTTAAAGTATGATACTATATTTGTGGACACGGTACTATAAATACATGTAACCTATATCATGTGAAGTTTCAACTCCGTATAACGTTGTGCTTTGAACATGAATTATAATAATCTAACATATTAATATCAATGTAGGCTTTTCTTGTATCTCTTCAAAATTAATAATTAATTAAATCACTTACAGAGTGGATTCAAGTCCACAGAATCTAAGTATGAATTTATTTATTTCTAATATATTCAAAATAGTCCAGCGCTGTGGTCTCGAGGTAGCGAGCTGCCTTGTCACGCAGCGGGCCCGGGTTCGATTCCCGGTCTAGACAGTTTTTCTGGGTGAGGTTTTTATCGGGGTTTTTCCTCACCTGTAAGAGAAATGTCAGGAAAACTTTAAGGCCCAAACGGTTCCCGAAATCATATGGCTATCATCATCATCATCCTTCACGGTGTGGAAAGCAACGGGAAGCTACCACACCTACAATTCAATTCCCTAGTAAAGCTGCAAGCATAGCATGAAAATGCTATGATTGCAGTGAAAGACCTGCCCTCGGGCAGAGGTACTATGGATGGATAGATGGATATTTAAAATAAAGTATACTGTTTAAAATTTACAGGAAGACAATGATTTTTAGAAGAAAAAAAAAACAAAATAATTTACTGAAATGCTGATAATTCATATATTTTTAAAAGAGCTGATACTTTGTAAGCATATTATTTGTATGGAGGAATATAAATGTAAATTCTAATACTTTTTAAAGAACAAGGATAAATAATTTGGAAAATATAATTTCAAATCGATATACTCTCAAGATCGTATCATAAATGTTACATTTATGATTAAATGATACTAACTTTTATTATACAGCTGACTTAACTTGGCAAAGAGAGAGATGGAGGTATAATGGTACATAAAAGGATAGAAAAGGATAAAAAATAAAAAATGATAAACAGAAGTACTCTTGAAAAAGAAGAACCACCTATGAAAAAATATAGGAAATTCACATATCAACCTTGGGTACACAATAAATTCCAAAAGATATTTGAAAAGTTTAATAATAAATTAGCACCGAAATATAACTACAGTTTAAATAAACTAATAAAAACCAACAAAAATAAAAAAAAACTGATAAAAATAAATAGTGAGGAATATATCAAATTGAATGCATGGGTTGTGAAAAGATATATATAGGAAAAACAAAAAGAAACCTAAAAATTAGAACCTAAGAGCACATAAGAAATATTAAAAATGGGGAAATAGAAAAATCTGCAGTTGCTGCTCATGTTTGGTCTGAAAAACATAATATAAATTCAGACACTAAATTATTAAAACAGTTAGAAAATACAATATTTGGGAAACAATTTATATTCAGAAGAACAAAAACGGAGTTATGAATTTTGAAATACCGATGGAGCGTGACCTTGTTTGGAGGTTCTTTGGCCAACCACAGGATGGAGCTGACATCGACATCCAGGTTGTACAACATAATGTAACATAAATCAAACCAGTCTGAACAAGCTGATGATAAAACAGATTTTTTTTCAAAACATGTTCAAGAACAAATCAACATTAATATTGAGGTAAGATCATCAGACTAAAAATAAAATAATTAAAATAACCTCAAAATATCACTTCCTAAAATTAAATATTAATAATGTTAGTTACTTGACCTCTTTCGCCCAGTAACAAAAGTAGAACCCACCCTGTTGTCAGTTTTCCTCTTCCCCCTATTAACATCTGGTGAAGAAACGCCAACAACACTGGTGCAAGTGAGAGAGGTGAATACAGCTTCCTCTTTCTACAAATGTCTTACCAAGTTAAGACAAGGATACAATAGGCCTGTGTAATAAAAGACCTAACTAGATAGTGTTATACCAATATAGTAAATTTGAAAGAAAAGAAGAAAAACTGAAAATTTAAGAGAGGCAATATACGAGCAATAGGAGGTTACGTAAGACTGTGTAACTTACAGTATTACTCTTAAACAGCGTTTCGATGCTGTGGAAATACGATAACTGAAAGAACTGTGTTTATATTTGAGAAAATCAGAATCCCGAAGACGCTGCGGCATCTTAACGGTAATACCTACTTATCCTATACCAGCACGTTTTCAGTTTATCTTTAAACACTCAGCATTCAATTTCCTCAATCTTTACAATCGAAGCCAATATATTCACTAAAGAAAAACTTTATGCAATGTTAATATTCAATAAAGTATTCGATTTTTTAACAAACGATTTAACAAAATTATATTTGAAGGGTACAACAGTGAAAAAAAAATCACTTCTTTCTTGAAACCACGGAAACGTTTAAAATATTCATTCGATGAGACAGTCTGTCAACAATTTAATTTATCTTGCTTGAATACATTTTATTATTAGTTTTAGATTTAATCTCGACTATCATAACATGGTTGTATTACACAGAGTGTTCCAAAATGATGGACTGGTTTCAAAGTTCTTTAATTTCTCTTACATGATGTATATAACAAAACTTACATGAGATTAAAGACAAACTCTTCGAGTTTTGATAACATACTTTATAAGTACTCGATGTGAGCACCTTTCATTACACGGCACATTTCTAGCCGACAGTCGAATTCCTCCCAAACATTGGTCAGCATATTTGGAGTAATGGATTCAATAGCAACAACAATCTTCTTTTCAAGTCTGCAAGGTAAACGGGAAGTGGTCGTACGTACACATGGTCCTTCACATACCCCCACAGGAAGAAATCGCAAGATGTGAGATCGGGAGACCGTGGAGGGATGGGAATAAACCATGTCATCGGACCGACGCGTCATTTGGTGTTCGTAGATGTCCTGTGTCTTTCTTTTACAGATACATCTAGTTGTTTCTAACTGCTTGTACTATCGACGGATAATCTTATCTGTCGGAGGATCAATTCCAAATTGCCGTCGGAAAGCTCGCTGCACTGCAACAACGGAACCAGACCTCGCAAACTGCAACGCACAGAATGACTTCTGTGCAGGAGTCGCCATTTTCACAAATTTAACGCTAACGATGTAATAATGACAAGAAACAAATCACTGCATATAGGATATGATACTTTCACAGTTTTTCTTTCATTATAGCAAATATTCACGAATCCAATTTCGTTTGTAAAGCTATAACAACTACTTAAAACCCCGTCCATCGTTTTGGAACACGGTGTAAATCGTAATATAATACATAATTGATCAAATCTTCATTTAGTATTTAATATTAAAGTTAATTATATTCTGATGTAACGCATATTTGTCCTAGTGAGTAGAAGAGAAGGCCACATGGCCTTAACTCCACCAGGCTAAATAAATAAATAAATAAATAAATAAAATAAATACTTCCTTAACTGCATGCCAAACTTTGGAGGTAAATAAACTTATGATTAAACGGTACATTTTCTTCTACATGAACCAATAGCATCTCAAACTCCATTTCGACAAAAATGTGATTTGCCTCGTCCTTTTCCTTTACCATTCATTTAATAAAATTGTGTTAAAATGCATGTTATATAAACATTATATTTGTCGTGCATTATAAATGCAATATTTTAAAATCCAATTTTTATTTCCTATAAAACATATTGAATTCCTTAAAAATCTTCTTCTTCTTCTTCACTTCGTGGTTTAGGCATTACTTGCCTGTTCCGTCTTCACTAACAGATATAAGACCATCTCTTCCGAGGACGTCCGACATCACGGTTAAGTCCGTCCGCATTTCTATTGTGAAGAATAAGAGTAGTGTGTTTTCCTCTGATCGCGGTACCAATGCTATGCAGAGTAGACCATTGGTAGGGCTGTCAAAGCTTTAGTTCGAGCTTCTGGATGTACCTACCCCATCTAGAGAGTTTCCACTTCCGTCAACCTATTAAAAATTAGTTCTCGTTGTGGACTTTACTCTTGTTTCCCCGAGCATGCGTCTCTTATCATCCCAGAGAAAGGACCCCCTCTTCTCATCAGTTCTCCAACCCAACTCGCCAAATGGATTTAATACCACAACCTTGATTTGGGTTACTCGGATTAGCAGGTCCACCTCGAGCGGGTTCATAAAAATCTAATCTTCCGAAATGTGTTTTTCGGTTTCTAAAATAACACAAATGTGTATAATTTTCCCATAAAGTATGCATTTTGTTTAAATCAACACAGCATTAAAATAAATATAGGTTAATAGTGCATGTTCAAGGCTGAATTATGCTAACCACAGCGGAAAACTAGGTTGAAATAAATATGATTTGGAGAAAGATACACATAACTTATTCAAAATTTATTTCTAAATTATAGGAGAATAATTATTAAAAACAGCCACCTCTCAAAATGCAATTAAGAAAATATGTTTTACTACATCTGCCCATTTGAAATATTTTCTTTGAGCCCTATGACATGTATTTAAATAATGACTGTTAACTCATGCCCCAAATGCCAGTCAATGACCAATCATACTTCAATGATTGTATATATAGTGCACGAATGTAACCAGATTCTGCTTGCGAGATATAATAGAAAAATCATTCTTAGTAATTTATTATACCACAATAAAACTGTTTAAACTTTCTTAAACGTATTATTTCCCTGGAATTAACGTTGCAGAAAAATATAATTGACATATTTGCACCGTAGGACATCAGGAAATAATTAAAACCCGTAATGATGTGTTAATTTTTTCTCCACTAGGGTGTATTCTTACAATATTGCGATTCTATTTGGCAATAAATATGATCTGGTTGCAGTGGTAAACAAATGAAATATAACGCTTCTTATTTGTTTTCAAACGTCGCCATTTACATTAAATAAATATATATATATATATATCATCATAGTACATTCACGAATTTAGGCCATTTGTTGACCTGTTTCGGCCTCAAGAGAAACACCATCCAGAAGTCTTTTGAGTGGACGTCCTGGTCTTCTTCTTCCTGCAGGTTGATATCTTAACATTAGTTTGGGTATTCTGTGATCTTCCATTCGATGAACATGTTGTATCCATCTTGACTTATAATCAGAAATTTTGTTAGGCCTATATATATATTGCAGATTTTCGCGGATATATTCCTTGATAATGGCATGTGGGATCATGCCGAAACGTCGGAGTCAGTGGCCAGGGGCCGAGCTTGAATCCAAGACGCGGAAAACCCAAGAAAACTTTCTTATTCATATATAATATATATATAGGGCCTATATTTAAATAACGATTTGTGAGTAAACAGCTTAATTTTATTCGTTAAACAGTCCTAACAAATGCCATTCCTGATTTCCAAATTCTCTAGATAAATTCACTCTCACTTCGTGACATCGTGAATTTATGGATAATTTGGAAATCACTCGTGGCGCTACTTATGATAACAATGTGTGTTCAAAGAGCATCTCTTTCCTCGATGACATGGCTGTAGCTCGCACAAAATGTCAGGTAAAGTTCTGCATTAAAGGTTTGCTGAGATACGTTATTTAAATTGAATACACAGTAAAATGTTACAAACGTTTTAACACCACTCTTTATGAAATGACAATTAATGTACGAATTCCGAATGAGTATTATTGATGTTATGAATCGTACATTTTTTGGTCAAAAATGAGATAAACACACAGGTGAATGGAGAAAACTACATAACAATAAGGTGCATGGTATGTATAGAAACCCAGATATAATAAGAACAGTTAAGTCTCATAGGCTGCGATGGGCAGGACATGTGGCATGAATGAGGAATGAAAGACGTGCATGGGAGCTTCTTATAGGAAAACCAGATGGAGAACGCCCAGTTTGTAGACAAATAATGAGGTGGGAGAATAACATTATCCACGATTTGAGGGAAGTAGATTATACAGGGGAAGATTGGAAAATATTAGCTCAGGATGGGAAAGTATGGAGAGCTTATGTCCACGCGGCCGTGAAACTACGGGTTCTATAGAACCAGTGAGTGCGTTAGTTAGCTAGTTATGAATAATGATCGACGTTTAGAAACCCCTAAAACAGCATAATCACCTGCTAAATCTTAGAATCCTAATCACTAATAAATAGTACTGAATCTTATGTTACGTTCAGGAATTTCATTGGAATGCGACAAATTACCGCATTTTACGGACTACAAGACGCGCTTTTTCCTTGGAAAAATTGCCTCCAAAACGCAGGTGCCTCTAATATTCGAAATTAATAGAAAATGTCCAGTGTTTAATTTAAATTTCCACCAGTCTTAAAAATTACCATGTATTCGTTGCCGCGGGATATCTATCTCTATCTGGCAACATTGGATTCAGCTGATAGCAGCAGTGCACCGATGCTACGAACATGAGTTGCGGGGATTCACAAGCTTGCTAACACTGTATCCCTCCCGCCCCGACATCACAAACCCAGAACACTGCCTAGCCTATGATGCGTCATTGCAGTCTACGATGCCAGTGAACTTGAACAAATGGATGATGGATGAAACCTAACATGAATTCACGCCGAAGGGAGATTTAAAATAACGTACAATCAGACAAGTGTGTGAGTGGATAAAAAGTCATCGTCTAGAGTGAGATAAAACAGTATTAAATATTTCAAGAAGTGCGGCGTAAATAACGCTCTCGATGGCAGTGAAGACCATCTTATATATGAAGAGGACAACGATGGCGACGAAGAGGAAGAAGAAGAAGAAGAAGAAGAAGAAAGTTTAGATGACGATTTTCAGGGATTTTAAAGATCAGAAGAGTTTTATAAACTAAGATTTTTTAGTATGGTTTTTCAATCTAATAATAAACATGGTAAAAATTATACTTTTTTACTAAATTGCTTAAAAACTAAGGTGAGTCGTATAGTCCGTAGCGTCTTATATTCCGTAAAATACGGAAACTCTCTGAACAAACAATGAGAGTTCGTTGGAAAGTAGCATTTAAGCTCAGTAACCTTCCGAATAAAATATTAAGTAATCAATTGCTTCGGCGTTTACTTGATAAAAATCCATACATATTTAATTAAATAAAATTAAATTTTAAGTTTCAAATGATTTTGACATGTATTACAATACAAATCTGTTAAAGCTATTTCCGTACTTTGTACCTTCTTCAGACATGTTTACAAATGAATGAATTTTGTTTTGATTCAAGTTTTAAAGTTTTACATGTTTGTGACAAAGGGAAAAAATTCGATCTTTTAAAAATTGTAGAGATAAATAAATTGAAGAATAGCAATAAGGTGTTAAATTCCCAACTAGATTTAAATGAATCGCCTCTTTTAAATTTATAACAGAGATTGTTATTAAAAATAAATGTTTGTTTACATTCGGTTGCATAGTTACAGTTGTTATGTAATGGAGTTTATATATAGGCCTAATAACAAAATTCATTCATTTGTAAACATGTCTGAAGAAGGTACACAGTACCGAGACAGCTGTAACAAATTTATATTGTAATAAATATGAAAATCATATAAAACTTTCAAGTTTTATTTTCATTTAATTAAATGAATGAAATATTTTTTATTTACTAAATAAAACTTTAATACTTTTATTTAGCAAATAAAGAATATGGATTTTCATCAAGAAAACGCCAGATCAATTGATTACTGAATAAAATATTCTACCTCAGGAATAGTCAAGTTCTTTATGCCGCATCCAAATCAATTTGGTTTATTTTCTACTCCTGACATATCACGTCCGTAGAGAGAAAACCTACTTTCGAAGCTAATCAGCTCCACTACAGTGTTGTCTGAATAAATGGTTTAATATTGTAAGTGTTGATTGTGACAGCTTGTATTAGCGGATCCTTTGTAATAAAGTGATGTAACGATGCATTCGGACAGCACAAGTTACACGACTGGGAGTAATTACGCCGGCATGTCGCTGTTCAATATGCCTCAAACACGTAGTGCAGACCGCAATTATCAGCACCACAATCCATAACCACACGTGCATGCATCCCAGATTACAGACGTATTTCAGGTGACAATGTCTCGTCATTACAAAATTTAACACTCTCTACTTTACTTCGATTCGAAAGTTTGCACCGGTCGCACGATCCTACCAATCTTTTATTATTACCTTGAGTTTGAAAGCTTTGAGAAACTATATCCACATTCCTTTGCCCGGGCCCATAGAAGGCAAAGATTAATCCACCTTTCCTTAGTAAATTATTTAACATATAGCACTGAATGCTAAATAGTATTATAATCGTGGAAGCTAGAAGGAAAAAGGGGATTAATTTGGCTTGAGAAAGCTTTTGAAGATAAATCAATACCAATCATGACTAGCTACGCAATTAGTAAACATAAGTTCACTAAAAAAATGTAACTTTTAATTAGAGCCATAAGTCAGATAATTGAAATACAAATAATATAACAAAAGTTTATCTTCTTGACCAAAGAAAAGACATGAATGAAATAATATAAATCGGTCAAAAGAAAAAGTCAATAACAATAATGATAAACATACATATTTGCACACACACAATCCAGTCCAGCCAAGGGCTAGGGTTCACAGTCCTGGTTGCCCTACCCTGGCTTATGGCACTGACTAAAACAAACAGCTCCCCCGAGCTATCGTCGATCTGACCACGACGATTCCAAAGTAGATGATGGCATTGATATTAACTTGCACAGCTTATATGAGGCCTTCGATAACAAGGGGAAGATGCGCAGTCACACGCGGTGCATAAAGAAGGAAAGGGGGTACGTAGGAGAGAGAGGAGAACGAAGACAGGAATTTGGCACTGTTCAGTAAGATCACTGTAGAGGGAAGACACGGTGACGTAGTTGTTACGTAATTTTTACGTACCGAAAACATTATTTCGGTACAAGTTTATTACAATTAACAAACAGTGGCGATGTATGGGAGTGAGGCTTGGGTCCTGAAGGCAAAATAAAAAAAAGTAAAATTCAGACAGCGGAAATGAGATTCCTACGGGCTGTTAAAGGTTGTATAACAAAACAACATATTAGATATGAGAATTACAGAGGAACTAAAAGTACAACCACTTCTTCAACAAATAGAAGAACACAGGAACAATTGGAAGGAGCATCTGCAAAGAATGACAGAGGATACGATACCAAAGATGGCACTGATGTATAATCCCGTAGGACGAAGATCGGTGGGAAGACCAAGAAAGCGTTGGACTGAACAGATGTGAGATCGGAACAGGCAAATACCTAATCCGTGAAGGATGATGATGATGATTACAAACAAGAAATGTGAGAGCAATTCAATCATTGTACAAAAATAACAAAATAAGAATAAAAACTCTAATCAGTGAAAATATTTGAGAATTTCGCATGAATTCCCTGAAGTAGTACCCACCCGGAGAACCAAATGGGGACTATTTTACCTCTGGAAAATTCCCCAGTGGAAGTCATGTCCGCGTTTCTTAACGGTTGTACATTTACGGTAGAAGATCGTCACTCTTTCGACCAAGTAATTGTTTTGTCTGGCTTATCGCCTTCGACTTGTCTGGCTTTCGTTCGAAAAAAATATTAAACTGAAAATATATAAAACTGTTATTCTACCAGTTATACACTTCGATACATCACCACTGTTAGTGTCATCGTTGAGTAAAATCTTGGCTGCGTTCCTTTCTTACGACTTTGCTCCTCAGTGTTCGTCAGACTGTTCCACAAATATGTTGATATTTCTGCATTTTGTTATTGATATCTTGTTCGTCTTCATAAGTAAATCGCAGCTCAAATACTGGAAGTGTGAAACCGGTTCCAATACTTTATCTTCTATTACCATTTTTGTTAATACTGGGTAGTCAAGTTCTAATGCGTTACAGAAAATCCACCGATATGGTCTCAGAGTAATGTCGCTTCCTCGTACGCAGTGGCATCGGGTTCGATTCTCGGTCGGGTCAAGTTTCCTGAATGAGTTTTTTTTTCGGGGTCTTTCATCTGTAAGACTGATATCCCAAATAATCCCTAAACAACATCTAGCCACCATAACCATTTTCCATATCATATTCCCCTTGTTAAGCATCAATGATTGAGTGAATGGTGTGCCTTGTCTTAAATGTTCGTCACAATTCTGAAGTATGAATAAAATTATAAAATAAACACCTTATAGGTCCGTCTCCCGAACTTAAAATGTTTGAACACTCTGTAGGCCTTTCGGGACTAGTCCCATCATCAGCTGAATGAAGCAGGTCTGTATTTGTTGGCCTGCGTTGAAGCACTGAGGAGACGGACCTGTAAGTTGACTATTTTACAATATTATTCATATTTTACTATTATGCCGTATTACCTCAACGGAATCTAATCATGAATTTATCAGTATTAAATATTCGTGTTGTCTCGGAAGTGGTCCTCACATTAAGCTCACTCAACCAGAGAGGCCCTCAATGTCCTTGTGAAGTCAAAAAATATGTGTGTGATCCCGAGTAATAAATCCTCTCTAAAAAAGTTTGTGTCTCTATAATGTCTATGTGGAGTGAGGCATGTAAAGAAGGACCTAACATGGAGAGGTTGTACCGAAATGGACATTTCGATACAGGAATTACGTCTTACTGCGCAAACTATACGTCATCGCGTCTCCACCTCGAGTGTCATCTTTATGAACAGTGCCAAATGCTTTCCTATCTATCCCTTCCTTTCCTAGTGCGCACCCTGTGCTAGCGCGCATCCCCCCTCGCCCTGTGAACTCTCATAAATAGCTGTGTTTTGTAACATCGAATCATCTACTTAGTCACCATTGGAGTCTGGTCAGAGCAGCTCAGGAGAGCTGGTTTTGTTTGTTTAGTCCAGTAAGCCAGGGTGGGGACGCTAGGACAGTATTTCCCCCAACCCGAGGCTGGACTAGAGTGAGTGATAATGTATGTATGCATGTTAATTTATATCATATTTTCTTTTTGTATAGATGATCTACTATGATTTCTTTTCTTTGTAAATTGAATATTTATTTATTTATTTTTATATTATATCTGACTATATTTTGACTCGCATTAAAAGCTTTAGTTGTGCTTTTTACTTACTCTATGCCTATTCATTCAGTAGTTAGAATAAGTCAGATATCAAAGTCAAATTCCAAAAGCTTGCTCAAGCGTGTGTTAGTTCCTTTATCCCAAAGCTTCCACGATTGTATTTTATAAGTCAGTAAACATTACATATTGGGAGAATTTAGTAAAGAAAGTTGAATTCCTCTTTGCCTCTATGGGCCCGGGCAAAGATGTCACAATTTGAACAATCTATGCTTTCCAATCAAAATAGTGATCAACAATATAACACCGCGTGGGTGCAAAAATGGTTTAGCAGAACGTGGTTCAGACGGCACAAAATGGTAGCAGAACACGTGGTTCAGACTGCACAAGGTTAAACTAAGGTAAAGAGAAATGTATTACAAAAAGCAATTTAACAAAAATGAACTGAATCCATCTCATTACGGAGCTTAAATTCATTACAGTACTCTGACATAATTACAAAAAAAAACGTTAACATTGTGAAGAGTATTTGCAATTATCATCATCAGCAGCAGCATCAAGGATTAGAACTTAAGGTCTGTTCTGATCTCATGCTATATAAAATTGGTTTGTCCATCTTTTATCTTCCTACATGTCTTAGTTATTTATACCTATTCCTTGCTTTGGATATCAACGGTTGAATCTGCCGACATTTTCTATCATGAATTTGCCATTATAAAAGGGTAAAATGAAAGTGAATCAACTACAGACCTTAAAGTTTGGGGTAGTAGGAGAGTAAGGCTCCCAACTTCTCATGTAAGTGGAACGAAACGTCAGCTTTGAGTGAAGTCCACCTTTACCAGCAGAATACTGTACCGAGATAGCCTCGATTTTTCTTCTATGTTATTTATCCGTAAATAAGCACAACGAATTTATTAAAATTTCCACTAAACACTTTATTTAATTCTTCAATTATCAACAAACTTCTATTCACAAATACAATTCTCGAAATAATCGTCTTTTAATTGTTATCTCAGAACACTTCTCCACTCACTGATAAATTCGCCACAACTTATCGCCACACTGTTCACCACACGACTAACTATAGCAGACAGACTGCTCTCGTCGGCGTCAAATACAAAACTGACTGCGGCTCCTGCCTCTGCCCTCATATGAGACGCGAAGAAATCTCCAGAAACAGCTTCGAGGTACTTCGAAGCCTTTCTCAAAGCTGAAAGGAGATGGTGGTGGAAACGTCCGGAACACACTCCAAACAATTCGGCGGTTGTGCGGGTAATCTAACTCGCCATAGGCGACTCGCCCGCGCAATGCAAACGTCGCTATGCCCGACACGTAACAATATGTTTCTATATTCATTTTACGTTACAGACTGAGTCAACCCCAGAAACAAGGTATCGCCTGAAAGTTTACGCAGTTAAAAATTCCTGACCCCATCTCAAACCTGTCCACCGCTGTAGTCTCGTGTTGCCTTGTCACGCAGAGGGTCCGAGTTCGATTCCCGGTCGGGACAGGTTCATGGGTGAGTTTTTTCCTGGGGTTTTTCCTCACCTGTAAGACAAATGTCAGAAAGCTTAGGGCCCAACGGTTCCCGAAAATCATCCGGCCATCAACATCATCACCATCCTTAACATATCAACATCCTTCACAGGTGTGGAAGGCAACGGGAAGTTACCACACCTATCCATCCATCCATCCACACTAATTGTGCCCGAGGGCATGTCTTTCATTGCAATCATAGCATCTTCATGCTATGCTTTGCAGTTTTACTAGGGAATTATAGGTGTGATAGCTTCCCGTTGCTTTCCACACCGGTGAAGGATGATGATGATGGCCGGATGATTTTCGGGGACCGTTGGGCCCTAAGCTTCCTGACATTTGTCTTACAGGTGAGGAAAAACCCCAAAAACAAAAGACCTCACCCAGGAACTTGTCCCGATCGGGAATCGAACTCGGGCCCGCTGCGTGAGAAGGCAGCACGCTACCTCGAGACCACAGCACCTATAATACCCTAGTAAAGCTGCAAAGCAGAGCATGAAAATGCTAGAATTGCAGTGAAAGAACTGCCATCGGGAGAATTACTATGGATGGATCTCAAATCGAACCTTCAGTCTTCCGGCTTGTAGCATATTGCCTAAACAAACTACATTTTCATTTATCCAATGATGCCTATTCAATAAATCTAAACTGTTAAACTGTTTTTAATTACGAAATGAAGTTTTCTACTTTATCACTTTGAAATTAATTAAAGCTTATGATGCAGTTAACACATAAAACTTAATTAAGGCTTACGCTATAGTTATTTTTGTAGGAATCGTTATTAGAAACACAGTTAGTGCACGCGAGTAATAATACCAACTGGCAACAACATGCAGAAGAATGTAATTTAAATGGCTTTATCGTTAACAGAATGACACGCATGCAAAGTACATCAACTGATACCATCGACGTAAAATTCTATATGTAGCAACAGAAAAAAATAGACTACTTTATGACTAGCATTCTCAGTTATAATTACCGCTAAAAAGTCATACGCTATGTTCCACATGCAACAGAAATTACTAGATACTATTCCTCATAATTGCCTATGGTGGCTCCTTGCGCAAATCACTGGCATTCCGCCTCTGAGGTCTCGCTTCACGTCTCGATCAATTCCTGATGTATGAATCGGAGCCAGGGAAGGCTTTTCTCGCGTTCCTGTTTTCTTCTGCCAAAAACTTCATTAAACCGCATTTCCATCTGCAGTAAAAGCTCCTTATTCACGTGGGATATGTTCCGCAAATATGCCGCGAATACAGAAACAGCGAATATGGAATGGTAATTTGTATGGATGTATAGGGGATACGTTCCAAGGTCCCAAAATAAAATAAAAAATATCATCATCCATGCTAGTATTAGGCCGTGTGGCCTTTTACGGTCTCAAAGAGGAATTTTCCATCCAGCGCTTTTTTGGACGTCCCAACGATCTTTTGCCTTGGGGGCAGTAGCGAAGTATGGCTTTTGGAATTCTATGAGACGGCATTCGTTGAAGATGGGCTTTCCAGTTGTTCTGGTAGTTTTGTATATGGTGAAAAAACTTAAATTGGAATACACAAATAAACCATACATGCAAAACAGTCTTCTCAATAATCATCATCATCATCATCATAGTACATCCACGAATTTAGGCCATTTGTTGACCTGTTTCGGCCTCAAGAGAAACACCATCCAGAAGTCTTTTGAGTGGTTCTCAATAATACATTCATTAAATCGTGTACGAAATTGTTTGCCATTCGCCCTTAGGAAAATGTTAGTAGAAACACTTGCAATGCCCCATTTTGATTATTGTGACACTCTTTTTACAGACTTAAATATTATTTCCACTCAAAGACTTCAACGTGTTCATAATTCTTGCGCACGTTTTATTTGTGGTATTCGCAAATTTGACCATGTTACACCGTCCCTGGAACAATTATCGTGGTTTCGTCTAAGAGATCGTAGAACTGTCCATTCCCTATCCCTTCTCTATAAAATACTTCACACATCATCGCCTAATTATTTATCACGCCGCTTCATCAGACTATCCGACACACATAATCTTGACACTCGATCCCATCAGCACATTGTCCTTTATATCCCGCCTCATCACACTGTATATTATTCATTATCTTTTACGGTGTCACTTACCAAAACATGGAATTCCCTTCCACCCTATGTCAGAGACTGTCAAACTATAACATCCTTCAAAAACAAACTAAAGAATTATTTAATAACAAACTAACTTATACACCTCACTGATAGTATTCTTTTAGCAATATTAATATATTTAATTATTTATGTAAATAATATTAAGAATAACAAATATTTTTATTTGTTTTGTTTTAAATATTGTATAATCGTAAAATTAGTTTTCTACATCTCATTATTTTCCTGTTTTTTATATACACTAGACAGGGACAATTTAATATGTCTTGCTTGTATACATTTTATTATTAGTTTTAGTCTTAATTTTAACTAATATTAACTGGTTGTATTATAGATCGTAATATGTATATTAGATATTATCTTTTGATCAAATTTTTACTTAGTGTTTAATATTAGAGTTAATTAAGATTGTTATATTCTTATGTAATATATGTTTGTCCTGGTGAGTGGAAGAGAAGGACACATGGCCTTAACTCCACCAGGCTAAATAAATCTTAAAATCTTAAAAATAAATCTTAAAATCTTAAAAAAAAAAATCTTAAAGAATGGGTTCTGCATCCAACTCTTCCACAATTTCCTCATTTCTTTTATGGTCCCACTTTGTGTAGCCTATTGTACGGCGCATAAATCGCATCTCATTTGCTGTTATTCGGCTTTCATCAAAAATATCAAAATAAAATCAATTAATGACAGATTTTGAACAATAGTAGCTGTAACCCTCATAAACAAATAATGTTTATTTTTAATTTGTCGAGAAGGAATGATTTCTAGTGAAAATAGCACAAATTTCCCAGGAATAAAATTTAGCCTACCATATATTAATTTATCTGGAAACCATGTAAGCGCTTCGCGGCGCTAAGATTTTATAATGTATAGCCTAACTAACACACTGGCTCTATCGAACCCGTAGGTTAATGGCCGCGCTGACATACGCTCTCCGTACATCCCTATCCTGAGCTAATGTTTTCCGATCAACCCCTGTATAATGTACTTCTGCTATCCATATACGGTTTCGTTATATGTACAATTATAACCATATAAAAAAAGTGCGTCACGCAGGAATGTGCAAACTGAGCGAATTCCTCAGAAAATCGAATTCGTTGTCCCATTTTGCTGCTTTATGGAATATAACTCCTATATGTAATATGAGTAATGGCCCAGTGTGGCAAAGAAATGGAAAGAACAAAAATAGCACTAAATGACAAACGCTAAAACAAGTAAAAGATTTCAATTATCTATGTGTATATTTACGCTATAATAGAGAAAAATACACAAATAATAAATTACAAAGATTTCAATATCTATGTAAGTAAAGTGATCCCACAACAGGCCTCAGGAGGCCCTTGGGGTAGTGGGAGGTTAAGGCTCCCGCTTTTTCTAGACAATCGGCACTTTATGTCAGCCGGGTTGTCAGCCCTGCGTGACGGCCGTCTTTACCCCAGAACAAGCGTCTGGTACTCATTTTCGTTAGAGGCTGAGTCGACCCCAGGGCCATGGTGCCGCCAGAGGGTTTTTTGGTCAGTTTAAAAATCCTGACCCCAACGGGACTTGAACCCTGGACCCTCCGGCTTGTAGCTCAGTGCCTTAACCACTACGCTACGGCGTGCCCCACAATATCTATGTGGCACCCTTAAAAGAACATTGGGGAATAAATTAAGAAAATAAACACATTTAAAATTTTATAAAATACTGGCTGTATCTGCAATACTGTATGGCCAAGAAATATGGACTCTGAATAAACAGACAATTAAAAAAGTGCCGAAGAAATGAAATATTTACAATTTGTGGCAGAATATAGCCTACTTTAATGGATAAAAAACGAAGTGAATATATTCGTAAAGAACTAGAAGTAATCAGTTTGACAAATACAATAGAAAAATATAGGAGAAAATGGTATGAACATGTCTGCAGAATGGATTCCAACACATTGTCTAGGAAAAGTCTGAACTATCAACCGAGAGGAAGAAAAAGAAATCGGGGACGCCAACGAAAGAGACGGACTCAGAATGGCCCATGCTGGAGCATCAGTAGATTTAGCAATCTTCTCTCTGCACCTAGCAGGAGTATCATCTATCCTGGGGGCTGTAAATTTTATTTCTACCATTATTAATATAAAACCCATTAGTACGAGGGCGTATCGGAAAGTAACGCACAATATTTTTTTTTTCTGCCTTGGTATTGCAGCTAGAATGTTGAAATTTCACAGAGATATAGTTTGAAGTTTTCACTACAGATGGTATTTTTTTCTCAGGTGCACCCCTTGCGAGAGAAGCTTGAACTATGCAACAAAGATGGCGCACATGCTACAGTCGTCCACCTGTGAGGGACGGATCGGATCGGAAAGTAACGCACAATAATTTTTTTCTGCCTTGGTATTGCAGCTAGAATGTTGAAATTTCACAGAGATATAGTTTGAAGTTTTCACTACAGATGGTATTTTTTTCTCAGGTGCACCTCTTGCGAGAGAAGCTTGAACTATGCAACAAAGATGGCGCGCATGCTACAGTCGTCCACCTGTGAGGGACGGATCGGATCGGAAAGTAACGCACAATATTTTTTTTCTGCCTTGGTATTGCAGCTAGAATGTTGAAATTTCACAGAGATATAGTTTGAAGTTTTCACTACAGATGGTATTTTTTTCTCAGATGCACCTCTTGCGAGAGAAGCTTGAACTATGCAACAAAGATGGCGCGCATGCTACAGTCGTCCACCTGTGAGGAACAGAGAAGTGTTGTTCGATTTTTGTGGGCCAAAGTGCATAAACCCAGTGAAATTCACAGGGACATGCGTGGCGTGTATGGGGATGATTGTATGGACCGTAGCAATGTCTCCAGGTGGTGCACATTCTTCCAAGTGGGACGCGTGAACCTTAGTGATTCGCCACGCTCCGGCCGGCCGACAACAACAGCAATCCCGCAGAATGTCAGAGGCATTGAGGCGGCAATTCTGAACGACCGGCGTGTGCAACTGCGAGCCTTATCGCAGAAGTTCAACATTTCCTATGGTGCGGTGTACGATATTGTTCATGAAAATTTGAAATTCCGTAAAGTTAGTGCTCGCTGGGTGCCTAAGAACCTGACAGACGACCACAAGGGCCAGCGAATGATGGCAAGCTTGGACCACTTAACGCGGTACACCGCACAAGGACATGACTTTCTGGAAGGAATCGTCACAGGTGATGAGTCGTGGGCGTACCACTACACGCCCGAAACAAAGCAGGCATCAATGGAGTGGAAACATGCTGGTTCTTCTGTAAAGAAAAAATTCAAAGTGACTCAATCTGCCAGGAAAGTGCTTGTGACAGTGTTCTGGGATATGCATGGTGTTTTATTGGTGGACTTTGCTGAACACGGGACCACTGTGAATGCTGCGGCCTACATTAAAACTTTGGTGAAGTTGCGTCGTGCCATTCGTGACAAACGTCACAACATTAACGTTAAACTTCTTCATGACAATGCTCGCCCCCATGTTGCTGCTGTCGTTCGTCAGAAAATCGCCGAATTTGGTTGGGAGGTGCTCCAGCATCCACCATACAGTCCGGATCTTGCAGCATCGGACTTTCATCTGTTTGGTCCCATGAAGAAATTCCTGGCCGGCAAACGCTTTGAGACAGGTGTGGAAGTGAAATCAGCAGTGCGCAGATGGCTACACTCCAACCAAACGGACTTCTACGAACAGGGTATATTGAAACTGGTAACACGATGGGAAAAATGTGTTGAGAAAGTTGGTGACTATGTCGAAAAGTAGGTAGGTTATTTTTTTCCTTTTTTTTACTATTAAACTTTTAAAAAAAATTATTGTGCGTTACTTTCCGATCCGCCCTCGTATAAAGCCGGAACGAATCCCCCTATTTGTTTGAGCAGTAGGAATTTTTACTCTTACTACTTTCTTCAGCAGCTTGGATCCGGAACAAACCAATAATGTTTAATCCTTATAAGAAGAAGAAAATTACATATGTACTATATACTGAGTACACTCAATAAATCAAAAACAGATGACTATATTTTATGATGAAGATGATAACTAAATAAATGATAATAATAATAATAATAATAATAATAAATATTCATTCACTGTTTCAGGCCTAGTGGTCTATTCTAAAATTCGTCTTATCATGACTTTGATTTTTTATTTCTCTTGGACTGTATTTCAAAATTAAGTTGTGTAAACTTCAACCAATATTTCTACTTGTTTTCTCCTTATTTCCTGTAATGATTATCTATGGCAGTGAATGCTGAACACTTAGCAGGGACAATGGAGAAAGATTGAGAATCTTTGAATGGAAATTCCCGAGGAAGATCCTGGGACCCATAAATGATCATGGAATATGCCGGAAAAGATATAGGCCTAACGATGAAATCTACAACTTGTTCTCAGACCCAGATATTGTAAATGTAATTAAAATTGGCAGACTGAGATGGGTGGGTCATATAATGAGAATGGAGGAGGAGAATACCACTAGAAAGCTTATACTACTGAGACCAGATGGAGGAAGAAGAAGAGGAAGACCGAAGCTGAGATGGATAGAGACTCCGAAAGCGCAGGGTCCGGGGATGGAGAAGGAGGGCGTTGGACAGGGACGCGTAGAAGAGTGCCCTAACAGCAGCCAGGGCTCATAAAGGGTTGTAGAGGTAGAGGTAGAGGTAGAGGTAAGGGAAGAAGAAATATTGGTTAACTTTAATTTCAGATAATATTTATGTGCTAGTTTTATGAATTTTTGCGTCCAGCTCATAGGTCAAATAATAATAATAATAATAATAATAATAATAATAATAATAATAATAATAATAATAATAATAATAATAATAATAAACTAATTCATTTGCTCTATCGAACCCATAGGTTCATGGCCGCGCAGACATAAGCTCTCCACACATCCTTATCCTAAACTAATGTTCATACCAGATGTTTCTCATGTTGTCAATTCTATTTGTTAAATTAAAAATATTCAAGTCTTTACTAATATCTTCATTCCTTTCTCTGTCCAAAATTGTCACACTTGCTACTGAACGTAAGAACTTCACTTCCGCAGTTTCTATTTTTTTTTTCTGTCTGAGAGTCCAATTCTCACTTGCATATATTAAGGCAGGCACTACCATAATTTTGTAAAATTTTAATTGTATACTCCTTAAAGTTTTATTTTTCAGTGTCCGTTTTATAGTGTCACACATTCTATAAAACTTATTAAATATAATATTAATGTATTCCTTCTTACAGTATGATACATTGCATCCTAAATAAATGAATAACAATATATATATATATATATATATATTTTTGTAAACCCATGTTTTGTCTTTATAGAGATTTAGGCGCTCTCCCCCTACAGGGAAGAATTTGAACTATACTAATTTAGTTACACTTGTTTTCGTATAGATGTCATTTGAGTGGTCCGTAGTCAGCGTTCCGCCTCATACTGACATCTAGGAAACCAATGTAGTACTAGGACGGGAAAATTCGGTAAATTTTGCTTAGAGGCCTTTCATTTAGGCTTAAGGATCTTTTAAGAGCCTGAAAATCTTCAGACTCTGGACCCACGGCTTAAAGTCCGTCCCGGAGGACTTGCTCCTTGGATTTTTCCATCCTAAAAAATCCATCGACCCCGGCCGGGTTTGAACCCGTGACCCTCGAGACCAGAGGCAAGGAGCATAACCACTATTCCACCGCGGCCGACAATAATAATAATAATAATAATAATAATAATAATAATAATAATAATAATAATAATAATAATGCATTATTTAAACTGGCAAAGTTAAGACCATAAAGCTTTCTTCCACTCGACCATCGAATAATAAAATAACACAAACGTTAAAAGGCTTATTAAAATTTAAAAATACTATTAGAATAAGACTAAACATAGCACAGTGTGGATGCGGTCTAATATTAGCTAGCACTAACAAACATGGAATAAAAATAAAGTAACAAAAGGAGAGTAAAGAGTTACAATATCTTAGGAAGGGTTGTACCGTGCAATGAGGGTGGAGTTTGAATAGAATCTACACTTCATTCGTATGGCTTGCTATGAAGGAAGTCTGTAAAATAAATGGCTATGGTATACACTACATCTCTAACAAAATACACCAGAACACCGTCCTTTGTACTCTTGTATGCGCGCACAAGAACCAAAGAAAAAGAGAAAGAAGTATAGAAATATGATACATGGGGCTGGAGTGCATAAATTTAACTACAAATACAACAAAACTAGAAAACATAAAAGTCCAATTACATATTTAATTAACCATGAAATTATTTTTTCTTTCGTACAAAATTTCTCAATCTTCCTGTCAACCGTATTAGCCAATTTTTCTTCTATTTCCATTTGTTGCATGCTTTATATTAGTTCATCAATATGTTTGGATAGTGTTTTATCTACCAATTTTGCAATTAAGACTCTTCATTCTACCAGTTTCATCCTTAGCGCATATCGTCTAATGAGACATTCAGACCAAATGTCTTATTATCTGGCCGAGTTTACTCGAGATAAAAATTACAGGATACGAAAAGAGAGAGAGAGAGAGAGAGAGATGGAGAGAGAGAGAGAGAGAGGAGAGAGAGAGAGAGAGAGAGAGAGAGAGAGAGAGAGAGAGAGAGAGAGAGAGAGAGAGAGATGGAGAGAAAATACATTCAGATCTTTCATTTTTACACGCTTTATATTAGCTTGACCTGTATCTGCCCATCTATCTACGAAACAGAATCTTTGAACACGATTTTCACCAACTTAAAAACATTGGATCGACTTGAAACTTTGTATACTCGTAAAGGACCCGTGACAATAGAATAATTTCAAAACTGTTTTCTAAAATCCAGCCCAGGATCATCAGAAAATCAAACAAATAAAAACCGGTATAATAATAAATAAAATAGATATTTTTGTTTGTCCAATATGTTTCCTATCACCGTCGTTACATCCAATTTCATAAATACCGGATTTTTTTTTCAAACAATCGACTTTATCTTTGGGGTTGCCAAGAATACTATTTAATGTCAAACTGGAAGTATAAACTAATTATACCTATAATATTATAATGATATTGTGAAAAGAAAAATGAATGTCTCAACCAGGAGTCGAACCGTGGACCTCTAGTTCTCCAGACTAGTGTGCAGCCCACTGTATCATTTCACACCTGGCACAAACACTAACAATTCTTACCACATATACAAATCTATAATTCTCGTTTCGTCCATTGTCATGTAGATGACACTGCCATCGCCAATGGCCGGCTGCGTTTAGAAGTATGTGTATTTGAGAATTTTACACCACCACTTTTATAAGTGGGGCACGCCGTAGCGTAGTGGTTAAGGCACTGAGCTACAAGCCGGAGGGTCGAGGGTTCAAGTCCCGTTGGGGTCAGGATTTTTAAACTGACCCAAACCCTCTGGCGGCACTATGGCCCTGGAGTCGACTCAGCCTCTTACGGAAATGAGTACCAGACGCCTGTTCTGGGGGTAAAGGCGGCCGTCACGCAGGGCTGACAACCCGGCTGACATCAAGTGCCGATTGTCTAGAAAAAGTGGGAGCCTTAACCTCCTACTACCCCAAGGGTCTCCTGAGGCCTGTTGTGGGATCACTTTACTTTTTTTACTTTTATAAGTAGTAAACGATGTTATTTCACATTTTCCAATACTGTTATTTTAACACAGTTCCAATAATGGATCATATTATAATATTACTAGCGTACCCGGCAGACGTTGTCCTGCCCGAACTTTCAATTCTCATGTCATGGGCGGACGATAAAAATATGTTACTTTTTTACCATAAAATTCAGAAATTGGGACATAATTAGATATTATTAAATAAGTTCGCAAGAAAACCTCTTACAGCCTTCTGTTGTGGCTCAAGAAGTGTGAATGATGACGTCACATTGTCATGAACTTTAGAATTGTACCCTCCTTTGCAGATAAGTTAAGAAACGTCATATAATAATTACATTAGAGTGAAAAAAAAAAGATACATTGATGAGAGTGAGTCAAAAGTTTTTATTTATTTTATTTTTTTTTTCAGCTAGATTTCATTTCTGACCCATACTGGCCGACATTCCATAAGATAAATTATTTCACCCGTAAAGACTCGAACCAGCGTAAGTCCCGTTGTTCTGCGCCACGACTTCTTGCCTTAACCACTCGGCTATGGCGCGAGACTCTTGGTATCAATGAAAGACAAAAATGGTTATTGTGAGTTATCCGTAAGAGATAAGGGACTCTTGGTATCAATGAAAGACAAACATGGTTTTTGTGAGTTATGCGTAAGAGATAAACATATGCTGTCGCGGACTTTTTTGTAGAGCTTTTTGAGATGTTCAATTCTGTGTACATTAATTTTGTGTATTTCTTATGGTTTAGGCAACGTAAGCCATTTAAGAGTCCAAAGAGCTACTTTTTTCACGTTTTCCACTACAAAGGGCGATTTTAAGGGTGTAGGAGTTGAGTATCACAACTCTCTTATAGCCTATGTTCATCCCGGGAATCTCCTGAACATTTTGCAAAAAACCCCATCACAATCGGATAAACGGTATGGCCGCGCATAAAGTACGAACAAACAAATATACATACAAACAAACATTAATTTTTATATATAAGATAATGATATTGTGAAAAGAAAAATTAATGTGTGAGGACTGCACACTAGTCTGGAGAACTAGAGGTCCACGGTTCGATTCCTGGTTCACACATTAATTTTTCTTTTCACAATATCATTATAATATTATAATATGATCCATTATTGGAACTGTGTTAAAATATCGGTATTGGAAAATGTTAAATAATTATACCTTATCCTTTAAATATTATGTTCAAACCTGTAGTTAAAGAGGGAACGTACGGTATAACTGAAGGCATGAGAATAAGTGGATAAAGACCAATTCACTACTTTTGGGAAAATCAAGAAAAACTATTTCAATAAATTTATTTCACCATTTAGTAATTTCTTTTTGTAGTCACTGCAATGTTAGCGATATCTTTCAACATTTTTTAGTATTAAAGTAAATATTAAGTCAGCCTACAGTGAGTTATTAACAGAAAATGTCGATGGATTTACCCAGTTCTCATTCTCAATCAAACTTGTGAATTGTTTCCAGCACAAAATCACTGATATGTGAACTGAAACACGACTTATCTGAATTATGTAACTTACATTGTGTTATAATATGCATCAGATAATATTATTATGTAGCTTTACGAAAAAATTAACCTATTAATTAGAAAATATAACGTCACATTAATGTAACATTATAGTCTTCACATTCATTCTTTTCATTAACCGCACCAAGTTCATACCACTGCTTATACAATTATTACAAAATTATGCTCAAATAAACAGGGAAGGTCTGTATGAACTTAACAAAATTACAAAAGAATATGGATTAAAGATATCTACAGAAAAAACAAAAATTAATGCATTTCAAGGTGTAGATCCTGTCAGAAGTAAAATTGTACTGGGCAATACAATTTTGGAGCAGGTGAATAATTTCACATATCTAGGATGCAATATCTCATATGAAGAAGAAAAAGATGTAAATGAAAAAATATCCAAATTTTTAAGAATTTTAGGGTTAATAAATTCTATCTTCAAGCCACAGTTAGTCCAAAAGCATTCTAGACTGAAAGTGTATAAAACACTGGCTCTTCCAACTCTTTTGTATGGTAGCGAAGTATGGACGTTGAAACAGAAGGATACACACTACTAGATCACAAAAAAAATGAAGACATCTTGGAAGAATTACACATGGAATCTTCAGAAAACAAAACTTCTGATTATAAGTCAAGATGGATGCAACATGTTCATCGAATGGAAGATCACAGAATACCCAAACAAATGTTAAGATATCAACCTGCAGGAAGAAGAAGACCAGGACGTCCACTCAAAAGACTTTTGGATGGTGTTTCTCTTGAGGCCGAAACAGGTCAACAAATGGCCTAAATTCGTGAATGTACTATGATGATGATGATGATAAACAGGGAAGAAAGGAATGGTACGATAAAAGTTATTTAAGTGTGAAAAGAGTGAAAATGACGAATATGATCAATATATTGCTATAATATGCTCTATCGCATTTTATTGGCTTAATATGTATTAATATGACTTATCAATGTACTTTATTTCAATTAGTTTTTATTGAAAAGAAAACATTTATATACATACTAGCTAATACCAGGCGTGCGATGAAAATTAATGTGCTTTTATGTTTAGTTAAATAAGAAGAAGGAAAATTAATATAAATTCATATTTTTAGATACCCCGTGCTAATTACCCGGCGTTGCCTGGGAATCTACTTATCCCGATCTTCTTGGCATAAATGGACTGAAATACGAAAATTAATGTACTTGATATAATTAGTTGAATAAGTAAAATGAGAAATAATTATAAATGTATATCGTAATTATTTTCTTGGCATAAATGAGCTATAAAATAAAATAAGTTAAAATATACCTTCATAGGTAAAATCCGTCCTCAACTTATAAAACGTATAATCTTTATGCCTGTAGGCCTTTCAGGACATCCGTCCCATCTTCAGCAGTTTGGTGTTTGATGCTGCTGGTCCTAATGTGACTATGTCGTGAGTAAACTGGATGCTGTAGAGAAGAATGAACTGCTGAAGATGGGACGGATGTCCTGAAAGACCTACAGGCATAAAGATTATACGTTTTATAAGTTGATGACGACATATTTTACCTATGAAGGTATATTTTAACTTATTTTATTTTATGACTCTCCACCTCAACGGTTTTAACAATGAATTTTATTAGTATTGGCTATAAATGAGCTAAAAGACAAAATTCGTTATTGTGAGTTATCCGTAAAAGAATACCCACCATGTGCTTGCTATGCCTGCACAAGAATCTACGTACTTGTCTCGATCTTCTTGCATCAATGAAAGACAAAAATGGTTATTGTGAGTTATCCGTAAAAGATAAACATATGCTGTCGGGGACTTTTTGTAGAGCTTTTTGAGATATTCAATTCTGTGTACATTAATTTTGTGTATTTCTTATGGTTTAGGCAGCGTAAGCCATTTAAGCGTCCAAAGAGCTACTTTTTTCACGTTTTCCACTACAAAGGGCGATTTTTAAGAGTGTAGGAATTGAGTATCACAACTCTCTTATAGCCTATGTTCATCCCGAGAATCTCCTGAACATTTTGCAAAAAACTCCATCACAATCGGATCAATGATATGACCGCGCATAAAGTACGAACAAACAAACAAACAAACAAACAAACATTTTTATATATTAGAATATTCAAGAAACATGTAACTCTTACCAAAAAATATATGCTATATCATACAAATTCTAGTACTATTCATTCCACAGGCTCACTAAATGTGTTGATTGGATCAAAAAGAATAGGAAACGCGATATTAATAAAACATATAATGATCTACCTCTTCTGTGATCCTTTGCGTGATCAGCCTTGTGAGAACCTTTCGGTGGTTGTTTTCTAGAGCTAGGCCATCGATAAGAGTTAGGGTCATGTGGGTCTCCCTTTCCTTTATATAATACCTTAATTGTTGATGTTTTCCATGATGTTGGGATGTTGTCCTTCTTAGGCATTCGTTTAGCAGATCTGTTAGGGCTGGGATCAATATTTCAGCTGAAGCTCTGATGTGTTCATTGAAAATACCGTCCGGTCCGCACGTTTTCCACTTTTTGAGCTTTGATAGCGTAGTGTATATTTCTTCTTGCGTGAAAGGTTAAATAGAATTATTTGACCCTATGTGCTTCATTTGGTATGCTTCCATGGATATTTTCTGGTTTAGGAGGTCTGTGAAATGTTCTTCCCAAGTATCCATGTCTATTTTGTCAGTTTTTTTGTGTGTGTTTTTCGTGGCTTCAGTGTTCTGAACTGGTTTTCCTTTGCATTCTATACCATCTTGGCTGCTTCCGATTCTATGTAGTTATTTCGGGTGTTTCTAAGGAGGGTTTTATACTGTTTTTTGATAGCGCTGTATGTGGCTAGGTTTTCAAGAGAATTGCTGGCCCTTGCCGCCATATATAATTCCAAGAGACTGACGATAAGTGTGTATGTGTGTGTGTGTTTTCTGTATGACAATATATGTGGTAGATACCATATCCTAATCTGCAGGAATAGAAAAATATCAGTGATTAACTTTTGCACAAATGAGTGACTAATCAATGCATGCACAATTTGTGCGCATTATTATTATTATTATTATTATTATTATTATTATTATTATTATTATTATTATTATTATTATTATTAAAATACATAATTACAAGTGAATAGAATATATAGATGTGTCTGTAGAAGGTGGAGTCAATAAACCCTCAACCGTACATTTCCCTATGGAACCACTACTTTTAGATTGTATTTTCCTAAACCATTAGAAATGCTGAGATTTAATAGCATTTTAAAACTTTTTCTTAATACGGCAAGGAGAAGAGATTGTTTCGTGTCTAGAATCTTTACCACACCCACTGCTTTTATCGCCGAGTTCCGTAACCAAATTGAAGAGCGTGTTCCGATGCTAATTCGGAACATGAACACATTATTGTGTAATGAAAAAGAACATTTCAACTTAGATTTAGATAGGTTTGAAAGACGAAGTAAAGAGAAGAACTTTTTAAAAAGTTTTATGGAAGTAATTGGTTAAGAGTTAACGATCCATGAACATCCCCCTGCTATTGTTCTGCCATATAAAACGCAATCTGGCAAAATGGCCAGGATTATGACGCCGCGGCCAAACTTTGTTACCTCACTTCTTAGGGTCGGTTTCACCAACGTAGGTGACTGTATTACGCCAGTTTCCTCGTGTATAACGCATAGCTTAAACTGGCGTAATACAGTTACCTGTGTTGGTGAAATCGACCCTTAGGGCCAGTTTCGCCAAGAGAGGTAACTGTATTACGCCAGTTTAAGCTATGCATTATACATGGGGAAAACTGGCGTAATACAGTTAAACTGGCAATTATGTTAAAAAATGCACGTTCGTTTAAAATTTACGCTGAGTATTATTTTAAAAAGAGTATACCGTACATGTTGAACACAATCAAACTGATTAACATATACTAATTTCACTATAGCGACCAATTTTTTAAATTGTAAATTTAAAATGGTAATACGCGATAGATTAATTCAATGCAGTTTATTAATGCCTTTCTACTTTTTCTTTTCATGCAGCCTACAGTGGATTCGAGCTATTATTCCTTTGCCTATATATCCTCTTACTAAATTAAATTTTGTATTTAATTTTACTGTATTATTAGACATTATTTTTGTTATTGTTCAGTTTGGTCAGACAATTAATTGTTTAGTATGTAATATTATTGTAATTTTTTATATTTAAATGTAACATATGTTTGTCCTCATGACTGGAAGAGTAGGTCACATGGCCGTAACTCCACCAGGCTAAATAAATACATTTGAACATAAAGTTGCATTTACAGGATAGCCAATTTATAATTGTTTACTCAATCCTTACCTCTCCCTCGCATCTTAGTGGAATTCAGAAAGTACCGGGTGTCTACTGACAGTGTTTATTGTGTTTTTCAACACGTGTATCAAAACAAAATATTGTAAATATTCTGGATACTATTAACAAGAGACAATTCACTATTTTTCAATTAATTATTTCTTTTATAAATTAAAATAATACATTGCATATTTACACACTATGAATTTCCATAGTTAGATCAGTCATACTGAAGTGTCAAACTCTTTCCCCCTCATGTCCAAAACTCAGTGCAGGGTTGAATGTTGTGATGCGAGACAATCTAAACCCACGCACCTCCTCATACCATACAACTTAACACTGGATTCAATATGGCAGCTAAGCAGTGACCTTGATCTCACTAATGAAAATACATGGAGTACAAAATCGCATATAAATGTGTGTGAGTGCGTGCATCCTGTACAATAAATATTGTCAGTAGTTAGTCGGGGGTTCATCTTCAGTAGTTTATGTCGTAAGACATCACACAGATTATCGTGTAATATTTCACTATAACTTTATTTGATTCTACAAATATTCAATGACAGTTCACTCACAATTTCAATTAATAATTAATCTTTATTTAAAGTTTAGCTCGTACGCAATTATTTTACTGTCTCTGAGTAGTACACTCACTACAATTTGTTCTCTATTTGCCCGCACACTTACACTGTCAAAAATACAACTGATTCGCTTCCGGCTTCGCCACAGATTATATAGGCGAGGAGGAACTTTTTGGGCTAATGGTGGAGACACTTCCAAATAGAATCTTCTGACCATCGATCCTTCCCGAAAGGGGAAGCAGAGACTCGTAGAGATCTCTTGAATGAGAGCCTAGACATTTTGATGGTCTACGCGAGCCTTTAGATTCGGGAGTCGACGACCCGCGAATCTATTTCTATTAATGCGAGACCACTATTCTCGCTTTCGTCCGCAAAATTAAACGTCATTAAGACGCGTTACAATATGTTACATGAAAAATGGCTGAATACATAGGCCTACCTCTATTACCTATACAAAAATACTGGCTTAGCTACAAATTTCGTTAACATCTCTGCCAAAACCACTACTAAAAGTTTTTAAAAAAATATTGGACTTCCTGTGACTCAGCTGTCCCTTTTCAAATATCAAGTGTTAACACAGTAACATTAGAGATGATGAGCTGGTATGTAGTCGTCAATGGTGGTGTTAGGACTATCCTTAATCCGTTTTAGAAATGTCTGTTCAAACACAATAGTTCTCACAACGCGAGGTCTCCTAATTTCCCGTTGGGATGATCTCAGATATCCTGTTTCACTAAGTCGGGAATCAACTTCCTCAAACAAGGTATGATAAAGCGATCTCCTCTTTGGAAACTGTTCTACGCACAGAAATTTAACTTCTGACTATTCTTTATTATTGTTCTTAACATAAGGAATATGAACTGATAGAATCTACTTCATCATTCAGAGATCTTAAGATTCACAGTTATGGTCTGCGGTTAACATTTTTGCTCACACATTGCAATCTCGAGTTCAATTCCACGTAGGAACAAATTTCCTGATAGAATACTTGTTTTCGATTTTTCTTCTCTCCAAAACTTCATGGCGCGACAGGTCTAAAAGACCCTTGGCCTTCCAGCTGGCTTCACATCTACACGTGTTAATCACAGAGGTAGACGATCACCCTGCCAGTATAGAGGTGAAATATGGCTAGCATGTCGGGACCCTCAGCCGTTATAGTTAGTTTTTTTTTTTTCAATCTGAGGCAGCTACTCATTGCAACTACTCAAATTCCTCACGATGCTGCGTGGGCATCGGTCCCATACTGGCCGAAATTCCATGAGAAAATGTCTTCCCCATGGAGACCCGAATCAGCGCAAGTCTCATAGCTCTGCGCTAAGGCATTTTACCTTAATTACTAGGCTACGGCGCGGAATGGTTTTTATTCTCACTTATTAGAAAACTTGAAGGCCCGGATGGTCCCGAGCACCATTTTCCTAGTTTAATACGACTGTATGAGTGGGTGGTGTGTTGTGTTTTAAGCTCTGTCTACACTTAATGTTTCTTGGTCAGGTAAAAGCTTTGTTTCAATGCAAGACTGAAATAAGTATTTGCGTTTGGATGCAATATCCATCTATTAATTAAACATTGCTCTGATTTCGTCTGGAAATAGGTGATTTTGAGTGAAGTAGGCCTATACTTTATGTATGTTTAACATAAACTATCGGCTTAAAGATTTGAGCCCGCCTTTGAAAATATTGTAATGTATTATATCCCATATCGGTCCAAATTAATATTCTAAATTCTTAGGGGTATATTCAAATCAGCAATGACTTTTCATTCCTTCTAATATGTTTGTAGTACTTGTAATTAAGGGACGAAAATATAAAAAAATATCAACTATATTATTCAAGTTAATTTCTTGGAATGCATTCACGCATATTACCGGTAATAACTTTTGCTAGTTTCATATGAACTAACCTTTCTATGAAGTCAATTAAAAAACATTTATAATTATACATTTTACTTGTTATTTTCTCAGACAGAAGATTACTAGAAACGTCAGAGATGAAGTTCCTCAGATACGTTGCAGGATATACTCCAAGAGACCACATTCCTAGTGAAACAATTAGGCAATAACTTAAAATGTTTAATCTAAATGCAAAAATACAAAGCTATGAACAAAAATGACATGAACATATTTTAAGATGTGTAAACATTATAAATCTGTATATAAATAAATGTATTATTATTATTATTATTATTATTATTATTATTATTATTATTATTATTATTATTATTATTATTATTATTATTATTATTATAAGTCTTTGGCCGCGGTGGACTAGTGGTTATACTCCTTGCCTCTGGTCCAGAGAGTCGTGGGTTCAAACCCAGCCGGAGTCGATTGATTTTTAGGACGGAAAAATCCAATGAGCAAGTCCTCCGGGAGGGACTTTAAGTCGTGGGTCCCGAGTCTGAAGATTTTCAGGCACGTGAAAAATCCTTAAGCCTAAATGAAAAGGCCTCTAAGCAAAATTTACCGAATTTTCCCGTCCTAGTACTACCTTGGTTTCCTAGATGTCAGTATGAGGCGGAACGCTGACCACGGACCACTCAAAATGACATCTATACGAAAACATGTGTAACTAAATTAGTATGGTTCAATTTCTTCCCTGCAGGGGGAGAGCGCCTAAATCTCTGTAAAGGGAAAACATAGGCTTAAAATACAATACAATAATTATTATAAGTACTTTTTGTAATAGATTTTAGAATACATTTCGTATAAATAAGTTAGAAAGGAAATAAAAGTACAACCACTTCTTCAACATGTACGTAGAAGAACGCAGGAACAATTGGAAAGAACATCTTCAGAGATGTTCTTCTTCAGAGAATGACAGAGGATAGGATACCAAATATGGCGCTGATGTATAATCCTGGAGGACGTAGATCGGTACGAAGATAAGGCGCTGGGCTGAACAGAAGTGAGATCGGAACAGGCAAAGACAAAATCCGTGAAAGAAGGCGATGATGATTTCGTATAAAATACGAGTATATACTAAAAATATTATAAAGAAACAATATTACTTTTAACTAGTCGAGAGATCCGTGATTTAATTCATGAATTAAATAATTAATATGATAAATGAAAAATTAAAATTTGTGTAAAAATGTTCAATTTATAAATTAGATTTCAATATGGCTAATAGTGTAATAACATTGCTATTGAGACATGTAAATTAAAAATTTGTACGCAGCCTGATTTAATAGTCACACATGAACGACTACTATAATTGCTATGTAAATACCAAAATATTATTACTATTGGTAGGCAAACATTTTCATTCAATTCACCCGCAACAAGCTCTTGGTTCAGAAAGCGTTTTATACCGCATTCATCAGTAGGGAGCGGATTTTTATGTTCTAAAAGTTAAGATTGCACCATAGTATAGTGAGAAGTTAGGCTTATGACTGTCTTTTGTTTTGGTTCCACACACAAACAGTTGAACAGTATAATTTTTTTTCCCTTTCTCGTTTTTCTTTCGTTTACGCTGTTCTTCCTTTTTGTTTTACCTTTGTTTAACCTTTTTATCTTATTCACACATACAATCACAAGACAGGACACACACCCAGACTCAAGGTGGAGATTTAAAATCCCCTGCCCCGCCGGGAATCGAACCTGGGTCGCAGGAGTAGAAGGTAGGGACACTACCGACTACGTCACAGCGACGGACTTCTTGTTTATAGTGGTTTTCCTTATTGTTTTGCCTTTATCTTTGTTTGTTTTACCTGTTTGTTAACTTTCTTTAATTCTCACATAAACACAAGGACAGGACACACACACCCAGACCCAAGGGTTGGGGGTTTTTTTACAAAAAAAAATCCCCTACCCCGCAAGGAATCGAAACAGGGTCGCCGGAGTGGAAGGTAGGGTTGTTCACTGAGACGTAAGACTTTTGACTGTATTGCTTAGCTTATTCCACCAAACAGCAAAAGTTGAATAATAGTTACTATCTGGCATTGCAAACTTATCTTTTCAATTACATAAAAATCCGCTCCCTAGTAATCAGTATTCACATTCAAATCTAGGGGCCGAACAGTTTATTTCAAATTTTCGTGGTTTTCCTTAGTCACCAAGGCAAATTCTGAGCTATAATTTATTTCCTGAATCAATTTCACCTTATGCATTCATAATACGGTTTGTTTTAAAAAGTGATGATCCAAAATATATGGATGAGAAGTAGAAAGTGCGTCACGTAGGAACTGCGCAAACTGAGTAAATTCCTTAGAAAATCGAATTTGTGGTCCCGTTTTGCTGCTTTACTGAATATAGGCCCTATAGGCCTATGTAATATAAGTAATGACCCAATGTGGCAAAGAAATGTAAAGAACAAAAATAGTACTAAATGACAATACACTAGAACAAGTAAATTATTTGAATTATCTAGGTGTATCTATAGGTTGTAATAGAGAAAAGACAAATAATAAATTACAAATATTTCAATATTTATGTGGCACTTTTAAAATAACACTGGGAAAGAAAGTAAGAAAAGAAACACTGTGCCTGCAATATTGAACGGCTCAGAAATATGGACTCTGAATAAACAGCCAATTAAAAAAAATGGAAACAGCAAAAATGAAATATTTACGATTTGTGGGAGGACATACTTTACTGGATAAAAAACGAAGTGAAGATATTCGTAAAGAACTACAAATATTCAGTTTGACAGATAAAATACAAGAATATAGAATAAAATGGTATGAACATGTCTGCAGAATGGATACCAATAGATTGCCTAGGAAAAGTCTGAACTATCAACCAAGATGAGGAAAAAGAGATCGGGGACGGCCACGAAAGAGCTGAACACAGCAGCTATAATAGTTGGAGCCGGAACGAACCAAAAAAGGTTCAATCCTTGCAAGAAGAAGAAGAAGAAGAAGGCGGAATAAATATAAATATATATAGCACATAATCAAAAGTACGTATATAATAATAAATTCCTTAAAAAAACTCCAAAAAAATTGTTATTTCAGTCTGATGGGCCACCGCGCCGGAAAGTGGGCGAATAGCCGAAGCATCCAGAGACTTCCCTAACACGCCGCTCTATCCCCGCCTGTAGCGTGTCAGACCGAAATAGCATGATGTTCAGCGGCATTTTAAGGCATTGAATTGTATCTTAATAGATTTCTAAATATAGAGGGATGGTAGAACTACTCTTGAATTAAAAACATATTTTGAAGATTTGCTGTGTGACCATTATTGGCAATATACTTTTTTTTTTGCACAATATTTTCATGACAGTTAGGCGTAGGCGTTGTAAAAGGCTACAATTTAAGCCCGAGAAGAAAGTCTCTACAATAATTACTATGGGACTAATAATATAATGATGAAAAAGGCATTTTTTGTCATTTCTAATTTTTTTGGCAACAAGTTGTGAACCGATTTTGTGTGTTCAGGACTCTTTTTATTCGTATTTTTTAGCGCTATAACATGTTTTTAATTTTTTTTTCATAGCTGTAAAGTAAAAAAAAATTATTTGCACGTAATTTCCGAGCGCCGAGTTTTTCCAAGACGTATGCGTTGAATTCTTATGATTTTTCTGTTAATTATCGCGTTGAAAATAAGTAGCGAGATTTTTTTTAAACTAGAGTTCTTATCGCTAATTACCCTGGTCTAGTCTGTCATCGTGACCTGGTCGATCGAGTACCTACCTTCCACTTCAGCAGCCCGGATTCGACTCTCGGCGGGATAGAGGATTACTTTAAATCTCTACCAGGGCCGGAAGTAGGAGTGAAAAAAAAAGTTAAACTGTAAAAAAAATAGAAACAACGAAAAACAAGTTTCAAGAAAAATAAATAATTACGCTAAAATATGATGATCTTGAAGTTGATTTTCGGGCTATAGGCCGTGGTCATGAGGCTTGAAGTTCCGCGACGTTTGGCCAAAGACTGCGTGCGGCATCTTCAAGAGTTGACTGAGTCTCAAGACAACCCTTTGAGGATGCCGGGCACAGTATCTGGCGAAACATCGGGGAACTTCAACCAGCAAGACCATGGCCTATAGCCCGGAAATCTACTTCAAGATCATCATAATACCTCCGGCCGTGAAAGCCTAAGTCATAAATTACGCTAAAGTTTACATCATAGAAACGGAATCTGCTGTTTTTATGTCCCTCTCCAAGGAAGCTACTGTAGTATTTAACATTCAAAAAAAGGCATTTCGCCTCGGCCGGGATAAATTTGGGAACCTTCAATCCAGAGGCGAGCATGGAAACTACTACCGATTTATGTAACTTGTATTGATGAGATTCAATAAAAATGTGACTCGTGTATTTCGAATTTTCGATAATTTTCTGGAAATAATTTTGAGATATCGAAGATTGCCTGCGGCAATAGCCTAGATGTCTGTAACTTAAGCTTGGAGAATCGTGAAGTATATCCCTAAATACCGTGTAGTGTGTCACGCGCGTCATATGGCGATATGGGTAAGCTCGCGTGTTAATTCTGTTTTCACAGCATAGCGAGCGCGACCATGCGATCAACTGCTAACTCCGAGGCGTCATGTCTGTCGTGCCATCCAAGCGCGTCCAACCATTTACACAACACGCTGTTTACATACTGCAACCAGCCCCAATAAGTCATCATTCTTTTATCTCTGTGTTCCCCAGAATCCTCGTGCAAGTAACACAACAAATAATGAAGAAATTTGGTCTGTATATTCTTACCTCTTATGATTGTATTTGTTGAACATGTGTTTCAAGGCTTGTCAGCCCCATCGTCAACGATTACAGACTGATTTTTCTCAAGTTTTCGGCCCTGATTCTTGACTCCTGGTCCCTTTGCCTGTGGTCCAATGAACTTGCTACTGAGGTTCCTTTCTCCGGGAATTTCAAAATTCACAATTATTTCCTTGTTCTTCTGTATGTAGATTTTTTCCCACATGGTGAGTTCATTTTTGTGTTTACATCCATTTTGTGATTATTTTTTTGTCTTTTTAAGATTTAAGATTTTTTTTAAAGATTTATTTAGCCTGGTGGAGTTAAGGCCATGTGGCCTTCTCTTCCCTCAAATCATGGTTAATATTAATCTCGCATCTCAGACTACTCAAGGACACTTTCCCTAGTTTCCATGCCTCTCTTTCATTCCCCATTCATGCTAAATATCCTCCCCCATGCATTCTACAAGACTTAACTATTCTTATTACATCTGGTTTCCCATAAAGATGGGGCTCACTGTTATGTAATCTTCTCCATTTGTTGGTGCATTTGACTCTGTTTAGTACAAAATTATGATAAGCAGGAAATAACATCAGTTGATGTGACATCTGGTGTTGTATGTAGTAACTTGGACGTGCAGTTCGTGATCATGAGTTGCAATACTTTTTTATATTGCCATACGCTGCAGTGATATATTCTTATAAATGTTATTATTTAAATAGAGTTTTGTTATATTGTTTTGTTAGTATGTTTGTTTATTAGTGTATCAGGATCTCACAGTAAAGACAACCAGCTGCTCACATTGTGTTGTAAATAAATAATTTATCATTTGTGTAATGTCGGCGGTGTGCTGGAGTGCCAGTGGTTTCATTCAAGGTCGCCACTCTTCTCATTAGGTCTGATCAAGTATAGGCTCCTCTCTTTGTTAATGCTGTGAATATATGCCATACAGCTATATTATTGAATGACGAATATAAAAATGTGACAATTTCTGAAGAGAAAAATGTTTGCCCAAACTAGAAATTTACCAACCTTTACTCTAGTAATACCTTAATTCAATAAATGAATGAATCAGTTCTTATCTTTTTTTTTTTACTTCAGTGGCTGCTCACGTTTGGTCAGAACAACATAAAATAAATGTAAACACAAAATTATTAAAACACAAAACAAAATGAACTCGTCATATGGGGAAAAAATCAACATACAGAAGAACAATGAAATAATTATGAATTTTGAAATTCCCGGAGGAATGAACTTCATTAACAAATTCATTGGACCGGAGGCGAAGGGAGCAGGAGTCAAGAATCAGGAACGAAAACTTGAGAAAAATCAGTCTGTAATCGCTGTCGATGGGGCTCAGAAGCCTTGAAACATATGTTCAACAAAAACAACCATAAGAGGTAAGAACATACAGACCAAATATCTTCATTATTAAATAAACCTCTTAATGTTACTTCCTATCGTATTAAAAAATATACACAGCAAATATTACTTACTCAATACTTGATACAGACTTTCTACTTTACAGCAGTTCGTCCTTAATTCCTGCTTTCCAGAGATTCCTATCTTCTCATTGTCCTTCTTCCCTACCCCTCTTCATCATGGCATCATATATTCCCTCATACCATGTTCTTCTGCTTCTCCCCCTCTTCCTTCTGCCTAGTACTGCCGATCTAACACCCGTTTAGGCCACTGTTCTTCCGACATCCGTTGTACATGTCCATACCACTGTAAAGATCTCTTTGTTATCCTATCGATAATTGTCTCTTGTGCATCCATTTCTTGTCTAATGTATTTCTAACAAGTTGTAACCTCGATATTCTCATACTTCTCCGTAATCCATCCATTTCTGTCGCCAAGACTCTTTTCTGCATCCTTTCATTTATTGCCCATCTTTCTGATCCATATGTAAGTATACTTTCTATTACTGTTTGTATATATTTTTTTTCTGGTCAGATTCAATAAAATACTATCCAGGGATCTAATCGCCTTCCTTGCACAATTTACTCTACAAATAATTCATTTTTCACAAGTACCAGATTTATATATTATATAACCAAGACATTTAAATTATTCAACACATTTAATTACCATCTTCTTCTGAATTTCTTCGGATTAACATATATTCTGTTTTAATATAATTTACTTTTATTCCCCTAACTTCAAATGCATAGGATACTAATTTTCTAAGCATAATATTCCCTCCTCATCACACTACCTATTATTCGAAATCTTTTACAGTTTCTCTTGCTAGAACATGGAATAATCTTCCACCCAATGCCAGAGACTGCCAAACTTTATCATCTTTCAGAAACAAATTGAAAATAAAATTAACAGAAACACCTAACTAACATTACTTTTTTAACAATTGATAATTTGTTTTTTAATTATTAATAAAAATAGTATTAAGATTTGTTAATATATTTACCTAATGTCTTATATATAAGCGATAGATTAATTCATAAGAGTTTATTACTTTCTTTGTACATATTTTTCTTTTCTTTTTATATATAGTAGATTCGAGCTGTTATTCCTTAGAGTATACATTACTCCAATAGTTTAATTTTAATTGTATTGTATTATTAGTCATTATTTTCACTATTATTCAGTTTGACCAGGTAATTAATCGTTTAATACGTACTGTTATTGTATTTTTTTTGTATTTAAATGTAACGTATCGATGGTCCAGAACCATACTGTTCTAAGTCAATTTTGTTGAATTCTTGTTACGTTTCTTACGTTTCATGTCCTGACTCCATGTGCATTGTGAAAATGAACAGGAATTCACATTTCGCTAAAAATGCTATACAAAATATCGTATTCCTATTTTATTCTCACAATGCACATGGACATGGGACATAAAATATCAATTTCATAACAAGAATAATTATTTTACGAGATGGACTTAGACCAATATGATTCTACGCCATCGATATGTTTTTTTCCTGGTGAGTGGAAGAGAATGCCACATGGCCTTAACTCCACCAGGCTAAATAAATATATTTTATTCTATTATATTACTTTGTCTCATTCGAGTATCGAAAGCAAAAATCCTATAAAATATAAGAATATATTTATATGATGACGTGGAATATCTAGAAAAATCTGTAAAACTAATACGTGCAGACCCCAGCGATATAGTACAGCGGTAAGATGGTTGTCAGTTATAGAACAGGCTCTGGATCAATTCGAGGATAACTGAATTTACTAGTTGCGAGTTTTCAGAATTTTCCTCAGTAAGGCAAATGCTAAGAAATTAGAACCACAACTTCCTTTATAATTATATTAATCAGAAATTAACATAAGACAATAGTGCTATCTACTACCGAAAAACAGAAACATAACAAAGCCCAATCGATTACAAAAAGTTTTTTCATTCTACTCCCATTTTCATCCCTTGTAAATTGTAAACAGTGTATATAGCCTATCGGTATAGAGTAGACGTAATCACCTCGTTGTTCTAGAGAGCAGCTCGAGTTATTTTTCTCTCATAGGCAACAGGCACAAGCCGAGAAGACACTGGTTCCTAGAAGTAATGATGATATACGAATTGATTTCAATATATTATTATTATCATCATCATTATTATTATTATTATTATTATTATTATTATTATTATTATTATTATTATTATTATTATTATTATTATTATTATTATTATTATTATTATTATTATTATTATTATTATTATTATTATTATTGTTGTTATTTCAAGAAGGGATAAGGTTAGAGGCAGCACAATAAGGGAAACTATGCAAGTTGAAAAAATACATGATTATTAGAAAAAATACAGAAAAACGTTTTGAAATGGTATGGACACCTCGTAAGAATAGAAGAAGAGAGAATACCAAAGAAGATCCTTAATTGGAAAGCTAATGAAAGAAGTGGAAGAGGCAGGCTGGATAGATGGAGTGAGGAGAAGTATGGAAGCTAGAGATTTGAGGGAAGAAGATGCTCTAGATAGGAACATCTGGCGACAAATCACTTTGGGTTGAAGGAGAAACACTGTATTGTGGAATATTCCTAATAAAATTATTATTATTATTATTATTATTATTATTATTATTATTATTATTATTATTATTATTATTATTATTATTACAGTGTTCTTATTTTTATTTAGCAGATTTCACAATGTTTCACAACATATGTTTTTGCGCTGTTATGATATTACGAGTTAAGATTGCAATCATCAGCATATGCTAGGCAATATATCATCAATTTTCCTCTGCCTAATATGATTGGTTGATTACATTTAAAACCTGTCACATTTTTCAATGTGTCACAACGAAACTCAGTATATCTTACTAAAATAGCCCGAGGAAGGTATTATCCAAAAATGAGCGAAATCCGACAGGTTTACTTGAAACCCGAAATTAAAAACTGCCTAAAAGAATGGACCGGTTTTGAAGATTTTTTTTTTTTGTGTTTGAGTGGATCCATAATTGGATCCGGTATGTGGCGCTGTGATCCGGTTATAGGATTTGTTGTGTCACATGTCTAGTAATCTGCATTACCGACATATTCCACGCGACAACAATGTGACGTCATGAAGCACGCTTCTTGGGCTACAACACGTGACAGTGAGGAGTTTTCTTTCGAACTTATTAATTAGTGAATTTTATGGTAAAAAAGTATGTTATATTTATATTGTCTGGCCATGACACGAGAATTGAATGTTTAGGCAGGACAACATCTGCCGGGTCCGCTAGTATCTTTAATGAAATTATTTTCATGCGCGATAGTGCGTTTTGTCGTACTTACAGCAATGACGACCATGATTGAAAGTTCAACTTCCTACATTTCGGGGTTGCAACCTAAATAACTATACTATAATAAAATAACTATACTGTAATATTACATATTACAAACACGCGTGTGGGAAGTAAAACCACTGCCTTCTACGTATATAACATGCAATGTATATACAAAAAATATCCAAAAGGTAGTGTTAATATACATTATACGAAAAAATCACTGCATTTTAAATCAACTGCAATTTATTAGAAACAATATATAACAATAAATATGTACTTGTCACCATTTTATCACTAAATGGGCTCATGGCCTCCTGTTCTTTTACACTAATTGGTCTCACGGCTTCCTGTCGTTTCAACTAATAAACATCGTCCACGCTGTTAACGTAGTCAACTGTTTATAATGAACGCAAATATTTCCAACAAAGATGTTATTATTTTACTATTATTTACTATTTTGAAAACACCATCGCGCAAAAAAATAATATACAATGCATGTTTGTGAAGTGTTTTACAAAATCTCGGAAATTAAAAGCCTCGCTAACGCTCGATTTTAAACATTTTCCTAAGTTCTGTACAAACCACTTCCCAACCTAGCATCGTAATATACTATCTTCTTTTTCTTCTTCTTCTTCACTTCACGGGCTAGGTAAATTGCCTGTTCCGCCTCACAGTTGTCCTACATTCCTTGAATCTCTTGGCTTGCAGTTGAATGCTGCTCTTGGTAATCTTGATACATTCATTCTTTCCACATGTGTAAACCATTTCTCTCTATATTCTCTGATTTTCTCATCCCATGGATATATATTTAACTCTGTTCTTATATCTTCATTCCTTATCCGATCCAATCTTGTGCAGCCTTTTGTTCTTCAAAGGAAGTTCATTTCTGAGCTTTGTATTTTACTTTGCAATTTTTTGGTCATTGCCCAAGTTTCGCTCCCATAAAGTAATGCAGGAACTGCCAATGTTTTATAAAATACTATTATAGCAATAATTTTAAAATTATTTAATAGTAAAATAATTACTTGGAACGTCCATTTTTTTAGTTTGATGCTTGAATTTTTACTTATATGGTTTAGCAGACATATAATTTAGGTGGTAAAGTTAATAGAGTAGGTAAAAAGCATGACGAGAAGAAGAGAATTGCATTACGACTTGTGTTAGAGACAGGCAAGAAAAGGAAACAAGGTTTGGTACATCGCACGACGGACCAATTTCAGTAATGGCGTAATCTCCCACACCACAGTAGAGCCCATTTCCTCGTGGATCCTCTTTAATTCCTTGCACAGTATAATTGCTGCTTGTGAAAAGGAACATCACAAACAAACACTGAAAAGCTAGGCAAGGTTTTCATCATCGCCATCATCATCGTGTTGTATGTTAATATACATGTCTGTAGTTTTTGTGTGATAAATGGGGTCAGCTGTTCTCTCTGCGTTTCTCCCTTATCTATATGGTATTCCCTTCATGCTTTTCAGTCCTTTTAACACAATCCTTTAGCTTCTTGTATGAGCTTGAGATATGTTCTTTGAATAAATAACATTAATTTAAATTAAATGTTATACTTACTCACTGGCACTACCGAACCCGTAGGTTCATGGCCGCGCGGACATAATCTCTCCATATATCCCTATATCCCTATCCAGAGCTAATGATTTCCAATCATTCCCTGTATAATCTACTTCCCTCAAATCATAGGAAATGTTATTCTCCCACCTCATTCTTGGTCTACCAACTGGGCGTTTTCCCTCTGTTTTTCCTACAAGAAACTTCCATGCACGTCTTTCGTTCCCCATACGTGCTACATGTCCTGCCCATCGCAGTCTACGAGACTTAACTGTTATAGTCAACATTAATAAATATATGTTCACACATAGAAATACATTATATAATGGAAATGGACAATTAATGAAAAATGAGGGAAATTTTCAACAATTGGCTGATTTCAAATATCTATGAACAATAATTACAAATAGGAATGAGATGCACAAAGATAATAAACATAGGCTCAATTCTGGAAATGCTATTATGCATTATAGGGACTCTTGTCTTCCCAGCTCCTTCAAAAAACGTTAAACTGAAAATACATAAAACTGTTATTCTTCCAGTTATATTATATGGTTGCGAAACATGGACTTTTACTTTAAGGGAGGAAAGAAGATTACGTGTATTTGAGAATAAAGTTCTTAGGAAAATTAATGGCCCAAAAAGAGATGAACAGACAGGTGAATGGAGAAAACTACATAACAGTAGAGTATATAGGCCTAGTCGTTATAGGAAACCAGATATGGTAAGTACAGTTAAGTCTCGTAGAATGCGATGGGCAGGACATGTGGCACGTACGAGGAATGAAAGAGGTGCATGCAAGTTTTTTTGTAGGAAAACCAGAGGGAAATGTCCAGTTGGTTGACCAATAATGAGGTGGAAGAATAACATTATCCATAATTTGAGGGAAGTAGATTACACAGGGATGATTGAAAAACATTACCTCACGATTGGGAAGTATGGAGAGCTTATGTGCGCTCGGACATGAAACTACGGGTTCGATAGAGCTTGTAAGTTATTTAATATAAATTTTAAAATGTTACCTTATGGGTCCGTCTCTTCAACATTGTAAAATAATAATTCTCTCTAAGCCTTTCGGGACTAGTCCCATCATCAGCAGAAAGAGCAGGAGTTAGGTCTATATCCAGTGATCCTTAATGCAATACTTAGGGTATTCATTGAAGGTCAGTAGATAATAGATCCATCTCCCGCTCCTTCTGCTGATGATGGGACTAGTCCCGGAAGGCATATATATATATATATATATATATATATAACTTATAGTATGATAAGAAAAATAAATGCCTGGACGGGATTCGAACCCGGATCTCTGAGTGATATCCACTGTCTTCACAGCTATAAAGTAAAATAAATATTCTCTTTAATTTGCTTACTTGTTATAGTCGGCTACTATATGGCAGTGAAGACAGTGTTCTCGCGACATCTAGTAATAACGGAGAGTATAATACATATATAAGAAAAATAAGTGTTTGAATTGGATTCGCCTGGTAGTGTAATGGATATCACGCTGAGGTACAGACTCAGAGATCCGGGTTCGAATCCCGTCCAGGCATTTATTTTTCTTATCATACCATATTAAGCTTGCATTGCTCAATGTTAAACATTTAATTATAACATATATATATATATATATATGTGTGTGTGTGTATATAAACACAAAACTTGATTTCAGCAATAATTGAGACAATCAAGTCAGTTTATAAAAATCTGGTAGCCACAGAATTATTTTTAAAAAAATGTGTTGGTGGCTAGACACAAAATAGGCAATAATAATAACGAATCTTACCACACCAATTTTTTTTTAAATTCCGAAAAGTTAGCCAACTTTTGCAGGCAAAATAGTTGTTCATCTTGCTGTGAATGATGCCCATAGAACATATAATGACGGCATGAAAGCTAGAATTCAAGTGCTGGAGAAGTTGGGACTTGTGGGAAAATTTTGTACTGAAGCTTTCAAAGAAGAGGATAAGAAACGCATACTTTCAGCTAATAACAGGGCACTGACATCCACAAAAGAAGGCAGGAAGTGCAGACTTAGATTAGAAGATGCAGCTCAGAAAAATCAGAAGGAGAGTCTAGTTTGTGCAGCAGGTGAATTTTAATGAATCCCCCATATCTTTAATGTTCATTTCCTGTAATTCAACTTTCTGAAACGCTTTTATAATATAAAAAATTATTAAAGATTTCCATTTCGGCAAATTATATGGAGACGAAACATGGACTCTTACTTTAAGGGAGAAAAGGAAATTACGAGTATTTGAGAATAAAGTTCTTAGGAAAATTAATGGCCCAAAAAGAGATGAACAGACAGGTGAATAGAGAAAACTACATAACAGTAGAGTATATAGTCTTTATAGGAAACCAGATATGGTAAGTACAGTTAAGTCTCGTGAACTGCGATGGGCAGGACAAGTAGCACGAATGGGGAATGAAAGAGGTGCATGGAAGCTTCTTGTAGGAAAACCAGAGGGTAACCGCCCAGTTGATAGACCAAGAATGAGGTGGGAGAATAACATTATCCATGATTTGAGGGAAGTAGATTATGGGATATGATTGGAAAAATATTAGCTCATGATAGGGATATATGGAGAGTTTATGTCTGCACGGCCATGAACCTACGGGTTCGTTAGAGCCAGATAGTTACTTAGTTAGTTAGAATGTATTAAAAGTTCTTATACGCGTTAAACCGAAGCATAACTCACTGGCATTAGCTCTCCATATATCCCTATCCTGAGCCAATGTTTTCCAATCATCCCCTGTATAATATACTTCCCTAAATCATAGTTAATGTTATTCTCCCACCTCATTCTTGGTCTACCAACTGGGCGTTTTCCCTCTGGTTTTCCTACAAGAAGCTTCCATGCACGTCTTTCATTCCTCATTTGTGCTACATGTCCTGCCCATCGCAATCTACGAGACTTAACTGTTCTCATTATATCTGGCTTCCTATAAAGACCATGTAGTTTATCATTATGTAGTCTTCTCCATTCACCCGTCTGTTCATCTCTCTTTGGTCCAAACATTTTCCTAAGAACTTTATTCTCAAATACTCGTAATCTCCTTTCCTCCCTTAAAGTAAGAGTCCATGTTTCGCATCCATATAATATAATCGGTAGAATAATAGTTTTATATATTATCAGTTTAACGTTTTTTTTTTGCAAGGAGTTGGGAAGTCAAGAGTCTCTATAATGCATAATAACACGCATTTCCAGAATTGAGTCTATGTTTAATTTCCTTGTGCATCTCATTCCTGTTTGTAATTATTGTTCCTACGTATTTAAATTCAGCCACTTCCTCAAAATTTCCCTCGTTTGTCATTAGCTGTCCATTTCCATTATATAATGTATTTTTATGCGTCACCATATATTTAGTTTTATTGATATTTTACTTCCAGTCCCAATTTCTTAGTGTTACTGAGTAGTGTGTGCGTGGTTAAACCGTAGTATACATGATAAAATTGATTATAGATGCCTGACGTCGTTTGAGGAAAATATGAAATAATTATAAACACGTAGGCTGTCCAAATGGTGTGGCTTTTCTTTCACCGTGCACCGGATGGAAACACAAATACAAGTAAGATCATAAAGCTTATATTTTCCGGCCGCCACCACAATTACCGATTTCTTGATGCTCGAAAGTCATAAATCGTAACGAACTAAACCAGAAATAGACTGCAAGGTTATTTTGAGAAGATGGGATTCTAGATTTGCGTAGTCCGATGACTAAATCGAGTTATTTTCGTCTCAAGTTGTACACGGAATTATATAGAACATCACGCAAGTGAAGAAGCGTTTTCTAACTAATCGAGTTGTTACAGTAATTCAATAAAGCGAAGTGAGCGCTCCTGGTGTTGATATGCATTCAAGTTATTGAAATATTCGCCACGTTCCCATAACAAGCACAATCCTTCTCCATCTACACCACTCGTTTTATTAAACCCTCTATAACGTTGAACTATATCAAAATAAACGGGGGGGGGGCTCATAACAGAACGTGTTCTTCACCCACTTTGAAAATATTTTAACTGGAATCCTAGAATGCAAATACAGTATATTGTGCGATTAAATCTTTATGGAAGTTGGTTAATTTAACATACCGTAAGCATGTTAAGTAGTTTATTTTGTTTGAGAAGTGCTTCACTCACTCACTGGCTCTATCGAACATGTAGGTTCATAGCCGCGTGGATAAGCTCTCCATAAATCCCAATCCTGAGCTAATATTTTCCAATCATCCCTGTATAATCTACTTTCCTCAGATCATAGATAATGATATTCTACCACCTCATTCTTAGTCTACCAACTGGGCGTTTTCGCTCTGGTTCTCCTACAAGAAGCTTCCATGCACCTCTTTCATCCCCCATACGTGCCACATGTCCTGCCTATGGCAGTCTACGAGACTTAACTGTTCTTATTAGATCTGGCTTCCTATACATATCATGTATGTCGTTTTTTTATTCACCTGTCTGTTCATCTCTTTATGGCCCAAAATTTTTCCTGCGATCCGATTGAGGGTCTTTCCACTTTTCAGCGGTTGCCCTTTTACCAGCCGGCTGCTGGCCCTTCACATCCACATGTGTCAATCACAGAGGTAGATGATCAACAGCCAGTGTAGGGGTGACATGTGGTTAGCATGTCGAGCCCCCAGCCGTTATAGCTGGTTCCTCAACCTGGAGCCAGCTAAATTATTTTAATTTTATTAGAGTTATTACAGTACATAGTTTATTTTTACTTTTTGCTATTGGCAACATTGAGCTGACAAATGAAGACTTGTTTCCAACCTCTGACTCACTCACCTTCTCCAATCACCCTCTTATTGTGCAGACAACTTTTAACGCAGGTAGCAACATTCCTCAATCCCTACCATCCCCTCCAACAACAACTACTACTAGTCTACTTAAGAATGCATTTTCTATTGATAAATCATCACTTAAAATCGCTCACGTAAATTCACAAAGCATTCTGTCCCATTTTGATGAGTTTGAAACCATATTTTCATCTCTTGGACTGAGCGCCATTTTAATTTCGGAAACCTGGCTCACCCCTTCCATACCGTCGTCCCTTGTTCACCTAGACGGATATACACTGCTCAGAAATGACAGAATAGATAAAAGAGGTGGAGGAGTTTGTGCCTTTATATCAAATGAGCTTAATCCAAGAATTGTCCACAAGTCCCCTTCTGTATATTCCGCTCGCCCCGAGTTCTTATTCGTAGAAATTCAAGCCAGTCTAAAAAAATGTCTCTTATGCATTATGTTCAGTGATTCCGGGTTATGTGGCCGTGGTCCATAGTTGGTGTTGATACCAGACGTTTTGCCCTCAACTGCGGAGGGCATCTTCAGTGGCGAGTGCTTCTAGGCGTGTTTCCTGGTCGGAAGATCTACTTAGATCTTCTGGTATCAACACCAACTATGGACCACGGCCACATAACCCGGAATCACTCAACATTATGATTACCGGCCGTGAAAGCCTGCATTCATCTCTTATGCATTATATACAAACCTCCAAAAATAATGCACCTTTTCGGATCTAGAAAACGCTCTGAACGATTCATTACCTCATTATGAACACGTTATTGTCGCAGGCGATTTTAATACAAATCTTCTTCAGACTGACTCACCAGCCATACAACTTAAAAATATGTTCCAAAGCTTAAATATGACAATTGTTCCTCTCTCTGCCACACATCATAGTGCTACTACCGACACTCTACTGGACTTAATAGTGACTACACATCCACAGAAAGTACTGTCATATGGACAAATTCATGCTCCTGGCATATCTGCTCATGACATTGTATTTGTTAAATACTCACTCCAATGTCCTAAAAGACGCGCTAAATTGATTACGTAACAGAAATTTACAAAACAGAGACGATACTAAACTAAAATCAGACGCTTTAGAACTACAACTTGGTACACAATATGGAATCTTAGATCAGTGTGATGAAAAAGTAGACACATTTAATACACTGATACCACAACTATACGACAGACATGCACAACTTAAAAACCCGACGATTTTTCCCGCTCCCCTGCTCCCTGGATGAATGATTCAATACGTGAACTTATGTCAAAACGAGACAAAGCATACCGAACATACAGACGACATAAAAATGACGAGAACTGGCAACTGTACAAACAACTTAGAAACACAACTACACCAACTATACGTAATGCCAAACTACGACACGCCCACAGTATAATCGGACCTGAAATAAGTGCATGGGACACTGTGGCGAAAGCTCCGTTGCAATGGGACTTAGACAGTTGAAATCCCTCAACTGACTCTATAGACATTTCTGTAGATGACTTAAATTGAACATTTTACCTCAATACCCATGACACCTCCAGACACAAGACTAAAATAGACATTCTTAAAGACTTATCCCCATCCCCACATAAGGAAGAGATAAATTTTACTTTTAACGACGACTTTCGCCTATAGACGTTAAAAAAGCACTCACGCGGATTAAATCCAATGCGCAAGGAACAGATAACATCAGCATTTTAATGCTAAATAAAATCATTGACATTATACTACCCACAGTGAATCATATTTTCAAAGCTTCCCTTATAACTTCTATCTTCCCTATTGTATGGAAACAGTCTAGAGTTCGGCCTATACCAAAAAAATAAATACACCTACTAAACTGTAATGACTTTCCGACCGATTAGCATCCTTCCGACATTATCCTAAAGCCCTGGAATATATTGTACATAAGCAAATGACTGATTAATCTCCAAGAAAATCACCTCCTTGATCCTTATCAATCCGGCTTTTAGATCTGGTCATAGCATAACCACAGCTTTGCTAAAAATTACCGAAGATATTCGTGAAGCCGTGGACCAGACGTCAATTGACTCCTTTAACCTTACTTGACTTCAGCAAAGCTTTTGATACAGGTAGACCACGACTTACTTATGATAAAGCTCAAGCACCTACATTTGTCTGACAGCGCTGTATCCTGGTTCGACTCATACCGTGCACGGTCCGTCAACAATACGTTTCATTAAACTCTAGATCTTCGACTTGGCGTAACGTGCCGGCTGGAGTCCCCCAGGGCAGTGTTCTCGGACCTCTTTCTTTTCTCAATCTACATAAATGATTTGCCAACTGTACTAAAGCACTGCCGTTATCACCTCTATGCTGATGATCTCCAAATTTACCTACATTCACCCCTCCTCATTCTCTATAAAACAGCTTGATGAAAATGAATGACGATCTCATATCCATCTTTAACTGGTTCGACAAGTATCGGTCTAAATCTAAATCCTAACAAGTCACAAGTAATTCTAATGGGACAACAAAGACTGCTTACAAACCCTTGACATATCTACACTTCCAAACATTACTATAAATAATATAATTATCCCTTATTCTTCTTCAGTAATAGATCTTGGACTACATCTAGACGCAAATTTAACCTGGCAAACACAAGTGAAACACATATGTAAAAAGACTTTCTCCATCTTACATTATCTTAGACGTTTTAAAGAATTTTTTCTTCCAGTTTCGTTAAAACAAATCCTAGTGCAGAATCTGTGTTACCACACTTCGATTATTGTGACATTATATATAATGAATCTAAACTATGACTGGTCGCAGAGACTGCAGCGGTGTTCATAATGCTTGCATTCGATGCATTTTTCAATATCCCGCCGTTATGACCATATTTCCGAACACTTTAATAACCTCTCTTGGCTCCCGTCTTACTGACAGACGTAAATTGCACTCTCTTTTCGCTACTTTTTCAAGCTTCTGAATTCCTACATTCCCTACTTACCTGGCGTCCAGATTTGAGAAGTTATCCTCCTACCACAATATTGACATTGGATCACAAGATAGCAGCTTGCTGAACAATTCCCTCTTCGTAGCACTTCTTCCTATTCACTACTTCCTTCACAGTAGCCTCCGCCCGCTCCTGGAATCTCCTTCCTCAAGATATCAGGGGTTTGCCGCACACTTGGCACCTTTAAGTCACGCTTATACAGTTACCTGTTGTCTAATAATTAACTTTTCTCTATTTTTTATTTAATTTTAAGTCCTATGTCATTAATCTTTTCCGTCGTTTTTTATATATCTATTGTACATATTATATATTTAAAATTCGCTAAATTTAGAGTAAGTCCAAATACATTATAAATATTAATTGTATTGTATTTATAACTTGTATTTCTAAACTTGTAATCGTTTATATATATATTGTAATTTAGATTTAAGACTATTTTTGTTTGTTTGTATTTTTTTTAAACCTGGTTGAGTGGTAGACAAGGCCTTAAGGCCTTAACTCTGCCAGGTAAAATAAAGCTATTATTATTATTATTATTATTATTATTATTATTATTATTATTATTATTATTATTATTATTATTGTAGCTACCCAATTGCCTCACGATGCTGGGTGGGCACCGGTCCCATACTGGCCGAAATACCATGAGAAAATTTCTTCCCCCATGGAGGCTCGAACCAGCGCAAGTCCCGTAGCTCTGCGCCAAGGCTTCCTACCTTAACCGCTCGGCTAAGAACTTTATTCTCAAATACATGTAATCTCCTTTCCCCCCTTAAACTAAGTGATCATGTTTCACATACATATAATATAACTGGGAGAATAACAGTTTTATATATTTTCAGTTTAACGTTTTTTGAAATGAGTTGAGACGACAAGAGTCCTTGTAATGCATAATAGCATCCATTTCCAGAATTGAGCATATGTTTCATTTCTTTGTGCATGTCATTCCTATTTGCAATTTTGGGAAAGACTTACTGAATATTTTTGAGTGGTGAATCATTCAATCACTTTATTTAAGAAAAGGCTTATATTTCTGCATCTTCACAGCTTATTGGAACATTTTGTAGTGCAGAGGGAATCTATTATTTTATTGCAACCACTGCATAGGCTATATCATTCTTTGTTGTTTGGAAGATGTGTATATGGTCTAATGCAACACAGTGCTTCGTGTCCCGCATTATCCGAACAGATGCGTTAATGTGTTCTACTTTCAATTTACCCACAACTTCTACAGACCATGATGTGTATTTGTATTATTTACAGGGACGAGTGTAGAATGAGAGTATTTAAGTGTTTGTGATTACGAAGGGAAGAGAGAAGATGAAACCCTTTGAAAGGGCGGACTAATTAGAGTCCTATTTCGTAATAAAATGAGTAAAAAATCATTAACAGAACAAAACAACTAATTTATAAGTCAATTCTGGAAGATATAATGTTATGTGGATCGGAAGTTTGGACAATGCAACAACATGTCAACAGAATAAATGCAGTTGAAATGGATTTTTGGACAAGAGCTGCCAGAAAGTCTCGACTGGAAATAATTAGAAATACAGAAATTAGAAAATGGATGAATGCAGAAAGAAGTACTATAATGGATGAGATTGAACACAGAAGGCCAATATGGTATGGATACGTAAGAAGAATGCAGGATGAAAGTCTACCAAAGGCCGTGAATACATGGAAAATTGAAAAAAGGAACAGAAAAAGAAGACCAAAAACAACCTGGAAGAATAACATTCAGAATTCAATGAGAAAATTTGGTGTAACAGATGAAGACACAGAGGACACATAACGATGGAGAACCTTAAATAAGGGAAATTTGTGAATGTCTATTACAAACTGATAGTCTATAAGTCCGTAGTCATTTATGTATTTTTTAAAACTCATGTTAATTATTAAAATTGGTTGGAGAAAAAGCATCGATGATGAGGAAAATTTTCAAAATAAATAAATTTCGTAATTTCAAGTCTAAAAGTGTGTGTACCTTATAATTATAATACAATCGTCCTCAACTATAATAATGTACGGTGCGTTATATATATATAACCACTCTGACTGCTACCATTTGTGCAGTTTTTTTTTTTTTTGGATCGTCTTTTGTTTCCGTTGTATATACTAGCGTAGAGTTCATAACATCCGAGGTTATTAATCAAAAAACCTTTTGCCCGGGCCCATAGGAGGCAAAGATTGATTCATCTTTCTTTCCTAAACACTTAAACATGAATCAACAATAGATCTCAAAACACTACAGTAGTTTATGATTCTGATTTTAAACTGAATGTATCATTATTGTTATTAATCATGAAAGCTAGACGGAAAATAAAGGAAGCTAGAATGATCTCCTAAATAAGTAAATTTCAGTATAGGAATATCAAACAGCAGCATGCACATAAATAACTTGAACATTAACCAGGATATATATAAAAATGATGTTTAATATAAACAAGACGTCTGAAGTGGATGAAAAATATAACAAATGTAAATACTTGATCATTCAACAAAAAGAAAATAAATAATAATCCTTAACATCACAAAACTATATCATACCTCACACAACATTCATACCACGGTCCAAGCCAGGGTAGTCTTTCCCCGGTCCTCAGGACCAAAACTTAAACCACGCCACTCGCGGCTCCAGACGACGTTGTCTCAACTCAAAGTTCCGATCGAATGATAATGTTCTTGATGTGCATTGCGTATTTGAGCGTTCCGAGGCAGAAGGGGAGATGCGCAGCACAAACAGCGCAACAGGAGAGGCAAAAAGGAGAGTGGGATAGATGCATAGAGAAAGGATATTGGCATAGTTCAAGAATCTTTCTGTTCAGGGAGGATAACGGCACTGCAGTAGCGAACCGAAAATCGCACTTTCGGTTCAATAATTTCTGTTATGATCTTTGTTGCCCCATATTATTAAAATTCAAAGCATTTCGAAGACATGCTTCATCTTCAGGAACTTCCTTGATACTGAAATGATCTATATATTTTAAAAATAATTTATAATTATATAAACAATTTCAGTATCAATAACGTTCCTGAAGATTAAGCATGACTTCGAAAAGCTTTGAATTTTAAAAATATAACAACGATCATAACACAAATTACTATAGTTGAAGTCGACTGTGTTATATAAGGTACATAATTTATTATAACTGAAACAATTTTAACCCCAACGGCGTTCAAACATGATTATTATAACTAACTCACTGGCACTATCGAACCCGTAGGTTCATTGCCGCGGACAATTTAATACCTTAATTGATATCTAATAATTAATTTATCTTGGTAGAATATTTTATTATTAGTTTTAGTCTTAATCTTAAATATCATTAACTCATTCTATTATAGGTCATAATATAATAGATATGATCTTCTTATTGGTCAAATCTTCATTTAGTATTTAATCATTATCATCATCAATTGCAGGCATGGATTAGGCCTGTTCCGCTTCAGGATAGAAATTTATCCCTCTTAGGTCTTCCTGGGTCTCTTCGCCCTATGGGTCTGTAGTTCAATAGCTGCAGAGGTAGTCTATTATTTGGCATTTTAAGAAGGTGTTCATGCCAATTATTTTGATATTTTTAATGGTTTCAGTTATTGCTGGTGTGTTCAGAGCTTTGCGGATATCTTCATTACGCATGTGGTCATAAAGTGTATAACCCGCTACAGGTCTTAATAACTTCATTTCTGCAGCTACTATCTTATTTCATTTACCTGTAGTAAGAGTCCAGGTTTCTGAAGCATAAAGTAGAGTTGGAAGAGCCATTGTTTTATAAAATTTTAGAATTGTATCTGGGCGTACTTTTCGGAATAGAGTGATTTTTATTGTTCCAATAAGTTTTCGAAATTTGACCAATTTTATGTCTATGTCTTTACATGTGTCGTAGGAAAGATTGCAGCAAAGATGAGTAAAGTTATTAACTTGTTCTATTACGTATATTGTTGTTAATAACAATTCTAGTTCGTATCGGTACTTTCCCTTGAAACGCCATAGTTTTTGTCTTACTCACCGAAATTTGTAAATTATAATCTTGGGTTATATTTGACAATCTATGTACTGCTCTCTGTAGGTGATCTTCAGAAGTAGCCATTATTACTTGATCATCTGCATACATTAATGTGTTGAGGGGTCGACCATCAATCATAAAGTGCGATTGTGTTTGGTTTTGCCATAATGTTATGATTTCATTCATATATAAATTAAATAGAAGAGGGGAAAGCGTACAACCTTGTTTAACACCTTGGAATAATTAGTCTATCTGATTTGCTGATTTGATTATTTTAGTATTTAATATTAGAGTTAATATTGTTATATTCTGATGTAACATATGTTTGTCCTGGTGAGTGGAAGAGAAGGCCACATGGACTTAACTCCACCAGGCTAAATAAATCTATTCTATTCTATTCTAATCTAAAGTGCAATAGTGAACACTAAATTATATTGAAAATTGGGACAAAATCACAGATTTTTTTTAGATTTAATCTCAGTGTTCCATAAAGATTTCCTAAATAATTAAATAAAAAATCTACCTACATCAAAGTCGAGAGAACAAAGTACATATCACACACACGATGACATGTATAACGGGAAAGGAATATGAAAAGGAGAAATACAAAATAAAGCTTCTGTTACAGATTATTTTTCACTGATTTTAAGTACAGTACTTCAGAAAACAACGTAGATGTTATTAAATCATAAGCAGGTAATATCCTGATGTAACTCTGTTACACATAACAAAACAAACTGGATGAAATGAAATGTAATACGTCTATTTTGTAACATATATAGTTTTGTAAAACAAAACCGCGTCTAAAATCAGGTTACAAAGACTTTCAGCGTTTACTGATTCCAGAAGAGTCCATTTCTCGTATTACAATTTTAACTACTCTCGTTTATAGAAATTCCTGTTGATATTTTGACTTATAATAATTCTACTGGTTATCTTAAATTCTGGATTTGCCTCTGGTTCCGATGGTCGCGGGTTCAAGCCCGGCTGTGGTCGATAGATTTTTTATGGACGGAAAAATCCAAGGAGAAAGTCCTCCGAGAGGGTCCCGAGTCTGAAGATTTTTAGGCTCGTAAAAGAACCTTAAGCCGGAATAAAGTGGTCTGTAAGCAAAATTTACCTACAATTACCTTAGTTGCCTGTTAGATGTGTCGTTGGGTCGGTGTTGTTAACCGCATGACATCTACGAGCAAATAAGGTAACTAAAAAAAATATTTGGTAACTCCTTACAATTTAGGAGAGGCTATAGCTCAATAATGGGCCACGCCATTACGGATAGATAGTTTACAATAATAGTATAATAAATATATATATATATATATATATATATATATATATATATATTACTTCTAATAATCAATTTGTGGCACAATAAATAGAACATTGAAAAATAAAGTCCATAAACAAACAAAATTAAAATTTTATAAAACAATGGCGGTCCCTGTCTTCTTGTATGGGAGCGGATCTTGGATTATCACTATCAAACAAGAAAGTAAAATCCAAGCAGCAGAGATGAAGTCCTTAAGAAGAGTAACGGATGCACTAGAATGGACCAGATAAGAAACGAAGATATCCGTGAGGAACTACAGATTTACTCCATAAAAGAAAATATATTTAACAACAAGATACAGTGGAAAGAACATGTAGAAATAATGGAAGAAAGTAGATTACCAAATAAAATCTTACATTATTTTCCGAGAGGAGGAAGAGATGTCGGACGTCCTGGAAGAGATTGTCTTAGATCTATTAGTGAAGACGGAACAGGCAACTAATGTCTAATCCAGGAAGTTCAGAAGAGAATCATGTTTGAACACCGTAGAGGTTAAAATTATTTCAATTATAAAAATTGTTGTACCTTATATAACAGTCGTCCTCAACTATAATATTTTCTATTACAATCTTCGTTATATTATTATAATTCAAAGCTTTTCGAAGATATGCTTCATCTTCAGAAATTTTCAGTATCAAGAAAATTCCTGAAGATGAAGCATATATTCGAAAAGCCTTGAATTTTAATAATATAACGAAGATTATAATAGAAAATATTATAGTTGAGGACGCCTGTGTTATATAAGGTACATTTTTTTATAATTGAAATAGTATAATAGTAAGAAAATAGTATGCAGCTAAATTATCACGAAGTTAAATAATATAGATTCAGCAGATCTTGGGTCCAAATCCTAGATCTACGACTCTTGAGTTTTTATATTTTTTTAGCCATTAACGCAGCCATGTCATAGTTCAGTGCTCCAAGTTCTATGTGGAGCGCTGTACTAACTCTGGATCATGCATTTGTATCCCCTTCCGACTTCTCTGGCGGGACCTGTACGAAAGCCTACCATTGTCACGTACGCTTATAACAGAAGGAATCAAAAAATACAACAAACGCACAAACAGGAGTGAAGCATTTATTAATGAATATCATTAACTGGTTTACTGGTTGCAGATTTTAATCTGCAATATTTAATATTTGCCTGAACAAAATATTCAGAACCAACAGGCCAATACGTACAAACTAAACAAAAGGTGAGAATACGTTTAACATACTCATGTATTTCTATACCGTTTTAACAAACATGATTTAACATTAATATAAAATTATAGAATATTCACCTGAAAGGTCCGTCTCCTCAACTTAATTATCATTTAACTGTAGCGCTTTCAGGACTTGTCCCATCATCGGCAGGATTCAAAACTGGTGTTTCACTGAAGATCTGGTAGAGGGGGTTGCATGTATTGGGTTCGTTTTCGTTTATCAGGCTGTCGTTGTGAGCTGCTTTCATGATTTCCATCTCTTCGAGTACGTAAGATAAACGTACTGCCTGATAAACGAAAACGAACCCAATACATGCAACCCCCTCTACCAGATCTTCAGTGAAACACCAGTTTTGAATCCTGCCGATGATGGGACAAGTCCCGAAAGCGCTACAGTTAAATGATAATTAAGTTGAGGAGACGGACCTTTCAGGTGAATATTCTATAATTTTATATTAATTTTGAATAAACCTCAACGGAACACATCATGAATCTTATAAAAGTTGATGATTTAACATTCCTTGGTACAGGAAAAAAATAAGTGGGTATATTTATTGCTCCTATTGTAGGAAAGTAAATCACCTCTTTCCAGGGTGCTACTTCTCGGGCATCGTCACTTGACAATTTACTTTTTTTTTATTTTACTAATTTAATATTAAAAATATAAAATTAGTACCTCATAAACCAGTCACCCTCAACTAAAATTAAGTTTTGTTTGAAAACTTTGTCAAGTAGTTAAAATTATGAAGGCCTTTCAAAACCATGTTTCATCTTCTGCATTTCAACTGGTATTAATGTTGTTGTATAAGTTGTACAATGGGTTCAGATCAGCGGGCGTGTTCTTGTTAAGCAAGTCTGTATTCTCAGCTTCTTTTAAAATTGATGTGTCTTTTAGGATGTTAATCTTCTTCTTGTTATTCTCTCTGTGTAATATTGACATAACATAATCGGTTTTGTCGAACTGATGACTCGTTTCCAGTATGTGTTTGGCAAAACTTGATTTTTCTTCGTTATTAATAGATTTCTGAAAATGTTCAATGTATCTGGTGTTAAAATTTCTTGTTGTTCTACCGATGTAAAACATGTCGTAATTGTTGCACTTTACTTTGTGAATACCTTTATTTTCGTATTTGTTGCTTCAATTTTGTTTGATACGATGTTGAGTTTGTTATTAGTATTAAAGGCGATTGTTATGTTTTTGTCTTGTTTCTTCATCGAATTAGCTTATTTAACCGTTTCAAAATTGGGAGAGGTATTATGTGCCAGGCAAATACGAAGGCTTGATTCTCGCAAGGTCTCCATGCTGGACGTAGCCATGCTCATCACTGCGTTTGACTAGTTACACTGAACGAAGTCATCTGTCCAGTGAGCTCTCCGGGAGCATATCGGAGCGCACCGACTCAAGGAGCTCGTGTTTTACATCGCTGCGTTAACGCAAATACACTAAGTTAGACGTTCGTTGGTTTACTTCAAATCATTATTCATCATTAATCATAACTTCATATCAATAATATTAACACTAAGATACTGTGGGCCAACACTCACATTATGATGAATAATACTAAGGCATCAGGGAAAAAAAAAAAATGGAAGTGGGGAGGCCACGTCGCACTAAGATACTGTGGGCCAACACTCACATTATGATGAATAATACTAAGGCATCAGGGAAAAAAAATGGAAGTGGGGAGGCCACGTCGCAAGAATACAGGACGACAGGTGTAGAATAAAAACAAACATGTGGTACCCGTACACAGGCAAGAGATAGCGCGGAAGACCAAGACGACGATGGGCTGACATCTTCAAAGAACGAGCAGGGGCGCAATGGTCCAGAGTCGCCAGATGCAGGACAGAGTCGCCAGATGCAGGAAAAGCTGGAGAACGATGGAGAGCCAACTGTGTATTAACTAATCACAGAACAGACAGTGTATACAAACCAAGTGCTACATCCAAGTCAACTTCTCACCACGGAGTAGCTCACCGGGTGACACTCTCAAATAGAGCTTAACCCCTGTACAGGGAGGCCTTTGCCCTAAAGGGACATATCAGGCTTTATTTATTTATTTATATTATATTTATTTATTAGTGCTGGAAGTAAACTTTTCTTTAACCCATTCGCTTCAGGTTTAAATACTCAATACATTTTCGCAGAAACAGAATTTAAATTCTATTTTCAGACATTCAAAACAAACAAAATATAACGTTACTTCAGATCAGTATAAGCGTGAAGGCAAAATCACATTCCTCTACTATTCATAAATGTTAACAACAGATTACCCCGCCAAGGGGCGTACAAAGTATTGCAAAATATATAACAGCAGAATTAAAGGCGTGTATCTCGTCTTCTGAGTTGCAGGTCATACAACAGCCGGCGAGTATACCTCGTCTTTTGGGGCGAATGGGTTAAGGGAAGAGAAAAGATTGCGACTATTTGAAAATAAAGTTGTTAGGAATATTTCTAGATCGAAGAGAGATGAACATATAACTGAGTGGAGAAGACTACACAACAGTGAGCTACATGGCATTATGGGAAATCTCATGTAATAAAAACAGTCAATTCCTGCGTTGCGTACCAATAGGCAATGAAAGAGGGCATGGAAAACTATTTTAAGAAAACGAGAGGAAAAGTGCCCAGTAAGTAGAGCAAGAATGGGGTGAGAGAATAACATTAATGACGATCAGAGGGAGGTAAATTATATAGAGAATTACTGGAAAACATTAACTCAGGATAGGGACGTATGGAGAGTTTATAAACCTTCAGGTTTGATAGTGTCAATGATATAGATGATTGAAATTAATATCAGTGAATTTGCACAATACACAGAAAAGGTAACTGATGCATCAAAGTATTTGCCTTCGAGCTTGACATCCTAAGTTCGATTCTGCAATGAAGAAATTGAGATTTTTCTATACGTTTTCATATCCAGAACAGTCTCGGAGAGTAGGAAAAAATCATATTTTATTCTCCTGCTGAGAATATACACGTGCGTACACACTTGCATGCATGTCCTCATGGTCCTTCATGTGATGTTAGCGGATCATCTTTAAAGTTTGCTTGGTCTACTCACCCGCATTGAGATACGTTAGGCCTAATATTTTCTTTGGGGGAATCTTTACAACATATGACGCGAAAAAAAATTCTAAGTTCCAATCATACGCCATGCGCATGCGCCAACAAATGCCAAGCAGTTTACACTATGGAATCAGGGGATGCAGCCAACATTTCATGTGACAGACCTAGGGGTCTGTTAAGGTCCAATCCAACGTTTGAAGGGTCTGCCCAAATGTCACGATATTTAACGAAGCTACAAGCTAACCTAACGCAATGTAACTACTCTAACCTGTGAAAGACTAACCTAAAAACTAATCTAATGCAAATTTAAGTATTCAGACCAGTGAAAGAAAGCTACGCCCAAAAATAAATTGTAGGTTCTGAAATTCTAAAGTATATGTGTATAGTTAATTAGTACACACACTATGTTGGCGGCACTGGATATCGTTAAAATCAATATGTCTGCCACGTCTTCATGCTACGTATGTAGTTAAATATCGTAGAAAAATTATTGAAACAATCGCTAGAAAATATATGTAAAAATCGTTATAAATCATGGGAAATAATTTGAAAAATGGAACCCTAAGAATAAAATTTGACAAGAGTTTATGAAGGAAATAAAAAAGTTGCGTAACATGTTGTAAAGAACAACCTATTCGTTAAATAAAAATGAATTAAATTATGTTAAGAAATTTGAAATTAATATGGTAGTCAACGACAGTACTTGCTCTTAGTTATTCGATGCTGCCGCATAATGAATTCACTTTTTAGATTTAATGAATACAAACTGGCTAAATACTATCGGTATACTAAAAAAATAAAATAAAATAATTCTGCATAAGATACGGAAAAACAAGAAGAAGATGACGAGGATCTATATTTCGGAATAGACCTCTTATCTGATTCTGAATAGGTAGACCCATATATATTTTTGTCATAGATTTTTTTTTCTTTGTCATACCGGTAAGTAAAAAAATAAATTGAGAAAGTTCCTAAATATTGATACCATATTATCTTGTATTCAGTCTTATTTCCAGTAAAACACGATTTTACCTAAGAAAATGTTCGTCTCGTTGATAGTCCCGTACACAATTCAGTCATATGGCGATAAAAACAGTACCACAGTTTCCCAATAGACGGAGTCGGCGCGTAATATCATAAGCAAGTTTTGTTTACAGTACAACTGGAACTTAGCTAGGAATTTGTATACTATTAACTAACTAACCAACTAACTCACTGGCACTGTCGAACCCGTAGGTTCATGGCCGCGCGGACATAACCTCTCCACACATCCCTATCCTGAGCTAATATTTTCCAATCATTCCCTGTATAATCTACTTACCTCAAAATCATGAATAATGTTATTCTCCCACCTCATTCTTGGTCTACCAACTAGGCGTTTTCCCTCTGGTTTTCATACAAGAAGCTTCCATGCACGTCATTCATTCCCCATTCGTGCCACATGTCCTGCCCATCGCAGTCTGCGAGACTTCACTGTTCTTACTACATCTGGCTTCCTATAAATACCATGTAGTTCACTACTATGTAGTCTTCTCCATTCACCTGTCTGTTCATCTCTCTTTGGTCCAAAAATTTTCCTAAGAACTTTATTTTTAAATACTCGTAATCTCCTTTCCTCTCTTAAAGTAAGAGTCCATGTTTCGTACACATATAAATGGTAGAATAATAGTTTTATATATTTTCAATTTAACGCTTTTTGAAAGGAGTTGGGACGTCAAGAGTCTGTGTAATACATAATAGCACGCATTTACAGAATTGAGTCTATGTTAAATTTCTTTCTGCATCTCATTCCTACTTGTGAATATTGTTCCTAGGTATTTGAATTCAGCCCCTTCCTCAAAATTTATTCCATTTGTCATTACCTGTCCATCTCCATTATATAATATATTTCTATGTGTGATTAGTATAATATCTTGATATGTGACTATGTCCACATAGACAACCAGATAGAAAACTCAGCCCCGATAACACACTCAACGCAGTCCTACAGGGGGATCCAATGAGCCCATTGTTATTCAACATTGCCACAATGGATGTTGCTCAAGCCATCACGACAGATGAACTAAAAGTATTTGCTTACGCGGATGACATGGTGCTGATACCAACATCATCTGAACTACAGCTCGCATGTAGCAAACTAGAAATATGGACAAGCGAAAAAGGCCTTCACATAAATTAAAGCAAAACGGTGTCGATGATATTTAGGAAAGCGGACGAACAACACCGAAAGATGGTATCGTCATCAACAATAAGAATATTCAATGCATAAACAATTTTTTGGTCGATGTGACTAATTTCTTATGCTTACCAATATTGTTGTTACTGGAAGTAAGTCAACGTTCCCACATCTAACCCGGTTGCTATGCAAACAAAAGAAATCACAATGCTGATATGGACTCAAAAAGCACACGTTCGGTAAGTAAAATAAAACATTTCTTCAATGTTTTATACACTAACTCCTACCTTTCTTTAGACTTCTCCGGAATTAATGCAGAAATCCCAATCTCCAGGCTTCTTCAATTTCTCTATCATCTACCATGACTCCTTTCATAATAAAATTATCAAACAGATTCTAATCACGGTACTACATATAAAAATATCTCCACAGCCAACAATCCTTGCTTATAATAAAACAAATGAAAAGCTACATAGCAACGATCACCTAATGTTTTTTTCTCATAGAAGTCATTTACACCCAACCAATATTTTAATTAATTTATTACTATATTTAATAAAAATTAGTCACATCGACCAAAAAATAGTAATCAATTGAGTTGGTGTTTACTTGATGAAAATCCATATTTATTAATTAAATAAAAATAAAACGTTTTATTTGATTTTCATATTTATTATATAATTCAGTGACAGCTGTTTCGGTACACTGTACCTTCTTCAGACATGTTAACAAATTATGAATTGTGTTTAATTAAGAAGGTTCATTACAAAAAAGCAATTAACAAAGTTTTTCCTTTACCCAAAGAAAACATAAAGAAATATGTCGTAATGTCATACATAGGCCCACTTTCAAATAAAATATCTAAACACTTTAAAAAGTTGAACATTAATGTGGCATTTAAAACTAATAAAACTCTACAAAATATAATAAAAAACAATAAAACCAAAACAAAAAAAGAAAAATTATCAGGTGTATATAAATTGAAGTGTGGCACATGTGACAATGTCTATATAGGACAAACTGGTAGACCTTTTATCTCTCGGATAAAGGAACACATGAGAGCATATAACAGAAATTTAGAAAATTCAAAATATGCTAACCACCTATTCCAATTTAATCATTGTTTCGATCCAAATTTTGAAATTTTACATATTTGTGATAAGGGTAAGAAGTTAGATCTTTTGGAGGCTGTAGAAATTAATAAATTTAAAAGTAGTAAAAAACTGTTAAATTCTCAACTTGATTTGAATGAATCCCCTTTGTTAAATTAAAAAATTTAAATAAATATTGTTGTATTGTTGCTTAGATCAGTTGGAACACAATTCATAATTTGTTAACATGTCTGAAGAAGGTACAGTGTACCGAAACACCTGTCACTGAATTATATAATAAATATGAAAATCAAATAAAACGTTTTATTTTTATTTAATTAGCAAAAAATAGTATGCAATACACATGAGGTAAGCATGTAACAGATCTCGAAAATTTAAAAAACTCGGCGCTTTCTCGATCACTAACAAGTGCTTACCTCACTTGTATCGCAATATACTATTAAGTATCTGAGGGTCGCGTTTTAGACACGCGGAACAGTATTAGTATAATATTATTAATGAAAATTAAATCCATTAAAAAAAACATTAATTACATCACATAAAAATTCACCGAACCTGAAATACGCTGTAAAATTTGTAAACCCTTTCAGGCTTATATTTCAATGACTACGCGAATGACTTGAATTTTTAAAGCGCATTGGCAATGACGCACATCACATCACTGTAGAATAGCAGAAAGTAAAAACGTTCATACCACGAAATGTAGAGTCTGTAGTTATTTAACAGTTTCAATGCTTTGACCTGGTATCACAAAGGGAACATCATCTATGCAAAAATGTGGAAGTCATTTCCATTCTCTTCCACTTTCGTTAACACACACTTGTGCTTTGTGACGTGTTTCTAGCCGAGGGAATTGTTAGCTGTGCTTTAAAACTCTTTTACTCTAACTGTTGCGAGTCGCAAATGTTATAACCCACATAACAATTACATAACCCAAAAATGTAGATATAATAAGAGAAGTCTCTTACCATAACACCAAACTCACTTTGCAGTTAAAATTTTCATAAAATAAATTCTTACAATGGACTACAGCATAATGTAATTTTAATTCAACCAACTTCGTATTTCATGGAAAATAAAACTAGGGATATTTTAACTCTTTAACTGACAACAATTAGCGTTATACGAGGGATTTAGTTTTGAAAGCAAAGAATAAGCAATGAATGCCGAATAACAGCAAATGAAATGCGATTTATGCGCCGTAAGTAGGCTATGTTAAGTGGGACCATAAAAGAAATGAGGAAATTATGGAAGAGTTGGGTGTAAAACCCATTCTTCATCATATACAAAAGTACCAAAACAACTGGGAAGTCATCTCCAATGAATGCCATCTCACAGAATTCCAAAAGCTATGATTCCTTACTACCCCCCCCCCAAGGCAAAAGACCGCTGGAACGTCCAAAAAAGCGCTGGATGGAAAATTGCTCTTTGAGATCGTAACAGGCCACATTACCTAATACTTGGAAGGATGGTGATGATGACGAGGGATTCAGTTCACACTGAAGTGTTTCAGACCAGAAATCAAGAGATCCCGGGTACAAATAGGCCTATCAAAATGCATCAAACTCACTAAGTTATTTACTGGTTTTCCTCAGTAGTCAAGCATATACTGTGTTGGAATTTCATTATTACGATTTTTTCATAAGTAATGCCACGAGTGATTTCCAAATTATCGATAAATTCAAGACTCACGAAGTGAGGGGTGAATTTATCTAGAGAATTTGGAAATCAAGAGTGGCATTTGTTAGGTCTATTTAACGAATAAAATTAAGCTGTTTACTCACAAATCATTATTCAAATAGGATAGTTATTTTAAAATATTTATATATTTAATGTGAACGGCGATGTTTCAAAACAAATGAGAAACGATTTTTATGCTTCATTTGTTCATCACTGATCATATTATTTATTGCCAAAGGATCGCAATATTGTAATAATGCACCCTAGTGGAGAAATTTATAACCAACATTATAGGTTATTAATTAATTTCTGATGTCCTATGATGTAAATATGTCAATTATATTTTTCTGGAACATAAAATTCCTGGGAAATAATATGTTTATGAAAGTGCAAACAGTGGTTTATTTTTTTGTGATATAATTAATTGCTACAAATGATTTTATACTACATCTAGCACTATATGTGAACATTCGTGCACTATATATACAATCTGGTAGCCACATACAGTCACTGCAAAATAATGCTATGACCTATTCAGAATGTTAAAAAAGAAGAGCTTGATTTAAAAGTGATAAAATTAAATTGATAAAATCGAGGTAAAAAAACGACTATGATTGGTTGTAAATAAAAAATCAATAAAATGCGATTGGTCATTGACTCCCATTTGGGATATTAGTTAAATAGTTACCATAATTACATTTCAAAATATTATTAAACTAGATCGTTCAACTTCCAATGAAAACAAAATATGACAAAAAACACAATCCAAGCTTACTGGATGCACCAACGATTTCTAATGGAATATGACTTTAGAGGTTAAAGCAACTATAAGCAATAATGAAATAAATATCATATATGTTGCCTCATATCCACCTATGTTATCCGGTTGCTCGTCTAACATCCACATGTATTAATCGCAGAGGTGGACGATCATAAAGCCAGAACAGGAGTGACATTTGGTCAGCATGTAGGGTCCCTTAGCCATTATAAATGGCTTTCTCAACCTGAAGCCGCTATTTATTGTAGTTATCTAAATTCCTCGCGACGCCCGGGAATCTACTTATTCCGATCTTTTTGGAATCAATGAAAGATAAAAATGGTTATTGTGAGTTATCCGTAAAAGATAAACATATGCTGTCGCGAACTTTTTTGAGATATTTAATTCTGTACATCAATTTGGTGTTTTTGTTATGGTTTAGGCAGTGTAAGCCCTTTAAGCGTCAAAATAGGGAATTTATTTCACTTTTGCGCTACAAATGGTGATTTTTTAGGGGTGAAGGAGTTGAGTATTAGAACTCACGTATTGCCTATGTTCATCCCGGGAATCTCCTGAACATTTTACAAAAAAATATCAAAATCGGATCAACGGTATGGCCGCGCATAGAATACGAACGAACCAACAAACAAACATTCATTTTTATATATTAGATAAATCCTATTCATAGTTAAATGTGGGAAATAACATTATGAGGTTCTTAATTCGTAAATTAATGAGTCATTTTTTAACATCTTACCTCATATTTTATGTTTCTTCAAACACGGGAACTAGTTTTCGAGAGAAGGATCTCTCTCATTTTCAACCGACATTATGACTCATAATGTCGGTTGAAAATGAGAGAGATCCTTCTCTCGAAAACTAGTTCCCGTGTTTGAAGAAACATTATGAGTCATAATGTCGGTTGAAAATGAGAGAGATCCTTCTCTCGAAAACTAGTTCCCGTGTTTGAAGAAACATAAAATATGAGGTAAGATGTTAAAAAATGATTCATTAATTTACGAAAAAAAAAAAAGATAAATCCTAGCCCAACTCATAACTTAAGGAGCAGGTGAATAAGGCATTTGACTCTCGGGTATGAAATTTAAACGAGAATTAATATTTAACTCTGATTAAATAAACAAACAGAAACAGTAAATATGTAACATTAAGCAGTAGGAATGACATTCATGGCACACAATTGGCATTTGAATTAGATATTTTCAAATTATCTACCATCTGTTAACTAGTATAAATATCAACTAAGTAAAACGTTAATTATATATGTGATGATATCAAAACAAATTGTGCAAACATAACTATCTCGAAATGAAAACAAAATGCATAAACACTAGAAACGAAAATTACTAGAACTATGATGCAATTAATTTCCATCTAATGATTAAAAAATTGATATAGGCTTATATATTATATTGCTGATTTATAAAGTAACAAATGTTACTAGAGTCACAAAATAAATAAATCAAAAGAAAAATATGGTAAACATTCATCTAATATTGAACAGAAATATGTTATCTATGAATCTGTGGTTCCCAATCTCGCCTCTGATGGAAAGGGACATATTGTTCAGTGACATTTTTTTTTCGGGTATTAATATCATTACTAATAAATAGTATATTATATGGAAGCCAAACATAGGCTCTTACTTTAAGGATGGAAAGAAGATTACGAGTATTTGAGAATAAAATTCTGAGCAACATTTTTGGGCCAAAAAAGAGATGAACAGACAGATGAATGGAGAAAACTCCATAATAGTGAGCTACATGGTATGTATAAGAAGCCAGATATAATTAGAACAGTTAAGTATCGATGGGCAAGACATGTGGCACGAATGGGGAATGGAAGAGGTACGTCGAAGCTTCTTGTAGAAAACCAGAGGGATAACGCCCAGTTGGTAGACCCAGAATGAGGTGGGAGAATAACATTATCCATGATTTGAGAGAAGTAGATTAAACAGAGGATGATTGGGAAACATTAGCTCAGGATAGGAATGTATGGAGAGCTTATGTCCGCGCGGCCATGAACCTACGGGTTCGATCGAGCCAGTGAGTTTGTTAGGTAGCTAGTAGTAATAGTAGTAGTACTATGAAACCAATGCTCGTCTATAGAATCTAAGGATCAGAGCTGGTGAAATGAAATTCATGACAATGGCATTGGGTACAAATAAAATCTAGATGGGTAAACCTCAAACAATTTTCGTCAATAGCACCTTCCTTTGTATAATAATAATAATAATAATAATAATAATAATAATAATAATAATAATAATAATAATAATAAGTCTCCATGGGGGAAGAAATTTTCTCGTGGAATTTCTGCCAGTATGGGACTGGTGCCCACCCAGCATCGCGAGGCATTTGGGTAGCTAAAGTAAGTAGCGACTCCAGGTTGAGAAAGCCAGCTATAATGGCTGCGGAAACCGACATGCTGACCACGTGTCACCCCTAAATGTAATTGGATGATCATCTACCTCTATGATGAACACATGTGGATGTGAGGCCAGTAGACGGCTTGTAGATCAAATGCCTTCTAGGCCTGTCGCGCCATGGAGACACTGTAAAACTGTATCGAATGTAGGCGTAATAACAATCGATTTTTATAGTTTACTAGCGGAACCGGGCAGACGTTGTCATGCCTGAGCATTCAATTTCCGTGTCATGGCCTGACGATAAAAATATAAATTATATGTTTACCATAAAATTCACTGTTGTGATTCAAGAAGCGTGCTGTATGACGTCGCATTGTTGTTGCGCGGAATATGTTGGAAATGCAGATGTCTATACATTTGACATAAAAAAATCCTATTACTCGATCGCAGTGCCACCTGCCGGGTCCAATTGTGAATCCAAACCATCCAGAGACCCACTTCAAACAAACAAAATTTCATAAAAATCGGTCCAGTCGTTTAGACAATTTTTCATTTCGGATTTCAAGTAAACTTCCACTTCTTAATTGTTTGATTACGTTCACTTTTGAATAATATCTATCTCAGTTTATTTTAATGGGATATACTGAGTTTCGTTGTGAAACATTGAAAATTATGACCGCTAGAGCGATTTTTAAATTTTCACTTCATGTGAACTCCTACATCTAATGGTTTTAGAGGGTCCAATTGTGGATCTAAAACATCCAGAGACCCACTCAAACAAACAAACACAAACATTATCGTCAAAATCGGCGCAGTCGTTTAGGCAGTTTTTAATTTCGGATTTCAAATGAACCTCCACTTCTAGTTGTCGGATTTTGCTCATTTTTTTGACAATTACCTACCTCGTTCATTTTAATAGGACATACTGAGTTTAGTTGTGAAACATCGAAAATTGTGACCGCTCGAGCGATTTTTAAATGTTAACTTCAGGTGAAATCCTACACCTAATGGTTTTAGACGATCCAATCGTGAATCTAAGCCACCCAGGGCACGACTCAAAAAAAAAATCAAAATCTGTCAAGTAGTATAGGATTTTCTTTTTTAATTTCGGATTTCAAGTAAACACCCACTTTTATCGGTCGGATTTCGCTGACTTTTAGGTAGTGTATACCTCGGTTTATTTTAATATGATATTCCGAGTTTTGTTGTGAAACATCTAAAATTGTGATCGTTAGGGCGATTTTTAAATTTTCTTTTCGTTAGAAGATATATAAATGAAATGGAATAAGTCATGTAGGAGAATGGGAATCAACATTAATGGCCATTTACTGCACAATTTATTATTCGCTGATGACCAGATTATAATAGGACAAGATAAAGAAGATATAGAATATATGACCAGAAAGTTGGTCGATGCATTTGAGGTAGGTGGACTGAAGATAAATTATATTAAAACAGAATATATGGTAATCGGAGGAAATTCAGAAGACCTACAAATAAATAATATGATAATTAAATGTGTTGAAGAATTTAAATATCTTGTATCTATAATAGATAGATCTGGTACTTGTGAAAAATATATTATTAACAGAGTAAATTGTGCAAGGAAGGCGATTAGATCCCTGAATGGTTTTTTATGGAATAGAAATTTGACCAGAAAACAAAAAAACAAAAAAAATAAGAGATTATATAGACAATAATAGAAAGTATGCTCACATATGGATCAGAAAGCTGGACCTTAAATAACAGGATGCAGAAAAGAATCTTGGCGACAGAAATGGATGGATTACGGAGAAGTATGAGAATATCCAGGCTACAACATATTCGAAATATATACATCCGACAAGAAACTGTTATCGATAGGATAACAAAGAGAGCTCTACAGTGGTATGGACATATAAACGGATGTCGCAAGACCAGTGGCCTAAACAGGTGCTGGATTGGATGTTACCAAGGCAGAAGGAAGAGGGGGGAGAAGTAGAAGAGCATGGTATGAGGGAATATATGATGCCATGATGAAGAGGGGTATGGAGGATGGTCAATGGAAAGATAAGAATCTCTGGAAAGCAGTAATCAAAGTCAAACTGCTGGAAAATGGAAAGCCTGCATTAAGTATTAAGTAAGTTTCAGGTGAACTCTGACCACCTAATTATTTCAGAACACAATAGATAACGGCTAAACACTCGTATCTGAAACCTGTATAGTTTATACAATTTTTCACGAAGCTCGGTTGAACGGTTTAGAAGTCTATAAAGGACAGATAGACACACATACATTCTAGATTCTCAAACAATATAAGTTATTATCGATTAACGTTTGTACTTAATACGTTTTGCACTGTCACGATGGATTTAATGTGTTTCGCGCCAATTTTGTGACATAATACGTTTTGAATCTCTAACTCATGCTCAATTTTATTTTACTCCTACGCCACATTTGTGTGGTCTTTTAAAAGCAGTATACTAGTCCGGATGATACAGTTATAATGTTTATTGGAAATGGTGCTAGATGACCGCTCACTAAAATAAGCATACTTAAAGCTAATCAAATTATGAAAATGTTTGAATTGTGTTTTGCAATAACTATTTAAGTGTTAAAGTAAGGTATAATTATAAAATTAATATGAACATTATAATTTCATCACTAATTAAGCATAATAAATCCTAATTTGATAAAAGCTACTCAAAATGTATATAAAAACTCATATGTGAATGTGAAAATAGGAAAATATTTGTCAAAAGGATTTGAAACCAACAGAGGATTACGCCAGTGATGCAGCATATCCCGCACATTATATAAAATCTACACAGAAAAAGCTATAGAAAGTTGGAAAAACGAATGTAAAACTATGATGAGGAATCAACAATACAATTTGTGGATGATCAACTTATTTTGGCACAAGAGTATGATGACACTGAATATATTATCCGAAAATGCATTCAAGAATATAATAAATGGGGACTAAATGTGAATATGAAAAAAACAAGTATATGGTCATAGGAGACATTCATCAAGATATAATATTGGAAGATGAAATGGGAGTAATTAAACACACAGAGGAATACAAATATTTGGGAGTAAAAATTACAGAAGATGGGAAGCAGGGAAAAGGAAATAAGATCAAAGATAAACTCAGGAAAATATGTAATATCTGCCCTGAATTGAATATTATGGGATAAACATGTCAAGAAAAGAAACGAAAGCTAACATTTTTAAAACAATAATTAGAAGTATTATGATTTATGGTTCAGAGGTTTGGACTACAAATTATCAGATGAAAAGAAAATTAATGATAGCAGAAATGGACTATTGAAGATCTGCTAGGATATCAAGGAGAGAGAAAATTAGAAATGAAGTTATAAAAGAGAACATGAATATACAAAGCTCAGTTTTAGAATTTATCCAAGAAAAGCAACTAAAATGGTGGGCATATTAGGCGAATGGAGGATGAAGGATTGCCGAAGAAAATAATGGAATGGACACCATCCGGAACGAGAAGGAAAGGACGACCAAATCTCACGTGGATCCAAGGGATTACAGAAACTTTGAAGGACTGGAAAATAGAGGAAGAAATGTGTTATAATAGAGACGAATGGAGGAAAATTGTAAACCGGAATTGAAGACAAATCATTGGTGCCGGAAAATGTATAACATTGTTAAAACCGGAAATATATATATATATAATTTGATCATCATTAACAAATCCGATTTAGGCCATGTGACCTGTGACGGTAAACACAACGAAGATCGTCTTGATCTTTCCACCGATGTTTTGGTCTTCCTTGTCATTATGTCCAGTTGGAGTGTATTGTAATGCCAATTTTGGAAGTATATTTCTTTCCATTCTTCTTAGATGATTTTTCCATTCTTGTTGGTATATTTCTATATCTTCATCTAAACTTGGTATTTCAAATTTTTCTCTGATAATAGTTTTCTTTCAGTGATCCAGTCTATTAATTTCCTAACAGTGAACGTAAGAAGCGCATTTGGCATACTCTAACTTCATGGGAATTTCTTTTATTTAAAATTCAAATTTCACTTCCATATTTTATAGAGCACTTTGATATTATGTTATGTAATCTTAGTTTTGGGTGAGGTAAGTTATTTGCCGGTCACAATTATACACTTATATTCTTATGCCACTGATGCACTAAACACTTGTAAACACGTTTTGTACTCTTTTCAACATTTTGCAACCATCTCCAAGCTTTCTTTACAATATTTTGTATTTATATATTTACTTAAAACATGATCGTGGATATATTACTTCCTTGTTACTTTCCCATGTTGTTCCAACGTTGCCACCATTTGAAAATAATTTCAGACCATATTTCGTGATAGTGTATGTAAAATTAGTTTATAGTTTATTAAATAATACGCATGTAAATTGTTTTGTTAGGTTCGGAAATAGGAAGTTCGTTTACATCCATTTTTTAGCATTTGGGAATAATATGCATGTAAATTGTTTCCTTTGGTTAGGAAATGGCAAGTTAGTTTACGTCCATTTCTTTAGCATTTGGGAAGTTACTCCCAAAGTTGGTAACACCGACTGCAGAGCCATCTACCGGAGGCTACATTAACCATTACAGCAACTCCCGCAACTCGCGCATGCGCACTGCGATTCTGTGGAAGTTAAAAGAATTCGTGTCCGCCATATAACCTACTTTTTCCTTAGTGTTTTATCTGTCCTCATCTGTTTAGAAAATGTCTTCTTATATTAATTATATTTTTGTAATTTTGAAGCAATGTCACTTTTATATTCTGCAAATACATTTCCTAAGTACTTGTTCTATAATTTTTCCATCAATCTCAATTTTCACCTTTCCTCCCCCACACACATTGCCATTGATTTAGTTTCTGAAGCGAAAATTTTCATATTATATTTTCTGGCAATTTTGAATAATTGAAACGCTCCTATTGTAAGCTGCCTTCGGAATCTGACAGTGTTTGATCACCAACATTTAATATTATAATTTGATTAAAATTAATAACTTATAAGTCTTATTCATAGCCAAATGCAGTAAAACCTGTCTTAGCCGGAACCTTTATAAGAAAGAAAACTGTAGAGATGGAATAAAATCTCCAGAACGGTACGATTTTATATGTAAAATCGTCCTGTATAAGCCGGAAACCTTCATAACGCGGAAACCGAATTTAAGTACCAATAGTTCTGTTTCACCTCAATAAGACGGAAAATTATTCTTAAGCACGTTCTAATTACAGTATTAATGACCACACATGAAAATTCTGCATGTTACGCTTTCTGCGTTATATCGTTTTACCTTCTTGTGTTTCCATTGTATTGCGGGGATACCCTTGCTTATGTGTGACAGCGGGAATCCCTCGCTTTTCCTTGCCTGCATACGTTACCTGCGAGGGAGTTGGGAAACTTATTAGTCTTCCTGTAGTTGAGTTCCTTCTCGCTTTTGTGTAATAAAGTTGTTTTGTATTGCCGTACAAACTGAGCTGTGTTTCATACACTATTTTGTCTGTATTTCAGTCAATACGTTATGTCTTTGAAGCGTGCATGTAAAACAACTTACACTGCGTGAGAAAATTCAAGCTTGTAATTTGGGAATCCTTTATAAGAAGGAAAACTGCCAAGACGGAAATATATTTAAGGAACCGTCATGTTCCTTCATAGACAGGTTTTACTGTGTATCGTTTTAACGTACTAGTACTAGTACTAGTCCTATGTTACCCGGGCCAACAGTTTGACATGACCTGTCAAGAGAGGCTGTTCAAACTCTTGATCACATATTATTTTTCAACACACAAGGACATGGAGGGCCTCCCAGGATAAGGGATCTTCAAAAGAAGTTGACATTCCTGAACTATAATGCATATAAATGGATTATATTTCACGTTGGCATACCTAGATATCTAACAGTCCACTCCCCCCCCCCCCACATTATCTATACACCAGCCGCCACTGACAAATGTTAATTTATGGAGCGTTCACTAATGTATGTGTTCGCTTTAATTATAAATTTAAACTCATTTCCACTCGCTACCCACCAGAACTAAAAATGCGGTACTAAACTTCACTCTATTATTATAATGGTTCGTTATAATCCAGATCACAACTGAAAATGGACTTCGAATAAACGAAAATAACGCGTGTAAACATTGTTGCAATTAAAATAATTTCTGTCGAATACAATTAATTTATTGTTTTTGCTTTCAAATGTAAATTCATTTATTGTTTTTGTTTTCAAATGTCATGACTCCGAGCCATATGTATTGTGTTTTTGCCAAATGTATTACTCGTATAAATCCTCGTTTGTTTATTGCTATTACGTAATGTATCATGTGCACAACAATACACCCAACTTAAGGGCATAAACCTAAAAACGGCTATTCTTTATTACCCGTTCAAGGAGTAAGTGCAGTTGTTGACGGAGGGCACTGCAGTCGTGTTTATGCAGGAATAGAACACGTGACACTGCTATCTATGAGTGCTGAGGGGAACGGGACGTGGGACGCTGACAGTGAACACTGCCTTAGATGACGTCACGTGTAGCAACAAATAAAGCTTCGCAATTCTTCCGCCTGCAGAGATATTTTGAACGACAAATACAATATGCGACGCGACGTTTTGATTCCTTCATAAACTCCTGTCAAATTTTGTTCTTAGGGCTCCATTTTTCAAATTATTTCCCACCACTTACAATGATTTTACATTTTTTCTAACGATCATTTCAATATATTATTATATGATATTTAACTACATACACAGCATGAAGACGTGAGAGCCATATTGATTATAACGAATATTTTAAGCAAAAACAAAGCCGTGTTCCAGTGTAGCCAACACAGAGTACATAGGCCTACTAATTAACTGTAAACATATACTTCAGAATTTTATAACTTACTATTTATTTTTGTGCGTTGCATTCTTTCACAGCTTAGAGTACTTAAATTACGTTAGGTTAGCTTTTAAGTTGTTCTTTCGCAGGTTAGAGTGCTTAAATTGCGTTATCTCTTAGGTTCGTAATATATCGTGTATATGTTGGCTGCATCCCATGATTACATCGTGTAAACCGCTTTGCGTTTGTTGGCGCAAGCCATGGTGTATGATTAGAAATTATTAAAACAAATATTACAGTGGTATGGTCATGTCAAAAGAATGTCAGAGCAAAGATTGCCTAAAATTGTTATGAAATGGATCCCAATGGAAATAAGGAAGAGAGGAGGACCAAAGAAAATTAGGACAGAAAGTGTACAAGCGGCTATGAATATCAGAGGATTGGAGGAAGATCAATGGATGGACAGAGAGGAATGGTGTTTTGGTTTCCGGAAGACGGCGGTAGCTGTCATGATACCGGATAATGATGATGATATATTCGTGAAAAAAAAAAAGTTAAATATTTTTCCCCCTTCAAGGAAGTGTTTAGAACATAAATGATATGCGACTCAAAAACCCGAATTTATAGATATTTTTCTTTTAATTCAGAAAATCAAAACTAATACGGTAATTCGTTTAATGTGTGACGTAAAATGATTTTCAGGTAATATTCAGCATCTACACATAAAATACTGCCTCGCAGAATGTAGTTACTTAAACATATTGATAGTCTTTGAACAACGTATTTGTAACTAAGTCTAGGAAAAACGTAAGCCCCGTAAATCCTTCTACGTACAGCAGTAGCTTTAGAACAATACGTTGCAGTCTGGTCTGGGACATAAATAACGTCGCAACTTGTGCACGAGATATTGTTACGGTTGCTATACGGCCAAATGCTTTAAAATTTTCATCGGTTGCTAATGGCTACACTGTGTTTCAAACACTGCTGCACAATCAAATATAATAATAATAATAATAATAATAATAAATAATAATAATAATAATAATAAATGGAATGGAATTTATTGCCTTTTGTTTTCAAAAGAAACGAAATACATATGCATTTATATTGCACAGGTGCCTGCTTAGCCGTATGCGCATTATTTTTCCCATGGATAAAAAAATAAAAATAATCAAACTATAAACAAATACCTAACCTACATTTTTTTTAATTTCTTTTTTTGTCGTTTTCTTTAGTTTACACTGTTCTTCCTATTTGTTGTTACTTAGTTTTTACCTTATTCATACATACAAAACAAGACAGGACACACACCCAGACCCAAGGTGGAGCTTTAAAATCCCCTACCCTGTCGGGAATCGAACGCGGGTCGCCGGAGTGGAAGGTAGGGTTAGATCCCCGGTCGGAACAGTTTTTCTGGGTGAGGTTTTTATCGGGGTTTTTCCTCACCTGTAAGACAAATGTCAGGAAAACTTTATGGCCCAAACGGTCCCCGAAATCATATGGCCATCGCAATCATCATCATTCATATTAATCTTAGATTAAGCTTAAGTTTAGGGACTCTCCTGGCGCACCATTATCATTACCATCATCATCACCCATCATATCATCGGGGCAACGTAACCCCGCCTTACAGGCGCCCCAACCTCAGAAGTGGGTTACAAGTACGTCATGCCAGGAGAGAAACCAGGAATGTCGAAAGAGAAACCTGGGGCATTTGAAAAAAAAAAATATATATATATATATATATATATATATATATATATATAATATGTATATACTATATACACAATAATACACATCTGCACTCATCCATGAAAAGACCACGTGTGTAGATAAAAAAAAGTATAATTCTGTATATTAATAATTAAAAAAGAATTGCTACAGAACAAATTAAAAAGAGAGAGAGAGAAAACATACACATATACAATACATACACATACCCCCCCCACATATACACATGCGCACGCTCATACCCCCCCCCCCGTCACTGCAGAAATCAAATGCACTATCAGGCTATTCAACTTATCAAGACTATTTATTATATAATATAATTAAGATCGAAAGCAAAGACCATATTGAGATCTTATTATTGATAATACATATATTCTTATTCATCTCCAATTTTGTTATAGGCCTACCTCAATTTCCTTACTGTACCCAAAAATTTGCATGTTTTCACTTCACTCTCGATCCGTCCTAAAAGACGGCACTCTACCACGGGCCGACCTGAGAAATCTCTCATACCACGGGCCGACCTGAGAAATCTCTCAAGCAGCAACTGTAATCTAAGTTGCTCTGTCTCTCTACAGAATGCTATAATATGCTGCCAATTTGCACGGTCATCGCATAGAGGGCACAGTTTAATGTTTCTTCACTTGCTAAATTATGAGCCATCCATCCCCCCAAATGTAACCATGCAATAGCACTTCTATTATCCCCATCCAAAGAGTCAATATATTTCTCCCTTCCCCACGAAAGCTACAGTTCCGACTGCAGAGTAAGCGATATTTTCTGGCTACACTCGGCTTCTATACTGTCGTTCTATATTAATTAGTCTATTCTTAACATACCTGCGAACATTTCTATTATTCCCCTATTCCTCTCCCATACTCAACCCATCCCTATGCCCTTCAATCCCTTTTATACACCAATTATCATTCTTCTTCTTCTTAATCATAATTTGTAGGATTTTCATCCTGCTTATTTTCAAAATCACTCCTCGGAGGAAGACGTTTTGGATGTGCATTCGCTGTCTATCCATCTCTTGGCTGGTCTTCCCCTTGTTCTTCTCCCGTCCATTGGTCTATCTTCTTTAGCCCTTTTTGCAAGTCGGTTGTCTTCCATTCTTTCTATATGACCTTTCCAATATTTTCGTCTATCTATAATAAATTTGGTTATGTCTTGAATATGACATTTGTCCCTAATTTCTGTGTTGTGTATTTTAACAAATAATGTCTTCCCCTGAATAGTTCTAAAGATTTTCATTTCACATGTGCTTATTATTTGTTTAGTTTTTGTTGTATCAGCCCTAGTTTCTGCTCCATATATGATAACTGGTCGAACTATCATTTTGTATATGCGGGCTTTGCTGTTTGTTGGAACAAATTAAATCTTTCATATATCCTGATATTTGCGCTGCTTTATCAGCTTGTTTCTTTACTTATTTAATTTAATTTTTAGTGTTTGTTATTAATACACCTAAATAACTAAATTCTGATATTTGTTCTATACTTTTTCTTTGCACTTCTAATTTGCATCTTACTGTTATCTTGATATTGTTAAGCATTTTGTCTTATTCGTGTAAATTTCCGTATTGTATTTTCTGGAATTTATATTAAATTGATGTAAAGATCTTTGTAAATTATCTTCAGATTCTGAAAGGACAACGACATCATCTGTGTAGCATATTAAGTGAAATCTAGTGTTTCCCATTTTATAACCCAAACGTGGTGGTATGTTTTCAGTAATTTTAAACATTATAATATTAAATAAGAATGGAATTAAAGAGCCACAAATATCCAATCTCCCGAAACACACTTCCTTATCTGTTCCTTGTAACACACTGCTCTGAGTGAGTCCAGATTCCCGTTAACAAATACTTATAAATTGCTGCAGGACAGTATTACTCAATTAAAATTTAAATCATGCTATTTATACGAATCAATTTATTCTTTGTCATATCTACGGCTATATTGTATATTATTTATAATTTTACATACAATATTTGGTCAGCAAATCCATTTGAGGCTTCTAGTACGATGAGAAACGGATTAAATTATTATCAAAGTTTTGGCCCAAAAATGTGGAAGGGTAGGATTTCCTCATATATGTCTACAGCAATTTTCTCTGTGTAGGCCTACATCCACATTAATATCCGCCAATCCAATGAAATGTTGGGCTGAAAATTCAACATTGAGAATGTAACAGATCAAATGACCTAACATTTAGGGAACATTTTAAGAGAGAGCATATCTAGAGCAAGTAGGTAGGGTATATTTTAACTATAAAAATAAAATTTAGATGACACATATTATTACGGTAAATAAAACGGGGTAAACTACAATCAAATTCACAACAATCAGTACGAACATACAAAATTTCACATGGTAGACCCAATCCATGAGTGCTAATAACTGAATCATTGAATTAAAAAGGGAAGAAACTCCAAGAACCCTACTTTTGAGAAAATCTTTAAACACTGCATAATGTCTTACAGCTTGCTCTGATAAATTTTTTGAACAATTAAAATATTTACATGTTGAATCAATTAGGACTCTATTATAATCTCAAAGCCTCAACTTCAAAAACTAAAATTATGGCTTTTCAGGGCAAAGTGCCAGTCAGAGCAAAAATAGTGATCAATAATGAAATAATAGAACAGATAGCACATTTTAACTATCTTGGTTCAGATATAACATAGGGCCTATAGCTATGATTGGGATATACACAATAAATTAAACCGATATCAAATGATGTGTGGCACCATAAGAAGATACCTCCGAAAGACTCGCAGAGAAACTCAGCTCAGGTTTTATAAAATTATGGCTGTTCCTGTTATTTTATATCAATCTGAATCTTGGGTACTTACGAAAAATATATCTCACACATTCAAGCCGCTGAAATGAAATTTTTAAGATCCGTAAAAGGATGTACACGCATGGATAGATTACACAATGAATCAATAAGAAATAAACTGGAGATATTTTCAATACTCGACGAACTAGAAGAGCACAAACACCGATGGAAAGAACATTTAGACAGAACGGACAATACAAGATTACCCAAAACGATTACCTCCTACAAACCGGAACAGGTCGCATTGACCAAATCCTGGAAAGGAACAAAAAGAAGAAGAAGAAAAATTAAAATATTAAATAATCAATAGCGTTGGTGTTTGTTTGATGAAAATCCATATTAATTAATTAAATAAAAATAAAACGTAGTTTTATTTGATCTTCATATTTATTAAGATACAATTCAGTGACAGCTGTTTCGGTATACTGTACCTTCTTCAGATATGTTAAATTATGAATTGTGTTATTATAATTCATAATTTGTTAACATGTCTGAAGAAGGTACAGTATACCGAAACAGCTGTCACTGAATTATATCTTAATAAATATGAAAATCAAATAAAACCAAGTTTTATTTTTATTTAACTAATTACTATATTCAACATCTGCTTACATGGAATGCAAATACAACAAGAATTCATAATTTATGTGTTGAATACGTGTTTTATCGCTCTTCTAAGGTAGTGGAGTTTTTTCTCTTTCCAAATCAGCGATTCAAATTATTGAGTTAAGATTTAATGCCAAAAATATAAAAATTCCGTCGCCATTGCGTGATTCGTAGAGAACTTACTCCAAATTTTCGGCGGCGGCCTATCATTATCTTAACTATAGATCCATCAGAGAAGCGGCGTCAACTCTGAATCCATTTAGTGCGCGTGGTTCAGAGATCCTGTACGTGAAGTACAGTCAGTGGCATTAGAACACACACATAATGTTTACTGTAGCTGTATTGGAATGAACTTACATACGAGGGCGGATCGGAAAGTAACGCACAATAATTTTTTTCTGCCTTGGTATTGCAGCTAGAATGTTGAAATTTCACAGAGATATAGTTTGAAGTTTTGACTACAGATGGTATTTTTTTCTCAGGTGCACCTCTTGCGAGAGAAGCTTGAACTATGCAACAAAGATGGCGCGCATGCTACAGTCGTCCACCTGTGAGGAACAGAGAAGTGTTGTTCGATTTTTGTGGGCCAAAGGGCATAAACCCAGTGAAATTCACAGGGACATGCGTGGCGTGTATGGGGATGATTGTATGGACCGTAGCAATGTCTCCAGGTGGTGCACATTCTTCCAAGTGGGACGCGTGAACCTTAGTGATTCGCCACGCTCCGGCCGGCCGACAACAGCAGCAATCCCGCAGAATGTCAGAGGCATTGAGGCGGCAATTCTGAACGACCGGCATGTGCAACTGCGAGCCTTATCGCAGAAGTTCAACATTTCCTATGGTGCGGTGTACGATATTGTTCATGAAAATTTGAAATTCCGTAAAGTTAGTGCTCGCTGGGTGCCTAAGAACCTGACAGACGACCACAAGGGCCAGCGAATGATGGCAAGCTTGGACCACTTAACGCGGTACACCGCACAAGGACATGACTTTCTGGAAGGAATCGTCACAGGTGATGAGTCGTGGGCGTACCACTACACGCCCGAAACAAAGCAGGCATCAATGGAGTGGAAACATGCTGGTTCCCCAGTAAAGAAAAAATTCACAGTGACTCAATCTGCCAGGAAATTCTATCATTATCTTAACTATAGATCCATCAGAGAAGCGGCATCAACTCTGTATCCATTTAGTGCGCGTGGTTCAGAGATCCTGTACGTGAAGTACAGTGAGTGGCATTAGAACACACACATAATGTTTACTGTAGCTGTATTGGAATGTATGTTTCAAGCCGTTCATTCAATGTTGTAGACAACCCGCATAACACAACTAGGGACGGACAAAAAAAATACCGTTCCTGATTGTTTAGTCCATCCATAGAAATTCTGCCCGAAGGCAGGTCCTTCACTGCAATCATAGCATTTTTATGCTATGATTTGTAGCTTTAATAGGCAATTATAGGTGTGGTAGCTTCCCGTTGCTTTCCACACCGGTGAAGGATGATGATGATGACCGGATGTTTTCGGAGACCGTTGGGCCGTAAGCTTCCTCACATTTGTCTTATAGGTGAGGAAAAACCCCGAAAAACCTCACCCAGGAGTCTAACCTGACCGAGAATCGAACCCGGGCCCGCTGCGTGAAAAGGCAGCATCCTACCTCGAGACCACAGCGGTTACAGAATTTATTTGTAAACCCCCTGTAATACGTTCCAATGCTCTGTCTTAGGGCAGTCTCTCGAATTTCAGAGAAGCAAGCAATTTTAAAATTAGTTCGGAACGTCACTTCTGGGCACTTATATGTTTACTGAAGGGCACCAAAATGAGGGATCATTGCCGCAAATCCGAGATTTACATATAACTCAGTAAGCTAGATATAGAGGTAAATAAAAGTTGAAATTCGATAACCCAGATTGGAATAAACTTACATTTCTGAAGTCTACAAGCTGCGTTATAAGCGTTCCATCCGAGCGCTGAAATTCCAGCGTCACTGCATCCTCACTCACATTTGCTGTTATCGTCTCTTGTAGCACATCACCACCCTGTAATAATAATAATAATAATAATAATAATAATAATAATAATAATAATAATAATAATAATAATACGAGAATATAAATGACAAAACAATTAGAATTATAAGATCATTATACTCAGACAACAAATGTCAAATTAAGATGGGAAACAGACTTTCAAAAAAATTGCAGACATCATAAGGTCTACTACAAGGATGTTACTTATCACCAACATTTTTCAAAATATATATTGATAATTGTAAAAAAAAATTGGTCAAAACACTGCAAATACATAGGAATTCAAATAGAAGATAATTATTACCTCCACCATTCACTATTCGCAGATAATTCAGGGTCCAGATGAAGCATCTTTCATGTTAAGGAAATTAGAGATAGAATACAAAAAATGGGGATTACAGATAAATGATAACAATACAGAATATGTTTCATTGGATACAACAGATGAGCTAAAATGTAATTCAGGAAGAATACGTAATGTTAAACATTTTAAATATTTAGAATCTATTTTAGATAAAAATGAGAATTCAACTACATAAATCGAAAGCAGAATGATGGAAGAATAATCACTGGTATGTTGAACTCACAGCTTAATAGAAATATAATATACAAAACGAAGAAAACTATATTTCAAGTTCTGTTACAAAGCAATTTATTACATGGGTCCGACTGGGGCAGCCAAATAGAGACATATGTAAGTAGAAAACAAGACAAGCTGTTAGCAGTTACAATGAATTTTTCCAGGCTATCGACAAGAATTTCAAGAAGGAATAAAGTCAGAAATAAGGGAAATTATGCAAGTTGCCGAGTGGTTAAGGTAGGAAATCTTGGCGCAGAGCTACGGGACTTGCGCTGGTTCGAGTCTCCATGGGGGAAGAAATTTTCTCATGGTATTTCGGCCAGTATGGGACCGGTGCCCACCCAGCATCGTGAGGCAATTGGGTAGCTACAGTAAGTAGCGGCTCCAGGTTGGGGAACCAGCTATAACGGCTGGGGGACCCGACATGCTAACCACATGTCACCCCTACACTGGCTGTTGATCATCTACCTCTGTGATTGACACATGTGGATGTGAAGGGTCAGCAGCCGGCTGGGTAAAAGGGCAACCACTGAAAAGTGGAAAGACCCTCAATCGGATCGGAAAAAGACATACTAGAAAAACAACAGAAAAAAATATTTGAAATGAACACCTCATAAGAATGGAAGAAGATAGAATACCAAAGAAGATTCTTGATTGGAAAGCTAATAGAAGAAGTGGAAGAGGCAGACGTTGAGAAATTGAATATATGTAGTGGGAAGTATGGAAGGTAGATATTTGAGGGAAGAAGATGCTTTAGACAGGAACGTCTTGCGACAAATCATTTGGTTTAAGGAGAAAACATTGTTTTGTGGAATATTCTTAATAAAAAAATAATATAAGGATCATTGAAAAGGACTGAACAATTTTTATAGATTTTTAAGAAGATCTAGATATATATTTATATATCATCATCATCATCCGGTATCATGGCAGCTGCCGCCGTCTTCCGAAAACCAAACGCCATTCCTCTCTGTCTATCCATTGATCTTCCTCCATTCCTCTGATATTCATCGCTGCTTGTACCCCTTCTATCCAAGTTATATATATATATATATATATATATATATATATATATATATATATGCATCCATAGTAATTCTGCCCGAAGGCAGGTCCTTCACTGCATTTTTATGCTATGCTTCCAGCTTTACTAGGGAATTGTATAGGTGTGGTAGCTTCCCGTTGTTTTCAAGATAATGATAAGGATGATGATGATGATGATAATGATGACCTTATGATTTCGGGGACGGTTTGGGCCTTAAAGTTTTCCTGACATTTGTCTAACAGTTGAGGAAAAACCCCGATAAAAACCTCACCCAGAAAAACTGCCCCGACCGGGGATCGAACCAGGGCCCGCTGCGTGACAAGGCAGCACGCTACCTCGAGACCAGAGCGGTAGACTATATATATATATATATATATATATTCAAGTTGTTTAAGTCTATAGCTAATAGCTATTAGGAAAAATCCTGTGTAGTGCAAAATATCAGGCTGATTCATACATTCATAAGTATCCAAATCTCAGGTGAAATCTAAAATTTAGCAAATCTAGATTTAGCTCTATCTTTCCTAATCTTTTCATTTGCGATAGTGAACCTCTTGCTTATGATTTAACCATTTTTTTAAAAATCTTTTGCGTTTCTTTACGCCATTCTGTTCCTCTGAAATAGTATTATTACTATTGCAACTCTACCTGTACAATTATAGATTATATATAAATATATATATATATATATATATATATATATATATATATGACAAGATAAGAAAAATAAATGCCTGGACGGGATTTGAACCCGGACCCCTGAGTTGGTATCTCAGAGCGCTACCACTTACGCTACCAGGCGAATCCAGAACAAACATTTATTTTTCTTATACATATTCTCCATTATTACCAGATGTAGCGGGAACTCGGTCTCCACTGCCACCTAGTAGCTACTATAACAAGTAAGCAAATTAAAGAGAATATATATATATATATATATATATATATATATTCTATAATTGGAGGCTAAATAAATCTATTCTAAATCTATTCTCTAATTATACAGGTAGAATTACAATAATAGTAATAATTGTAATAATAATAATAATAATAATAATAATAATAATATTAATAATCTTTATTTAAATATATTTACTTACCTAGCAGAGTTAAGGTCTTAAGGCGTTCTCTACCAGTCAACCAGGATAAAATTACCAGTAATAATAAATTATTTTCCTTTATGATATAATACATAAATGTGGTATAGAACTGGTGCACTCGAAGTCTGTCTCGCGTGCAAACTTGTTAAGAGTTCACGTAAAGATTGACACACGCTCCAAGAACCATTTCTTAACTTCAAGCTAAATCTAATCTTACTTCAAACATTCATGTCGTGTTCCTATCGAACCTTTAACACCGATTAAAGTGACCTAGGTCGTAATATATATAGTGTGTTCTGAAAACAAAAATAAGATATAATATTTATAAAAGAAGATATTGTTTTTAAATAAGACATTTTTTATTGTATTGTATTGTATTGTAAGCCCATGTTTTCCCTTTACAGAGATTTAGGCGCTCTCCCCCTACAGGGAAGAATTTGAACCATACTAATTTAGTTACACTTGTTTTCGTATAGATGCAATTTAGAGTGGTCCGTTGTCAGCGTTCCGCCTCACACTGACATCTAGGAAACCAAGGTAGTACTAGGACGGGCTTAAGGATTTTTTACTCGGGACCCACAGCTTAAAGTCCCTCCCGGAGGACTTGCTCCTTGGATTTTTCCATCCTAAAAAATCCATCGACCCCGGCCGGGTTTCAACCCGCGACCCTCAAGACCAGAGGCAAGGAGCATAACCACTAGTCCACCGCGGGCCGACAGACATTTTTTAACGAACATTAAAAAAACTTATAAAGGAAATAAAGAAAAAAGCTGAGAGAGCAGCACAAATATCTGGATACATGAAAGATTTAATTTAGCGCAACAAACATATATCATTAGAAAGCAAAACGATAGTTCGACCATTTGTCTTATATGGAGCAGAAAGTAGGGCTGATACAACAAAAACTAAACAAATAATAAGCACAACTGAAATGAAGATTTTAAGAACCATTCAAGGGAAGACATTTGATATGATGGCCTACACAACACAGAAATTAGGGACGAATGTCATATTCAAGACACAACCAAATGTATTATAGATAGACGAAAATATTGGAAAGGTCATATAGAAAGAATGGAAGACAATTGATTTCCAAAAAAAGCTAAAGAAGATAGACCAATGAACGGGAGAAGAGCAAGAGAAAGATCAGCCAAGAGATGGATACACAGTGGATGCACATCCAAATACGTCTCCCTCCGAGGAGTGATTTGGGAAAGAAACAGGATGAAAATCCTACAAATAAAGAATAAAAAGAAGAAGATAGTATCATCACACTAAGACAAAAAAAAATCCTGAGAGCAGAGATAATAAAATTAAGTGTTCCGAGATGAGAACGAGCAATAAAGCCTATTAGGTTACTCGTTTTCCTAATCTTAACATTTTATAAATTAAATTCCGTAATGGCACACCTCCGGAGAGCCAAGGCTAACTAACGTGATTGTAACTTCAACCATTTACTTTAAAGGGTGCAGCCTATGTAGAACATATAAATGATCATCATCCTTGTTAGAATTACGCGATCTTGCATGTTCTGTCTTCACGCTGTTAGAATCATCTTTTCTCCAGACGTCCCAAATCTCTTCTTCCTTGAGGTTGATATTATACGCTAGTGCTGGGATTCTTTTCGTTATATGATCCAGGTGGGCTTACCAATTATCTTTATATCCCTCTATTATCTCATTTAAGTTGTATAAATTCAATTCGTCTCTTATATCTGCATTTCTTATCAAATCAATGTTTGTGCAGCCCTTTATCCTACGAAGAAATCTCATTTCAGCCTAAATTCTCTGCGAGAGCTCGTATTATGTGGCAGATTCGGCAATAATCAGAACTGTTTTAAAGAATGTGCGATTCTCTCAGACGAAAGAAAGAGCTAAGTATATATATATATATATATATATATATATATATATATATATACCCATATACATCCATCCATCCATCCACAGTAACTCTGCCCGAGGGAAGGTCTTTCACTGCAATCATAGCATTTCCATGCTATGCTTTGCAGCTTTAATAGGGAATTAATTATAGGTGTGGTAGCTTCCCGTTGCTTTCCACACCGGTGAAGGATGATGATGATAATGATAAGGATGATGATGGCCGGATGATTTTCGGGGACCGTTGGGCCCTAAGCTTCCTGACATTTGTCTTATAGGTGAGGAAAAACCCCGAAAAAACCTCAACCAGGAGCCTGTCCCGATCGGGAATATATATATATATATATATATATATATGTATATATATATATCCACCGCTGTGGTCTCGAGGTAGCGTGCTGCCTTGTCACGCAGCGGGCCCGGGTTCGATCCCCGGTCGGGGCAGTTTTTCTAGGTGAGGTTTTTATCGGGGTTCTTCCTCATCTGTAAGACAAAATGTCAGGAAAACTTTAAGGCCCACACGGTCCCCGAAATCATATGGCCATCATCATCATCCTTATCACCATCATCATCATTCTTCACGGTGTGGAAAGCAACGGGAAGCTACCACACCTACAATTCCCTAGTAAAGCTGCAAGCATAGCATGAAAATGCTATGATTGCAGTGAAGGACCTGCCTTCGGGCAGAATAACTATGGATGGATGGATATAATTTCCATAACAATCTTTCGATAAAAATGTTTCATATCATAATTTCAGTAACACATTTCAGCCATTGAACACATCGAGGATAGAACCCACATTACTGAAAACCCAACTTTTTTTTTATCACGTAACAAACCATTTACACTGTCTTCAATGCCTCATTCACTGAATTCAAATTTAAGCATATTCGTAGTTGTTTGTAAATCTTTATAATGCATTCTGAGGAACTCACACCGCTACACTTAAATTGGAGTTAGTTTATAATTTGTATTAGGGCCTACCCTTATAACATGCTACCAACATTACCAGCTCGCCATGCGTGTTTGCGACATACAATTTCAAGATATGGAAGTCTATAGCTAATTCCTAATAACAAACATCCTTTATAGTGCAAAGTATCAGGCTGTTCCATACAATCACCAGTATAATTTCAAGATATGGAAGTCTATAGCAAATTCCTAATAAAAATACCCTTTATAGTGCAAAATATCACGTTGTTTGATACAATCATAAGTACGCCTACAAAAATCTCAGGTGAAATCTCAAATTTAACAAAACTAGACTTAGTTCTTTCTTTCCTTGATATCTTTATATGCAATGGTGAACTTCTTGCATATTTTTTAACCTACTTGTTTTATCTTCCGCACTTCTTTACACCATTCTAATCCCTCGTGAAAAATACATACCATCGATAATATATATATATATATATATATATATATATATATATATAGAGAGAGAGAGAGAGAGAGAGAGAGAGCGAGAGCGAGAGAGAGAAAGAGAGAGAGAGAGAGAGAGGAACTTCGGGTAATTTGGACCCCTGCTTTGAATTTGTTGTTTTTCTTCTTTTAATTAAGGGATATGAATTTTGTTTAATTAGTGATTATATTATCATTAGTGTTATAACTAGGAAATAGCATTGCTATTTTATTCTAATATGGAAACATCTTCATAATTTATAAACTTTTTTTACATTACAAGAAAGGTCCACTTTATCCTCCATATTCGGATGAAATGGACCTTGCTTTTAGTCTATTTTAAGTTTACTTACTCTATTAATTTATACAGACAGGCATAGATTAATCTGAAAATGTTTATTACTGATCATATTTAAAAAGAGTTTATATTTATTTAATGTTTTGAAAAATTATTGTTGATTATAACATTCACATGCCATTTAACTGCGAAAAGCGACGGTCTTTGGGTTTAGTAAAATTACAAGGATATTAAATAAAATGAATTAGGTGAATGATTTTTACAGATAGCATCCTCATTGATAAAATATACGTATTCGTGTAAAGTGGACTCACGTCCTCGTGGAGGTTCCACATTAACCGAATTCCTTTGTTATATTTAATTATTTCATACAGCAGCCATGTCACATAATATCAAACCAAACCCGTCAATATATTAAAACAACAATTGCATAATATAATATATCCCTCCATCCATCCATCCATAGTAATTGTGCAATCATAGCATTTTAATGCTATGCTTTGCAGCTTTACTAGGGAATTATAGATGTGGTAGCTTCCCGTTGCTTTCCAAACCGGTGAAAGATGAAGATGATGATAATGATAAGGATGATGATGATGATGGCCGGGTGATTTTCGGGGACCGTTGGGCCCTAAGCTTCCTGACATTTGTGTTACAGGTGAGGAAAATCCCGGAAAAAAAACTCACCCAGGAGCCTGTCCCGACCGGGAATCGAACCCGGGCCCGCTGTATGACAAGGCAGCACTCTACCTCGAGACCACAGCGGTGGACATATAATATATTTAAGAGTTTTTTTTTCAACATTTGTAATATTCAATAGCAGAAATTAAGAATTGATTCTTAGCTTGGAAAACTTTTAAAGTGGTAATTTTCATAAGTATCACAAATAAACCCTTCTTCACACAAAGAATAATAGAAACTGGCGTTGAACCCGTCAAAGTTGATGAGGGGAAGAAGTTAAAATAGTTCCTGTTCGAGGGCAGCACCAATTAAAGAAGATATTAACAGGGTCCACTCAAACAGAAGGGTCCTTACCCGAACTTCCCTATATATTCTTTTCTCTTTAATTTAAGCAAATTAATTTAGGCGAGTGGTTAAGCAAGAAGCCTTGGCGCACAACTACGGAACTTTCGCTGGTTCTAGTCTGCATGTGGGAAGAAATTTCCTCTAGGAATTTCAGCCAGTATGGGACCGCGAGGAATTTGGGTAGCTACAATAAGTAGATGCTCCAGGTTGAGGAAACTAGCTATAAAGGCTGGGGGATCCGACATACTAACCACATGTCACCCCTACACTGCCAGGATCATCGTCTACCCCTGTGATTAACATAGACCAGCAGCCATAACTATGAGACCAGCAGCCTGCTGGTTGGCCAAAGCCTTTCTAGACATGTGGCGCCATGGAGTGTTTTACTGTTATATATAAACACACAATACCATACATACATCCTAGGTGTTATATTTGATCAGCGTTTAACATGGGCAACCCACAATGACAAGTTGAGAAACAAATTTTATCGAAGATTTTTTCAATTAAAGCCCGTGTTAAAGGCAGCCTCTCTGTCTAAGAAAACAAGAATGTTGTTGTATAAGGCATGTTTGCGATCAATATTGACCTATGCTTGTCCAGCATGGCTCACGCTGGCTAAAGGGAGGATAGACAGACTTCAGGTTCTCCAGAATAAGTGTCTTAGGATGATTGGGGAATATCCTTTTCGAACGAGAGTTAGTATTATTCATGAAGATTTAAATATCGAATATTTACTCGATGCGATGGTTAAACATCTAAAATGTATACTAAAGCAAAAATTAATGAAAATGAACATATTAAAGGCCTAGGGGCGTATGGCCATAGGGTGAATAAGAGATATAAAATGCCAAAACACTATTTAAGCTCTTAGAGTTATACGCTCCTGGGCTTACCTGATTAGAATTAAAAACAAAAAGAAAAACCATCTCATCGAGTAGAAGAGATCAAGGTGTCTTCGGACTCCGAATCCTGGAGAACCTGGAGAACACCGAAGTACAACTAATAGATCATCTATACAAATTTAAAAAAAAAAGCAAAGAATATATGAATATTATAAAACTTAACGTTGGGAGTAGAGGGAATCGATGCTCCAATGGAGGGTGGGCGAAGTATCCCTCTTCTAATGTAGGCAGACTTACATATGCCTCTGTTCCATGAAAGTGAATGGAATGCAGAAGAGTATAGATATACTATCGACATACTGTACGACCTGGGGACTTAATAAAGTCATGCCTTTTAAAAACGGGTCGGGTTCCAGCAGAAGGGAGAAGTGGACATACCGCGGTGAGATTATAGAAAATGTGAAAACCTTTGTCTACTTGGGGATGACTTTGACAATAAATGGAAAATGGACGACAGATGCCGAAAAGTCAAGAATGAGGGCTAGGAGTCGGAGAAGCGAAATGAATATTGATACGGGAACATCTTATTGGTCAAATCTTCATTTAGTATTTTATATTAGTGTTGATTATGATTGTTATATTCTGATGTAACACATGTTTGTCCTGGTGAGTGGAAGAGAAGACCATATGGCCTTAACTCCATCAGGCTAAATAAATAAATAAATATAATAAATATCCTCAGTCAACTGAATCCAGTTTTATACCCGATATCTAGTTCCATAAGACTCACTCGAAAATTATCCTCCCGAATATTTGCACCTAGAACTTCCTAATATGTTTTTGCAAGGCTTCTCCAATAAAATTTTAAAAGCATTTCTACTCACACATTCGATATACATGACTTGATCATTTAAAACTCCTAAACATGGACCTAATAATCCCGACTTATAAAATTATAAAGTTCCTCACTATGAAGCTTCTTCTTCTACTTCCTTCCAAGTATTAGGCCAAGGCCTGTTACGATCCTATAGAAAAATTTTCCCTCCAGCGCTTCATACGACGGCCCAATGATCTTCGTCCTCTTGGTATATAATTATAAACAGCTTTGGGGATCCGATTTGAACTCATTCTTTCAAGACGGCGTTTCCAATTTAGTTGGTACTGTTTGATATATTCCAAAATTGGCGTAGTCTTCAATTCTTTTAAGATATCGGTGTTCCTTTTCCGATCCCATCTGGTCTAACCCGCTGTTCTGCGCCTGAATCTCATTTCACAAGCCGTTATTCTGCTTTCATGTTGTCTTTTTAGTGTCCATGCTTCGCTACCATAGGTCAACACTGGTCTAGCCAAAGTGTTATATAAACGTAATCTGGTGTTTTTTTTTTTGTACAAGGGATGGTTTCATAACTTGATTAATAATTCCTAAACTTTTATTATAACTAGCGACAATATGAAGCTCCTTTCATTATTCATTCGTATCCATTACATGATCGAATAATCGACTTAGTGCCCTACTCTCGAGTACTTTTACTTTGCTTTCTTCCCTTAATTTTTTTATTCAATTCCAATACGTTGTCATTTAGACATTCTGGTATTCTCTCCTGGCATGGCGTTATTGCAACCCACTTGAGGTTGGGGCGCCTAGAAGACGGAGATACGCTGCTCCGATGATATATGATAGGTGATGATAATGGTAATGATTTGCCAGGAGACATCTTAACTTTAAACTTAATGAATATGTAAATGATGATAATGATGGCCAGATGATGTTCGGGGACCGTTTGAGCCTTAACATTTCCTGACATTTATCTTACAGATGAGGAAAAAACCCCGAACAAACCATCGCCCAGGAAGTTGTCCCGACCGGGGATCGCACCCGGACCCTCTGCGTGACAAGGCATCACGCTACCTCGAGATCACAGCGATGGGCTCTTCCCTTAATGTAAGAAGCCGTGTTTCACACCCAAAGAGTAACACGGGAAAGTTTATTGTTTCATAAATTCAATTTAAAAACAAATTAATTAGAATAGGAAAATTTCTTGGACTGTTTAACTCATGTCCCAAATGGCAGTCAATGACCAATCACATTTCAATGAATTTTGATTTACAACCAATCACAGTTGTTTTTCACCTCGATTTTATCACTTTCATTTTATCAAGTGGTGCCCAGATTGTATATATAGTGCATGAATGTAACCAGATTCTGCTTGCGAGATATAATAGAAAAACATTCGTAGCAATTGATTATACCACAAAAAAAAAAAAAGAAACCACTGTTTGCACTTTCTTAAACGTATTATTTCCCAGGAATTAACATTGCAGAAAAATGCAATTTACATATTTGCATCATAGGACACCAGAAATCAATTAATAACCTGTAATGATGTATTTAATTGTTTTTCTTTTCCATTATGGTACATTCTTACAATATTGCGATTCTATTTGGCAATAAATATGATCTGATTGCAGTGATGAACAAATGAAACATAATGTTTCTCATTTGTTTTCAATCATCGCCGTTTACATTAAATAGGCTATATATATTTTTAGAGTAACTATATTTAAATAATGATTTGTGAGTAAACAGCTTAATTTTATTCGTTAAATAGACCTAACAAATGACACTCTTGATTTCCAAATTCTCTAGATAAAAATCACTCCTCATTTGTGAGTCGTGAATTTATCGATAATTTGGAAATCACCCATGGCATTACTTATGATAAACTCTAACTCACTGGCACTATCGAACCCATAGGTTCATGGCCGCGCGGACATAAGCTCTCCATACACCCCTGTCCTGAGCCAATGCTTTTTCCAGTCACCCTCTGTAAAATCTACTTCCCTCAAATCATAGTTAATGCTATTCTCCCACCTCTTTCTTGGTCTACCAACTGGGCGTTTTCCCTCTGGTTTTCCTAAAAGAAGCTTCCATGCACGTCTTTCCTTCCCCATACGTGTCACATGCCCTGCCCATCGCAGTCTACGAGACTTAACTGTTCTCATATCTTATGATAGAAAAAGTACTATATTCATTTCATTTTAAATGATGGAATATTAAGCATAGTCTTTTGTCGACAGAGCACTGCAGCAACACAAGTTAACATTGTGCCTGGAAGTGCATAATTTCAAAACCTCAGGACGAGGTCGAATGAGCTAGTCAGTATTTCCATTCATGCAGAATGAGCTAAGTTTCAATGAAGCATCAAACTTCTGAATAGTCTGTACTTAGTAAGTAGAAGATAAAGTTAACCCAAGATTCTTATCCAGATACCTTTTACATATTAACAATTCCTTTTTAATTATAAATACGAGAGGCTATTTGCGTGAAAATAGGAAAAGCGAAACTTCTCCAGTAATAATTAAAAAGGTGGTAAGTGTGCAGGGAATGAGGTCTCCCCCACTTGGTTCTAGTAATGGGCTTCTACGTCTCTCAGGCACTTGTAACTCAAGACACCCTTGAGAAATCTACCAGCTTCATTATATTTCCAAGCTCAGAAGAGCGCTTCTTTTTATTTAAAACAGCTATGTTACATTATACTCCATTATAAGTCAGTATACTATTCATATAACACAAATGTAAAAAAAATAGTCCATACTTCTTCATTTATGAAGAGTAAGCTGAATAGTCAAGAATTATTTTATTCAGAGAAGAGCAGACAAAGAATCTTGAAGTATAGAATAACTTCTTATCTGTTGTTCTCGATCAATGAAATAGTAAAGTAAAGTAAAAGTAAAGTGATCCCACAACAGACCCGGAGGCCCTTGGGGTAGTAGGAGGTTAAGGCTCCCACTTTTTTCTAGACAATCGGCACTTTATGTCAGCCGGGTTGTCAGCCCTGCGTGACGGCCGCCTTTACCCCCAGAACAAGCGTCTGGTACTCATTCCCGTTAGAGGCTGAGTCGACCCCAGGGCCATAGTGCCACCAGAGGGTTTGGGTCAGTTTAAAAATCCTGACCCCAACGGGACTTGAACCCTCGACCCTCCGGCTTGAAGCTCAGTGCCTTAACCACTATGCTATTGCGTGCCCCCATCAATGAAAAGTATTTCCTTGAAAAAAAAAATTAATGTGATTTTTTTTAATATCTTGGGTCAATAATTACATGTTTAGGTACATGTGAAAGAGATGTAAAACTAAACTTGCAATGGCAAATATGCAACTAAGACATTACATGGAACAATTTGGAACAAAAATATTACAAAGGAAACTAAAATGAAAATTTATAAGATCATAATACACAATATTTTGTCATATGGAAGTAAAACTTGGTCTTTAACGGAATTACAAAAGAATAAAATTAGAACAGTTGAATTTGATTATCTTAGAAGAAGTCTTCAAATAACAAGACAGGATAAAATAAGAAATGAATTCCTTTGGAGAGAAATGAATGTCACCACATCTGTGGTTAAGAAGATTGAAAATCAAACTCTTAAATGGGATGGCCACGTACAGAGAGTGGAAGATGAAAGATGGCAAAAAAATATATGCCAATGGTCACCCCATGGAAGAAATAAACGTGGCAGACCAAGATGGAAATGGAAAACTTATGTAATAACTATAATGTATGATAAGAATTTGGAAGAAGGAGATTGGAAATAAATGGAAACTGAAGATGGCAAACCTATAAGTGGGGGAAAGCCGAAAAAGAAGAAGGAGAAGAAAATACAATGGAGACTCATTTCTGGGGAATGTAGGTAAATTTTCCGATTAAATAACTTGGTCTTTCTTCTTTGTACACCGCTGTGGTTTCGGAGTATCGTTGCTACCTCGTACACAATAGGCCTGGATCTAATCCCCAATAAAGCCTTGTGAAGTTATCTCACACTATTTCATACCACCATTTCTAAACTGAATTATAAAAATGCAAATAACTTCAACAGTTGAATAACTCAGATTTTCTTCTACTTCTGAGGCGCGGTTTCTTATCTCAAATTGATCTTCTGCAAACCTTCTTCAACCAAATGTTTTTTTTATTCTGTTTAATTCATGTACATTATATACAATTTTAAGAAATATAAAACAGTACTCGATATCTCAGTCGTCCTCAATAATCAGCAGTGTAGTTTTGTAGGAGGCCTTTCGAAAACTTAAGTTTCATCTTCTGCTTTCAGTTTCGTACTGAATGCAGCTGGTAGTAATTTTGTATAGAGTGTTCACATTACTGGGTATGTTCTCATTTACCAGGTGTTTGTTTGTGGTTTCCTTGACTATTTAACTCATGCCCCAAATGGGAGTCAATGACCAATCACGTTTCAATGATTTCTGTATTACAACCAATCAGAGACGTGTTTCACGAAATAATTATCAACGTTAGGATTATCATATATTAAGCAAAGCTCCTCCTTTTTAATATTCTGAACAGGTCTGACCGTTATTTTGCAGTGACTGAGCCTATAACAAATACGGCTACCAGATTGTATATAATAGTGCTTACATGTCAACATTTGTAGCAATTGATTATACCACCAAAAAAAGAAACCACTGTTTGCACTTTCTTAAATGTATACGACATCAAAAATGAATTAATATACAGATTGATGTGTTTCATTTTTTCTTTCTCCACTAGAGAGCATTCTTACAATATTGCGTTCCTTTGGCAATAAATAGTATGATCTGGTTGCAGTGATAAACAAAAGAAGCAGTAGAAGCGTAGGCTACCTATCGTTTCTCATTAGTTTTCAAACATCACCGTTTACTTTAAATATAAAAATATTTTTAAATAACTGTAGTTAAATAATGATTTGTGAGTAAACAGCTTTATTTTATTCGTTAAATAGTCCTAACAAATGCCACTCTTGATTTCCAAATTCTCTAGATAAATTCACTCCTCACTTCGTGAGTCGTGAATTTATCGATAATTTGGAAATCACTCGTGGCATTACTTATGATAATTTATAACTCTTCGAGAACGTTGATTTTCGATGTATTGTTTTCTCTATGCAATATCGGTAACACATTGTCTATTGTGCTGAACTGATGTCCTGCATCTACTATGTGTTTTCAAAACTTGATTTGCCCTCATTCTTCAAGAAATCTGTACAAGTTTAATTAACATTTTAGAAGAAATCTCTACAAGATTTAATTAATATGTTAGAGATTTCTTAAACAATGAGGACAAATAAAGTTTTTCTTCCAAAACACATAGCAGAAGCAGGACATCAATTCAGCACAATATACAATGTATTAACGATCTTCCTTAGAGAAAACGATACATCGAATCAATGTTCTCGAAGAGTTATAAAGGAAACTACAAACACCTGTTAAATGAGAACATTCCCAGTAATGTGAACCCTCGTACAAAATTTTACCAGCAACGGTCGGTACCAAACCGAAAGCGGAAGATGAAACTTAAGTTTTCGAAAGGCCTCCTGCCAAACTACACTGCTGATGGTTGAGGACAACTCAGATCTCAGGTACTGTTTTATATTTCTTAAGATTTTAACATAGTGATCTCATCGGAGTTTCGTAATGTATTTTAAAAATATTGACACTATACAGGGTGTTGCAAAAAATACCGACAACGGAGATGAGGTAGTATATTGAGATATGTTGATCATTTTTAATAAGGTGTCAATCAATGTCCGGAAATCATGAGTTTTCACACTATGACTAATTAATTATGTCTCAAGATCAGTGTTAGTTACAAGGATTTGAAGATTCATTACGTGACAACACTCACAGGTACGTAACCCGTGATACGTGGCTTCGCAAAGGAATGTGGCTACAATATGACGGAGCTCCAACTTTGATGCCAATCTGAGGAGAAACATAGATACCACGTATCCAGGTCGATGGATTGGCAGAGAGGGACAAGTCCCATGGCCTCAGAGATCACCTGATCTTAACCCTCTTGACTACTTTGCGCTGTGTTCTTTAGATGTTACCTTTTTGCACCGTTAGTAGCATCGAGTTCATATTTATCAGTGCTACTTCTAATCCTTTGCCCGGGCCCATGAGAGGCAAAGATTGATTCATCCTTCCTATCTAGATTCATACATATTAATTAATAATACATCTTAAAACGCACTGTAGCAATTTATGATTCTTAGTTAACCTGAATATACTATTTTCAACCATGAAAGCTAGACGGGAAAAAGGAGCTCATATAACTTTGAGAAAACTTGTATACAGGAATAATGCAAGACAGCTGTAGCGTAGTTAACAAATAATAATCAGACATTCATATTTTACTTAAAATGAGATTTAATGTTTGAATTGTACGTCTGAAGTTGAAAAGTGAAATTAAATATAAACATAACTTGATCATTCAAATATTAAAGAACAAACAATAAATAATAACAGAAATAAAATTGTTTACACAATCAACCACTCATACATAATTTTTTAGTCCTGCCTAGGGTGCCTTGCCCTGGCTTGCCGGACCAAACCCAAAATACGCAGCTCTCCTGGAGCTCGCGTCCTCCAGACGACAGACAAGTGTTCCAACGAAAATCTATGATCGAATGATAGAGTTCACTAGGTGTTTGGCCTGTTTGAGAGTTCCGAGGTAGAAGGGGAAGTTGCGCAATACAAACAGAGCAAAGGGAGGAGTAGGAAGGAGAATGGGAGTAGATACAAAGATGAAGGAAATTGGCATAGTTCACGAATCTCATAGTAGAGGGAGGATAACAACACAGATTTATCGAACCGAAATAGCACTTTCGGTTCAACTTTTTGTGGGTCGACATGAAACAGTCTGTTTATTAGACTCCAGTAGAGTCACGTATGGATCTTATATCTTGAATCCACGCTGCTACAGAAATAATTCAAACGAGACCTGCCGTATTTTGAACGTGTGCGCCAATCAATACACCGCCGATGTACGTTCTGCAATGAAATGGAAGGTGGATATTCTGAAAACATGAAGTGATTGTAACAGTATTGTCAAGTATTGAGTCTTGAAATTCAACTAACGGAACTCTTGAGAAATTAGCTACGCATAGTGTGAAAACGCATCATTTCCGGACATATGTACCTTATTAAAAAATGATCAACATATCTCAATATACCACCTCACCTCCGTAGTCGGTGTTTTTTTGCAACACCCTGTATACCGTAATAAATTTCGCCGTAAATCTAAAAACAACATATTAAATCTAAATGCAAAACTACACACACACGTATGCACGCAGGATATATTACAACATTCAAATATAACCAAGGCTTGCCATATGCCTTCTATAGTATACCCCTGTATTCTAATAGCTGAATATGATTTTCTTAAGCATGACACTAATAGGTAACTCCAGATTTAGGAGTCTAGCATGGAAGCAACTTGCGAGTTTCCTACTCCAATATTTTCTAAAGCACAAGTTGCTAATTGTATAATGTTTTGCGAAAACAAGTTATTGCCAACAATATTAAGGCTAGGATGAAATTCAAGTCAAAAGAGTTTCGTGCGTTTGCCTTACGGCTAGAGAGACTAACACTATCTCATAAGATAATACAAAGTTCTCTATTTTGATACAATCTACAGTACTAATTGAGTCTCATGGTTTCAGTGAAGAGACACTGCCAATTCCAAAGTACACTAGTTCTTACGGAATTTCTATATGCCTCATCTCAAGTACCAATTCCCAAGCATCTTGCCAAGAATATTACCAATTCAAATTAATTTAATAAAACATATTTATAAATGTATGCCAAGAATACAATTTTAAAATATCAAAGGAAAAAACAAAAACAATGGCATTTTGGGGAAGTGAACATTAAGATAAAAAATCATAATAGACAACAAACCTCTGGAACAAGTAACAAATTTTAATTATTTGGGTTGTAATTTTACTATAAACACAAAAACTGAAAGCGACGTAAATGTGAAACTGTCAAGATTTCAAATGATATATGGAACTATACATAGAACATTAAAGAACAAAACAAGAAATGATACTAGATTGAAGTTTTATAAAACATTGACAGTTCCTGCATTACTTTATGAGTGAAACTTGGGTAATGATCCAAAAAATTAGAAAGTAATTCAGGGCTAGAGGGATCTTACAGGAAGGGATTGAAGGAAAGGGATAAACACGCCTTTCAGTCCACGAGGGGTTTGTCATTACTATATCGCTTGGTTTGTTTACTTCCGGAGTTTAGTAGCTTTCGGTATCAATTATAGCAAGTTTGTATCGACTCTGAAGAAGATCATCAGCGCAGCAGCTGAAATAAGGAAAATCCCTGGCATCTTTGGAGGGGCATCTAAATGTACATATTAATGAGAAATCATTTATATGATGAAAAATTAAATTGAACCTGTTGGTAGGTGCCGTCGTCCTCAACTTTGTTAAAATATTGTATATAAAATTAACTGAAGCGCTTTCGGAAGTTATCTTCCATCTTTTACTTGTAGCGGAAACTCAACCTGCAGAAGATGGAAGATAACTCCGAAAGCGCTCCAATTAATTTTATATACAATATTTTAACAAAGTTGAGGACGACGGCACCTACCAACAGGTACAATTTAATTTTTAACTTGCATCATATGACTTCACCTCAACGGAATTTTATATGGATTTTACTAGTATTAATGATTTATATGTTCAATTTGTAGTAAGTCATTTACTCTGAAATTAGGGCTTAAAGTGCATTTATTTCTGCATAGTAATGATAAACCTGCACCGTGTAGATGCTGGATCAAACCGTTATTGTTGACAACTATTTTGATTGGAAAGCATAGATTGTTCAAATTGTGACATCTTTGCCCGGGCCCATAGAGGCAAAGAGGAATTCAACTTTCTTTACTCAATTCTCCCAATACGTAATGTTTTCTGAGTTATAAAATACAATCGTGGAAGCTTTGGGATAAAGGAACTAACACACGCTTGAGCAAGCTTTTGGAATTTGACTTTGATATCTGACTTATGCTAACTACTGAATTAATAGGCATAAGTAAAAAGCACAACTAAAGCTTTTAATGCGAGTCAAAATATAGTCAGATATAATATAAAGATAAATAAATAAATAAATATTCGATTTACAAAGAAAAGAAATCATAATAGATCATCTATACAAAAAGAAAATATGATATAAATCAACATACATACATACATTATCACTCACTCTAGTCCAGCCTCGGGTTGGGGGAAATACTGTCCTAGCGTCCCCACCCTGGCTTACTGGACTAAACAAACAAAACCAGCTCTCCTGAGCTGTTCTGACCACACTCCAATGGTGACTAAATAGATGATGATTCGATGTTACAAAACACAGCTATTTATGAGAGTTCACAGGGAGAGGGGGAATGCGCGATAGCACAGGGTGCGCACTAGGAAATGGAAGGGATAGATAGGAAAGCATTTGGCACTGTTCATAAAGATGACACTCGAGATGGAGACGCGATGACGTATAGTTTGCGTAGTAAGAAGTAATTCCTGTACCGAAATGGACATTTCGGTACAAACCATTAATTTATGATGGTAGAGCTTATTCTAATTAAGTTAAACCACTAAGTTTCCTTCACTTATTACTTATACGGAAATTGCTCTTAAGTCTAATATTCTGATAAATAATATCTTGCAGGTTGCTTTAGAAGAATTTCGGACGATTTTTTTAATAAAGAAAACTTGTTCAAATATAAAAATAGAAATTAATTAAGGCAATAGAAGTGTTGACGTGTTCGTTTATAAATTATTTCATTAAGTCGAAAAGAGCATATTTAAGTGGTCCACAAGAAACAAAACAAAAAGTTGCAGCTGGAAAAGAAATAACCAAAAAACTTCCTAAACTCACTTCATTTTTTACGGTTGAGGAAACCAAATAGACTGGCTGATTCTTCACCCTCATCACCTCAAGATCAAAATGCTTCTGATTATCAACGGAAAAAGAACTTACGTGTGACAGAAATGACAAACACACACGACAAAGTATGGCATGTCGATGCACGGTTTGTAATGGACGTGTGTTCCAGCACTTGTGATGGGACAATAAACTAGATCCATCTTGGAAATGCAATGGTGGATTTTTTTTTCTGGTATCAAGTACGTTTTGTTTCTGCTTGTCTGTAGTAAAGTATGTGGATTAATATGTGACACAGAATTACTTATTTGCACGTACCTACTTCCTTGCATCCATTCCTCTAAGACCCCTCTTGTACTGAAACGAAGCGTCACAGCCTATAGGTTCCTTAATAATGCTTCAATGAGGATTAACTATCTGCTCCCAAATTTGTCGGTCTAATTTAAAAACACCCTGCATATAAGTATATGTAAAAAGTTAAGAAAATAGTAGCTTCATAATATTTTTGTGTGATAATTTTCATATTTCATATTTTATTATTATTATTTCATATTTTAGTATAATTTTCTTCATATAATTCCACGCTTAATTATATAAATAAATGTAGGGCTACTATAGAAATAACATATTTCACTACTCATAATATTCACGTTGAAAACAAATTTCTAAGTATTTTACCAAATTATTTCACATGTCAAATTTGCCACTTTACTCCGATACAATAGTTACGTCTCAAGATACTAAAGAAATGAACTGCATTATGTAAAGGAAATAAATAATATCATTGCATATTCAGCTTAAGTAACGCAAATCACCTTCTATTTTATTAAACTAATTTATTCAACCTATGACAACTAAAATGATTATCGTCGCAATTAAAATCTGGGCTGAAACGTGGCAACAAATTATGTTCAGAGGCCTCTTTGTTCAGACTTTGAAGTCATGTCACATGCCGTAAATCCTAGACACGAGACCCACGGTTTTAGTTCCCATAACCCGTGAACAGTGTAATCAAAGGCGAGTAGATAACAATTGAGGGGGTCCCGGTAAGAAAGTGCCAAGGCACATTTTCCTGATTCTGAGATATTCGTTTAAATCAGCAAATAAGAGACGTTATTAAATTGTGATTATAGAGATGAATTGTATTTTTCTAATATGTTTTAATCAAATAGTGACATATATTATAAACTTTTTTTTCTTTTTTTATATCCAAAAAGTTATATTTAAAAAAATGTTGTTGTGTGGCTTACTATATTGACCAAAAATTTCACAAAATATGTAGAATAAATATTTTTCAACATAATAAATGTTTACAATTAATTATATTTGCCCTATTTAATAAAATTAATTAATGTATGTTACACAAAAGATAAACAATGTCCTAAAAGTCCTTCATAAATTCCACCATTTAAAAAAGTTGAATTCCCTCAGGGGTCCTCATCTAGGGGATATGTGGATGGCGACCACAAGGTGCCCAAGCTGTGCAAAACATTTCTTCCACTTACTTGTGTTTTGCACTCTTTTAACTTTACTATGTAAACTCTCTTGGTTAACTCTTGTTTTTTCGACCCCAACGTTATTAGGGCATCCGAGGGCAAGAGAGTCTTTCATTTCTTCCATTTCTTCTTTCCTTTATTTTCTTTTCTTCTCCAGAAAAGTCTGACCAGAGGCTATAAGATGGCAGCCCAATCACTGGCCTTGCCTTCCTTTGGCCAGCAACCAATCGAAGGGACTGTTATTATGCTTTCAAGTCTTATACGAGAATTCCCCTCAAACGCTGGAGGGAAAATTTTCTATAGGATCGTAACAGGCCTTGGCCTAATACTTGGAAGGAAGAAGAAGAAGAAGAAGAAGAAGAAGAAGAAGAAGAAAATGGTTTAGTTAATAGTTAATAATAATAATAATAATAATAATAATACTAATGTTTAAATATCAATATTATTATTAAAGTGGTATTATTATTTGCCCTATTTAAATCAATCAAATCAAATATAGGCCTATGTTTCACAACAATTAAACAATGCCATAAAACAAGTATTTCACATCATTTACCAGATCATTGTCAACATCATCTGGTATCAAGTTCAAATAAAAGCCATGATAGACTGGGGGGACATACTCCATCACATCTGTTAGTTTGCTTATTTTTACCTTAAGTGGTCTTACATTTTTCTGCATTAGAGTCATGGTACTTGGGTTTCCTTTCTTTCTTGTAGAAACCACTTTAAACTCCGTATTCGTCCTGTTTCTTAATTCATTGACCCTTGTTTTGGTATTTTCAAATCATAAGGATATAGCTTCTGAGAAACTTAGCTCCACACCACTAAAGCACACTTTCTTTATTATGATTAAATAGCCCACTTTTGAAGCCTTTATATCGAAAAAAATCAGTGCTTACCATTTCGAATACATAAAACTTGTTAATTAAATAAAAATAAAACGTAGTTTTATTTTTATTTAATTAATAAATATGGATTTTCATCAAGTAAACACCAACTCAATTGATTACATAAAACTTCTGCTTACGGTCACAAGACTATTATTTCTCTCCAATTATATTGATTTGTCCCTCTGATATTTTTCAATTCTAGCAAATTCTCTATCAGAGAGATCCAGAAATTATAAACTAATACTCAAATTCTTCAAACTGCTTTGTATGGATACATAGTTGCAAAATTACATCATATTCCAATTCTTATTCTGACCACCACATTTGTCAGAAAATATAACCAGTTTCTTTGAACAAATATGCATATAGTTTCTATGTATTTCAAAATGTAGCATCGAATCTCATCGCTGCCATGACCCTCATTACTCTCATCCCATACAAGCATATACCCATATATGAATTTACTGCACAAATTTAAATGTGTATAGAGTGGTACTTTTTAGCAATTTGAGATAATGAACTAAGGTCTACGAATAAAATGTCCAAGTTATAATACTTACTTACTCACTGGCACTATCGAACCCGTAGGTTCATGGCCGCGCGGACATAAGCTCTCCATACATCCCTACCCCGAGCCAATGCTTTCCAATCATTCCCTGTATAATCTACTTCCCTCAAATCATAGTTAATGTTGTTCTCTCACCTCATTCTTGGTCTACCAACTGGGCGTTTTCCTTCTGGCTTCCCTACAAGAAACTTCCATGCACGTCTTTCATTCCCCATACGCGCAAAATGACCTGCCCATCGCATTATACGAGACTTAACTGTTCTTATTATATCTGGCTTCCTATAAAGACCATGTAGTTCATTCTTATGAAGTCTTCTCCATTCACCTGTCTGTTCATCTCTCTTTGGTCCAAAAATTTTCCTAAGAACTCTATTCTCAAAAACTCGTAACCTCATGCCCTCCCTTAAAGTAAGAGTCCATGTTTCGCACCCATATAATATAACTGGTAGAATAATAGTTTTATATATTTTCAGTTTAACGTTTTTTGAAAGGAGTTGGGACATCATAAGTCTCTGCAATGCATAATAGCACGCATTTCCAGAATTGATCCTATGTTTAATTTCTTTGTGCATCTCATTCCTATTTGTGATTATTGTTCCTCTGTATTTGAATTCAGCCACTTCCTCAACTAACATTCTATGTTCCTAGGAACATGTCCCTGTGTTCGAGCCTTTGGCATGGGTTCCCTGAAGTAGTCCCCGCCCGGAAAACCGAATGGGGCACTATTTGACCTCCGGAAAATTTTACCCCAGTTGAACCCACGTCCGCATTTCTTGACGGTTGTATTTTTACGGTGAAAGATCGTCACTCTTTCGACCAAGGTACTTTTTTCGTCTGGCTTATCACCTTCGACCAGTCCGGCCTGGGTAACCCTATCGGCAGCAATGCTACCGCCGGCATAGCTCTCGGGATCATTTAAGCAAGCAAGCCATTCCACCACGACGTACAAGTTATAATTAAATTTGTAAAATCATTGGCACGCCATTGAATATTTCAAATTAAAATGGAAATAATATGACATAGAGATTGTAACTGGCAATTTGTATGCGCCTTAAGTTCAATGGTTCATAGCGGTCTTACAGTCGACACAAATGTACGATTAATGCATCACCTATGAAACTGCCTACAGTATTGTGTTTTTTTTTTTTTTCTTTCTTCCTTTATTATGCCGGTTCAATCGTTTTAGATCGGATCTGTAGGTTAAGGATGAATGTTGGAGGTCACTTTGGGTTTGGTTAGGTCCTTGGATGCCACTTAGCGTTATCCAGTTTGGGTAAGGTTAGCCCTCGGAGGCAACTTTGGGTCAGGTTACGCCCTCGGAGACAACTTTGGGTCAGGTTAAGCCGTCGGGGACCACTTTGGGTAAGTTTACACCCTCGTCGGCCACTTTGGGTTTGGTTAGGCCGTCGGGAGTCACTTGGACTTAGGTTAGGCCCTCGGGACCTCTTTCGGTTATGATAGGCCCTCGGGGCCACTTGGGGTTGGATTAGGCCATCAGGGGCCACTTGGAATTGGATTAGACATTCGAAGGCCACTTGGTGTTGGGTTAGGCCCTCTTGGATGACTGGGTTGGTTCAGGCCCTCGGGCAACTTTGGTTTAGATTAGGCCTCTGGGGCCATTTTGGATCAGGTTTGGCCCTCGGGGGCCGCTTGAGGTCAGGTTAGGCCCTAGGGTGCCACTTGTGGTCAAGATAGGCCATAGGGGGCCGCTTGTGGTCAAGATAGGCCCTAGGGGCCACGTGTGGTCAAGATAGGCCCTAGGTGGCCACTTGTGGTCAAGATAGGCCCTAGGAGGCCATTTGTGGTCAAGATAGGCCCTAGGGGGCCATTTGTGGTCAAGATAGGCCCTAACGGCAACTTGTGGTCAAGATAGGCCATATAGGCCACTTGTGGTGAAAATAGGCCCTATGTGCCACTTGTGGTCAAGATAGGCCCTAGGGGCCACTTGTGGTCAAGATAGGCCATAGAGGCCACTTTATGTTAGGATAGGCCTTCGGGGGGCCACTTAGTGTTATGTTAGTCCCTCGAGCCACTTTGGATAATGATAGGCCCTCGGAGGCCAGTTGGGCTCGGTTAGGCCCGCAAGGTGACTTTGGTTTAGGTTAGGTCTTCTGGGACCACTTTGGTTTTGGGGTTAGGCCCTCGGGGCCACTTTGGTTTAGATTAGGCCCTCGGGGCCACTTTGGTTTAGATTAGGCCCTCGGGGGCCACTTTGGTTTAGGTTAGGCCGTCAGGGGCCACTTGGCGTTATGTTAGGCCCTCAGGGCCACTTAGGATACGTTAAGCTTTCGGAGGCCACATGGGATTAGGTAGCGTTAGTATAGGTTGGGTTAGATTAGCTAAGGTTAAGTCAGGTCAGGTTAGGTTTCGTTACGTTCTGTTAGATTATGTTAGGTTAGGTTCGCTTTGGGTCAGTTCAGTTAGGTTACAATGGGAAAGTGTTTCTTGTGTCTGTGTCTGTGTATGTGTGTGTGTGTGTGTGTGTGTATGTGTGTATGTGTGTTCCCGCGCTGCGTGTGTGAGTGCGTATGTGTTAAATGTTTGCATATCCGTGCGTATGTGTGCGTGGGTTCGGGTGCGTTGTTGAGTGAAAAATACCACATGTCGAGTTTACTGCAGGAACACTTGACACTAGACTATTCAAAATAATATTACCTACAAGATGGCATGACTAGTTGAAATTTACCAAAAATGTGGCTTGGACCCCCTCCATTAGTACAGCAGGACGGTTCTTTTTGCATATCCAATATTAAATACTAATACTACTGACCCTTAAACTCTTACTTTAAGGGAGTAAAGAATATTACGAGTATTTGAGAATGAAGTTTTTAGAAAAAGAATTGGACCAAAAAGAGATGAACAGACAGGTGAATCTTTGTTAATCATACTTATATCCCCGAAAATATGCAATATAACATACATATATATATATATATATATATATATATATATATATATATATATAGGAAGCCAGATATAATAAGAACAGTTAGGCCTACGTCCCGTAGACTGCACTGGGCAGTACGTTTCGCACGAATGAGGAATGAAAGGGGTGCATGGAAGCTTCTTGTAGGAAAACCAGAGGGAATACGCACAGTTGGAAGACCAAGAATGAGGCGGTAGAATAATTTTATCCATGATTTGAGTGAAATAGATTATACAGAGAATGATTGAAAAACATTAGCTCAGGATAGGGATGTATAGGCAGCTTATGTCCGGGCAGCCATGAACCTATGGGTTCGATAGAGCCAGTTAGTTAATACTAATGACTACATGTGGGAATAATAATGTAGAGAGGCAAAGATAAACGTAAAAAGGAATAAATTTATTTCAAGATGTATTCGATTATCCATCCATAGTAATTTTGCCCGAGGGCAGGTCTTTCATTGCAATCATAGCATTTTCTTGCTATGCTTTGCAGCTTTACTAGGGAATTATAGGTATGGTAGCTTCCCGTTGCTTTCCACACCGGTGAAGGATGATGATGATAATGAATAGGATAATGATGGCCGGATGATTTTCGGGGATCGTTGGGCCCTAAGCTTCCTGACATTTGTCTTACAGGTGAGGAAAAACCCCGAAAAAACCTCACCCAAGAGCCTGCCCCGACCGGGAATTGAACCCAGGCCCGCTGCGTGACAAGGCAGAAAAACCTCACTCAGGAGCCTGTCCCGACCGGGAATCGAACCCAGGTCCGCTGCGTAACAACCTCGAGACCACAGCAGTGGACTATTCGATTATATATGTTTTTTATAGTTAAAAATTTCATTGGCATCCCAGCATTATTATTATTATTATTATTATTATTATTATTATTATTATTATTATTATTATTATTATTATTATTATTATTATTATTATTATTATTATTATTATTATTATTATTATTATTATTATTATTATTATAGGGACACGCCGTAGCGTAGTGGTTAAGGAACTGAGCTACAAGCCGGAGGGTCGAGGGTTCAAGTCCCGTTGGGGTCAGGATTTGTAAACTGACCCAAATCCTCTGGCAGCACTATGGCCCTGGGGTCGACTCAGCCTCTAACGGAAATGAGTACCAGACGCCTGTTCTGGGGGTAAAGGCGGCCGTTCACGCAGGGCTGACAACCCGGCTGACATAAAGTACCGATTGTCTAGCAAAAGTGAGAGCCTTAACCTCCTACTACCCCAAGGGCCTCCGGGCCTGTTGTGGAATCACTTTACACTTTATTATTATTATTATTATTATCATTATTATCATTATTATCATTATTATTATTACTATATTTCAGGTTACTCAAGAACAGACCATAAAAGGAATTCTGAGATTCTCAAAGTATTACAAACAGATTCAGTCATGGAATATGTACAAAAATACAACTGGAAATCTCACGTAAGAAGAATGAGCAGAACAAGAATACCACGTCAAATCTTAAAATACCAGCCACCAGGCAAGAGATCTTTGGGCAGACCCTTCAAACGTTGGATTGAGAACGTAACAGACCACTAGGTCTATCACATGAAAGGAAGAAGAAGAAGATTATTTGTCCTGTACCGTGGCGAAAAGTCTAATACTATGACTCGATCCGATCTGCGGAACGGCAGCACGGGAAAATGCATTTTCTCGTGGAATATCGTGTTCAGGACCGGCGTCAACCCAGCATCATGAGGAATTTGGACAGCCGTAATAAGATGGAGCTCTGGTTACGAAAACATGTTATAACATATAGCACTCCTTTACAGTCCGCAGATCAGATAAATGCGGGATGAGGGAAGCAGACAGAAAATCAATAGAGAAACAGTCGTATGTCACGCAATTGTATGTTTTATTTCAGGTGTATTCTGCTCAGAATTGTCCATCAGACTCAAAACTACCATGCTTACTGAGACACAGAAAGGTTTAATTAGCATAAGTCATCTTGAAGTAATATGCTACGTCAGACATTCCTTTTGCTCGCTTTCTTCTGATCTTCCGATTGAGGGTCTTTCCACTTTTCAGCGGTTGCCCTTTTACCAGCCGGCTGCTGGCCCTTCACATCCACATGTGTCAATCACAGAGGTAGATGATCAACAGCCAGTGGAGGGGTGACATGTGGTTAGCATGTCGAGTCCCCCAGCCGTTATAGCTGGTTCCTCAACCTGGAGCCGCTACTTATTGTAGCTACCCAATTGCCTCACGATGCTGGGTGGGCACCGGTCCCATACTGGCCGAAATACCATGAGAAAATTTTTTCCCCCATGGAGACTCGAACCAGAGCAAGTCCCGTAGCTCTGCGCCAAGGCTTCCTACCTTAACCGCTCGGCTACGGCGCGGGGCTTTCTTCTGATCTGCGAACTATATTCGCTGTATGATCGTACACTGCTATGAATGACACACTTCGACGTGAGGCAGCTTCCTCATTGGTTTACCGTGGGCCTCCTAGGGCTGTCTAATAATTGATTTAGTAATGGTAAATTAAAAGTATGTCATGTTAATTAATTAAGCAATTAGATACAGTAATTAAGTATTCCTACTCAGAGCAAAGCAAGTGAATGAAATGGGTGTGTTCCAGTACCACCACTGTATTTCTCTTTCTTCGGGTTTTGTTCCAGCAAGGCAGGCGAAAGATACATTGCCTCTGTTTCTTATATAACACTTTGTCCACCTCATCGTCCCTTTATATTTCTATTCGCTTTAATTCGCTATCCTCCCACCATAACTTAAACGCGCGATCGAAAGAAAATTTAACTCTAGCTGTTCCTCTGCATCGATCATCTCACTATTCCTCATCCTTCCTTGTTGCAGCCACCCGACTCTGGAAATACCTCCCCTCGTATATCAAGGACTACCCGACTCAAAAACAGTTTAAATGGAACTCATTTCATATTTCCTTAGACAATATAATATATAACCGTGTTTCATGTATACTTTTATTATTCCTTTACATTTTAAACTTTCTTTACCAAGCCACTTACTTAATCTAATTATAATTAGACTATTATTTTTGCTATTATTATTACTACTAATTTTCTTTCTATCCCTTGTCAACTTCATAATGTGTAGCCTATATATATATATATATATATATATATATATATAATGGAGAATATAATACATATATAAGAAAAATAAGTGTTTGAATTGGATTCGCCTGGTGGTGTAACGGGTAACACGTTGAGGTACAGACTCAGAGTTCCGGGTTCGAATCCCGCCCAGGCATTTATTTTTCTTATCATACCATATATATATATATATATATATATATATATATATATTATGTATCATTAATCAGCATGTAGATAATTCATAATTCTTATTTTATGTATAACTGGGGGTACGCCGTAGCGTAGTGGTTAAAGCACTGCGCTACAAGTCGGAAGGTCGAGGGTTCAAGTCCCGGTGAGGTCAGGATTTTTAAACTGACCAAAACCTTCTGGCGACACTATGGCCCTGGGGTCGACTGAGCCTCTAACGGAAATGAGTACCAGACGCTTGTTCTGGGGGTAAAGGCGGCCGTCACGCAGGGCTGACAACCCGGCTGACATCAAGTGCCGATTGTTTAGAAAAAGTGGGAGCCTTAACCTCCTACTACCCCAAGGGCCTACCGAGGCCTGTAGTGGGATTACTTTACTTTATGTATAACTAAACCTGGTGAAGTGGAAGAAAATACCTCAATTGTCTTAACGCCATCAGGTAAAATAAATAAATAAAATTAATGTGGTTTATTTTAAATTTACACAGCACATCGTCACATCACTTTATGTAGTCATAATTACATACCTTACTTTTTTATTGTACAGAAATAAATGTAGGATGAGCGTATGTTCAAATATATGTTATATGAGGGATGATGATGAGAAAGATGAATGTTAAACCCGAAGCCGGCACGCAGCCTCTCCTGTCGAAAAAAACACCAAAGAATCTTAACGTCTCCATCCGACGGACAATTGCTATCAACAGTATAATTCATACGCCTTCTCAACAAATGTATGCGTGCTTGGGAGGGATTTGGAATTTAATCCTGAAATCTGGTGCATAATTCAAGGATTAAAAACAGTACACCACCATATTTCCTAGCCTCGAAATGTAAAGTTTTATGATTAAAAATGTATAAAACCACTGGATATTATACCTGGATCCGATAATTAGGAATCATATATGCTATAATCTAATCCAACGCGGTGACACTAAATTAAATATTAAAACCATCGTTATACAGAACGAAGAAAACTATATTTCATGTTCTGTTACAAAACATTTTATTAAATGGGTCCGAAACCTGGACAGTAAGTAGAAAACAAGTCAACAAAGCAGTTAGCAATAGAGATGGATTTTTGAAGGCGATCGACAAGAATTTCAAGAAGGTATAAGGTCAGAAACAGCACGATAAGGGAAATTATATAAGTTGAAAAAAACATAGGGCCTATTAGAAAAAATAGAAGAAAAACTTTGAAATGGTATGGACACCTCATAGGAATGGAAGAAGATATAATAACAAAGAAGATCCTCGATTGGAAAGCTAATGGAATAAGCCGAAGAAGCAGACCTAGAGAACGTTGGATAGATGGAGTGAGGAGAAGTATGGAAGCTAGAGATATGAGGGAAGATGTTTTACACAGGAACTTCTGGCGACAAATCACTTTGGGTTCAAGGAGAAACACTGTATTGTAGTATAGCACTATTACTAAATAAAAAATAAAAATAAACATCGTTTCAATTTATGTGACGAAGCGCATTAAATATTCCTACTCTATTATCGGCTGGAATATCAAATTTCTATGAATTCTATTATTATTTGGTTCCTGTGCAAACGAGTATATGCTTGTATCAGTATAGAATCTACATAATGACATATGCTTCATATCGACGCAAGGGAGAAGTAGATGCAACTTGACAGATAAGTTAGATGCAATATTCATTTCCCTCGGGATCTTCAAATTTCTCTATTTATTCCATTAACATAGTAAACATATCCCAATAGCATTTAGATCAATCTACAGCAAGATTTTTCTGAAATTATCGTTTACACTGTGTTCAAACCATATATGGATATTCAATTTACTAGAATCTTTAGTTTACTATTTAACTCATGCCACAAATGGGAGTCAATGACCAATCACATTTCAATGATTTTTTTTATTTACAACCAATAACAGTCGTGTTTCGCCTAAAATTTACCTACTAAAGTTTATCATAATAAAGAAAGCACCTCCTTTTTTAACATTCTGAATAGGTCACAGCATTATTTTGCAGTGACTGACTCTTTAAGAAATATGGCTACCAGATTGTATATATAGTGCATGAATGTCAACACATAGCACATGCGGGAGTTAATATACGTAAAAACATTTGTAGTAATTGATTATAGCACCAAAAAAAAAAAGAGAAACCGCTGTTTGCACTTTCTTAAATGAATTATTTCCCAGATAATAACATTCCAGAAAAATATAATGGTCATATTTACATCATAGAACAATCATAAATGAATTAATATACAGTTTGTTGTGTTTCATTTTTTCTTCACTAGAGTGCATTCTTACAATATTGCATTCCTTTGGCAATAAATAATATTATGATCTGGTTGCAGTGATCGAACAAAAGAAGCAAATGAAGCGTACCAATCATTTCTCATTTGTTTTCAAACATCGCTGTTTACATTAAATATATAAATATTTTAAAATAACTATATTTAATAATCCCTCCATGGTATCTTTACCTTGTCGTGGTGGAGTGGCTTGCGTGCTTAAATGATCCTGAGAGCTATGCCGGCGGTAGCATTGCTGCCGATAGGGTTACCCATGCCGGACTGGTCGAAGGTGATAAGCCAGACGAAAAAAGTACCTTGGTCGAAAGAGTGACGATCTTTCACCGTAAAAATACAACCGTCAAGAAATGCGGACATGGGTTCAACTGGGGTAAAATTTTCCGGAGGTCAAATAGTCCCCCATTCGGTTCTCCGGGCGGGGACTACTTCAGGGAACCCATGCCAAAGGCTCAAACACAGGGACATGTTCCTAGGAACATGGAATGTTAGGACTTTATACAATAGCGGGGCACTAGAGATATTAACGCGGGAATTAGATAAATCGCCCTTGGATATAGTCGCTTTACAGGAAGTTAGGTGGCCAGGAGAAGGTAGTCAGGAATCAGGAAGCTTTGCATTATACTACGGGGGTGCAGAAAGACCTGCATTTGGAACGGGTTTTTTAGTCAGAAGGAGGATCCTATCCGCTATCCGAGATATTAAGTTTGTTAGTGATAGGGTATCATACATAATTCTAAAGGGTAAACGACATGATTTTATAATTGTAAATGTACATGCCCCCACAGAAGATAAAGATGACAAGATCAAGGATGAGTTCTATGAAGAATTAGAATGCTTATTTGATAGCCTTTCACGATATCATATGAAAATTGTCTTAGGAGATTTTAATGCAAAAGTGGGGCGGGAAGATATATTCAAACCAACAATAGGCAAATTCAGTCTTCATGAAGATAGTAACGACAATGGGGTTAGATTAGTCACATTTGCCACATCAAAGAATCTCATTGTTAAGAGCACAACATTTCAGCATAAGGATATTCATAAATACACCTGGACGTCCCCAGATGGAGAAACTCGGAACCAGATAGATCATGTATTAGTGGATAAACGCTGGCACAGTAGCATCATCGATGTTAGATCAGTTAGAGGGACAGACTGCAATTCGGATCATCATCTGGTCAGAGTGAAAATCAGACAACGGCTATCGCTTATGAGAGGAACAAACGCTAAAGATGATTCTGTAAAATTTGAATTAAAAAACTTGAAAAATGATGAAATGCGGCAAGAATACCAAATCAAAATTGCTAATAGATTTGAAGTACTGGAATCTTCAGATGACAATGTGGCAAACGAAGAAGAAACTGATATAAATAAAGAATGGGAGGCTATAAGAGATACTATTAAATTGTCAGCATCAGAAAGCATTGGTTGTTTAAAAAAGAGGCAAAACAAGAAATGGTTTGATGAGGAATGTGCCGACATTGTAAAGAAAAGAAAGCTAGCAAAAATGAAATGGTTACACGAGCCAAATGAGGTAAATTTAGAGCAATTGGGTAGTATTAGACGGGAAACCACCAAGTTACTAAAGAGTAAAAAGAGGGAATATTTGAGAGAGAAGATTAATGATCTTGAAATGAATGCAAAAAATAGGAACATTAGAGAATTATATCAGGGAATTAGTATAGAGAAGAAAGGGTTTCAGGCTAGAACAAACATAATTCGGAATGAAAATGGGGATATGATTGCAGATTCCAGGAGTATATTAAATAGATGGAAAAGTTACTTTAATCAGCTATTAAATGTACATACAGAACAGGACATTGAGGAGGATAATTTACAGACAGCAGAAATGCTAGTCGCAGAACCAAGTGCATTAGAGGTTGAAATGGCGATAGAAAAATTGAAGATGTATAAAGCATCAGGTTCAGATGAGATCCCAGCAGAACTGATAAAATCAGGGGGAGAAAAATTGATGGACAAGATACGCTGGTTGCTTAGTATGATTTGGGAAAAAGAAGCTCTTCCAGATGAATGGAAAGAATCAATTATCGTACCAATTTATAAGAAAGGAGATAAAACTGATTGCAACAACTACAGGGGCATCTCATTACTTTCAACTTCGTACAAAATTCTAACAAATATATTAGTAAGCAGACTTACTCCCTATATTGATGACATTCTAGGAGATCATCAATGTGCATTTAGAAGAAACAGGTCTACAACAGATCAGATTTTTAGTATAAGACAGATTTTAGAAAAGAAATGGGAATATAATGGTACTGTACATCAACTATATGTAGACTTCAAAAAAGCATACGATTCAATTAAGAGGGAGAAGTTATATAGTATCCTGCTGGAGTTCGGAATTCCTAAAAAGTTAGTTAGACTTATACGAATGTGTCTAAATGGCACAAAGAGTAGGGTGCGTGTAGGCAAACAGTTTTCGGACACTTTTGAAATCCAGAATGGGTTGAAGCAAGGAGATGCACTATCTCCTCTACTATTTAATTTTGTACTAGAGCATGCCATTAAATCTTTAGAGAATGAGGAAGGCTTACAACTCAATGGTATTAATAAGCTGTTAGTTTATGCTGATGATGTAGTACTATTGGCCGATAGCGAGGAGATACTAAAGGACAACACGCACACACTATTGAGTAACACTAAGAAATTAGGACTGGAAGTAAATATCAATAAAACTAAATATATGGTCACACGTAGAAATTCATTAAATAATGGAAATGGACAGCTAATGACAAATGAGGGAAATTTTGAGGAAGTGGCTGAATTCAAATACCTAGGAACAATAATCACAAATAGGAATGAGATGCACAAAGAAATTAAACATAGGCTCAATTCTGGAAATGCATGCTATTATGCATTGCAGAGACTCTTGATGTCCCAACTCCTTTCAAAAAACGTTAAACTGAAAATATATAAAACTATTATTCTACCAGTTATATTATATGGGTGCGAAACATGGACTCTTACTTTAAGAGAGGAAAGGAGATTACAAGTATTTGAGAATAAAGTACTTAGGAAAATTTTTGGACCAAAGAGAGATGAACAGACAGGTGAATGGAGAAGACTACATAACAATGAACTACATGGTCTTTATAGGAAGCCAGATATAATAAGAACAGTTAAGTCTCGTAGACTGCGATGGGCAGGACATGTTGCACGTATGGGGAATGAAAGACTTGCATGGAAGCTTCTTGTAGGAAAGCCAGAGGGAAAACGCCCAGTTGGTAGACCAAGAATGAGGTGGGAGAATAACATTAACTATGATTTGAGGGAAGTAGATTATACAGGGAATGATTGGAAAGCATTAGCTCAGGATAGGGATGTATGGAGAGCTTATGTCCGCGCGGCCATGAACCTACGGGTTCGATAGTGCCAGTGAGTAAGTAAGTAAGTAAGTAAGTAAGTTGCCAGAAAAAAATTGACGTATAGGAATTCTAGGTTCTGTAAGCTAATCTGTTCCGGCACCATATCACGTCAATTCCTTAACAGTCCCTCACCTAAACAAATATGGTATAAAAACGAAATTTTACGAAAGTTTAAATTTTGTTAACTTTTCATTTCAAGGTACAATAAAACTGTTATATATTATTTCATTGTTATTAACGCGATACGCTTTCAGATATTTTGTTTTGTCTAACGCCACCAGGTTGTCTTTTATGTTATTTCTGGCTTTCTCTCCTAGCATAGGCGGAATTGCAATCCATTTCTTAGGTAGGGGCACCTGGAAGGCGGAATTACTTTACCCCGTAAACAAGTTCTGTATTTAAGTAGAACCTCATTATGTTATTTCCTATATAGGGAATTTCGGGTAATGTGGACCCTTCTGTTTGAGTGGACTCTGTTAGTATCTTATTTAATTGGTGCTGCCCTCGAATAGAAAATATTTTTCTTCCCCTCATCAACTGGTTCAAGGCCAGTTTCTGTTATTCTTTGTGTAAATAAGGGTTTATTTGTTATATTTATGAAAATTACACTTTAAAAGTTTTTCAAGCTAAGAATCAATTCTTAATTTCTGCTATTGAATATTACAAATGTTGAAAAATCTCCTAAATATATTATATTATGTAGATGCTGTTTTAATTTACTGCCGGGTTTGGTTTGATAATATGTGACATGGTGGCTCCAAAAAAGTAATTAAATATAACAGAGGAATACAGTTAATGTGGAACCTCCACGAGGACCTGGGTCCACTTTACACGAATAGGTATATTTTATCAATGAGGATGCTATCTGTAAAAAACATTCGCGTAATTAATTTTATTTAATATCCTTGTAATTTTACTGAACCCAAAGACCGTCGCTTTTTGTAGTTGAATGACGTGTGAATGTTATGATCAACAATAATGTTTCATAACATTAAATTAATATCAACGCTTTTTAATTGTGATCAGTCATAAATATTTTCGGGGGCACGCCGTAGCGTAGTGGTTAAGGCACTGAGCTACAAGCCGGAGGGTAGAGGGTTCAAGTCCCGTTGGGGTCAGGATTTTTAAACTGACCCAAACCCTCTGGCGGCACTATGGCCCTGGGGTCGACTCAGCCTCTAACGGAAATGAGTACCAGACGCTTGTTCTGGGGTAAAGGCGGCCGTCACGCAGGGCTGACAACCCGGCTGACACAAAGTGCCGATTGTCTAGAAAAAGTGGGAGCCTTAACCTCCTACTACCCCAAGGGCCTCCGGGTCTGTTGTGGGATCACTTTACTTGGGGCACGCCGTAGCGTAGTGGTTAAGGCACTGAGCTACAAGCCGGAAGGTCGAGGGTTCAAGTCCCGGTGGGGTGAGGATTTTTAAACTGACCCAAACCTTCTGGCGGCACTATGGCCCTGGGGTCGACTCAGCCTCTAACGGAAATGAGTACCAGACGCTTGTTCTGGGGGTAAAGGCGGCCGTCACGCAGGGCTGACAACCCGGCTGACATCAAATGCCGATTGTCCAGAAATAGTGGGAGCCTTAACCTCCTACTGCCCCAAGGGCCTCCTGAGGCCTGTAGTGGGATTACTTTACTTTACTTTACATAAATATTTTCAGAATAATCTGTGCCTGTCTGTAAAAAGTAATAGAGTAAATACATTTAAAAATAGACTAAAAGCTAAGGTGGACTCTGGGGTCCATTTTATCCGCGTATGGAAGTTAAAAGTGGACCTTTCTTGTAATGTAAAAAAGTTTATAAATTATGAAGATGTTTCCACATTTGAATAAAATAACAATGCTATTTCTTCATAGTTACAACACTAATGATAATCACTGTAATTAAACAAAATCGAAATCCCTTAATTAAAAGAAGAGAAACAACAAACTCAAAACAGGGGTCCAAATTACCCTAAGTTCCTCTAGTAGTTTCTTACTTACTTACTCACTGGCACTATCGAACCCATAGGTTCATGGACACGCGGACATAAGCTCTCCATACATCCCTATCCTGAGCTAATGCTTTCCAATCATTCCCTCAAATCATAGTTAATGTTATTCCCCAACCTCATTCTTGGTCTACCAACTGGGCGTTTTCCCTCTGGCTTTCCTACAAGAAACTTCCATGCAAGTCTTTCATTCCCCGGACATGCAACATGTCCTGCCCATCGCAGTCTACGGGCCTTAACTGTTCTTATTATATCTGGCTTCCTATAAAGACTGTGTAGTTCATTGCTATGTAGTCTTCTCCATTCACCTGACTGTTCATCTCTCTTTGGTCCAAAATTTTTCCTAAGTACTTTATTCTCAAATACTTGTAATCTCCTTTCCTCCCTTAAAGTAAGAGTCCATGTTTCGCACCCATATAATATAACTGGTAGAATAATAGTTTTATGTATTTTCAGATTAACGATTTTTGAAAGGGGTTGGGACATCAAGAGTCTCCCTCTAGCAGTTTCATAATATGAAATCAATTGATTGCTTAATTTTAATCATTTTCAAAAATGAAAATACACAGGTTATCTCTGGTAGATAAGATACATGCGTTGCTCATTACTTTCTACGTGTACAGTAGAAACTAGACAATTGCCATTCTGTATTTGAAAAGCCTGTGTTGTCAGTTCTACTATAATACGTAGCAACAATAATCATAAAATCTTAGAACCAAATTTCTGCCAGTGATATTAACAATCAGACAATGAAATAAATGTAAAGAGCACTTATTTCTTTTATGGGCTATTAGTTTTAAGTACAACTGCAGCGCATAATGGTGCAATGTTATCGTTAGATCTGTAATATTGCCCTCAAAATTCATTCAGGTGGAGCAAGAGCAAAGTAGTGTTATCTCTATTGGGCAGAAATATTAGCCGCAATATATTACATACTACAATTACCTTATCTATTCTTTACATGTAACAATACTGGCTAAAAATAGTATATTAAGCCTAGTTTTATAATATTACAGTCATAATGATAACAAATTAACTATAATGAATAGTGTTTAGTAATAATTGTAACTGCCAGGTTTTACAAGACAATTTCTGTAAACAAAGACAATTTTTGTCAATAGTATTCCTCTAAAGTGTACAGATAGAATTCTTCAGCTATTACTAAAGTACAAACCAAAAGGAATTTGTGAAACATTGTGAAACCTGCTTAGTAAAATTACTATCACTACTACTACTACTACATAGGAAAGAAACCAAGGAAGATAAACATGAAGATTAAAGATGAGGCCATTGAGCAAGTGGAGAGCTTCAAATACTTGGTTTGTACTATCAGTAGTAACATGAATTGCGGTCAAGAAGTAGTAGTAGTAGTAGTAGTAGTAGGACTTCATTAGACAAAAAGTAAGATATTTACAATATTATTTACAACTATGGGTCGCATGGGCAGTAAGCCGTACGTGCTGTTGACAGTCCGTTACAATAAAGTAATAATTGGTACTAGTGTAAAGAAAAATAAACAACAAAAAAATCAATAACATTACAATTACATAAATAAAACACAATAATATTACAATTAAATAATAACACAATAGCATTATACACTAAAAAAAATTAACATTATAATTACATAAAGAAAACACAATAATATTGCAATTAAATAATAACACAATAGCATTATACACAAATTAATTTATATATAATTGTTAAGAATTAATGGTATTGCATTTTGATAACATATATTTATTCATGAATGAGTGTTGTCATTTATTTTCCGCGTTTTGTCCAGAAATTTACCGAGGTTTATCCAATTTTCTGGATTTACCAATAACTCGTAGCATGCCAATCTTTCCCGAAGTAAACAGAGGATAGCAATGGCAAAAGAAGCTTTCAACAAGAGAAGCATTTTCTGCGGACCTTTGGCAAAAAAATTAAGAAAGAGGCTAGTGAAGTGTTTTGTGTGGAGTGTAGCATTGTATGGTGCAGAGACTTGGACATTACAACGGAATGCGGGAAAGCGACTGGAAGCTTTTGAGATGTGGATATGGAGAAGAATGGAACGTATAAAATGGACACACAAAGTAAGAAATAAATATGTGCTAGACAGAGTGGGTGAACGAAGAATAATGCTGGAACTCATAAAGAATTGGAAAATAAATTGGATTGGCTACTGGCTAAGAAGAAACTGCCTGCTGAAGGATGATCTAGAAGGAATGATCATCGGAAAGAAAGTTAGAGGCAGAAAAAGACATCAGATGATAGACAATATTAAAATAAATGGTTTGTATGCAGATACAAAAAGGAAAGCTGAGTTAAGGAAAGAGTGGGGAATGCTGAGTTTGCAGTGAAAGACCTGCTCTTGAGCAGAACACTATGAATGAATGAACTACTACTACTATTATTTCAACTAATGAAAAATGTGTAGTCATGATATGTAATAATCGGATGTTGACCATAAATGTATTTATTTTTAATATTATCATAAGTAATGCCACGAGTGATTACCAATTTATCTAGAGAATTTGGAAATCAAGAGTGGCATTTGTTAGGACTATTTAACGAATAAAATTAAGCTGTTTACTCACAAATCATTATTTAACTATATTTATTTTAAAATATTTATATATTTAATGTAAACGGCGATGTTTGAAAACAAATGAGAAACGATAGGTACGCTTCATCTGCTTCTTTTGTTTAACACTGCAACCAGATCATACTATGTATTGCCAAAGGAACGCAATATTGCAAGAATGCTCTCTAGGGGAGAAGAAATGAAACACATCAAACTGTATATTAATTCATTTCTGATGTCGTATGATGTAAATATGACAATTATATTTTTCTGGATTGTTACCTGGGAAAAAATACATTTACGAAAGTGCAAACAGTGGTTTTTTTTTTTTTTTTTTTTTGGTGGTATAATCAATTGCTACAAATGTTTTTATATTAACTCCCGCATGCGGCATGTGTTGACATTCATGAACTACATATACAATCTGGTAGCCGTATTTCTTGTGTGCTCAGTCACTGCAAAATAATGGTCAGACCTGTTCAGAATATTAAAAAGGAGGAGCCTTCTTTAATATGGTAATTATAACACTGATAAATATTTCGTGAAACACGACTCTGATTGGTTGTAAAACAGGAATCATTGAAACGTGATTGGCCATTGAGTCCCATTTGGGGCATGAGTTAAATAGTCATAAGTAATGCCACGAGTGATTTACAAATTATCGATAAATTCACGACTCACCAAGTGAGGAGTGAATTTATGTAGAGAATTTGGAAATCAAGAGTGTAATTGTTAGGACTATTTAACGAATACAATTAAGCTGTTTACTCACAAATCATTATTTAAAAACAGTTATTTTAAAATGTTTACATATTCAATGTAAACATATTCAATGTAAATTGTGATGTTTGAAAACAAATGAGAAACGTTATGTTTCACTTGTTCATCACTGCAACCAGGCCATATTATTTATTGCCAAAGGATCGCAATATTGTAAGAATGCACTCTAGTGGAGAAATTTATAACCAACATTATAGGTTATTAATTAATTTCTGATGTCCTATGATATAAGTATGTCAATTATATTTTTCTGGAACGTTATTACCTGGGAGAAAATACGTTTAAGAAAATGCAAACAGTGTTTTGTTTGTGGTATAATCAATTGCTACAATTTTTTATGTTATCTCCCGCAACCACGATCAGGTTGCATTCGTGCACTATTTATACAATCTGGTGGCCAAATGTAGTCACTGCAAAATAAATCGATGACCTATTCAGAATGTTAAAAAGGGGGAGCTTGATTTTACAGTGATAAAATTAAACTGATAAAAACGACTGTGATTGGTTCTGAATAAAAAAAATCATTGAAATGTGATTGGTCATTGACTCCCAATTGGGGCATGAGTTAAACAGTCCAAATAAATATAGTAAAAAATAATAAAAACACTGATATCTCACTTTCACTCTGCCTTGGTTTAACTCTTCATTTGTAGGAAATTATATGTAACTCATGTCTCCATGAGAATTTATAATACGGTAGATCATGTTTTTATATTAGGAGGAGAAGTAATAGAAGCTACAAATGAATCCGCATGCCTGTGAAGTATAGTATCTGTGAATGGTGGCTCAGATGAAGATGTTGATGCCAGAATGAAGAAAGTAAGATATGCTTACATTCAATTGAAATCAATTTGGAGGTCGAAACAAATTTCCCTAAGATTATTTAATTCAAATGTGAAGTCAATTTTATTATACAGCTGCGAAACGTGGAAGGCTACAAAACAATTTGGAAAGAAGTTGCAAATCTTCGTAAATCGTTGCCCGAGAAATATCTTAGGTATATGGTGGCCATAGATAAAGAACAAATAAAGAACTTTAGACAAGAAAGAATCAAAATTAAGTGTATAAAGAAGTCAAATTTAGAAAGTGGAAATGGGTTGGTCATGTGTTGAGGAGAGAAAATGATAGCATTACAAAAATTACGTTTGATTCGAACCTCCAAGGATTGGGAAGGCGAAGAGGAATATCTGGGGCAACATGAGTTTTTTTTTTTTAATTTCCGAGATTCCGTTGTGTGTTTACCACATGAGGATTGCATACTATGTTTTGTACTATGTGTATTTATTTTAGTAATAAAGCTATTAGCTAATATATATATTGTTTAATGCCACCAGGTTGTCTTTTATGACATTTCTGACTTTCTCCCCTGGCATTGGCAGAATTGTAATCCATTTCTTAGGTTGGGGCACCTGGAAGTCGGAGTTACGTTAGCCCGATGGTATCCATCCATAGTAATTCTGCCCGAAGGCAGGTCCTTCACTGCAATCATAGCATTTTCATGCTATGCTTGCAGCTTTACCAGAGAATTGTGTGGGTGTGGTAGCTTCCCGTTGCTTTCCACACCGGTGAAGGATGATGATGATGATGGCCATACGATTTCGGGGACCGTTTGGGCCTTAAAGTTTTCCTGACATTTGTCTTACAGGTGAGGAAAAACCCCGATAAAACCTCACCCAGAAAAACTGCCCCGACCGGGGATCGAACCAGGGCCCACTACGTGACAAGGCAGCATGCTACCTCGAGACCACAGCGGTGGACCCCGATGGTATGATGGGTGATAAATGATAATGAAGCGCCAGGAGAGTTATTAACCTAAACTGAACCTAAATTCCAGACCATGGGCAACCACAGGAATAATTCCCTTTAAGGAAAAAATCCTACGGTTTGACCGGGAATCGAACCCGGGACCTAATAAACCGTAGTCAGGAATGCTGACCACTAGCTCATTAGGCTAGTCTATGCTAAAATATTAACAGATATAATTTAAGATAAAATAATGTTAGGTTTCAAAAGGTGAATCAGCTACAAGTGTTGCTATAGAGATATAAGTATTGTTGGTCATGTCGCCATCTTATATTTGTTAAAACTGTAAAATCAATTTCATTTGGGATTTATTTCTGATTATGGAGAATGTTTTAGACGATGTGTGCAGAGATGATTAAATAGAAGAGGCGTGAAAAGCTGGATGAATTAGTATCACTGTCAATATTTCAAAACGTTTTACTTACCGCACTAGTGCTTTTGGTCATTTTTAAAGTACTGAGATTTTGTTTTTATAGCAACCAAGATTGTATGCGGGAATGTCAAATTACGATGCCCATCAACAATAACAGTAAGTATACAATATTAGTTACATAGTGCAAAAAAGTTATTACATCATCTTACTTCACTAGCATAGCAAGTCAAAGGTGGGCGTCAAAAGACTTGCATACTTCGCTCAGAAACCCCTCTTATATGAGACTTGAGGTTCTTTTATGATCCATACACTGGACCCATGACTTCACTTTTCTTCCGAAAGAAGCAATATTAGCAATTTTTATGCCTTACAAAATTCATCAAATATCAAACTGAGAATCTCGGATCTAGCCATTACCAGCACGAAAGGGGGCAAATGGAGAGAAAAAAATGTTGATAATGAATTACCATATAGGAAGGTTATAGAAATTAATAATAAAAACAAATTAGGTTTTATCAGATAAAGATAAAACTTGAATAAAGATAAGAGAGAAGGAGGGCGAAAAAAAGAACTACAGTTGAAACAAATACTAACATGTAAAGGATTGCAGCAGATAGGGAAAGAAATAAGGAATTTTATAAAATTTCCTTTCGTTTGGAGCAAAGTAAAACAAAAGAGAGAAAAAAAAAAGATTAATAACAAAACTTGCATTTCGATTAAACTTGTAAAATTGCATGAAAACATGCAATTTTCCAGTTACTTATCCAGTAGCGCGTATCCATTTACAATTAATTTTAACACGATACAGTTTTATTGGTGTAAATGCAGCAGGTACGAGCTCATTACATTCGATAAAATTAACTATCTTCTCTATGACAGACATGAATAATATTGAACATGCTGACATCAATATTACAATAAATGTATGGATTTCAACATTTTATCACTCAATAAAGCTTAAAATAATGTCGTAATCACATTAAATAACGCTGCATTTGATATGAACTACATATTTTGTAAAATTATCAACTTCTTTACTTTTTTTACTACTCTTTACAACATGTGACGTGACTTTTTTAATTCCTTCATAAACTCCTGTCAAATTTTATTCTTAGGGTTCCATTTTTCAAATTATTTCCCACCATTTACAATGATTTTTAAATTTTTTTCTTACGATTATATTAATAGGTATATTTTTCTATGATATTTAACTACATAAGTAGCACGAAGACGTAGCAGCCATATTGATTTAAACAAATATTCCAAGCAAAAACAATATCATGTTCAATGCAGCCAACATAGAGTTTATACTAATTAACTATACATATATACTTCAGAATTACAGAACTTACTATTTATTTTTTGGGAGTTGCATTCTTTCACAGGTTCCATCCATAGTAATTCTGCCCGAGGGCAGGTTTTTCATGCAATCATAACATTTTCATACTATGCTTTGCAGCTTTACTAGGAATTGTAGGTGTGGTAGCTTCCCGTTGCTTTCCACACCGGTGAAGGATGATGATGATGATGGTCATAGAATTTCGGGGACCGTTTGGACCTTAAAGTTTTCCTGACATTTGTCTTACAGGTAAGGAAAAACCCCGATAAAAACTTCACCCAGAAAAACTGTCCGGACCGGGGATCGAACCCGCGCCCCTCGAGATCATAGCGGTGGACTTTCAGAGGTTAGAGTGCTTAAATTGCGTTAGATTAGCTTTAGGTTGGTCTTTGAGAGTTTGAGTACTTAAATTATGTTAAACTAGCATTCTGGATCAATAAATACCATGTATATGTTGGCTACATCCCGTGATTCCATATTGTAAATCGCTTCACAGTTGTTGGCGCATGCGCATGTTGTATAATTGGAACAAAAATGTTTCACGTCACATGTTGGAAAGAATCCCCCCTTTTTTTTAACTGCCATACCATGTTGAAGGTTCTCGTCCGTTCACCGAAGTTAGACAATATTCAGTGTTGTTAGTACTAGGATGGGTGACCGCTTAGGAACATCATGTGCTGTTGGCAAATTTATATATGACCAGAATCAATAGCCCTACTGTAAGCCCATGCATGTCGCACAAGTCGACTAAAGTGAGTACCCAGGCCCGGAGGATATAGCTGGGCTACCCTGCCCCTGAGATTATAAATAGGGACCTGGACTTCCAGCTTGGAAGTTGGGCGTAGGATTGACTCTCATAAACAACTACTGGCGCTAACGAACACGTAGGTTCATGGCCGTTAGGACATAAGCTCTCCAAATATCCCTATCCTGAGCTAATGTTTTCCAATCATTCCCTGTATAATCTAGTTCCTCAAATCATGGTTAATGTTACTCTCCACGTCATTCTTGGTCTACCAACTAGGCGTTTTCCTTCTGGTTTTCCTACAATAAGCTTCCATGCAATCTTTCATTCTCCATTCGTGCCACATGTCCTGCCCATCGCAGTCTACGAGACTTAACTCTTATTATATATGGCTTCCTATAAAGACCAAGTAGTTCACAGTTATGTAGTCTTCTCCATTCACCTGTCTGTTCATCTCTCTTTGGTCCAAAAATTTTCCTAAGAACTTTATTCACAAATACTCGTAATAATCGCATTTCCTCCCTTAAAGCAAGAGTCGATGTTTCGCATCAATATAACTGGTAGAATAATATTTGTATATATATATATATATATATATATATATATATATATATGTTCAGATCTTTCACCGTACAAATATAACCGCCAAGAAATGCGGACATGGGTTCAAGTGGGGTAAAATTTTCCGGAGGTCAAATAGTCCCCCATTCGGTTCACCGGGCGGGGACTTCAGGAAACTCATGCCAAAGGATCAAACATAGGGACATTTTCCTAGGAACATCGAATGTTAGGACTTTATACAATGGCGGGGCACTAGATGTATTGACTCGTGAATTAGATCAATCACCCTTGGATATAGTCACTTTACAGGAAGTTAGATGACCAGGAGAAGGTAGTCAGGAATCAGGAAGCTTGGCATTATACTACGGGGATGCAGAAAGACCTGAATTTGGAAGTGGTTTTTTAAGTCCGAAGGAGGATCCTGTCCGCTATCCTAGATATAATCACAAGTATAATTATCATAAGTAGGCCCCTAATGCCACGAGTGATTTCCAAATTATCGATAAATTCACGACTCAGGAAATGAGGAGTGAATTTATCTAGAGAATTTGGAAATCAAGAGTGGCATTTGTTAGGACTATTTAACGAATAAAATTAAGCTGTTTACTCACAAATCATTATTTAACTATAGTTATTTTAAAATATTTATATATTTAATGTAAACGGCGATGTTTGAATACAAATGAGAAACGATAGGTACGCTTCATCTGCTTATTTTGTTTAACACTGCAACCAGATCATACTATTTATTGCCAAAGGAACGCAATATTGTAAGAATTCTCTCTAGTGGAGAAAAAATGAAACATCAAACTGTATATTAATTCATTTCTGATGTCATATGATGTAAATATGACAATTATATTTTTCTGGATTGTTACCTGGGAAAAAATAAATTTAAGAAAGTGCAAACAGTGATTTCTTTTTTTGGTGGTATAATCAATTGCTACAAATGTTTTTATATTAACTCCCGCATGCGGCATGTGTTGACATTCATGCACTATATATACAATCTGGTAGCCGTATTTCTTATAGGCTCAGTCACTGCAAAATAATGGTCAGACCTGTTCAGAATATTAAGAAGGAGGAGCCTCCTTTAATATGGTAATTATAACACTGATAAATATTTCGTGAGACACGACTCTGATTGGTTGTAAAACAGAAATCATTGAAACGTGATTGGTCATTGACTCCCATTTGGGGCACGAGTTAAATAGTCTTAATTAATCAATTGATTTGCTGTTTACTTAATGAAAATTCGTATTTATTTATTTTTATTTTATATACAGAATTTTAATGTTTACACATCTTTCTGTGTCTAAAGTTTTATTTTTCTTCTCCGCTCGTCTCTATCCATCCACTCCATGTCCTCCAGTCCCCTTGCTCTCATTCCAGTTCTAATTTCTTGATCCACGAGTTTCGAGGTCTTCCTTTCCTTCTTCTTCCAGGTGGACACCATTCCAATGTTTTTCTGGGTAACCTTTCTTTTTGCATTCGTCGTACATGCCCATACCAATTTAATTGCTTATATCTTATATAATTTACTATTGAATGCCTTATATTAATTTTTTTCCTCGTATGACAGTATTTCTTCTTTTTTCTAATTTTGAACATCTTGCTACTCTCCTCATATTTACTTAATTAAATAAGAATAAAACTTAAAAGTTTTATGTGATTTTCATATTTAATACAATATACAGCTGTTACGAATTTATATTGTAATAAATACAAAAATCATATAGAACTTTATTTTATTTATTTTTATTTTATTAAATATATAATTATCTTGAATGGGTCCACCGCTGTCGTCTCGAGGTAGCGTGCTGCCCTGTCACGCGGCGGGTAAGAGTTCGATACCCGGTCGGGACAAGTTTTCTGATGATTTTTTCGGGTTTTTTTTCTCACCTGTAAGTCGGCCGCGGTGGACTGGTGGTTATGCTCCTTGCCTCTGGTCCCAAGGGTCGCGGGTTCAAACCCGGCCGGGGTCGATGGATTTTTAGGACGGAAAAATTCAAGGAGCAAGTCCTCCGGGAGGGACTTTAAGCCGTGGGTCCCGAGTCTGAAGATTTTCAGGCTCGTAAAAAAATCTTAAGCCTGAATGAAAAGGCCTCTAAGCAAAATTTATCGAATTTTCCCGTCCTAGGACTACCTTGGTTTCCTAGATGTCAGTATAAGACGGAACGCTGACCACGTACCACTCAAAATGACATCTATACGAAAACAAGTGTAACTAAATTAAGTATGGTTCAAATTCTTCCCTATAGGGGGAGAGCGCCTAAAATCTCTGTAAAGGGAAAACATAGGCTTACAATACAATACAAAAAAGACATGTCAAGAAACTTTAAGGTCCAAACTGTCGCCGAACATCATCTGGCTATCATTAACATATCCATTAAATTTAGAATTAAGGTCTCTCCAGGTGCATCATTAAAATCATGCATCACCTACCATATATCATCGGGGCAGAGTAATTCCGCCTTCCAGGTGCCCCAACCTCTGAAGTGGATTGCAATAACGCCATACAAGGACAGAATATCAGAATGTCGAAATGGCAACGTGGTGGCATTGAATAAAAATAAAAATAAAAATCAGCGAAAGCCTCCCACGAGTGAGATGAGATGTTGCTAAAGCAATACAAAATGCTGAACTTGTACCCATACACTATTTATAATCTACAGAAAATTCACATGGCTATTGTAGTTTAAGAATAAAATGGTAAAGTTAAATTGAGAATATGCGACAAAAAACATGATATTATAATGATATTGTGAAAAGAAAAACTAATGTCTGAACCAGGAATCGAACCGCGGACCTCTAGTTCTACGTACTAGTGTGCAGCCCACTACACCATTCTAGACTTTGGCACGAGGTAAGGTTTCACGAACTCAAATAAATAAAAATGAAATAAAACTTAATTTAAAATAAAATAGTTAAGAAGACACATCGCACCCGAGGAAAATTACACAAAAAAGTATTCTTATAAACAAAATTCTCGCATATTCCGCTAAAAAAATTAATGCAAATCCCCCTCTTCTATATTCTACATTAAACCCAGAAACCAACTCCGACTCCCCTTCAGCAAAATCAAAGGGAGTTCGGTTGGTTTCAGCTAAACAAGAAGTAAATCACACTACAGATAGTGGTAGAGTTAAAAAAATAAATCATAAATAATCCTGAAATACATTAAATATTGTCAAATTATAACATTAACAATTCTTTCCACATATGCCAAGTCTAGAATAGTGTAGTGGCCAACACACTAGTACGTAGAACTAGAGTTCCACGGTTCGATTCCTGGTTCAGACATTAATTTTTCTTTTCACAATATCATTATAATATTATAATATGATCCATTATTGGAACTGTGTTAAAGTAACAGTATTTTTTTTATTGAATCTCCAATAATATGAACCCTATTTCACCATCCGGTATGTTAGGGTTTTAGTTACAATACAATTAATTATTTACAATAACTTAGAGTATGGTTAATTTCTAGCGTTACATAATAACGTAATATGAACAAATTAATTAATTAATTAATTAATTAACTAACCCAAGAAAAAACTAACTCAAAGTCTCTTAAAAATATGATGGACAAAGTCACACAGCTTTCTATAGCAACACTTCTTATATAAATATTTGACAAAGGCAGTTGAAATCTATTATGGCAATAACTTAATTTTTAATAAATTCATGTCTTTTGGAATCAAATGCGGGGCACTGAAATAACAGGTGTGAGATAGTCTGGCTGGAGTTTTTGCAAATACAGGTATCTGTACTTATTTTAAATCGTTCCAAATAGGTCCAAATTTACCGTGTTCAGTCATAAATTGTGTTAATACAAAATTTGGTTCTACGTATTTGCACTTTATTCGGTCAAAAACAGTTGGGAAAAATAATGTTCTTGTCAAAGCACCATTAATACTGTTTAACCACTCAGCATTGGAAAATGTTAAATAACAAACATGAATAATAGTTTTCGGAGCCTGGAACTGAAACTTGTAAATCCAGGAGACCGATTTCCTTAGAGGTTTATGGATCAGAAACAAAGGAATAAGCCATATTATACAGGCTAGAGTTAGCAAAGACGTGTCTGCTAAATGGGAAATCTGCTCAAGAATTCAGATCTTGTTCCATGCCAGTTCGTGGTCTTACTGAAGCCCGATCATCACCTTCACATCTTCCGCTCTTTAAGTATCCAACATACCTTCTACTTACAGCCATAACCACAAGGCTCGGAATTAACTTGTGCGTTATATAGCAACTACTACTTATAGAATATACGACTCCGTGCCGTCGCGTAAAAGAGAGAGACAGAAAGAGAAGACGCTGTGTCAGAGAATCACTTTAAGATTAACAATATATTGTTAATTTATCTACATGAAAACTATAAACTTTCTAACTAACAAACACGTAGGTTCATGGCCGCGGGGACATAAGCTCTCCATACATCCCTATCCTGAGCTAATGTTTTCCAATCATCCTCTGTATAATCTACTTCCCTCAAATTGTTGTTAATGTTATTCTGCCACCTCGTTTTTGGACTACCAACTTGGCGTTTTCCTAAAATAAGCTTCCATGCACGTCTTTCATTCCCCATTCGTGCTCCATGTCCTGCCCATAGTAGTTTACGAGACTTTACTGTTCTTATTATATCTGGCGTCCTATATATATATATATATATATATATATATATATATATATAGCTCAATATATTATAAACATTCTGCAACAAATAACTAACTCACTGGCACCATCAAACCAGTAGGTTTAATGCGGCGCCAACATAACCTCCCCATACATCCCTATCCTGAACTAATGTTTTCCAATCATCCCCTGTATAATCTACTTCCATCAAATCATGGTTAATGTTATTCTGATACCTCATTCTTCCGATACCAACAGAGCGTTATCCCTCTGGTTTTCCTACAAGAAGCTTCCATGTACCTATTTAATTCCCAATTCGTGCCCCATGTCCTGCCCATCATAGTTTACGAGACTTTACTGTTTTTATTATATCTAGCTTCCTACATATATATATATATGCATTATCCAGCTCGGTATATACAAACCTTCTGCAACTAATAACTAATTCACTGGCACCATCAAACCAGTAGGTTTATTGCGGCGCCAACATAACCACTCCATACATCCCTATCCTGAACTAATGTTTTCCAATCATCCCCTGTATAATCTACTTCCCTCAAATCATGGTTAATGTTATTCTCCTACCTCATTCTTCCGATACCAACAGAGCGTTTTCCCTCTAGTTTTCCTACAAGAAGCTTCCATGTACCTGTTTCATTCCCATTCGTGCCACAAGTCCTGCCCATTGCAGTCTACGAGACTTAACTGTTCTTATTATATCTGGCTTCCTATAAAGACCATGTAGTTCACTGTTATGTAGTTTTCACCATTCACCTGTCTGTTCATTTCTCTTTGGTCCAAAATGTTTACCAAGAACTTTATTCTCAAATGCTCGTAATCTCCTTTCCTCCATTAGAGTAAGAGTCCAGGTTTCGCACCATATAATATAACTCTGAGAGTAATAGTTTTATTGGTTTCATTTTAACGTTTTTTGAAAGGAGTTGGGACGACAAGAGTCCCCGTAATGCATAATAGCATGCATTTCTAGAATTGAGTCTATGTTTAATTTCTTTATGCATCTCATACCCAATTGTAATTATTGTTCCTAGGTATCCAATTCAGCCACTTCTTCAAAATTTCCCTCATTTATCTTTAACTTTCCATTTCTATTATACAATGTATTTCTATTTGGGGCACGCCGTAGCGTAGTGGTTAATGCACTGCGCTACAAGACGGAAGGTCGAGGGTTCGAGTCCCGGCGGGTCAGGATTTTTAAACTGACCCAAACCTTCTGGCGGCACTATGGCCCTGGGGTCGACTCAGCCTCTAACTGAAATGAGTACCAGACGCTTGTTCTGGGGTAAAGGCGGCCGTCACGCAGGGCTGACAACCCGGCTGACATCAAGTGCCGATTGTCAAGAAAAAGTGGGAGCCTTAACCTCCTACTACCCCAAGGGCCTCCTGAGGCCTGTAGTGGGATCACTTTACCTTTTTATTTCTATGTGTGAACATATATTTAGTTATTTTTACTCCTGCCGAAAAACACCAAGGGACTGCCCAGGCTTAACGTTCCCAACCGATACACGAATATCTATCAAGGCATTTGGAGCATAATTTTATTGATTAAAAGTCATCTAAATATATTATTCTTCCTTATGATCTTTTCTTTTTTTCCTAAGGATTTCTGCATATTTTTAAAGAATAAGTTCAATATCCACCCATTCTAGTTACATAACATGTCCAACCTAACCTCCTAGATTTAATAACTACATCTTGATAAAGATTTAAGGAGTGTTGTGGAACTTCCTCTATTTTCCAGTGATATTCCTATTTTATAAGAAGTAACTTATTTCCATGTTCCAAAGAAAGCAAACATGTTTTAAAAACATAGACCCACAGAACTACAGATGAGTAGGCCTAGGCCAATATCGTGAAATAAATTACATTAACAGAATAAAAATATAATAAAGAAATCATAATGACTTCCATCATAATTATTTATCGACTGTTTAATAATGCATACAGGAACCTGAGCAGAAGAGCTAAATTGCCATCTATTAACATATTTCACCAGGACACGTGTACATGATACTAACATGCATAAACAAGTACACTAAATGACTGGGTATCTCAGCTGTCTGAAACGAGCTTATACTAGTGTATCAGAAACTGTGTGGACAACTGAACATAATTCACACACGGTTACTATTACTATTATTACTATTACTGCTATTGCCATTACTGCTATTGCCATTACTGCTATTGTCATTACTGCTATTGTCATTACTGCTATTGCCATTACTGCTATTGCCATTACTGCTATTGCCATTATTGCTATTGCCATTACTGTTATTGCCATTACTGCTATTGCCAATACTGCTATTGCCATTACTGCTATTGTCATTACTGATATTGCCATTACTGCTATTGCCATTACTGCTATTGTCATTATTGCTATTGCCATTACTGCTATTGCCATTACTGCTATTGCCATTATTGCTATTGCCATTATTGCTATTGCCATTATTGCTATTGCCATTATTGCTATTGTCATTATTGCTATTGCCATTATTGCTATTGCCATTATTGCTATTGCCATTATCGCTATCGCTATTGCTATTGCTATTACTATTGCTATTATTATTATTATTATTATTATTATCATCATCATCATCATCTTATATAAAAAATTAATGTTTGTTTGTTTGTTTGTTCGTACTTTATGCGCGGCGATACCGTTGATCCGATTGTGATGGGGTTTTTTGCAAAATGTTCAGGAGATTCCCGGGATGAACTTAGGCTATAAGAAAGTTGTGATACTCAACTCCTACATCCTTAAAAATCGCCCTTTGTAGTGGAAAACATGAAAAAAGTAGCTCTTTGGACACTTAAATGGCTTACGCTGCCTAAACCATAAGAAATACACAAAATTAATGTACACAGAATTGAATATCTCAAAAAGCTCTACAAAATAGTCCCCGACAGCATATGTTTATCTCTTACGGATAACTCACAAAAACCATTTTTGTCTTTCATTGATACCAAGACTCCCTTATCTCTTACGGAAAACTCACAATAACCATTTTTGTCTTTCATTGATACCAAGAGTCTCGCGCCGTACCCGAGCGGTTAAGGCAAGAATTCTTGGCGCAGAGCTACGGTGGTTCGAGTCTCTACGGGGGAAGAAATTTTTCTCATGGAATTTCGGTCAGTATGGGACCGGTACACAGTGGGTCAGAAATGAAATCTAGCTGGAAAAAAAAAAAAACTGTTTTGATTCACTCTCATCAATTTATCTTTTTTTTCACTCTAATATAATTGTTATATGACGGTTGAATTGAACGTTCGGGCAGGACAACGTCTGCCGGGTACGCTAGTTATTATATAAAGAAAAGAAGCAGCAGAAATGAAATATTTACGATTTGTCGCAGGATATAGGCCTACTTTAACGGATAAAAAATGAAGTGAAAATATCCGTATAGAACTACAAATATTCAGTTTGACAGATAAAACAGAAGAGTATAGGATAAAATGGTAATGGTATGAACATATCTACAGAATTGATACCAACAGATTGCCTAGGAAAAGTCTGAACTATCAACCAAGTGGAGGAAAAAGAGATCGGGGACGCCCACAAAAGAGATGAACACAGTAGCTATAATACTTGGAGCCGGAACGAACCAAAAATGTTCAATCTTTGAAAGAAGAAGGAGATGATTATTATTATTACTATTACTACTATTATTATTATTATTATTGTTATTATTATTATTATTATTATTATTACTATTACTATTATTATTACTATTATTATTATTACTATTACTATTATTATTATTATTATTATTATTATTACTATTTTGAGGGAAGTAGATTATACAGGGAATGATTGGAAAGCATTAGCTCAGGATAGGGATGTATGGAGAGCTTATGTCCGCGCGGCCATGAACCTACGGGTTCGATAGTGCCAGTGAGTAAGTAAGTAAGTATTATTATTACTATTATTATTATTATTACTATTATTACTATTATTATTATTATTATTACTATTATTATTATTATTATTATTATTACTATTATTATTATTATTACTATTATTATTATTACTATTATTAATTATTACTATTATTACTATTACTACTATTATTATTATTACTACTATTATTATTATTACTACTATTATTATTATTACTACTATTATTATTATTAATACTATTATTATTATACTATTACTATTATTACTATACTATTATTACTATTATTACTATTATTATTACTATTATTATTATAATTACTATTATTATTATTACTATTATTATATTATTATTATTATTATTACTATTGTTATTACTATTATTATTATTACTATTATTGCTATTATTATTACTATTATTACTACTATTATTATTTTTATTATTTTTTTTATTATATTATTATGTTATTATTAATATTATTATTAATTATTTTTTTATTATATTATTATGTTATTATTAATATTATTATTATTTTTTTATTATATTAATGTTTATTATTATTATTATTATTTTTATTATATTATTATGTATTATTATTATTAACATTATTATTATTATTATTAATTATTATTATTATTATTATTATTATATTATTATTATTATTATTATTATTATTATTGGTCTATTTAAGCTTCTTTTTATTTGATGATTTTTTTTTGAGAAGAAATTGTATATGGCGGCGATTTTAGACTTCTAAGAAATCATTTTTTATCTGTCAACGAGAAAAGTACAAAAACTGACACGGCTACTTTTTTATTCGCACACTTTATTCAGATAGCTTCAATAAAAAAAACATGCTCTAAGAAAGAGGATATAATTTTTATGAGCTCTAAATCGATATATCCAGGAGAAAATATCAACATTTTAAGTTAATATGGTGGGATATTCAATTTAGATAGAAATGTATATAATTTCAGAATTATTTGAAAAAAAATTATTTAATACTCATATAGTTTTCTGAATTTGTGACTGTATATTGTTATGTATTAATTGCCTTGTGCTAATTTTTTGTACATATAATTGCACTTTGATTTAATGAAACTTACCAGTAACTTTATATTAATTATAAATGGTATTCTACGGTATTTCCATGAACGACAGGTCAAGAAGACACTTGGCTGCTGATCTCACATCCACATGTATTATTTACATAGGTGTACCATCATCTACCCAGTATAGGGATGACATATAGTCGAGAAACCAAACGTTATTCCAGGTTTTGTTAATCTGGAGTCCCTATTTATTATTTCAATAAGAATACATAATAGGTCAGTCAACAATGACCCTAAAAGGCCTTACCTGTAGTAGATACACACAAGAAATGGATGAATTAGTAGCCAAGAGGCATCAAAACTTATGAATTTTAAGTAGAATTATAAGGACCTGCTATGATAAACTCACTGTCTCCATTTTTAGCTAATATATTTACATGTAATTTTGAATGCAAGATAATGAATGCACATCCTTTGATTTTAAAGTTTTGGTGCAGATATTTGAATGATATAATTGCAATAATTAATAGCAAACATACATACAATAACGGAGAGAATTGGTCGAATATTAAATAAATATAACATATCTACAACCTACAAGCCAACACAAAAAATCAGCAATATACTGCGCCCAGCCAAATATACAAGAGATCCGTTAAGTACTGCCGGTATATATCGCATACCTTGCAGTTGTGGACAGGTTTATATCGGCACAACAAAAAGAATGGTAACCACAAGATTGCAAGAACACAAGAGGCATTGCAGACTAAAACAAAAGGAAAAATCAGCCGTAGCGGAACACTGGATGAACAACCAAGAACATATAATAAGATTCGAAGAAACACAGGTATTGTCCCAAACATCTCATTATTACACCAGACTGTACAGAGAAGCCATTGAAATATATAAACACACCTTTAACAAAAAAGAAGAAACCATGAAGATAAACAAAATCTGGATCCCGGCACTGCACAATACGACAACGAAAGCCTATGACTTCTGCTAGCGACAGCCTGGACAAAACAGCACGCAACACGGACCGCGCAGAAAACCGCCTCTCCACCAGGGGCGTGCCTATAAATAGGGAGGGAGTTTCCAACGACCAGCCAGTCTGCAGCCGACTGTTGAGGAGTTAACAGAGAGCACGCAATATCTCCTGAAGATGTCTACCGCAGCAGTAGACGAAACGTCGAGTAGAAGAACGACTGGACCACGGCCTATATGCCCGGAAGACGAACCTAATAGGGATCAAGACACCGGCCGTGAAAGCCTACAGTTATACATACATACAATGCTTTAAAATGTTTTAACATTCGAAGTACAACAAAATTTATGATGGAAACTAAAAACAACAAACAAATACCATTTTAGATCTTAAGTTAATCATGAACGAAGAAAAAAAAATAGAATTTTACAACTATATGAAAGACACAATAATCAAGCATATCGCACACAAACATGTAGTCTTCATAACATATAGACCGCAGAGAAAAAAAGTCAATTTAGAGAAGAAAATAAAACATAATAAAATTTGCAATAGAGTACGGTTTCGAAGAAAAAAATACAAGAAAATACATAGGTTCAGAAAAAAAAAATTAATAAGTAATGCCACGAGTGATGATTTCCAATTTATCTAGAGAATTTGGAAATCAAGAGTGGCATTTGTTAGGATTATTTAACGAATAAAATTGAGCTGTTTACTCACAAACCATTATTTATATTTAGTTATTTTCAAATATTTTCATCGGCCGCGGTGAACTAGTGGTTATACTCCTTGCCTCTGGTCCCGATGGCCGCGGGTTCAAACCCGACCGGGGTCAAAGGATTTTTTTAGGATGGAAATATCCAAGGAGCAAGTCTTCCGGGAGGGACTTTAAGCCGTGGGTCTCGAGTCTGAAGATTTTCAGGCTCGTAAAAGATCCTTAAGCCTGAATGAAAAGGCCTCTAAGCAAAATTTACCGAATTTTTCCCGTCCTAGTACTACCTTGGTTTCCTAGATGTCAGTATGAAGCGGAACGCTGACCACGGACCACTCTAATTACATCTATAAGAAAACAAGTGTATCTAAACTAGTATGGTTCAAAAACTTCCCTGTAGGGGAAGAGCGCCTATACCTCTGTTAAGGGAAACATGGGCTTACAAGAAGATATATTTTATGTAAACGGCGGTGTTTTAAAACAAATGAGAAACGTTATGTTTAATTTGGTCATCACTGCAACCAGATCATATTTATTGCCACATAGATCGCAATTTTGTAAGAATGCACCCTAGTGGAGAAAAAATGAAACACATCATTACAAGTTATTAATTAATTTCTGGTGTCCTATGATGTAAATATGTTAATTATATTTTTCTGTAACGTTAATTCCTGGGAAATAATTCGTTTAAGAAAGTGCAAACAGTGGTTTATTTTTTTAATGGTATAATCAATTGCTACGACAGTTATTCTATTATATCTCGCAAGCAGCATCTGGTTAATTTCGTGTACTATACTGGGAGCCACTTGATAAAATGTGTGTGATTGGGTCGAAGTGGAAAACGACTGTGATTGGTTGTAAATCAAAATCCATTGATATGTGAATGGTCATTGACTGCCATTTGGGGCATGAGTTAACAGTCAAAGAAAATACACTTCAAACCGAAAGAGAAGTAAATAAGAATTTACGTATCATCTTAACACTAAATTAGCACCAAACAATTATAGCCTAAATAAACTAATCAAAAGTAACAGTAATGAAGAGAGAGCTAATACAAAAATTAACAATTTACCAGATAAAATGCGGAGATTGCGAAAAAAAAACTCTACATAGGTAAAACAAAAAGAAACCTGGACATAGGAATGAAAGTTCGCCTTACAAATGTAAACAATTGAGCAGCTATAAAAATATGCTATAGCTGCTCATAAAGTAAAGTAAAGTGATCCCACAACAGACCCGGAGGCCCTTGGAGTAGGAGGTTAAGGCTCCCACTTTTTCTAGACAATCGGCACTTTATGTCAGCCGGGTTGTCAGCCCTGCGTGACGGCCGTCTTTACCCCCAGAACAAGCGTCTGGTACTCATTTCAGTTAGAGGCTGAGTCGACCCCAGGGCCATAGTGCCGCCAGAGGGTTTGGGTCAGTTTAAAAATCCTGACCCCAACGGGACTTGAACCCTCGACCCTCCGGCTTGTAGCTCAGTGCCTTAACCACTACGCTAAGGCGTGCTCATACTTGGCCAAAAAGTCGCAGAATTGAAGAAGAGATGAAATTAATGAAACAATTAGATAAATCCAAGGAACTCATAATCCGGGAGAAGATCTAAGTCCAAACATATAAGGATAAAATGTTTAATTTCCCAAGGATAAAGATTTGGATAGGAGGTTCATCGGTCAACCGAAAGAGGGAAGTAGAATCTACCTACAGGAGCGCCAACAGTCGGATGCAGGTCGAGAATGAAAGCAGTTTAACTTGCGAAATGGTCCTTAAGAATAAATAAAAAAATATATGAGATGAGACGTGAATCCTACTCTTTTTAATAAAACATTTTTGAATGTTTTAAACGGTCAATGTTATAAAATTTAATGATTTATAATTGCATTATAAACATCGACTTATTACTTGATAGTCCTATAATACCTTGCTTTAATAATTGAGTCTACTGCCCGTGCGACCCATATTTGTAAATAACATTGTATATATCTTACTTGTAGTCTAATAAAGTCCTATTACTACTAATTAAGTCAACTCGTATTGTTATACAGGGTGTCCCATTCAAACCTCCCACATTTTAATTAATAACTCATAAGTATGCAGAATTATGAAATGAGGTTGCCATTAAAAGAAAGAGAAACTCAAAGAATTTTTGTTTTCATTGTTTGCAATCAATTAATCTGTCACACGTTAAACAATAATGACATAAAACAAAATGGCGACTCCTCAGCAACGAGCACAAACTGTTTTCTGGTATGCAGAGACGAAGTTAATAACAGGCCCGGTATAGCAAGACATGTTGGAACGTTCTTGTACCCCCAAGTAGCTGATCTGCAACCCAAAGTAATGTTTCAGCAAGATGGAGTCCCACCACACTAGAGCCTGGATATTCAGAATTCACTCAAAGAATCCTTCCCAGATAGGTGGATTGGACGCGGCGGACCTATTTGCTGGCCACCACGTTCGCCAAACATCACTCCACTGGACTTCTTCCTCTGAGGGCATATAAAAGTCCGTGTGTTTGTGACTCCAGTACAAGATCTTCATGATTTACGAATCCGTATCCTTGACACAATTGCAACAGTACCGATGGACATGTTAGACAGAACGTGGCACGAAATCGAATACAGAGTTGTTATTGTTCGTGCTACTAATGGTGCACATATAGAGGTGTTTTAGTGTGCGGCAATGACATTTTTTTGAGTTTCTGTTTCGTTTAATACCGGCCTCGTTTCATAATTCCGCATACTTTGTTAGTTATGATTAATTAAAATGTGGGAGGTTTGCAAGGTCATGAAATTTAATTAAATGTTCTATAATAAGTCTCGTAGACTGCGATGGGCAGGACATGTGGCACGAATGGGAAAGAAAGACATACATGGACGCTTCTTGTAGGAAAACCAGAGGGAAAACGCCCAGTTGGTAGACCAAGAATGAAGGAGAAGAATAACATTATCCATGATTTGAGGGAAGTAGATTATACAGGAAATGATAAGAAAACATTGGCTCAGGATAGGGATGTATGGAAAGCTTGCTTCCGCGCGGCCATGAACCTACGAGTTCGATAGTGCCAGTGAGTCAGTTATAATATGTGAAGCTTCTTTATATTGTATACTTATACAAACGCAAATAAAATAAATACAACAAACAATGTATGTTTCACTTTAATACACTTTTATTTCTCTTCTTTTCTGTTCCCTTCATACTGTTCAACGTAAAAATTGACTTTTATTCCAGAAGATTCAGTGTTATTTTAAAAGTCATAAGGATTCGTTCTTCTATATAAAATTTTACAATGTGAAACTTAGACTACAGTTTCCATGGAATCTGTATAGGTCGCGCAAGGGATTTTGAAGAATGTCCTTGACCGTAAATCCAATGGTAGAGCCTATCAATATTGCTGAGCTGTGAATTCCCTGTCTGCCACGTGTACAAACAAAACAGTTCCTCTACAAAACATATACAGTCCATAGAGAATTATAGTGAGACGCGGATGTGTTGATTTTATATTTTAAACCATAGACTTTAATTATAATATTTTGTACACTTGCTGTCTGAAGTCTTAAAATTATAGTGCAATGTGAATGTCGGGTCCCTCAGCCATTATAACTGGTCCTCTCAACCTGGACCCGCTACTTATTGTAGCTACCCAAATGCCTCACGATGCTGGGTGGGCATCGGTCCCATACTGGCCGAAATTCCTTGAGAACATTTCTTCCCCCATGGAGACTCGAAGCAGCGCAGGTCCCGTAGCTCTGCGCCAAGGCATCTCGCCTTAATCACATGGCTACAGCGCGGGGAAGACTATAAATTGTTTAAATTAAAGTGGCATTTAGTGGCTATTTAAAACATTTAGAGTGTGATATAAACCAAATACAGTGTGTTTGTATATATATATATATATATATATATATATATATATATATATATATAGTGAATATACTTCCTCCACGGATAAAGATGTCCTAACTCACTGGCACTATCGAACCTCAAATCATAGTTAATGTTATTCTCCCACCTCATTCTTGGTCTACCAACTGGGCGTTTTCCCTCTGGTTTTTCTACAAGAAGCTTCCATGCACGTCTTTCATTCCCCATTCGTGCCACATGTCCTGCCTATCGCAGTCTACGATAAAGATTACCTATATTATTTAATTTTTGTAGTGAGATTTTAAAAATGTTTAGCAGTGACTGTATTTAAGGGAGTTAGCAATGACGTGTGGTCTACTTCCTATTGGCTGAGACCTACATCTCGTTAGTACAGGATTCGCATCTAAGCTCTCATTACAAATTTATTTCGTCAGGAATCATTGCTAGGGTTATATATGTGAAAATGTATTTATGTTATTTTTGTCGCTAAATATAATTTATAATAGTAAACCAATAATGTACGAATAAGTATGTATGGTCTAAGAGAGGGATCTTTAAAAAAATATCTGTTGATTTTTGCCATTCCATTAAATCAATTTAGTACCAAGCTCTCACATTACAAGTACTTTATACATGTCATATACCACCCAGGACATACAGAGGCATGATCAGGAGAAGAATTTTAAACTACGGATCACACACATGAACTGCAGATCTACTCCATAAAAGAAAAGATATTTAACAACAAGATACAGTGGAAAGAACATGTAGAAAGAATGGAAGAAAGTAGATTACCAAATAAAATCTTACATTATTTTCCAAGAGGAAGAAGAGATGTTGGACGTCCTCGGAAGAGATGGTCTTAGATCTATTAGTGAAGACGGAACAGGCAACTCTTCCCTAAACCAGGAAGTGAAGAAGAAAAGGATCACACACATATTTTTTTTACCACACGAGGACATAGAGGGCCTCCCCGAATGAGTGATCAGTCCAATGTCAAGGCCTATTTTACATATTAATTTTACGGAGTTTAAAATTCGTTCTCACAAAAAAAATGTTTTTAAAATGATGTCCGCTTAGTGGGACTGCTTTTGTGGGTTTTATTACATTTATACCGGGTGCGGCAGCATAACTTCCTTTTTTAAAATGTGCGCCATTTAGTCGGTTGATGTCGTAGCGGAGCGCTAGTGGGCTCGTTCGAGAGGGGGGACTATAAAGTTTTGTCCTGACACAGTTCAGTCGCCATCATGCGTTGGAACAGTGAGGAGCGTGCGTTTGCCATTGAGGCCTACTTTTCGAGCGGATGTTCTGTGATCGCAACCCGGCGCGCCTTTCGGAATCGCTTTAAATTAGCCCCGTTGCCCCTGTCCCGGACCGGAAATCAATTGTTACGTGGGTCACTACGTTCAGACAAACTGCAAGTGCGACAAGACGAAGAACTGGAGTCCCTCGGCCGATTAGATCACCTGAGAACATTGAGGTAGTGAGAGCTTCAATGTTGCGATCACCACGGCGTTCTGCGCGCAAACATGCGTCTGCCCTTGGACTTTCCGATCGTTCTGTAAGGAGAATACTTCATGATGATCTTCATTTCCATCCATACAAGATGGCAATTGTGCAGGAACTTTCTGAACGTGACTTCAATTCTCGGAGGAACGCGTGTGTGAGGTTCTTCTGGAAGTCGTTCCTGAGGACGCTATTGTTTTTTTTAGTGATGAAGCCCATTTTCATTTGTGTGGATCCGTCAACAAACAAAACATGCGCTACTGGGCTGACACCAATCCTCGACAATTGCATCAAAGGCCTTTGCATTCACCTAAAGCCACAGTGTGGTGTGCAATTTCCTCAAGTGGAATTATTGGTCCCTGGTTCTTTGAGGAAAATGAAGTCACAGTGACAGTGAATTCGGACCGGTATGTAAACATGTTACAGGAATTTTTTTCCCACGGCTAGATGAGTTGGACTTAGGGGACACTTGGTTCCAACAAGACGGTGCAACGGCACACACTTCAAGAGCATCGATGACTGTTTTGAGGGAACACTTCCCAGAGCGCCTTATCTCAATTAGGGGCGATTTGAAGTGGCCGGCCCGCTCTCCCGATTTGACCCCTTGTGATTTTTTTCTATGGGGTTATTTGAAATCCCGTGTTTATGTGAACCGTCCAAGGACCCTACAAGATTTGAAGACCAACATCCAGGAAGAAATTGCCAACATAACGCCTGCTATGCTGGCAGGAGTCATGACAAACGCCAGAAATCGGTTTACTCAGTGTATGGAGAATGGGGGACGTCACCTACCTGATTTGATCTTCAAAACTGAGTAAAACAAAACTTTATGTATGTGCCTATATTATAAAAAACGAATAAAAATTTTCTGATTCATACAATGCATTTTATTAAGTTTTAAAAAAAGGAAGTTATGCTGCCGCACCCTGTATAAACACGCATAACTACACTGAACTCAAGTTTTTCTGGATATTCTTTGCAACCTGTGACTTTTTTAATTCTTTCATAAACTCCTGTCAAATTTTATTCTTAGGGTACCATTTTTCAAATTATTCCCATCATTAACAATGACTTTTACATTTTTTGTAACGTATTATTTCAATATATTCTTCTATGATATTTAACTACATACGTAGCATGAAGACATGGCAGCCATATTGATTTTAACGAATATTCTACGCAACAACAAAAACTGTTCCGGTGCAGCCAACATAGAGTATGAATTAATTAACTGTACTTCAGAATTTCAGAACTTACTATTTATTTTTGGGCGTTGTATTTTTTCGCAGGTTAGAGTGCTTAAATTACGTTAGGTTAGCTTTTAGGTTCGTTAAATATCTGTATATATTGGCTGCATCACATTATTCCATAGTGTACACTGCTTCGCGTTTGTTGGAGCATGCTGCATGATTGAAACTTATAATTTTTTATTTGATTTTCATATTTATTATATAATTCAGTGACAGCTGTTTCGGTACACTGTACCTTCTTCAGACATGTTAACAAATTTGTTAACATGTCTGAAGAAGGTACAGTGTACCGAAATAGCTGTCACTGAATTATATAATAAATATGAAAATCAAATAAAACTACGTTTTATTTTTATTTAATTAATAAATATGGATTTTCATCAAGTAAACACCAACTCAATTGATTATTATATTTTTTTCGCGTCACAGGTTGTAAAGAATCTACACACTTTTCTGGCATTCCAGTTCGATATATGAGTAAAATGTACCGTTTAACCTTTTCACTGCTGAGATATTTCCAGCCTTTAAAACCCTCCTTGCTCAATGCAGGGAGAAATATGGAAAAAGTTAATTTAGGTTCCTAAGAGATGGCAGTATATGCCTGCTTAGTTTGAAAGCAATGCAATACGTATTATATAACTAGCAGGCGTTTGAAGTTGAGAATGGATATACACACCCATAGCACGGCAAGCACTTTCTTTGCCAACGCATATACCCGTTCGTAGCAGTGTAAAGGTTAATTACAGTGCAGAAAGCCAAAAATTGTTTTGGACCATGTATACTGAGCACAATTTAGGTATTTTCGTCGTCTTGAGTAGAAAGTCCACTACTTTTCTTCCTTGCTGAAATCTTAATTTCTAAGATATTCAAGCAATGTAATATGTTATAACTAGAGCGAGGAATTATATGATGAAAATTATACTAAAATATGAAATCATAATAGCAAAATATGAAAATTATGAAAATTAGGACACAAAAATATTATGAAGCTACTATTTTTTCAACTTTTTACATATATTTATATACACAAGACCTGTATAATTTATGGGTATACATACAAGCACACAAATGAGACAAAAATACCTTTTTGTAGCTCAAGAAATCAAGAGTTTCACTGCATTTCCATCTTAATTAATTTTTCATTACTTCTGACTCAATATAAAATATCATTTAATATAATAAATTTTGGAATTTTTAACATTATGAGGTTTTATTGATTCTTATCAATAAAATATCATGTTTGTGATTTGAAGCAATTTTAATGGTTCACATTGAAGTATATTATGTGAGGAAACACGCTAACAAGCCGGAAGGACGTGGGTTTGAGTCTCAAAGGGGTCAGGTTTTTAGCTGGACCAAACTTCTGGCGGCATCATAGCCCTAGAGTCTACTCAGCTCTTAATTTAAATGAGTACCAGACGCATATTCTGGGGCAAAGGGGCCGTCACGCAGGACTGAGAACCCAGTGGACATCCCTTGGAGATTGTCTAGAAATGTGGAAGTCTCAACATCCATCTACCCACAAGGGCTCCCAAGCCTGAGGTTTGACACTTTATTTCAATAAATGAATACTGGGTTTATATAAAACGCGATCAATTAATTTATCTAATGATATTTAATTAAGAAATCCAAACATAAATAAAAAAACAAAACATAGTAACCGTTGTAACTTCCTTCCATCGAATATACCGCTGACAAAATTTAGAGTAGGTACAGTTTGAATGGCTTCTATTTACCTTGCATAAAGATAATGAATTCCAGTATATATAAATGTTACAATAACATTAAATTGGATGAATCAGAACACACGTAGACCAAGTCCTAACTAACTAACTAACTTACTGACACAATCGAACCCGTAGGTTCATGGCCGCATGGACATAAGCTCTCCATACATCCCTATCCTAAGCCAATGTTTTCCAATCATCCCCTCTATAATCTTTCCCTCAAATCATGGTTAATGTTATTCTCCTACTTCATTCTTGATCTTCCCTCTGGGTTTCCTACAAGAAGCTTCCATGCACGTCTTTCATTCCCCCATTCATGCCACATGTCCTGCCCATCACAGTAGAGCAAGTACTATATGTCATATTTGGAGAAACAAGATGTTAAAATTAATTAATCCACAAATAATTCTAGGGTGTATTTCAAAACTCTCTTTGCACTTATAATTATGTTTAATCCTATACATTACACGTATGAACATAGTGAAATGTAGTTAGAATTATTTTAACATTAGTTTTTCCATGAAATTTGTCCGCACAGTATGCATGCATGTGCTTTGAATAATCAAATTATCAATTCTGTTCGTAATAATACAGTTAGGAGCTTTATATTATATATATATATATAATATATATATATATATATTATTTATTTATTTATTTATTTAACACCAGTCTGTCAGAATTATTTTGTACGATCAAAAAGTATGCTCCACATTATATGTTATGGGAGCAATCATGTACTGCACTATATATGTGATAGTTTGATGTAAGTGAGAATAATATTGGCCTTACCTACAAGAATTTTACAAATTTCATAAACTGTGGAGCAAGACATTATTTCACAGCACAGCTTCTTACCTACATTTAAATACTGCAATCCATTCATAAAATAAGGACTGTCCTTAGGTAGCAAAAAGGAATAGGTTTCTACCTGAGAAAGAAGAGTGGGTGGTTATTATTCTAACATTGTTATTCTACTTATTCATGTTCTTGTCACAGATTAGGAAATCCCTGTTCTTATTCTGTAGTTTCAGACAAAAGCCTCCACTTGGTCTTTCCATCTCTCCTTTTTTAAAATTATTTTCTTTTATCAAATCTATTTATCTTGTTCCAGATGGGATACTTAGGAATTTCAAAACTACAGTCACTCCAAAAATGTTTCTAACGAATTAGTAGAAATTTTATTTTAAAAAATTGAAAGTTGAAAAATATGAAGGAATATTAAATTTTTACTGAAATATGAACATTTTGCCAAAATATTATGAAATATGAAAAAATATGAAGGTCTTATTTGATTCTACATATCATAAAATGTAAAGATACTTTGTCTCAGCGCTCTCTGACCAATAGTTTAAAACATGAAATTTCATAAAAATCCTCGCTCTAGTTATAACATTCGTGAAGTTGTGAACTAGGCTGTGTAGTATGGGGGTAATATTAATGGTACACGTGTATGCGGGATGGATGACGTGTGCAGGATATTTATATGTATAATCCAGGCTTGAGTGACGTGCAGTCGCTCGTTTTAATCTCTCTCTCTCTCTCTCTCTCTCTCTCTCCTCTCTCTCCTCTCTCTCTCTTCTCTCTTCTTTTTCTTTCTCTCTCTCTCTTGTTGCTTAAGACGTGTATGTATGCGCGCACAATCTAATTTATTCTGGGGGTTACTCGCGCCTCTCTCGGGGGGGGGGGCGAGTTGACTTGATAACTCCTTACTCCCTTCAACAACATCACCCAGATGTATATCCCAACTCACTGGTTCATTTTTCATTCCACACAATGTAAAACATCCAAATAACCTCATATAATTAATTAGTGTATGGTGTTATCTACTGATAAAACCGGTTATTAACATTTTTTAACACTTTAATTTTCAATATTATAATTTCTAATTGTATGTTTACTTCCATCAATAATCTACCCTCAGGGATCCCCATCTAGGGGATATATAGACAGCAACCACAAGGTGCCCAAGCTGAGCAAAAGGTGTTGTTGTTTTCAATTGCTGGGCCTTGGCAACGAAGCCATTAGCATTCTTGCTCTCCAATATTTCTCTATGGTGGATCCAACAGGTAATACCTCACAGGCTGAACAAAACCCTTGCTTCCACTTATTTGTATTTTGCTCCTTACTTTTATCTCTAACCGATCTAGTATTTCTTCCTTTTCTAGTACCAGAACCCTCTTTTTACTTTCCTATCCAGTCTCCCTTGCCTCACCTCTTGTTTTCTTCGACCCTGAAGGTATTAGTCGTTCAAAATATCTCTGCAGGCGGAAGAATTGCGAAGCTCTCTTTGTTGCTACACACGACGTCATCTAAGGCAGTGTTCACTGTCAACGTCCCATGTCCCATTTCCCTCGGCGCTCGTAGATAGCAGTGTCACGTGTTCTATTCCTGCATAAACACGACTGCAGTGCCCTCCGTCAACAACTGCGCTTACTCCTTAAACGGGTAATATTAGAGTATTCGAGGCTTAAGGGTTCATTTCTGTCTTTCCTATATCTCTTTCTTTTAACCTCGTGGACACTCACCTTGAATGCCCACATAAGCTGCATGTTCAAATTCAGGCCTATTGCAGCTTATAGCATTGGATTCGTGACTTCAGCTACGGCTGGATACACATAATGAAGAAGAAAAATTTATCAATAATCTGGTAATTAATTATTTAAGAACGTTCTCTTCGAAGAACACTAGTTCTTCGTTTCTTGTTTTACTCTGGCCTTCGCTATTAAGATAAATTGTTATCCCGACCAAACGTATACGTCGTAAAGTAAAAGTATTGACCAAGCAAGAAGAGGAAGGTTCGGTAACAGGTTATGCTCTTAATGTGAATTGCACTTACTTACTTACTTACTCACTGGCACTATCGAACCCGTAGGTTCATGGCCGCGCGGACATAAGCTCTCCATACATCCCTATCCTGAGCTAATGTATGTGAATTCCACACCTATTTTAAATTTATGACGAATAAATAGCAGAATCGATTACGAAAATGACACGACTCATTACATACGAATAATATATATATATATATATATATATACATACATATAACTATTTACACGTACAATTTTGAAATTGAACGATCGTTTAATTTGTCATGTGTGTAATGTAGTTTAAAATAAGCATATTTTAAATTGAAAATACATCATTCTAAACAGCCTAAAACAAGACCAAACTCAGTTCACAAGCTTACGTCTTAATTGCGAAGCAGAAAGCCTAGCCCTATATCACGTCTGAAACAAGAGAATAATAGAAATGTATACCATAATAATGTGACACATTACATAGGAAACTATGTGATTATTTACAAATAATATATTGAAATTGACTTTATTTCAAGTATCGTGTGCATAGTGTAACTTAAAAAAATGCTTTCAAATTGAAAATAAATATTCTCATTTCACTTGATTACTTTCATTCATTCATTCATTCATTCATCCATCATCATCATCATCATTGTCATCATCCAGGGATTAAGCCTGATAGCTCGTTCCTGTTTCATGAAAGCTACAATTGTTAAAATTGTTCTGACCATCTTCTGCGTGGGCGTCCAACATTTCTCCTTCCATGCGGTTATAATTTAGCAATAATTTTGGAAATCTTTCTTCTGGCATTCTATCAATATGTTCTTTCCAGTCGTTCCTATATTTAATTATTCGGTCTGTAAGTTTGAAAATATTTAGTTCGTTTCTTATATCTTCATTCCTTTTCTTATCCAGCAGCGTATATCCTGCTATAGTTCTTAAAAATCTCATCTCAGCTGCTTCCAATCTTTGTTCTTGTCTTTTAGTGATCGTCCAACATTCTGATCCATGCATCAATACAGGAACAGCCATTACTTTATAACATTTAATTTTTGTTTCTTTTCTTGTGTTTTAAGCGTTCTTTTAATAGTGCCACACGCACGCCGTAGCGTAGTGGTTAAGGCACTGAGCTACAAGCCGGAGGGTCGAGGGTTCAAGTCCCGTTGGGGTCAGGATTTTTAAACTGACCCAAACCCTCTGGCAGCACTATGGCCCTGGGGTCGACTCAGCCTCTAACTGAAATGAGTACCACACGCTTGTTCTGGGGTAAAGACGGCCGTCACGCAGGGCTGACAACCCGGCTGACATAAAGTGCCGATTGTCTAGAAAAAGTGGGAGCCTTAACCTCCTACTACCCCAAGGGCCTCCTGAGGCCTGTTGTGGGATCACTTTACTTTTACTTTACATTAGATTAAATTTATTTATTTTGTCAATAACATTCAATCATATTTACTTAAATATACTGAGCCCTTCCGGAAACCTCAAATGAAGTTTCACGTGTAATCAACTTAATACAGTATTTTGTCCGACGGCGCCCACAATGTACTGACAAGGAATGATTAACTACTGTAAACATCAAAAACATGCAAATTTTTGGGTACAGTAAGAAAATTGAGATATAACAAAATTGTAGATTAAGGATATATGTAGGCTATTAACAATAAGAAGAATCTCAATATGGTCTTTGTTTTCGATCTTTAATCATGTTATATAATAAGTAGGTCTGATAAGTTGAATAGTCTGATAGTGCATTTAATGTCTGCAGGGACGGGGGGAGGGGGGTATGAGCGTGCGGTGTGTATATGTGTGGGGGTGTGTGGGTGTACGTGTGTGTGTGTTTTTTTTCTTATTTGTTTTCTAGCATTTTTTTTTAAATATTAATGTACGGAATGTGGATGAATGTAAATATGTATTATTGTGATTTAGTGTAGACATAGATTTTACTTATATGTAGCCTGTTATTGTTTTTTTTATACAGGTGTATTTGTAGGTATTTGTTTATATTATTAGTTTTATTTTTTTATTCATGGAAAAATAATGCACGTACGGCCAAGCAGGCCCGTGCGCAATGTAAATGCATATGTATTTTCTTTATTCTGAAAAAAAAGGCAATAAATTCCATTATCTACAAGGCACCAGTTTTTCTCATTACCAACGGGACTAGGGTGCTTCATCTGCAAAATTCGCTAATCTAAAGACTTTTGAGAATTATTTATAGGTCCATTAGATATCAGGTGGGATGGATGTTACGCTTTAAAACAAATTTTAAAACAAATTATCAGCTAAGTGTAAACGACCAAATATTGTAACTGAAGACAAAATTATTGGATTTGACATGTAATTTGAATGGATGGCAGTCGATCTGTTACAATAACTTTGAAGAAAAAAAATGGAGGAAGAAGAGATAGAGGACGATCTATACTGAAATAGATACAAAAGGACACAAATGGATTAAGAGTTAGAAGATGGAGGAAGAAGGTAGTGGAGAGAGAAGAATGGAATAACATTGTTATAAAAGGGCTAAACTATAAGAGCTATATGCTAAATAAAGATTAACAAGTTAAATTTTTATTGAAAAAAGTATTTACGAATATTGATTAATTGCCCTCATTCTTAAATGTCATAACAACTAATAACTGTATAGGCTGAATGTTGTAGATACTACAAGCATCTGGATCAAACTATTCAGTTTCTGGTTAAGCAACTAGATAACCGTCGAGATATACGGGGTGAATCAGAAATATGGCTATACGTTTGATCGCGTTGTGTGATGAAAATATTCCCTTCTTCTTCTTCTTCTTCTTCACTTCCTGGTTTAGGCAAGAGTTGCCTGTTCCGTCTTCACTAATAGATCTAAGACCATCTCTTCCGAGGACGTCCGACATCTCTTCTTCCTCTTGGAAAATAATGGAAGATTTTATTTGGTAATCTTCTTTCTTCCATTCTTTCTACATGTTCTTTCCACTGCATCTTGGTGTTAAATATCTTTTCTTTTATGGAGTAGATCTGCAGTTCTTCATGGATATCCTCGTTTCTTATCTGGTCCATTCTAGTGCAGCCTTTTACTCTTCTTAAAAATTTCATCTCGGCTGCTTGGATTTTACTTTCTTGTTTGGTAGTAGTAATCCAAGATTCACTCCCATACAAAAGGACAGGGACAGCCATTGTTTTATACAATTTTAATTTTGTTTGTTTATGGGCTTTATTATTCAATGTTCTATTTATTGTACCACAAATAGCTTGAAACTGATGTGTTTTGTGTTCAACGTCTTTATCATACCCATAGCTGATGTCACATCCTAAATATTTAAAGTGGGATACTTGTTCAATAATTTCGTCTCTAATTACTATTTTTGCACGCAGAGTATTTCTTCCACAAAATGCCATTACTTTTGTTTTACTTATTGAAATTTTAAAATTATAATCGCTACATATTGCATTTAGTTTGTAAGCAGCCAATTGTAACAGATCTTCATCATGGTGTAGTAAGACCAAATCATCGGCGAAAAGTAAGTTATTAATACTTGAGTTATTGTTCAATCTAAGGCCATTGCCCATTATAATTTTCCAATGTTTCATAATGTCGTCGATAAATATATATTAAAAAGAGTGGGTGATAGACTACACTCTTGTCTAACTCCTTGATTTATTAAAATTTCTTCTGACCTTTTTCCATCAGCTTTTATCACAACTTTAGTTTCTTCATATAAGCCTTGGACTGATTTTATTAGATGGTGTGGATATCCTCGTTCCTTCATTATTTCCCATAGTATAGATCTATTTACTCAGTCAAAGGCCTTTTCAAAATCAATGAACAACAAGTATGTTGGCAGGTTGAATTCTCTTCTCTTTTCAATTAGTCTCTTTATAATAAACACATTATCACTAGAGGATCTTCCTTTTCTGAACCCTGCTTGTTCTTCTTCTAAGAGTGTGTCAGATATCTTCTTCAATCTATTATTTATTATTTTTGCATATAATTTATAAGTGGAGTTCAATAAGCTGATACCTCTATAATTGAAAATATTACCATTACAGGAAATATGAAATTACCGTTGGAAAGGCAAATATTCAAATATCAACAATGGAATAAAACAAAACAGTGTAGAACTTACATCATTAGTCAAAATGGCGATGAATATGCAACAGAAAATTATAATTACTGCATGGCAATAACGTATGCTAATGATCGTGAGGCCGCAAGACGCGCAAATCGTGAGTTAAACGTAGAATAGCAGCCGTCGACTGTGGGGAAGTGGAGAAAACGACTGCTGGAAACGGGAAGGATGCAGAAAATCAAACCTTCTGGAAGGCCTCGCATTAGCACGGATGCAGAAACAACGAAGAGAATTGTGGAGGCGTTCGACGCTAGCCCACAAAAATCAATCCGCTAAGCTGCACGCGAGCAGTGATTTGTTTTGTTTTATTGTTGTAATTTGAAGGATTGCCTTTCCAATGATAACATCATATTTCCTTTAATAATAATATTTTCGTCACAAAATGTGATCAAACGTAAAGCCATATTTCTGAATCACTCTGTACTATCAACATTAAGTGGTTTTGCAGGTGAAAACAGGGGTTTGTAAACTGTTCATGTGAATGCAACTAAGCTACTGAATAAAATAATCGAATATATAAAAATTAATGCTTGTTTGTTCGTACTTTATGCGCGGCCATACCGTTGATCCGATTGTGATGGGGTTTTTGCAAAATGTTTAGGAGATTCCCGGGATGAACATAAACTATAATACAGTTGTGATACTCTACTCCTATACCCTTAAAAATCGCCCTTTGCTGTGGAAAACGTGAAAAATGTTGCTCTTTGGACGATTAAATGGCTTATGCCGCCTAAAGCACAACAAATACACAACATTAATGAACACAGAATTGAATACCTCAAAAAGCTCTACAAAATCCGCGACAGCATATTTTTATCTCTTACGGATAATTCGCAGTAATCATTTTTGTATTTCAATGATGTTAAGAAGATTGAGGCAGGTCGTAGATTCATGTGCAAGCATAGCAGCACATGACGGGTATTCTTTTACGGATAACTCACAATAACGAATTTTGTCTTTTAGCTCATTTACAAGACAGGATAAAATAAGAAATGAATTCCTTTGGAGAGAAATGAATGTCACCACAACTGTTGTTAAGAGGATTGAAAATCAAACGCTTAAATGGTATGGCCATATACAAAGAATGGAAAATGACAGATGGCCAAAAAAATATATACCAATGGTCACCCGCTGAAACAAATAAACGTGGCTGACCAAGATGGAAATGGAAAACCTACGTCAGAACTATAACGGATGATCGGAATTTGGAAGAGGGAGATTGGAATTATAGAGATAAATGGAAACTGAAGACGGCAAACCTATAAGTGGGGGAAAGCCGAAGAAGAAGAAGTTCATTTATGCCAAGAAGATCCAGGTAAGTAGATTCCCGGGAAACACCGGATAATCAGCACGGGGAATCTTAAAATATACATTTATATTTTTTTCATATTACATATTCAACTAATCGTAAGAAGTAAATTAACTTTTGGCTTTCAGCTCATTTATGCCAAGAAGATCGGGATGAGTAGATTACCGGACAACGCCGGGTAAGCAGCACGGGTATCTAATAATAATGACGATAAAATTTATCTTATCACTTATTTAACTAAACATAAAACATATTAATTTTTGTATTTCAGCTCATTTATGTCAAGAGGATCGGGATAAGTAGATTCACAGGCAACGCCGGGTAATCAGCACGGGGTATCTAAAAAGATATAAATTTATAATTATTTTTCCTATTACTTGTTCAACTAAACATAAAAGCACATTAATTTTCATTTATTCAGGCGTAGCAGCGCACGCCGGGTATTAGCTAGTATTATTATTTTATATACTATTTGATTCAGTATTAGTTTTCTTATTTATCATTTGTAGTTTCGTTAAATAGTTAACAAAATTGATAATACAAGCTTTTTAATCTTAAGAATTTTAATAATGAACCGTATTCTTAGTCCACCCCTAGTTATTTTGCGTGGGATGTCTGCAAAATTGTACGAACGTCATGAATTATATGTCCTCTACAAGTAATTTCTTTCAAAAGATCTTATTCACTAAACTCTTTCTTACAGGAAATAGCAAGAACTAAATAGGCTGTTTCTCCTAAACTCCTAAAAATCAGTATTAATTTAAGGTAAAGGAAAAATGTATATTTATTAAGTATAAATATATATTCTCCAATAAAAATAAACCAATATTAACACCAATTTATAACGCTGTGAAATTTTAATTGGTCAGACATGCAATAAAATAACAAAATTAAAGAAAGGGGTGAAAATGTAGATTCCTTAGGAAATGGTAATATTATTACAACTTCAACGTCTGCTGGAAGATTTATACTAATTACTGTAAAAGTAGTAACACAAAAACTCGAATAAAAACAATCTGTAAAACAATTTATGTACATATTGAAATAATTACAATAAAAAAATAAGTAACCATTCACTTCTGCCTTAATTTTGCCCTATTTCAATGTTCTTATTTTGGACATAAATATAAAATTTAATACTAACTTTGTGATCAAACTCATGGTCTTGTGGTCAGAGCTTTTACGTAGTTCGTGAAGTACCGAGTTCGATTCACGCTAAGGTCACATGATTTTTTTAAGGAAATTATTTCTGTAGTCGCTCAAGGTCTGGAAGTTTAATTTATTATTCTGAGATTTGTATGTATATATATTTGAATATATATATAATATATAATATATATATATATATATACCACAGTGCCGGTATATACGTATCTTGTTAATTTAAAACTGGTTTACACTTTACCATTTCACAGGAACGCCTATTGCATGCGGCAACTAAACTACCTCGGAAGGTAGGCGGATTGCCGACTTACTTCCTTAAAGGCGTTAACATTTCAATTGGAGTCAATTTTTTGTAGACATGCACAATTGGACCCTCTAAAACAATTAGGTATAGGAGTTCACCTGAAGTAAAAATTGAATCATCCCTCTAGCGGTCACATTTTTCGATGTTTCACAACGAAACTCAGCATATCCTACTAAACTAAATCGAGGTAGGTATCGTTAAAAAATGAGCGAAATCCGACAATTAGAAGTGGAGGATTACTTGAAACCCGAAATTAAAAACTGTCTAAACTACTGGACCGATTTTGATGAATTTTGTGTGTGTGTGTGTATGTGTGTGTTTAAATTGGTATCTGGAGGTTTAGATTCACAACTGAACCCTCTAAAACCATTAGGTGTAGGAATTCGCCTGAAGAGAAATTTTAAAAATCGCTCTAGCGGTAACAATTTTCGATGTTTTACTAGAAACTCAGTATATCCTATTAAAATAAACCGAGGTAGGTAATATCCAAAAATAAGCGAAATTCGAGAATTAGAACTGGAGGTTTACCTGAACGCCCTGTTTGGTTCGTCTCACCATATACCATACAATTTAATTAACCTTCTCTTGTTCTTCACTTCCTGGTTTAGGCATTAATTGCCTATTCCGTCTTCACTAATAGATCTAATATTTAATTGATTTAGGCGTAGCAACGCACGCTGGGTATTAGCTAGTACAGAATAATAAATTAAAGTTAACCCTTAAATTGGCAAAACACAAATTTCTTCTGTTCGTTATTTGAATGTGGCGGACCACAGTGAGAACGGAATCCTGTGTAACTGTTATTATTAGGTATATTGTATAATTAGACACACATTTAATTGGTTTCTTTTTATTCGTTTTCTTATGATTAATTTAAAATATTAAATTAATTGAACCAACTGATGTATCCTAAGGGATACATTAAGAATTTAAGGGTTAAACAAACGTAATACTGTATTTAATTTCGGGAATGTTCAAGAATAAAAAAAAAATGTTGCAAGGAATTTTCTGCACATTCAGTCATCACCGCCAGTGACTTATAAATAGAATGCACACATTCAGACACAGGGGCTACACCATTTTATTTCCAAAGAGAAATAAAGTTTATTCAAAATAGAGATAACTTGTGTAGAAGAGCTACGCCTCTGGCATGACCATATACTACACTGGAATAATGACAACCGAACGCCTTTTGAGAGTTCAGTTCAACTTCGAGAGAAAGAGACAAAAACTGGCACATGCGTAGTGAAAGGAAAACGAACCTGTGACAAAAATAGAAGATGGCGCTCCCCAACTATGTAGAATATACCATGCAACCCACGCAATTCATTAAGAGCGACGCAAAAAACTGACCAGCAAATAGCTTCTATGATTCAATTATATATACATAAAATTTCTACAATGAACGCGTTAGCTCAGACGAGAGGGGTTGAGACTAGAATTTGTGAGGTTCCTAATTCTAGGTTGGAATTTCATTAACACGATTCAAGTTACCTTAAATCAACATTTCATAATTCATAAAACATTTCAAATAAATTACATTTGCATAGGACATCTAATACATAAATATTAATGTTTGTTTGTTCCTACTTTATGTGTGGCCATACCGCTGATCCGATTGTGATGGAGCTTTTTGCAAAATGTTCAGGAGATTCCCGGGATGAACATAGGCTATAAGAGAGTTGTGATACTCAACTACTACACCCTTAAAAATCGCTCTTTGTAGTGAAAAACGTGAAAAAAGTAGCTCTTTGGATGCTTAAATCGTTTAAGCTGCCTAAACCATAACAAATAGGCCTACACAAAATTAATGTACACAGAATTGAATATCTCAAAAAGCTCTACAAAAAATGTCCGCGACAGCATATGTTTATCTCTTACGGATAACTCACAATAACCATTTTTGTCTTTCATTGATGCCAAGAAGATCGAGACAAGTACGTAGATTCCTGTGCAAGCATAGCAGCACACGGCGGGTATTCTTTTACGATAACTCACAATAATGAATCTTGTATTTTAGCTCATTATGCCAAAAAGATCGAGACAAGTAGATTCCTGGGCAACACCTGGTAATCAGCACGGGGAATCTTAAAATAATTACGATATACATTTATAATTATTTTTCATTTTACTTATTCAACTAATCATAAGAAGTAGATTCATTTTTGTCTTTCAACTCAATTATGCCAAGAAGATAGGGATGAGTAGATTCCCGGACAACGCCGGATAAACAGCACGGGGTATCTAAAATGAATTACGATATAAATTTTACCTATAACTTATTTAAATAAACATAAAACACGTTCAATTTCGTATTTCTGCTCATTTATGTCAAGAAGATCGGGATAAGTAGATTCATGGGCAACGCCGGGTAATCAACACGGGGTATCTAAAAAAATGTGAATTTAATTATTTTTCCTTTTCCTTATTCAATTAAATATAAAAGCACATTAATGTTCATTTATTTAGGCGTAGCAGCTCACGCCAGGTATTAGCTTAGTATTATATGAAAACTGACATACCCGACAGATGTTGTCCTCCCCAAACTTTTAATTGTCGTGTCATGGCCGGAGATACAAATATAACTTACCTTTTGCTATAAAATTCACTAAGACGTTCATCCATCCATAGTAATTGTGCCCGAGGGCAGGTTTTTCACTGCAATCATAGCATTTTCATGCTATGCTCTGCAGCTTTACTAGGGAATTATAGGTGTGGTCGCCTCCCGTTGCTTTCCACACCGGTGAAAGATGATAATGATAAGGATGATTTTCGGGGACCGTTGGGCTCTAAGCTTCCTGACATGTGTCTTACAGATGAGGAAAAACCCCGAAAAAAACTCTCACCCAGGAGCCTGTCTCGACCGAAAATCGTACCCGGGCCCGCTGCGTGACAAGACAGCAGGCTACCTCGATACCGCAGCGGTGGACAACTAAGACATAATTAGATATTATTAAATAAGTTTGCAAGAAAACCTCTCACAGCCATCTGGTGTAGCTCAAGAAGCGTGCATAATGACGTCATATTATTGCCGCGCGATATATGTCAATATTGGAGATGACTACACATGTGACATAAAAATCCCTATAACCCGATCGCAGCGCCCCTATAGAGTGGGTTTCGTGGTGGACGAAACGGAGCTTGGGCAGGTTTTCCTCGGGTTTCTACCGTTTTCTCCTGCCACAAATTTCATTCCACCATTTCTCCATACTCATCCATTTCGTATCATTTCGTTCAACCGCCCATATGATGGTGGGTCAGGAGTGGTCGACCGACACCCTTGCAGTTCACAGACCTCTATAAATATAGAGGCTTCATCTCATCTCATCCTTCGATCCGACCCTGAGTTGGACACGAGTTGAGGATATTTATTTTATTGTATTATTAGTATTATCATCATTATTATTGAATGTATTCTAAAAAAGTAATTACGCAAGTTGATATTTTCCTAAATAAAACCTATTCATAATGCAGTTTAATCAAATAAATTAAAGGAACGGTGTGCAAATAAAGGTGTAATTTAGTAAAATAGTGTTTGACATTCCGAACGAATGAATTTGTGCAGTTAACAGGTGACTAAACAAAGCAAACGCTAACTGTACATAGTGTTACTTGATTAAATATTGTAATCGGTATAGAAAATCTTTAAATAATAATGGAATAAAAAATATTTTAAACAGCTTCTCATGAAACGTGTCAAAAATTTTAGAGGCCAATACAATACTTCTATTACTTAGATAGGTTGAAATACCAGAGAGGTGGATAATAAACAGACCCCAAAGGAGTATAAATATTATATATCTAATATATTTAGTATATTTGACTTCCGATCAAAAAGTTTGTATTAATAATTATTACATTAATCATTATTATTTTATCTATAGTTGTAATAAGTTTAGCCTCAATTTTATAAAAAAAATTGTTGAAGATCGAGAAAAGTCTTCACCCTTTGAATGTGGATTTGACCAACGGTAAGTAATCAGGATGTATTTATGTTTATTTAAATAACTATGCATTATGATATGTTGTTACTAGTCTCTTAGCAGATTAATTCATCGTTTCTGTTCTTTTGAATTCTTTACTTACAACTCACTTGCCCTGATATTGAGCTGACCACTCTTTCGGGGACTCTCCATGTTGTTGTGTGAACAAAAAAGCATGTGCGGGATTCGTAATTTAAAATGCCTCTCCCGACAGGTCGTACCGTTATAAGGCTCGGATGGCGTGTGGCAGTAGAAGTACCAAAAGGTAAGAGGTCAAACTGAGGGAATGGAATGGAATGTTCTCTTGATTAATCTTAATTTTAGTTTGTTTAAATCTATCTACATTTACTGGTATTTTAATATGTTCGTGTAATTTTTTTCTTATCTATTTTTTTTTCACTATTTCGGTGGAAGAAGAGGCCTTAATTCTGCAAGTTTAAGTATATAAACAAATACATTATTCACGTATTTTATGTCTTTCGGGTTAATTGGCCGTGGTCTGGTTTTATTAACACTCGACGTTTCGGCTACTACTGCGGTAGACATCCTCAGCAGATTCTGCGTGTTCTTTGACCAGTCTGCCAGCCGAATTTTGAAGAATTAAGAGGTTATAGAACACGCAGAATCTCCTGAGGATGTCTACCGCAGTAGTAGACGAAACATCGAGTGCTAATAAAACCAGACCACGGCCAATTAGCCCGAAAGACAAAATACATGAATCAAAATACCTGCCGTGAAAGTCTACAATTTTACATAAATACATTATTGTTATTATTATTATTGTATTATCTATATTAAGGTGATCCTTATTTAGAGGGGCGGAATTAAGATGTCGCCTGATTTCAACGCACACCTAAACTCTCACTGGCTCTATCGAACCCGTAGGTTCATGGACGCGCTTTCCATACAACCCTGTCCTGAGGTGATAGTTTCCAACCATCTACTTCCTCAAATCATGGATAATGCTATTCTTCCATCTCATTCTGTCTACCAACTGGGTGTTTTCCTTCTGGTTTTCCTACAAAAAGCTTCCATGCATCTCTTTTAACGTTCATACGTGCCGCATGTCCCGCACATCGCAGTCCGTCGAGACTTAACTGTTCTTACTATATCTGGCTTCAAAGACATTTGTAACTCACTATTATGTAGTTTTTCCATTACCTGTCTGTTCATCTCTTTTTTGGCCCAAAATGTTCCTAAGAACTTTATTCTCAAATACTCGTAATGTTATTTTCTCTTTTAAAGTAAGAGTCCACGTTTCGCATCCATATAATATAACGCACACCATCTATTTTCATTTATTTTATTTTTGCACAATTTGACAGTAAGCAGAATTAATTGCAATAAATTAACATTAACAAATGACGCAATTGACCTAAATTTATAAATGATTAAAAAATTAGTTACAGCAAGAGAATATTTTATTTACCGCATTTTTCTATTTTCTTAAACAATAGAAAACAAATCAATAAATATCTTCAAATATCATAAAATACTATCATTTTAATCCCGGTGGACTAATCTTAAAATACCACTTCGTTGCAAGTTCAAAGGTTCAAACGCGACTGCGGCAATGAATATTTTCTGGGCGTAAAATTCTAAATATTGCTTCCTTCGGAGGGGAACAAAAATTATGGGCCCCGTACAGCAGAAATACGGCACGTAAAATAATATAAAACCTAAAATAAGACGTTACTGAGTAAAATTTGTTTACCTTTTTTTAACTTTGTACTGTTAAAGAGCGTCGTAGAGTAAAATGCTGTGTAACATTCCATATAGCATGTTACGATGCAAGGTTGGCAAGTTGTTTTTATAGAAGCGAGTAAATTAAAAAAAAACGAGCAATAGCGAGGTTTTTAATTTCCGAGATTCTGTAAAACGCTCCACAAACGTGCGTAGTACAAATTTTTTTGTGCGATGGTGTTTTCAAAATAATAAATAATAGTAAAATAATAACATCTTCGTTGAAAAGATTTGCGTTCTTTATAAACAATTGACTAACGTTAACAGTGTGAGTAATGTTTATTAGTTGAAACTACAGGAGGCCGTGAGACCAATTAGTGATAAAATAACAGGAGGCCATGAGACCAATTAGTTATACAATGGCTGCAAGTACGTATTTATTGTTTCATATTGTTTCAAATAAAGTTCAATTCATTTAAAATGCAGTGACTTGTTTCGTATAATATATATTAACACTACCTTTTGGATATTTTTATATATACATTGTACGTAGTATACATAAAGGGCATGTGGTTTTACTTCCCACACGCGTGTTTGTATTATCGCCTCACAATGATAGTTGTCCGTTTATATAAAAGTGGGTGCGGCGACAATGCTTGACAATGATTAACTTTCACGTGGCGGTAGTCAGCATCTTTTCATTTAATTATATACGACAGCTGCGGGGAAACAAAGTGAGCTTCTGGACAACCATCATAGTGAGGCGATAATAATATCTAATAGTACAATACAGTTATTTAGGTTGGCAACCCCAAAATGTAGGAAGTTGTACTTTCAATCATGGTCTCCATTGCTGTATGTAAGACAAAACGCACTATCGCGCAAAAAAAATAGCATGCATCCAGCGATAGGATGAGTCTCATGCGTCATTTATAACCTTAAAAAAGTATATGAATTTACTTATAACAAGAGTAGTTATTTCTTCCCATATGTATAAGAAAATATACATTCAAGAATTATGGCGGACCATACAGAATGCATGTTCTCATTTAATAAGTGCATTATATAATTTGCTAGAGAAACAGAAATTTTCCGAGAAATGCCGTCGGCGAAAGAAAAACATTTGACGTCAGAGAGTCTGTAAGATACAACAGTCGCAGAAGGGACACATCACCACATGGAAATTGCCTTGATAAGCACTTCCTTTCACGTGACAGCTTTTCCGACGTGTAACCTACTTTACAGGAGCTACCCAAGATTTTTTATAAGTAATACTGTGTTTTCTTTATTTATTATTTAAGTGAGCTTCACAGTCATCTGTTCAATCCAAGACCATATGGGAAGAACGAGGCAACTTACTCTGTCAATATATCATCAAAACAAATTATAATTTTTAAAACCTAACTCACTGGCTCTATCGAACCTGTAGGTTCATGGCCGCGCGGACATAAGCTCTCCATACATCCCTATCCTGAGCTAATGTTTTAAAATAATCCCCTGTATGATATACTTACCTTAAATCATGGATAATGTTAATCTCCCATCTCGTTCTTGGTCTACTTAAATTTTTAAAACCTAATAGCTGAAAAACTATTAAGTAATTTCCTGAAATTTTAAATACAGCATTATGCATTATAGGATATATGTTTACAAAATATTAAAATATATAATTAGTACCTGATATATAGTCGTCTTCAACTAAAATAAAGTTCTGTTATAAAACTTCAAGTAGCTAAAATATGAAGGTTTTTCAAAGCACATTGTTTTGAAAGACCTTCATATTTTAACTACTTGAAGTTTTATAACAGAAGATCAAACATTGTTTTGAAAGACCTTCATATTTTAACTACTTGAAGTTTTATAACAGAAGATGAGCATTGTTTTGAAAGACCTTCATATTTTAATTACTTGAAGTTTTATAACAGCAGATGAAATATTGTTTTGAAAGATCTTCATATTTTAACTACTTTAAGTTTTATAACAGAAGATAAAACATTGTTTTGAAAGACCTTCATATTTTAACTACTTGAAGTTTTATAACAGAAGATGAAACATTGTTTTGAAAGACCTTCATATTTTAACTACTTTGAAGTTTTATAACAGAAGATGAAATATTGTTTTGAAATACCTTCATATTTTAACTATTTGCAGTTTTATAACAGAAGATGAAACATTGTTTTTAAAGACCTTCATATTTTAGCTACTTGACGAAGTTTTATAACATAACTTTATTTTAGTTGAGGGCGACTGATTTATCAGGTACAAATTTTATATTTTATAATTACACAACCTCAACGGTGTTTTAAAATTAATTTTAGAGGTATTGATGTTTAGGAAAGTTTAGGAACTTAATGCCTTACTATCTAATATATAAACATTAATATTTGTTAGTTTGTTCGTATTTTATGGGCTGCCATACCGTTCATCCGTTTGTGATGGGGCTTTTTTGCAAAATGTTCAGGAGATTCCCGGGATGGACATAGGCTCTAAGAGAGTTGTGATGCTCAACTACTACACTCTTAAAAATTACCCTTTGTAGTGAAAAACATGAAAGTACCTTTCTTAACGCTTAAATTGCTTACGCTGCCTAAACCATAACAAATACGAAATTAATGTACACAGAATTGAATATCTCATAAAACTCTACAAAAAAAGTCCGCGAGATCATATGTTTATCTTTTACGGATAACTCACAATAACCATTTTTGTCTTTCATTAATACCAAGAAGATCGGGATACGTAGATTCCCGGGCAAGCGTAGCAGCGCACGGCTGGTATTCTTTTATAAATATCTCACAATAACGAATTTTGTTTTCGGCTCATTTATGCCAAGAAGATCAGGAGAAGTAGATTCCCGGACAACGCCGGGTAATCAACATGAGGTATCTACTAAATATAAATACGATATAAATTTAAATTATTTTTCTTTTTACTTATTTAACTAGGCATAAACACAGAAACATATTTAATTTATTTAGGCGTAGCAGCGCACGCCGGGTGACAAGGCAGCATGCTACCTCGAGACCACAGCGGAGGACGAACTCACAGATAAATATAAATATTTGTTAAATAATAAACAAATAATTTGCAATAAAAACATAATACGACTATAAATTTAGTTATAAACTACCCTAAGTCTCAAATTGGATCAAACTGCACACACTGTGCAAAATTTTATTAAAATCGGTTCAGTAGTTTAGGATTCCATCGCGGACAAACAACGTGACACGATATGTTTATATATTAAGATAGCTGTAGCTTAGCAAATGCTTGTGGTAGACCTATAGCAGAATTTTACTGCATAATAACTAAAAAAACTAAAATAAACACCATTCCCACCTCATTCTTGGCCTACCTAATGGGAGCTTTTCCCTCTAGTTTACCTACAAAGAGTTTCCATGCTTCTCTTCCATACCCTTTTCGTGCTACATGTCTGACTACCGCAGTATACTCACTCACTCGCAAACTCACTCACTCATTCATTCACTCACTGGCACTATCGAACCCGTAGGTTCATGGCCGCGCGGACATAAGCTCTCCATATATCCCTATCCTGAACTAATGATTTCCAATCATTCTCTGTATGATCTACTTCCCTCAAATCATAGTTTATGTTATTCTCTCGCCTCATTCTTGGGCTACCAAATAGGCGTTTTCCTTCTGGCTTTCCTACAAGAAGCTTCCATGCACGTCTTTGATTACCCATACGCACAACATGTCCTGCCCATCGCAGTCTAGAAGACGTAACTGTTCTTATTATATCTGGCTTCCTATAAAGACCATGTAGTTCATTGTTAAGTAGTCTTCTCCATTCACCTGTCTGTTTATCTCTCTTTGATCCCAAAATTTTCCTAAGTACTTTATTCTCAAATACTCGTAATCTTCTTTCCTCTCTTAAAGTAAAAGTCCATGTTTCGCACCCATATAATATAACTGGTAGAATAATAATTTTATATATTTTCAGTTTAACGTTTTTTGAAAGGAGTTGGGACATCAAAAGTCTCTGCAATGCATAATAGCATGCATTTCCAGGATTGAGCCTATGTTTAATTTCTTTGTGCATCTCATTCCTATTTGTGATTATTGTTCCTAGGTATTTGAATTCAGCCACTTCCTCAATATTTCCCTCATTTGTCATTAGCTGTCCATTTCCATTATATAATGTATTTCTATGTGTGACCATATATTTAGTTGTAATGATATTTACTTCCAGTCCTAATTTCTTTAGTGTTACTCAATAGTGTGTGCGTGTTGGTCCTTAGTATCTCCTCCCTAACGGTCAATAGTAGTACATCATCAGCATAAACTAACAGCTTATTAATACCATTGAGTTGTAGGCCTTCTTCATCTAAAATTTTGATGGCATGCCCTAGTACAAAATTAAGTAGTATGCATCTTCTTGCTTCCACCCATTCTGGATTTCAAAAGTATGCGAAAACTGTTTGCCTAGATGCACCTTACTTTGTGCCATTTAGACACATTCGTATAAGTCTAACTTTTTTAGGAATTCCGAACTCCAGCAGGATACTATATAACTTCTCCCTCTTAATTGAATAGTATGTTTTTTTTTTAAGTCTACATATAGTTGATGTACAGTACCTTCATATTCTCATTTATTTTCTAAAATCTGTCTTATACTAAAAATCTGATCTGTTGTAGACTGTTTCTTCTAAATCCACATTGATGATCTCCTAGAACGTCGTCAATATAGGGAGTAAGTCTGCTTACTAATATATTTGTTAGAATTGTGTACGAAGTTGAAAGTAATGAGATGCCCCTGTAGTTGTTGCAATCAGTTTTATCTCTTTTCTTATAAATTGGTACGATAGTCGATTCTTTCCATTCATCTGAAAGAGCTTTTTCCCAAATCATACTAAGGAACTATCGCAGTATACGAGCCTTAATTGTTGTTATTATATCTAGTTTCCCAAAAATACCACAAAACTCACTTAGTAGTGTTCTCCATTCTCCTGTCCATTACATACTTAATTATAACAATTAATGTAGTTCAGGGGTGTAAGAGGTAGTGATGTGCATTCTATAACCTCTCCTACCTAATTCTCAACCTCACCTGCACGTGGTACACCCTGCTTTTAACTAACGAGGTAATGGGGACCGAGTCACGGCGGTATAACCGCTCCATCAAATATGGAGGAAAATCCATATTTTGAACACCTGACTAGAGGCTATAAGGTAGCAGCCCTACCACTAGTCTTGCTCTGTGGATGGCTGGTAACCAACTCAGGGACTTCCTATTACTCGAAGAAACTTAAGCAAAGACTGGAATGACCATCTTCGCTAGGTTTACCGTACAGGCCACATGGCCTTAAACGAATTTGTTCATGATGATGATGATGATGATGTAGTTCAGTCAGGAATTGAACCGGAATCTTGATATACTATTACACTACAGAGGCCAGGCTAATCAATATTCACTACAACAATAAACATAGCAATCTTACCATCTATATTCTAATTACGCCTTAGGCGTGTAACCACACTAGAAATGTAAAAAGTATTGTTATTTTTTCTTTTACATTTACTAGGCATCGGCAATTATTTTGTGTTATTTTACGAGCTTATTCGAAATCTAAAATACTGTACAATGTTACGCACAAAAAGTAAGGAATAACAAATGGCGTTAAAACTGTAAACATTAAAAGCTGTCCATGCAAAACGAAAACAATTGTTTTCCAAACATTTATAATTGTGTTTACTTTTGAGCGATAAAAATTGCTACTGTATAAAGCGATCAGAATATTCCTAAACATCGACCGGAACTTTGTAAGTTGTAATTATACAGGGTTACTATAAAATAAGTAAACAAATGTAAAGTTCTATAAAACAAACACTACGAGGGTCAGTCAAAAAGTAATCCCTCCTATTTTTTCTTTTTTAATTGTGAAGATATTTAAATGCACTTTACACACCATGAAACTCAAACATTTTCAATTAATTTGTCACTTTCCCATAATTTTTGCCAACCTTTTAAAAAGGGCATGTATTCCACTGTGGTAAAAAGTGTGGTCTTTCTTCTAAGCCATCGATGCACGGATGTTTTACGGCCTCCTCATCCTCAAAATTATCCCACGATGAGCTTCCTTTAGTGGTCCGAAGAGGATGGAAGTCTGATAATGCTAGGTCAGGGCTGTAAGGTGGATGCGGCAATATTTCTCATCCAAGTTTCATGATCTTTTCAATGGTACCCACCGTGAACAAACTTTGAGTACCCCAGTTGTTGAATGGTCATCATACTACCTTTACTGATGGAAAGAATGAGACACAAAATCATCTGTTGTTACCCGGCGGTCTTCATGAATGACCTCATCGACTCGCTGAAAGTTGCGTGGAGTCACTGATGTTGCCAGCCTTCCGCTGTGCTTTACACCAGGGCAATTGTGTTAGTCCATGAGCTTCGTAGCAACGAGTCCATCGTATAACAGTACTGACATACGCTGTTGAATCTCCATACACGTTTTTCAACCATTCATGAATGCGTAAGGGCGTTTCACCTTCCACATTCAAGAATTCAATCACAGAACACTGTCTAATACGTACGTCAATGTCAGCCAATTTGCAAGAAGATGCAGTGCTGCCACCCATTGACTTAGGAAGTTATTACTTCGGTGGATTGGAGAAGAATGTTTGAGGAATTGTACCGAATTAAATTTTTTTCACATAACTAACTTATTGAAAGAGAAAAAAGTAGAAGGCGTTACTTTTTGACTGATCCTCGTATTTATGATACCTCAAAACACTTTATATTGTTTTGCAGAGAGGATATCTTTAACTTTAGATTCTGAATTCACAAATGTTCGTACGTGATCCCAGCGCCACAGGACACACATCAACACGATAACAAAGTTGATTCCAAAACAATACAACATATCTGCATCGACACTTGCTACAGCTATTCTGTGACTTCTTTCTTTGGGAATTTGTAAAAGATAGCTTTTTATCTCTCCACGTCCTCATAGTTTAAAAGAACGAGTCCAATCACAAACTGCACAATATTGCCAACCTAAATCTCATGAGTAGATTTAGAATAATGTTATCCGTTCATGTGGAGTTGCTCCCCACATGAACCACATGATATTTGAGCTCATCCCTCTTGTAGGAGACCCTAGCCCTTCATGGGACACTGGCTTATTCATCCATTCATTCATCAGAAGAGCTATTGCAAGTGCCGAAGCAAAAATGTTACGTGGGGCTCGAAATTAACTTGATTATGTCTTGATGTATGTCGTTGAACATTTGTGAGCTCAGAAACCAATTTCCAGATTTCCTTTACAAAGCAGAGCAAAGTACGTCCACGTGCCATAAATAATTTATGTTTTATAAAACTTCAAATTTCATTACTTCCTTTATAGTAATTAATGATTGATTGACTAGGGTTCGTCTCGCTCGGGACATGGGTGCATCCCTGGTGGGAAATTTGTTACTCAGACTAATGTATTTATGCTTATTTTGCATAAAATGGAATCTGTCCAGCGCGAAAACGGAAGGATATTTCTACACAATTCAAGAAAAAATTATAAAGCGGAAAGACAGAAAAATAAATTAGTTTCCACTTCATTGAATTCCTGTTAAGACAAAAAAATAATAAGGAATGATCCTGCCGCCAGGTGAAGTAGAGATTCTACCTGTACCTGAAATTGTCTTTCTACCTCACTGCACACCCGTTATGCAAAATACAGATACCTGTCTTACAAATAAATATTGCAGAATACATCAACAAAACCAAGCAATTTATAAAGAAAACAATTTCAAAAAAAATAGAAAAAGATCCACAGGAAAGTATAGCAGACAAATAAAAGAAGCACTAAAATCGTGCCCTCTAATCACCAACACAACCAATAATGAACATAACAAATACACAAAAACGCCAAATGGGTAAATAATATTCCTCACCACCAGTAATGAAAGCCCTTCCAAAAATCCATAAAGACAACATTCCCATAAGACCAGTTGTTAATTGCATGAATGCTCCTAACTATAAAATTTCCAAATTAGTCGCTCAGAAAATGAAAAATGATGTCAAACTTGAAAATCGTTACACAATTAAGAACTCATTTGAACTAGCAGACAAACTACAGCATTTAGAAATCAATAGGAATACTAAAATGACGTCATTCGACATAAAAAACCTGTACACTAATATCCCGATAAACGAAACAGCAAACATAATAAAACAAAAACTAACAGACAGTAAACTTGAAGATAACTATATCAATCAGTTAAACAAACTAATAACAACAACAATAAAGCAAAATTACTTCCAATTTAACAATGAACTATTTATTCAAGAAGACGGGATCCCGATGGGGAGTCCTACATCTGGAATAATGGCAGAAAAATCTTCCTACAAGAACTGGAAAATAAACATTTTGAGGAACTAATACACAAATTCAACATAAAACTAATAACACGATATGTCGATGATGTACTAGTAATATATGAAATGAAAACAGAAAGAAAAAGAAATACTACAAGACTTAAACATGCATGAAAAAATCACTTTCACCGAAGAAATAGAAGTTAACAACAGCATAAACTACTTAGATTTGTCTATAACCAAAAATCTACACAACAATAAACTAGAAATCGGTATCTACCGGAAACCCACAAACAATGCTCTGGCCATAAACAAAAATTCTACACACCCTTTTCAACAGAAAATTAGTACATTTAATAGCTTAGTCAGTAGAATGTTGAAACTCCCATTAAGCAAAGACAATTATATCCAAGAACTCAACTACATTAAGTATATGGCAAAAAACCAATGGCTATAATGAAGAATTCATAGATAAGCTCGTAAAAAAACAAAAAAGGAAGAACAACATAACCAACATAACTAAACTAGAAAAAGAATCTGACAACAACAAGAAAACATGGATAACACTTACATGCACAGGAAAAGAAACAACAAAATTAGCCAATGCACTAAAGAAAGCCGATAAAAACGTCAAAATAGCATACAGAACCAATAACAAATTAAACAACATAATAAACAATAACATTGAAGAAAAAACATTTTCAACAGCAAAGGAGTTTATAAACTGACATGTAAGGACTGCAACAAATTTTATATAGGAAGGACAAACAGGAGTTTTAACATCAGATTCAAAGAACATTTTCGAGACTTCATTCACGCAGAAGGTAAATCAAGCTGTGCAAAACACGTTATCCATGAAGGACATCGCATGTTAAATATTGAAAACACCCTAACAGTAATGCACAGAGAAAATAATCCAGCGAAGATAAACGTACTCGAAGAGATGGAAATCATGAAAGCAGCTCACAACGACAGCCTGATAAACGAAAACGAACCAAATACATGCAACCCCCTCTACCAGATCTTCAGTGAAACACCAGTTTTGAATCCTGCCGATGATGGGACAAGTCCCGAAAGCGCTACAGTTAAATGATAATTAAGTTGAGGAGACGGACCTTTCAGGTGAATATTCTATAATTTTATAATAATTTTTAAATATTGCATTATAAAATCTTAAATTAATTCACGTTCTGAGACCGATCTTTCACAGGTAGCGTTCTGAAGTTACGGAATAAAGATGCTAAAACGTATGTATCATTGACATCAAACGAAAAAGTGAAAGTGATTGAAGATAAATCTCCAAATTTCCGGACCGATGCTCTAAAGTCAAGCTCTAGCTGTTGCTAAATCCCGAGGGAATAACGATTTCAAAGTATCTTCAGGTGGGCCGGGCAGTTTTAAAAGACGACGCAATGCAGTGTGGAATAAAATTTAAGGGTAATCAAAGGATATGGACGAAAGTGTAGTTAGTGAGCGGAAACCGAAACTATATACTCTAATTCCAGGATACGCGTAAGATGCATTTTTAACGCTGACGAAACGCGACTGTTTTTTCGCACGTTACCGTCGAAGTCGCTCATATATACTATACTTCACTTTTCAAAGGCAGCGGAACTACAATTAATCCAAGGTGCGTAAGAAGACATGTACGGTACTCTAAAATCTATGATTATTAATAAGTTTTAATTTTCTTTATAAAGCGAAATTTTGTGTAATGCGGAAAAAATGTTACATGCGATTCCGCTTTGAGCAAGTTTTACTGTAATAGGCAAGCTGGAAACTACCAGTCCGCAAGTATCGACCCTTATCTCCGTATTTTACATAGTCAATTAAAACCCAAATCACGAAACTGAAATTTAAATGAGTCAACTAGTTTCAATAATAATAATAATAATAATAATAATAAGCTTTATTTTACCTGGCAGAGTTAAGCCTTATCTACCACTCAACCAGGTTTGAAAAAATACAAACAAAAAAATAGTCTTAAATCTAAATTACAATATATATATATATATATATATATATATATATATATATATATATAAACCATTACAAGTTATGAATACAATACAATTAATATTATAATGTATTTTGATTTACTCTAAATTTAACGAATTAAATATATAAGATGTACAACATATATAAAAAAACGAGGAAAAGATTAATGACATAGTATAAAATTAAATAAATAGAGAAAAATTAATTATTAGACAACAGGTAACTGTATAAGCGTGACTTAAAGGTACCAAGTGTGCGGCAACCCCTGATATCTTGAGGAAGGAGATTCCAGGAGCGGGCAGAGGCTACTGTGAAGGAAGTAGAATAGGAGGAAGTGCTATGAAGAGGAATTGTTAGCAGACTGCTATCTTGTGACCTAGTGTCAATATTGTGGTAAGAGGATAACTTCTCAAATCTGGACGCCAGGTAAGTAGGGATGTAGGAATTCAGAAGCTTGAAAAGTAGTGAAAGAGAGTGCAATTTACGTCTGTCAGTAAGACGGAGCCAAGAGAGGTTATTAAAGTGTTCGGAAATATGGTCATAACGGCGGATATAGAGATGCTATCATTTTCTAGACTGATTATTGACTAAAAAAATAAAGTGGGTAAACAAAATAGCAGGTAAAATGTTGACTACGTCACATGACGAGATAATTTTAAATTACTTTGTGACATCATACATTTAATCCTTTACTCTTATAATTAAACAAAAGAGGGAGCTGACTGGAATAGCATCACTGTCATTATTCATAATTTTATCTTTATTTTTACACATTTCTAAACTTTTTAAGAACGTCAAGGAATTTGAAATTAATGACCGATCAAACCCGCCTGAGAATACTTTTATAAATAGCATGACCATAATTATAAATACGTTTGAGCAACCCCAGATTTGTCAATTCTATTCAACCGAAACATGGACAATATGCTCTGTAAATCTGGTTAAAATATATCTTCTTGTTTACCCAACATATTTCTTATCATAGTTTTTTTAGTCAATAATCAGTCTTGAAAATTATAACATCGCTATTGAAACTAGTTGACTCTTAAATTTTAATTTGGTGATTTGTGTTTTTATTGACTATGTATAATGCAATTTATCACCAAGAAGATCCTATTTTTATCAACACTTATAAGTAATACCACGAGTAATTTTCAATTTATAATATTAATAATTATAATAATAAAAATTATAATTATAATAATTATTATAATAATAATAATAATAATAATAGTAGTAATAATAATAATAATGATAATAATAATGCTTTATTTTAGCTGGCAGAGTTAAGGCCATAAGACCTACTCTTCCATTCAACCAGCGAATAGTAGAATTATACAAAAATTACATACTTATTACAATTCGATGATATTATTAAAATACAGACTATACAAAATTCAATGATGATGTGATCTAATACCAGCTAATACTAACAAAAACATGGAATGTAATAAAATTAAAATGATATAAAATAAAGTAAGTAGCTTCCTAGATGATTATTTATATAATGTTGAATATAGTTGTTACGCAGTTAATGTTTTCATTGTGTTTAACTTATGATATCAGTTAATTTGTATTTAAATAATATAGCGATTGACAGTCCCTGACATGACTGGGAAGTGAGTCCCATGCTCTAGTCATAGATATTGTGTAAGATTCAGAATATACACATGTCCTGTGCTGTGGTATTAAAAGTAAATAAGAGTCTTGTGATCTTGTTCCTAAATTGTGATGAGCCGACAAATTCTGAAAACGTGTTGTTAAATAACTTGGTAAATATGTGTGCAGAATTTGGAATAGTAAGATATGTGAATGTAAAGTTCTTCTCTCATTTAGGTGTAGCCATGATAAGGCCTGAAATGAAGGAGACACGTGGTCATAACGACGTAGATTGAATATAAATCGAATGCACGCAATATGAGCACGCTGTAGTATATAGTGTAGTATTATAGAGTATTTGGAAATCAAGAGCGGCATTTGTTAGGACTACTTAACGAATAAAATTAAACTGTTTACTCAAAAAAAAACATTATTTAAATATAGTTAATTTAAAATATGGTATTTAATGTAAACGGCGATGTTTGAAAGCAAATGAGAAATGTTTGGTTATGCTTCGTTTGTTCATCCACTGCAACTAGATCATATTATTTATTGCCAAATATGATCGCAATATTGAAGAATGCACCCTAGTGGGGAAAAAATGAAACATCAAACTGTATATTATAACCAACATTATAGGTTATTAATTATTTTATTAGCAAACAACTTCGTAAAATCATTAATTAAAAACACAATTATTGAACACAGAATTATCAAATGTGTAGTTGCTATATTCAACGTATTTGTTCGAGAGTCAGTCATTGTAAAATAATACTCTGACCTGTTCACAATATTAAAAAGGAGGAGCTTTGTTTAATATGATAAACAGAAGCAGATAAATATCGAGGTGAAACACGGCTGTGATTGGTTGTAAACAAAATTCATTGAAATGTGATTGGTCATTGACTCCATTTGGGGCAGGAGTTAAATAGTCTTTGTAAACTTGTATATATTTACAGAAGAATATGGATTGAAGATATCTACAAAGAAAAACGAAAATTATGGCATTTCAAGGTGTAGATCCGGTCAGAAGTAAAATTGTACTCGACAATAACATTTTGGAGCAGGTAAATAATTTTACATATCTAGGATGCAATATCTCATATGAAGAAGAAAAGGATGTAACTGCAAAAATATCTAAATTTTTAAGAATTTTAGGGTTAATAAATTCTATCTTCAAGCCACAGTTAGTCCAAAAACATTCAAGACTAAAAGTGTATAAAACACTGGCTCTTCTAACTCTTTTGTATGGTAGCGAAGTATCGACGTTGAAACAGAGGGATATACAGACTTTGATCTGCTAAAATGAGATACCTTCGGAGGATTGCAGGATACACACTACTAGATCACAAAAAATGAAGACATCTTAGAAGAATTACACATGGAACCTTTAGAAAACAAAATTTCTGATTATAAGTCAAGATAGATGTAACATGTTCATCGAATGGAAGATCGCAGGATACCCAAAACAAATGTTAAGATATCAACCTGCAGGAAGTAGAAGACCAGGACGTCAACTCAAAAGACTTTTGGATGGTGTTTCTCTTGAATGTACTATGATGATGATGATGATGAAACTTATCTAAATATCGGAATTTATATAATTGCATATTCCTTCAAAATAAAACTCCACCATTTTAAATATAGTTTAAAACAGTATAAAGCATCCTCTTTCTATTTATAAGAAAACAGTAGATCTAAAAGTAGAAGCAAATATATTCAACTTCCAAAGCATTAAACTTTCAAAATAAACCAAAACCACGCGTATGCAAATTGTCTGACCTTATTTACCTGAATAAATAAACTCTTCCCTAGAGAAAAGCACATTTTTTATTTTATTTCAGAAATAAATTCATGAACAATAACAAAAATAATGGGACTTGTAAACTACTCATTCATGCATATATTTTAAACTGAGTTCTACATAATGTGTATTCTACAGCTTAAAGAAGTTATCTGACATGTAGTAACAGAAATGTAACAATATTTCTGCTTTAAATTACATAAACGTATATGACGCTGTCGTCAGTGAGATAATAAAACAACTTTATATCCTCGATTTTAACATTTTCTAGAGAAATAAAAATAACTCGACTGTATTAAAATGAATAATGATGTCAAAACGATGTGGAACAATAAACGAAAATTTGACAGATTGCATTCAAATAAGAAAACCTAATTACGCCTATTATTAAAATAATAGGCCTATGTGAGCCTAGTTAATACCAAGTGATTTACCTCATGCAACATTTAGAATAACTATAATTAAAATGAATAATAATAATAATAGTTATATTCTATAGTAATTCTGCCCTAGGGGAGGTCTTTCAGAGCAATAACAGCATTTTCAAGCTATGCTTTGCAGCTGTACTAGGAAATTATAGGTGTGCTTTCCACACCGGTGAAGGATGATGATGATGATGGTGATGATGATGATAAGGATGAAGATGATGGCCGGATGATTTTAGGGAATCGTTCGGCCCTACGCTTCCTGATATTTGTCTTACAGGTGAGGAAAAACCCGTAAACCTCACCCAGGAGCCTATCCCGACCGGGAATCGAACCCGGGTCCGGGTTCTATTATTGTTATTATTAGTATTATTATTATTATCATCATCATTATTATTGTCATCATTATTATTATCATATTTTATTATTATTATTATCATTATTATTATTATTATTATTATTATTATTATTATGATTATTATATATTATTATTATCAATTAAATTGGTATGGAGTCCACCTGGAAGAAGAAGGAAAGGAAGATTTCGAAACTCGTGGATGCAAGAAATAAGAACTGGAATGAGGACAAGAGGACTGAAGGACATGGAGTGGATGGATAGAGACGAGTGAAGAAGAAAAATAAAACTTCAGGCACAGAAAGATGTGTAGACATTAAAAATCTGTACCGGTATATAAAAATTATTATCTTCTTCTTCTTCTTCCTTCCAAGTATTAGGCCAAGGCCTGTTACGATCCTATAGAAAATTCCTGGGAAATTCTCGTATAAGACTTGAAAGCATAATAATAGTCCCTTCGATTGGTTGCTGGCCAAAGGAAGGCAAGACCAGTGATGGGGATGCCATCTTATAGTCTCTGGTCAGGCTTTTCTGGAGAAGAAAAGAAAATAAAGGAAACATGAAATGGAGAAAAGGAAAGACACCCTAGCCCTCGGATTGCCCTAATAGCGTCGGGTTTGAGATAACAAGAGTTAACCAAGAGAGGTTAGATAGTAAAGTTAAAAGAGTGCAAAACACAAGTAAGTGGAAGAAATGTTTTGCACAGCTTGGGCACCTTGTGGTCGCCATCCACATATCTCCTAGATGAGGACCCCTGAGGGGAAAAATTATTATTATTATTATTATTATTATTAATATTATTATTATTATTATTATTATTATTATTATTATTATTATTATTATTATTATTATTATGTGTAAGCAAAATGAAAATTTGACAGATTGCATTAAAATAAAGTACCCCATTATTTATTTAAATAATATAGTTAATTTCGAACGATAGTGTTTAAATGTACTCTACTGTAATAAAATTAACAATATTAACGATATGAAAATGATCTGGCAATTTACAGATTTCATTCAAGTGAAAAAAATCATATCAATTATTTAAATAAAATGTAATAATACCGGCGAACTATGTCAGACGATTGCGTTTACAAGATTTATATTGTATTAAAATGAATAATAGATCAAAATGATGTGCAACCAAACAAAACAAAAAAAATATTGACAAGATGCATATTACTTAATTAACTAAAATGTAGTTAAATTGAGCGATTACTCCAGACGATAGTGTTTAAATATATTAGGGAGATACACAGTTCAAATTCCGGTGCCGAACATCTTGACTAGGTTTCTTCATTTATTACTCAGTCTTCATCTCATAATTAAATTTTATTTTAGTTGCATTAGCATAAAACAAATAAAAACAGATTATTTATATGCAGCTTACTATTTCATGCATAGAAAACCTAAAATCGATATGCTCAAATATATCTTCTTTCTTCTTGTAAGCCCATGAGATTTAGGCGCTCTCCCCCTACAGGGAAGAATTTGAACCACACTAATTTAGTGGTCCGTGGTCAGCGTTTCGCCTCATACACACAAATTTTGCTTAGAGGCCTTTTCATTCAGGCTTAAAGAATTTTTACGAGCCTGAAAATCTTCGGACTCGGGACCCACGGCTAAAAGTCCCTCCCGGAGGACTTGCTCCTTGGATTTTTCCATCCTAAAAAAATGCATCGACCCCGGCCGGGTTTGAACACGCGACCCTCGGGACCAGGGGCAAGGAGCATAACCACTAGTCCACCGCGGTCGATCTCAAAGATATCTATATATATATATATATATATATATATGTGTGTGTGTGTGTGTGGGTGTGGGTGTGTGTGTGCGTGTGTGTGTGTTATAATTAATTATAACATCGATAAAGTGTCACTGCTATAAAATAAAAATATGCTCTTTAATTTGCTTAACTTGTGATAGGAGCTACCAGATGGCAGTGGAGAAAGAATTCCCACTACATCTGGTAATAATGGGAATATATGTAAGAAAGATGAATGCTTGTACTAGACTTGCTCGGTAGCGTAATTGGTAGTGCACTGGGATATAAATCCAGAGGTCCGGGTTCAAGTCGCGTCCGAGCATTTATTTTTCTTATCATGACATTATATATATATATATATATATATATATATATATATATATATATATACAGTAAAACTTGTTTAATCCGGAACGTGAATAATGCTGAAATCTGTCCAATATGAATAAATTTATTGGTTCCGGCGAAATAATCGTAATATTATGTGTATGGATTTTGTATAAAGCAGGATCTGTCCAACGCGGAAACGGAAGGATATTTCTACACAATTCATGAAAAAAATTATAAGGCGGAAAGACAGAGAAATAAATTAGTTTCCACTTCATTGAATTCTCGTTAGACGAAATAACAATAAGAGATGATTTCTGCCGCCGGGTGAAGTAGATTTTCTACCTTATCTGAAATTTTCTTTCGGTCTCCCTGCACACTCATTATGCGAAATACAGTTCGTTTAACAAATATTTGGCATGTGACATCTGTCTTACAAATACAAGTGCACTGTAAAATCTTAAATTAGTTTAAGATCTGAGACCGATTGTGTACGTATCTTTCACAGGTAGCGTTCTGAATTTACGGAATAATTATGGCTAAATCGTATGTATCATTGTTATTAAACGAAAAAGTGAGAGTGATTGAAGATAAAGAAAAATTCTCAGCAAGCGAAATAATGACTAAATTTAAATGTAGAAAAACCTAAGTTTATGAGATTTTAAAACAAAAGAAAAAATAAATAATGAATGGATGCAAGGAAATAATCAAAGAGGAAATCAAAATAAATAAATAAAATAAATGAAAAAATCAAGGAAATATTGTGGGAGTGTTTTACAGTGCGCAATAAAAAAATCTCCGAATTTCCAGACCGATGCTCCAAAGTAAAGCACTAGGGTCGAATGTTTGAACGCATTAGACAGTAAAAGGCGTTCTCTGCTGATAAGTTTTATCCAAACACATTTTTCTTACTCAGAAATCTATTCACGCGGTAATAATTGTAAGCTACCTGACAAGGTACCTTAAGATCGTAGCTCAAGATATAAACTTATGTGAAAATCCCGAAGGGAACCGATGGTAACCGATGTAGTTTGAAACTTATCCAAGATGTCGGACCTTGAAGACTTCGATCATGTTTTCGGTATACGCGGAGAAGAGGAATTTGATAGAGCCTACCAAAGAATTCAACTGGAAGAACAGGAGAATCGGCGTAATATTGCGCGTCGCAGACGTGTTTGTATACGGTATTATTTGCGGGACGCAAGCATAAATGCATTCCTCTATAGCAGACGAAAATAACGGAAGTGGTTTTATCGCTGAGAATTCTGGGTAATTCGTTGCCAATATTACGAAAACGTCAACATTCATGCATGACCGGTTAAGGCGGCAGTTAATTCGCAATGCCCCATTTTGATTATTGTGATACTCTTTTTACTGACCTAAATACTGTTCTTACCCAAAGACTTCAACGTGTTCACAATTCTTGCATACGTTTTATTTGTGGTATACGTAGATTTGATCACGTTACACCATCCCTGGAACAATTGTCATGGCTTCGTCTTCAAGATCGTAGAACCATCCATTCCCTATGCCTACTCTATAACATATTACACACATCTTTACCTTATTATTTATCACACCGCTTCACTAAACTCTCTGATACACATAACTTAGATTCCCGATCCCTTGAGCACAGTGTCCTTTATATCCCTCCTCATCATACTACCTATTATTCGAAATCTTTTACAGTTTCTCTTGCTAGAACATGGAATTCACTTCCACCCTATGTCAGAGACTGCCAAACTTTACCATCTTTCAGAAATAAATTGAAAATAAAATCACTAACAGAAACAATTCACTAATACTACTTTTTAAGAATTAATAATGCGTTTTTGCATTATTTAATAAAAATAGACTTAGGATTTGTTAATATATTTACCTAATGCCTTGTATAAAAAGCGTAGATTAATTCATTGTAGTGTATTTTTTTTCTCTTCTTTTTATGCATAGTAGATTCGAGCTGTTATTCCTTTTTTATTCATTGTATCATTATTTAATTTAATTTTAATTGTATTTAGTTTCATTCTATTATTAGACATTAATTTCATTATTATTCAATATGACAGATAATGAATTGTTCAATAACTATTATTGTAACTTTTTTTGTATTCATATGTAACATGTTTGTCCTGTCTAATATGACTACTATTGTAATTTTTTTGTATTCATGTGTAACATATGTTTGTCCTGTTTTATATGACTATTATTGTATTTTTTTTGTATTCATATGTAACATATGCTTGTTCTGGTGAGTGGAAGAGAAGGCCACATGGCCTTAACTCCACCAGGCTAAATAAATAAATAAATAAATAAAAATAAATTAGATCTCAGCTCACCAGTGATTGGAAGTAATTTGAGTAGAGACTAATGTGCATACGACCCTCTAAATCTCTAGAGAATAACGACTTCAACGCATCTTCAGGTTGGCTGTATAGTTTTAGAAGACGACACAATGTAGTGTGAAATGAAATTTGCGGAAAATCAAAGGATGTGGACGAAAGTGTAGTTAGTGAGTGGAAACCGAAACTGCATACATTAAATCAGGATACCCGCCTAAGAAAAAAATTTAACGCTGACGAAACGGACTTTTTTTGCGCGTTACCGTCGAAATCGCTCGTACATACTATACTTCAGTTTTCAACGGTAGCGTGACTCCAATTAATCCAAGGTACGCAAAAAGACATATACGGTACTCTATGATCTAAGATTGGTTAATCATTTTTTGTTTTTTTATAATACGGAATTTTGTCTAATGTGGAAAAAAATGGTCTCATGCGATTCCGCTTTGAATAAGCTTTACTGTATAACGTTATTACCAAGCTCTTGATTACACTGAGCAACAAAAAAGAAACTTTTTTTTTGTCTCAGAAAGAAAAATATGTGATTCTGGTAGTATTTTTTCTGAATTCAAATATTATATAGGTTTTTCTCCATCACGCAAGGTCTCCTAGAGAACAGGCATTTATAATTTCAAACACTTTAATATTTTCTACATTCGTAACCACACAATATTCGAACATTCGGACTCGCCTAGAATGTAAGATATGACGATTTTCTGCTATACTTCGCCTGTGGAGCATCCCTCTTGATGGTCCAACAATAATCGGCCAGCATATTAGGATTTCATTTGCCTTGATATCTCTTTTCCATAGCTGAAATCTCCTGAGTTAGCTCATTTGGTTTTATTTTACAATGGACAAATGGACGAAAAAACGTTTATTAAAATAATAATTATTTAAATCCATTAATTGAAATTTAAATAAAAAATCTGTGGAGAAATTGCGAGTAAATATTTGAAAACACGATAAAAAACTGCATGAAGTACAACTATTGGTACTCATGAGACAAAAATCATGTTGACCAGTGTTATTTAAGAACTAAAAAAAATATATTTGTTTTAATTCCTCATCCACTTAATTTTCCCTTAGACAATATAAATATATAACCGCTTTCTAGGTATATTTTTATTCCATCTATAGTAATTCTGCCCGAAGGCAGGTCCTTCACTACATAGTATTTTCATGCTATGCTTGCAGCTTTACTAGATAATTTTAGGTGTGGTAGCTTCCCATTCCTTTCCACATATTTTTATTATTCTTTTATATTTTACACTTTCTTTACCAAGCCAAATACTTAATCAAATTATAGGTTATTATTATTATTAGACCATTATTATTATTATTATTAGACCATTATTATTATTGTTATTATTGTTATTATTATTATTGTTATTATTGTCATTATTATTGTTATTATTGTCATTATTATTGTTATTATTATTATTGTTATTATTATTATTATTGTTATTATTATTATTATTAATATTATTATTATTATTATTATTATTATTATTATATTATTATTATTATTATTATTATTATTATTATTATTATTATTATTATTATTACGTTCTTTCCTTATCAACTGTATGTTGTGAAGCCTATGTCTATTATTCCACCGCTGTGGTCTCGAGTTAGCATACTGCCTTGTCACGCAACGGGCCCAGGTTCGATCCCCTCGGGGCAGTTTTTCTGGCTGAGATTTTTATCGGGGTTTTTCCTCACCTGTAAGACAAATGTCAGGAAAACTTTAAGGCCCAAACGGTCCCCGAAACTATATGGCCATCATCAACATTATCATCCTTATCATTATCATCTCATAATCATCCTTCACCGGTGTGGAAAGCAACGGGAAGCTACCACACGTACAATTCCCTAGTGAAGCTGCAAAGCATAGCATGAAAATGCTACGACTGCAATGAAAGACCTGCCCTCGGACAGAATTACTATGGATGGATGGATGGATGTCTATTATGTATTATTAATCAAGTTGTAAATAATTCATAATTGTAATTTCATGTACAATTTAACTCCGGTGAAATGGACGCGAAGACCTTATGATTTTAATTCCATCAGGTAAAATAAAATAAGTAAATAAATAAAACTTCTAGATATTTGCGAGGAAGTTTAAATCACGCAACATCGTTGACTAAAAACCAGTTTGTTCCATCTCCATTTCACTACTCTTTAGGAAATTGAATTTAAAAGTTTCACTTATTGATAAAAGTACACGAACAAAATTATAGCATATTTCTTAATATCAAAACGCTTAGGGCGCTTTCACGAACACCAGTAAAATCAGAGCCAGTAACAGTGACACCGCCAATGGCGACCAAAATACATTTCTACATACACATACACACACACACCACACCGGAGCCAATGGCCAGATGTCGCACTCCAGCCGTTTATTAGAGTCGATTATTACCTATTTTCAGTTTTTTTTTTTTTTTTTGTCTTTTCGTTGGGAATTTTCCTCGAAAAATGCATAACCTTAATTCCATGCCTTTTGTTTCTCGATTTTATATTAAAAAAAACAGCCGTTTTATCCCGTACGTTCCGATTTTGGCGGGACAGTCCCAATTTTTAACAATTTGTTCCGCGTCCCGGGCGTTTTAAAAAAGTCCCGATTTTTGGAAAGAATGCACGACAAGCTAGGGAACTAATGCTGCGACTGAACGTATTTTTCTACGGTAAATAAAATGTGGACATCAAAAAATCACAACTGAGTGTTGAGACTTTAAAAGCCATTTTACGTGTGAAATATAATTTAACAAATTCGTGTGAAAATTTTCATGACATTTTAAACGACGACAGCAATCTACTAAAAAAATCACTCAAATGAAAAATATGCCAAAGAATAAAATAAATACCGGCACAATACATAATTTTTTAATGCATTGCATTTGTAAAGGGGGGGGCTGAGGCTAATTGGAATTTCCGGATATTTTATCTGGTAAAAAACTCTGATGCAACTGATATTTAACCTCTGGGGTGGATTTCGGTGAAGTCCAGAAGATCTAACTTAGCCAACCACTCTCCTCACCTCCTAGTTGGGGCCCCTCGGGACCTTCTTAAGATCTTTTAAGATTTAAAGATACAAAAGAGAGAGTGGGGTGTGGAAAGAAAAGGGAAGCTACCACACTTATATATCCCTAGTACAGCTGCAAACATGGCATGGTTTGTATGCAGATACAAAAAGGAAAGCTGAGTTAAGGAAAGAGTGGAGAATGCTGAGTTTTCAGGGAAAGATCTGCTCTTGAGCAGAACACTATGAATGAATGAATAATATTTTTTAATTAATATTTTTTTAATCAATTGGATATAAGCGTAACGTGTATATTTACATCTGTGTAAGAGAATATTCGGCTGAAATTCATCTACGGATCATGGCTGCAAACAAATGCTTTTTGGACTCAGAAAAATGTTTAGATCTCAGTTTATATCTAGAAAGACAAAAATACTTATGTATAAAGTTCTCCTTAGACCAATGTGCATCAGAAACTTGGACTGAGTTGAAATCTGATGAGGAATTATTAGGGCATTTTGAAAGGAAGATACTAAGATCCATTTTTGGTGCCGTGAAAGAAAATAATGTATGTAGAAAGAGATACAATAATGAATTGTATAAACTGATAATCAGCCGGATATTCTGAATGTTGTTAAAATTAATAGATTGGCCTGGGCTGGACTCATTCTTATGGACAGCAAAAGGATTACAAAAAGAATTTACAATGAGCAACCTCTACTGGCCAGAAATATTGGAAGACCTAAATTAAGATGGGAGGATAGTATAATTCAGACATTACGATTTTAAAAATAAAAAACTGCAAGAATGAAGCTCAGAACACGGAAGTCTGGCATAAGCTTCTGAAGGCGACCAAGGCCCACATGGGGCTGTTGAGCCACTGATGATGATGATGATGATGTAAGAGAAGAATATCCGCAGGCCTTGAGACATAATATTACGGTGTTGCTAAAATCGCATTTGATAAAATTAGTGAAGTATTAAATAAAAATCTTGGCTACAATAGAATTTGTCAAATTTACAAAATTCTCCTTGGTGATAGTGAAAAAACTATAACCGAAGAGAAATTCACTGAAGAAGAACTGTGAAGTTTTCACATGCACCAGTAGCATCATGTGATGCAAGGACATTTTCATTGTATAAAACCTTCTTCACTGACAGATGAAGGAGCTTCACACAAGAAAACCTCGTGAAAACCTTCCTTATCTACTGTAACAGCCAGGATTAAAGTAAGATTTCCCATAAAGTAAATAATTTATTTGATTTTATTACTATCTGTTTTTGCATATTTAGGGTGCATATTTTCTACAGTTTGGAAGCACATTTGTATGCATATTTAGTACTTTATTTCTCATACAAATCCGGGGTCTAGTAATGATAAAAAATCAATATTGCTCCTTAGAGACCGAAGGTCCACCGCTGTGGTCTCGAGGTAGCGTGCTGCCTTGTCACGCAGCGGGCCCGGGTTCGATCCCCGGTCGGGAGTTTTTCTGAGTGAGGTTTTTATCGGGGTTTTTCTCACCTGTAAGACAAAAGTCAGGAAAACTTTAAGACCTAAACGGTCCCCGAAATCATATGGCCATCATCATTCTTATCATCATCCTTCAGCAGTGTGGAAAGCAACGGGAAGCTACCACACCTACAATTCCCTAGTGAAGCTGCAAGCATAGCATGAAAATGCTGTGATTCCAGTGAAGGACCTGCCTCCGGTCAGAATTACTATGGATGAATGGATAGACCGAAGATAGATTAATTGGACTTTATAAATCACTTTTTTGAGTAGACTGCGATGGGCACGGCATGTGGCACAAATGGAGTACAATAGAGGGACATGGAAAGTTCTTGTGGAAAATCAGAGGGAAAGCGCCCAGTGGATATGAAAAGAATGAGGTGGAAGAATAATATTTACCTTGATTTGGGGGGGAGGTGAATTATACAGGGTGAAACATAGGTACTGAAGGAGTCTGATAAACAAAAACTATTAATCTTTGAAAGGAAGATCTCACGGAGAATTTTTGGACCAATTAGAGAAAGCGATGGCACATGCCGTATACGAATGAACTCTGAATGAAATAATCTAATACGAAATAAAAATGTAATAAACCACATTAAAGCTCATAGACTGCGCTGGTTTGGACACACAAATAGAATGCAGGAAGACAAGTTTGTAAGAAGAATATACAAATGGAAACCAATATGCACCAGAACAGCTGGACGCCCAAAAAACAGATGACAGGATGATGTTATAAAAGATAATTATTAGAAATGAAAACTGGAAATTGGCCAGTCTGTATCCAGGAAAGATCTAGGTGGAGAAAAATTGAGGAGGAGGCCAAAACTTTAATGAGGTTGTAGTCGCCTACTAAAGAAGAATTACACAGGGAATGACTGAAAAATATTAGCTAAGTATAGGGATGTAAGGAGAGTTTATATCCTTGCAGCCATGAACTTCGAGTTCGATAGTGTCAGTGAACAAGCGAGTTAGTTAGTTATAGAAATAATTTTAATTTAAGCAAAGGAAGTAAGGCGAAAACAAGACAGAGTATGCATATACAAACAGTATGTTGTTATACTGGAGTTTCATTGCATCCACCAACATAACGAATGGATCCCACTGGAGAAAACTAGACAAATTTATCCAGGCTGTCCAGTTCACTGTTTATGTTTATCTACATTTTGCAAAGCAAATTGCAATATACCACACATAAAATGTATATATACAGAATTCATGTTCATTATACAATTGCAATATTTCCATTGCAAATAATACAACAGTAAAAGAGCAACATAAATCAAGAGTAGTGTTTGTAACTCGTATTCGAGGGGTCTGGAGTTCAAAACCCAAGACCTATCAATCTCACTGGCACTTTCTCTAGTTTTCGCCTCTCAAGAAAAGTGCAGAATAAGAAGATGATTTCATATAATTCCTTATATAGCTTATTGATGTATACCAAAGATCTGAAATGCTCTTTGACTCATTGATGACTGAACAACAGAATAACTGAGCAACAAAAAAATTAACTTTCTTTTTTGTCTTAGAAACAAAAATATGTGATTCTGATACTATTTTTTCTCCTGAATTCAAATATGATATCGGTTTTTCTCCATCATGCAAGGTTTCCGAGAGACAGGCATTTATAATATTCCAAACACTTTAATACTTTCTATATTTGTAACTACACAATATTCGAACATTCGGACTCACCTACAAAGTAAGAAATGACGATTTTCTGCTATATTTCGCCTGTGGAGCATCCCTCTTGATGGTCCAACAATAATGGGCCAGCATATTAGGATTCCATTTGCCTTGATATCTCTTTTCCATAGCTGAAATCTCCTTGATGAAAGTGTTCCCCGTTTTATTTCACAATGGACAAATGGACGAAAAAACATTTATTAAAAAAATTATTATTTAAATCCATTAATTGAAATTGGAATAAAAAACTGTGAGTGATGGACAAATTCCGAATGCATATTTGAAAACACGATAAAAAAAACTGCATTAAGTACAACTATTGGTACTCATGACACAAAAATCATGTTGACCAGTGTAATTTAAATAATTTCAAAATAAAATTTAAGAAATATTAAACTTTCATGACAAAATTTTATCCTCATGATGAATTTCGAATTATAAGATACTTTATTAGGGGCTATATAATAATTGGACAACGTTATGCATCAACCGGTTAGGCGCCATCATGTGAGTTTCGAGAATAATACGTTTAAAGTTTAAGTCAATATTCACTTTTTACTGTAGCGCCAAACTAACAATACTGGATATTGCAAGTTATTTTCTTTGTTTTACAGTTAACTATCAACAATCTAAGAGCGGAAACGTTTGGCGCTTAGTTGCATGATGCAGAATTTAGATTAGCGTTTATGAGGATCTGGTTTCATAGCCATTTGTTCCAAAACATAGAATCTCTGATAGGAAACAACTCAGTAAAATAATTGTTTAAAAACACAATTATTGAACACACAATGATCAAATGTGTAATTCGAAGGAATCTGTTCATTATTTGCTATATTCAACGTATTTTTTGGAGAGTCAGTCACTGCAAAATAATGCTCTGACCTGTTCAGAATACAAAAAAGGAGGAGCTTTATTTATCACAAAAGCAAGAACTGGTAAAGAGAATTCGAAAAAGAGTTAGGTGAAACACGATTGTTTTTGTTGTAAAACAAAATTCATTGAAACGTGATTGGTCATTGACTCCCATTTGGGGCATGAGTAATGCCTAAGGAATTATTGACTTTTATAGCATGGCCCTACTCATCTCAATCTGTTAAGGTGAATAGGGACAGATTTCAAAGGACTTCCTTCGGTAAAATATTTATTTCTTACACCTTTTAAACAAAATTTTGTAACATAATTTTCTTTATAAACTATCACAGAATAAGTTTTATTTCTTTATATTAGACCTACAAAGTTTTTCTTTTCTCTCGGCTCCAACACCCTTTTCATCAGACCATCCATATCTTTACCACCACACCAGATACATTCTCCCAATTTTGATGAAATAAGATAATTATCTAATATATAAAAATGAATGGATGTTTATTTCTTTGGAGATAAATGCTTAATCCATCCACAGTAATTCTGCCCGAGGGCAGGTCTTTCACTGCAATCATAGCATTTTCATGCTAAGCTTTGCAGCTTTACTAGGAATTATAGGTGTAGTAGCTTCCCGTTGCTTTCCACACCAGTGAATGATAGTGATGATAATCGGATGATTTTCGGGACCGTTGGGCCCTAAGCTTCCTGACATTTGCCTTACAGGTGAGGAAAAACCCTAAAAACCCTCACCCAGGAGCCTGTACTAACCGGGAATCGAACCCGGGCCCGCTACGTGACAAGGCAGCACGCTAACTCGAGACCACAGCGGTGGACTATAATTTAGCAAAAATTAATTAGCAATCCGACCATTGTTTAATAAGAGAGACGAATAATAAAAAGGAAAATATTAAATGTACGAAGATATTATTACACTTACTTACAACACCAATTCTTTGTTTTGAAATCTTCACATAATCAAACGAGAACCAAAATGTGACAACTGGTTTTGATACATGGAATACAGAGGTTAGTTGACAAATGCCACCATTTTCGCTGGGAGTCCTAGATTTCAATCGAGAGGAAATTTAAAAGTGTCCCTATTCACCCCGTGTCCCGATTCAGACGACTCTACCCGACTGTATGTCTATATTTCTTCTTCTTCTTCACTTCCTGGATTAGGCAAGAGTTACCTGTTACGTCTTCACTAATAGATCTAAGACCATCTCTTCCGAGGACGTCCGACATCTCTTCTTCCTCTTGGAAAATAATGGAAGATTTTATTTGGTAATCTACTTTCTTCCATTATTTCAACATGTTCTTTCCACTGTACCTTGTTTTAAATATATTTTCTTTTATGGAGTAGATCTGCAGTTCTTCACGGATATCCTCGTTTCTTATCTGGTCCATTCTAGTGCAGCCTTTTACTCTTCTTAAAAATTTCATCTCGGCTGCTTGGATATTTCTTTATCAAATATAATAAGGGACAATTTCAGTCTCAGTTAATGAACAGAACATATAGCCTGGAATGTAGCTTATCTTGTTAATAAATGAGTTCAGGATATTTACAATGTTTTATTTCGATATGCAGTCGGTAGAACACAAGACATCTAATAATGTTTCGGGTTTCGAGAGATATGTGGCTAATGGAGGGGATGGAGTAACAGACATAAATGTGTTAACTGTAACGCAACACGCATACATCAACCTATTTCAGTTGAAAGACCCTTTAAGTAACATTCATTCGGTGAGCTATTCCTGTTGAAATGCCCTGCATATCCGTCCATAATTAGATTCTAGTTAAATTCTGACAAGGCGAGCTAATCCGGAGATAGAGATGCGCTAGTGCAATGTGCAAATGACAAGGAGAATTGATTATTAGAGCAGCCTGTTCAGTAAGCAGTTTGGTCGCTTAAAATGTACCATTTTGTGGTTACAACTCAGACGTACATGCTTATTAACTAAACATTAGAAGCCATTTACTTCAAATTAAGTTTACCTATTATTATAAATTGTATTTTTATAAATTATATTATTATAAATTATATTATCATTAAGAGAGATGAACAGACAGGAGAATGGAGAAGACCACATAACAATGAACTACATGGTCTTTATAGGAAGCCAGATATAATAAGAACAGTTAAGTCTCGTAGACTGCGATGGGCAGGACATGTTGCACGTATGGGGAATGAAAGACTTGCATGGAAGCTTCTTATAGGAAAGCCTGAGGGAAAACGCCCAGTTGGTAGACGAAGAATGAGGTGGGAGAATAACATTAACTATGATTTGGGGGAAGTAGATTATACAGGGAATGATTGGAAAGCATTAGCTCAGGATAGGGATGTATGGAGAGCTTATATCCGCGCGGCCATGAACCTACGGGTTCGATAGTGCCAGTGAGTAAGTAAGTATCATTAATAATAATAATAATAATAATAATAATAATAATAATAATAAATGGAGTCTTATGGAACAGACATATAACCAGAAAAAATAAGTTACAAATATATATTTCAATAGTGAGAAGTACTGTCACATATGGAGCTGAAGTTTGGAAATTCAACAAAAACTTTGATTAAAACGTATGTCGATAGAAATGGATTTCATGATGAGAGCAACAAGATGTTCAAAATTTATTAAAAAAACTGTCATAGGAGATAAAATGAAAATTAGATATTCAATAGTAGATTATATAAGATACAATCAATTAAATTGGTATGGGCATGTACGAGGAATGCAAGAAGAAAGGTTACCCTGAAAAACATTAGAATGGTGTCCACCTGAAAGAAGAGGGAAAGGAAGGCCTCAAAACTCGTGGATGCAAGAAATAAGACTGGAATAAAAACAAGAGGACAAGAGGAAATGGAGTGGATGGATAGAGATGAATGGAGAAAAAAATAAAACGTCAGGCACAGAAAGACCTGTAAACATTAAAAATCTGCATATATATATATATATATATATATATATATATATATATATATATATATATAAATCATCACAAGCCTCATGGTCTTGTGGTCAGAGCATCTAACTACAGTTCATGAAGCCTTGAGTTTATTTCCCAGTCAGACCAGAGGAATATTTCCTGCGATCGCCCATTGCCATATCATCTTGGTAACTCAACTCCACCTTCCAGGCGCTCCAACCTCAGAAATAGGTTACAATTCTGCAAATGCCAGAACATGTCGTAAATACAACGAGTGTCATTGGAGAAAAAAAATATTATTATTATTATTATTCCCAACATTTTATTATCATCGTTATTTATCATTAAGGATATAGTTCAAGAATTTATAAGGTAAATGTACCGTGTTCGGTATTAAAAAGAATATTGTATTTTATAACATCAATTTTAATTAGATATAGGCCTAAAAGGTGACGAATAGAACCAAGAGACAGTAATTATTATGTCTAACAGTTTTAATTCTGTTCGGAATTCCTAAAAAGTTAGTTAGACTTATACGAATGTGTCTAAATGGCTCAAAGAGTAGGGTGCGTGTAGGCAAACAGTTTTCAGACACTTTTGAAATCCAGAATGGGTTGAAGCAAGGAGATGCACTATCTCCTTTACTATTTAATTTTGTACTAGAGCATGCCATTAAATCTTTAGAGAATGAAGAAGGCTTACAGCTGAATGGTATTAATAAGCTGTTAGTTTATGCTGATGATGTAGTACTACTGGCCGATAGCGAGGAGATACTAAAGGCCAACACGCACACACTATTGAGTAACACTAAGAAATTAGGACTGGAAGTAAATATCAATAAAACTAAATATATGGTCACACGTAGAAATTCAGTATATAATGGAAATGGACAGCTAATGACAAATGAGGGAAATTTTGAGGAATTGGCTGAACTCAAATACCTAGGAACAATAATCACAAATAGGAATGAGATGCACAAAGAAATTAAACATAGGCTCAATTCTGGAAATGCATGCTATTATGCATTGCAGAGACTTTTGATGTCCCAACTCCTTTCAAAAAACGTTAAACTGAAAATATATAAAACTATTATTCTACCAGTTATATTATACGGGTGCGAAACATGGATTCTTACTTTAAGGGAGGAAAGGAGATTACGAGTATTTGAGAATAAAGTTCTTAGGAAAATGTTTGGAGCAAAGAGAGATGAACAGACAGGTGAATGGAGAAGACTTACATAACAATGAACTACATGGTCTTTATAGGAAGCCAGATATAATAAGAACAGTTAAGTCTCGTAGACTGCGATGGGGAGGACATGTTGCGTGTATGGAGAATGAAAGACGTGCACGGAAACTTCTTGTAGGAAAGTCAGAAGGAAAACGCCCAGTTGGTAGACCAAGAATGAGGTGGGAGAACAACATTAACTATGATTTGAGGGAAGTAGATTATACAGGGAATGATTGGAAAGTATTAGCTCAGGATAGGGATGTATGGAGAGCTTATGTCCACGCTGCCATGAACCTACGGGTTCGATAGTACCAGTGAGTTATTTAATTTCCTATTAAACGTTATGTTTATATAATGTAATTAGAGGTTCTGCACGCCGTAGCGTAGTGGTTAAGGCACTGCGCTACAAGCCAGAAGGTCGAGGGTTCAAGTCCCGGTGGGGTCAGGATTTTTAAACTGACCCAAACCTTCTGGCGGCGCATATGCGGCGCACCACGATCCACTCATTGTCGGTTATTTCTACGAACACTTTGATGGTTCTCTGTTAAGATTTGGACGGGAGCGTAGAGGTTCGTTGTTTTTGACGCGCACCTGTAGTTTTTTTATGAGTTATTATGGAGTGGTCAGGAGGAGACACGTTAACCCTTAAATTCGCAATGTATCCTGTAGGATACAATTAGTTTATTTTATTTTGTATTTTTAATAAAACAGAAGAAAACGAACGGGTAGAAATTATTTAAATGACATTTAATTTGCCATACTTACTTACTCACTGACACTATCGAACCCGTAGATTCATGGCCGCATGGACATAAGCTCTCCATACATCCCTATTCTGAGATAATGCTTTCCAATCATTCCCTGTATAATCTACTTCCCTCAAATCATAGTTAATGTTATTCTCCCACCTCATTCTTGGTCTACCAACTGGGCGTTTTCCCTCTGGCTTTCCTACAAGAAGCTTCCATGCAAGTATTTCGTTCCCCATACGTGCAACATGTCCTGCCCATCGCAGTACGACTATATCCAAGGGCGATGTATCTAATTCCCGCGTTAGTATCTCTAGTGCCCCGCTATTGTACAATGTCCTAACATTCCATGTTCCTAGGAACATGTCGCTGTGTTTCAGCCTTTTGCTTCGGTTCCCTGAAGTAGTCCCCGCCCGGAGAACCGAATGGGCACTATTTGACCTCCGGAAAATTTTACCCCAGTTGAACCCATGTCCGCATTTCTTGACGGTTGTATTTTTGCGGTGAAAGATCGTCAGTCTTTCGACCAAGGTACTTTTTTCTTCTGGCTTATCACCTTCGACCAGTCCGGCATGGATAACCCTATCGGCAGCAATGCTACCGCCCGCATAGCTCTCAGGATCATTTAAGCACGCAAGCCACTACACCACGACAAGGTAAAGATACCATGGAGGGATTTAATTTGCCATAAGGATAATTAAAAAAACATTGAAAGGAGATGCCTGTCCATAAATGCATTATTGCCACGATAGATGGAACTGACGAATGGCATACTCTCGGACCATTTGCAGAATACTGTTCCTGTTTTACTTGAGAATGTACCTTTAACTACAAGACAGGTGATGTGATTTCGGCATGATGAAGTGTCAGCCCACTTCCGCATTACAGTTCGCCGATATCGCAAAAAAAATATTCCACAGACGTTGGATAGGACGCGGAGGCCCTGTTACATGGCCTGCTAGATCACCGGACTTAAGCCCCCTGGATTTTTACCTCTGGGAGCATCTGAAAAGCGTTGTGTATGCTGAACCTGTTCCTGATGTGCATACACTTCAACAGAGTGTCCACGTCGCCTGTGACGCTATTCGGAGAGAGGCCGGAACATGCGAAAGAGTGAGGTAATCCATGATACGATGTGAACGTGTGCATTGCATCCCATGGAGGTCATTTTGAACATCTGTTGTGACGTGGATGCGATTATGCTATGTAATAATAATAATAATAATAGCTTTATTTTACCTGGCAGAGTTAAGGCCTTAAGGCCTTGTCTACCACTCAACCAGGTTTAAAAAAAATACAAACAAAAAATAGTCTTAAATCTAAATTACAATATATATATATATATATATATATATAAACGATTACAAGTTATGAATACAATACAATTAATATTTATAATGTATTTTGATTTACTCTAAATTTAACGAATTAAATATATAATATGTACAATATATATATAAAAAAACAGGAAAACATTAATGACATAGTATAAAATTAAATAAATAGAGAAAAATTAATTATTAGACAACAGGTAACTGTATAAGCGTGACTTAAAGGTACCAAGTGTGCGGCAACCCCTGATATCTTGAGGAAGGAGATTCCAGGAGCGGGCAGAGGCTACTGTGAAGGAAGTAGAATAGGAGGAAGTGCTATGAAGAGGAATTGTTAGCAGACTGCTATCTTGTGATCCAGTGTCAATATTGTGGTAAGAGGATAACTTCTCAAATCTAGACGCCAGGTAAGTAGGGATGTAGGAATTCAGAAGCTTGAAAAGTAGTGAAAGAGAGTGCAATTTACGTCTGTCAGTAAGACGGAGCCAAGAGAGGTTATTAAAGTGTTCGGAAATATGGTCATAACGGCGGATATTGAAAATGAATCGAACGCAAGCATTATGAACACGCTGCAGTCTCTGCGACAAGTCATAGTTTAGATCATTATATATGTCACAATAATCGAAGTGTGGTAACACAAGATTCTGCACAAGGATTTGTTTTAACGAAACTGGGAGAAAATTCTTTAAACGTCTAAGATAATGTAAGATGGAGAAAGTCTTTTTACATATGTGTTTCACTTGTGTTTGCCAGGTTAAATTTGCGTCTAGATGTAGTCCAAGATCTATTACTGAAGAAGAATAAGGGATAATTATATTATTTATAGTAATGTTTGGTAGTGTAGATATGTCAAAGGTTGTAAGCAGTCTTTGTTGTCCCATTAGAATTACTTGTGACTTGTTAGGATTTAGATTTAGACCGATACTTGAAGACCAGTTAAAGATGGATATGAGATCGTCATTCATTTTTGTCAAGCTGTTATAGAGAGAATGAGGAGGTGAATGTAGGTCAATTTGGAGATCATCAGCGTAGAGGTGATAACGGCAGTGCTTTAGTACAGTTGGCAAGTCATTTATGTAGACTGAGAAAAGAAGAGGTCCGAGAACACTGCCCTGGGGGACTCCAGCCGGCACGTTGCGCCAAGACGAAGATCTAGAGTTTAATGAAACGTATTGTTGACGGCCGTGCACTCTGTGCTAGGACGATTTGCTGTCGTTGCACGCACATCGTTCATATCCGGACACATGTGTTTTTCTCTTTTTTTTTCTAGCATTTTTTAATTATTTATATACAGAATGAGAATTTTTTATACACATGGTTTTTTCATGGATGAGTGTAAATGTGTACTTTTTGTATGTAGTGTAGAAATTGATTTTAAATATTTTCTTTTCGTTGTTTTCATACAGATGTGTAGCCATGTAGGTATTTGTTTATATTATGATTATTTTAATTTTATTATAGTCGGCCGCGGTGGACTAGTGGTTATGCTCCTTGCCTCTGGTCCCGAGGGTCGCGGATTCAAACCCGGCCGGGTCGATGGATTTTTTAGGACGCAAAAATCCAAGGAGCAAGTCCTCCGGGAGGGACTTTAAGCCGGGGGTCCCGAGTCTGAAGATTTTCAGGCCTCGTAAAAAAACCTTAAGCCTGAATGAAAAGGCATCTAAGCAAAATTTACAGAATTTTCCCGTCCGAGTACTACCTTGGTTTTCTAGATGTCAGGATGAGGCGGAACGCTGACCACGGACCACTCAAAATGACATATATACGAAAACAAGTAACTGAATTAGTATAGTTCAAATTCTTCCCTGTAGGGGGAGAGCACCTAAATCTCTGTAAAGGGAAAACATGAGCTTACAATACAATAATTTTATTTTGAATTCATGGAAAAATATGGCCTCATGGAAAAATATGGCCAAGCAGGCCCGTGCGCAATTTAATGCATATGTATTTCCCTTCTTTTGAAAAAAGGCAATAAATTCCATTGTCACATTATCAGTATCCGGATACATGTTTAGAGGGCATTTTTTGCTTCATTTTCAGTCAGGAATCAGTTCCTGGAGTTTGTCGGTGTAATTACCGTTCACCCTGTCTACGAAATGCACGTTAAAAATGTCGTCAAAATGAAAATTAATCCAAACATTATATTATATACTAGAATGTGAGGAAGTAATAATTAAAAATGTATACCAATACAAAGTACACTGAAAGTTTTCAGGTACTTATTCACTTAAACCTGAATGCTATACGATTTTTTTTTTCTCAAAACTTCGATTTTTACACTTACAGTCAATTTTCATATTGACTGCATCAATTTAATTTTGTTCCAGAACAATGACCAACTGCAAAAATGACCCATATTGAATTAAATACAACATTAGTTTCAGTAACGTGCTATGATTCCACCGAAGAAAAAAAGAAAGATGTATAATGTGCATTACCTTTATGTCCTTCTAGATGACAGGAATAATAGAGAGGATTTTATTCTCAGAAGAACGCTGACATTTGTGTTATGGAAGTGACGGCACAATTGTTATTTAGAACACAGTGTATATTTAATTCGAATAAAATAACTACGTAACTGTACATTGCGTCACTACTTACTCTTCAGTTTTAGCGAAACACTAACATACTAGTAAAATTAAGGGTAAAAGTAAGTAAAGTTATCCCACAACAGACCCGGGTGCCCTTGGGGTAGTAGGAGGTTAAGGCTCCCACTTTTTCTAGACAATCGGCACTTTGTCAGCCCTGCGTGACGGCCGCCTTTACCCCCAGAACAAGCGTCTGGTACTCATTTCCGTTAGAGGCTGAGTCGACCCCAGGGCCATAGTGCCGTCAGAGGGTTTGGGTCACTTTAAAAATCCTGACCCCAACGGGACTTGAACCCTCGAGCCTCCGACTTGTAGCTCAGTGCCTTAACCACTACGCTACGGCGTGCGGGTATATTTTATAACTTCCCCTTATGACCAATTCTGGTTTAATGTAGCCAAGTGGTAGTAATATTTTGCTATGTGTCGGTTGACTTCCGATATTCTATCACAAATAAGGAGCATATATACGCACACCGATATGTCTTGAGGTTGCCTGCTACCTTGTCACGCAGCGGGCCCGGGTTCGATTCCCGGTCGGGACAGGCTCCCGGGTGAGGTGTTTTTCGGGGTTTTTCCTCACCTGTAAGAGAAATGACAGGAAGCTTAGGGCCCAACGGTCCCCGAAAATCATCCGGCCATCATCATTCACCGGTGTGGAAAGCAACGGGAAACTACCACACCTATAATTCCCTAGTAAAACTGCAAAGCATATCATGAAAATGTTATGATTGCAGTGAAAGACCTGCCTTCGGGCAGAACACTATAGAATATATATATATATATATATATATATATATATATATATATATATATATCCATCCATAGTAATTCTTCCCGAGGGCAGGTCCTTCACTGCAATCATAGCATTTTCATGCTATGCTTGCAGCTTTACTAGGGAACTGTAGTAGTGGTAGCTTCCCGTTACTTTCCACACCGGTGAAGAATGATGATGATGATGGTAATGATAAGGATGATGATGGTGATGATGGCCATATGATTTCGGGGACCGTTTGGGCCTTAAAGTTTTCCTGACATTTGTCTTACAGGTGAGGAAAAACCCCGATAAAAACCTCACCCAGAAAAACTGCCCCGACCGGGGATCGAACCCGGGCCCGCTGCGTGACAAGGCAGCACGCTACCTCGAGACTACAGCGGTGGACTATATATATATATATAAACAAGTTTACAATGTAATAAAACATCTTCCTGTGCCCAAATCCTTTTATTTTTTTTTAACTTATTCCTCCATTCTTCTCTATCTTCCCATTTCAATTCATTCAGACCTAGCTCCCTCATATCTCTTCTTATATCATCCATCCATTTAAATCTAGGTCGACTTCTCTTTCCTTTCCCAGGTGGAATCCATTCCAAAGCTTGTCTGGGTAATCCTTTCTCTGGCATCCTATGTAGTTGTATCTCACAAAATGTAATACTGAATTTTCGACTTTCATTTGTTGTCTGATTACTGTATTTCTAATTTTTTTTTCTTTTTTCAATTTAGAATGTCTAATTGAGCGTCTGGGGACACGCCGTAGCGTAGTGGTTAAGGCACTGCGCTTACAAGCCGGAAGGTCGAGGGTTCGACCCCCGTGGGGGTCAGGATTTTTAAACTGACCCAAACATCTGGCGGCACTATGGTCCTGGGGTCGACTCAGCCTCTAACGGAAATGAGTACCAGGCGATTGTTCTGGGAGTAAAGGTGGCCGTCACGCAGGGCTGACATCAAGTGCCGATTGTCTAGAAAAGTGGGAGCCTTAACCTCCTACTACCCCAAGGGCCTCCTGAGGCCTGTCGTGGGATCACTTTACTTACTTTAATTGAGCGTCTAAAACACATTTCAGAAACATAAGCTTTAAACTCAACGCTTTATTAAACTGCCAAGCTTCTGCACCGTATGTTAGTGTGCTTCTAACTATGGATTTATAAATTTGTAATTTGGTATCTATTCTTATGTTCTTCTTCTTCTTCCTTCCTTCCAAGTATTAGGCCAAGGCCTGTTACGATCCTATAGAAAATTTTCCCTCCAGCGTTTCATAGGACGGCCCAGTGATCTTCGTCCTCTTGGTATATAATTATAAACAGCTTTGGGGATCCGATTTGAACTCATTCTTTCGAGATGGTGTTTCCAATTTAGTTGGTACTGTTTAATATATTCCAAAATTGGCGTAGTCTTCAATTCTTTTAAGATATCGGTGTTCCTTTTCCGATCCCATCTGGTGTAACCCGCTGTTCTGCGTATGAATCTCATTTCACAAGCCGTTATTCTGCTTTCATGTTGTTTTCTTAGTGTCCATGCTTCACTACCATAGGTCAACACTGGTCTAGCCAAAGTGTTATATAAAACGTAATCTGGTGTTTCTTTGTACAAGGGATGGTTTCATAACTTGATTAATAATTCCTAAACTTTTATTATAACTAGTAACTTTTTCAGGGATATCCTTTTCATCCTAGATAGAGAGATAATATCCAAGATATTTAAATTGATTAGATCTCTCTAAAATTTTATTCTCGAGACAGATTTTACTTTGTATGGGGTCCTTCCCATGAAATGCCATAATTTTAGTTTTGTTAATTGATATTTCCATATTAAATTTGGCAGCTATTTTTTGTAAATTATAAATTGATCGTTGCAAATCATTTTCGGAAAGTGCCAGAAGAGCTAAATCGTCTGCAAAAAGAATAGCATCGAGTTTGAGGTTCCTATTGATGGGTATATATCCTCGTTGTGTTTTCCTCCATTCATTTATTAATTTATTCATGTATATAATGAAAAGCACCGGCGAAAGTCCACATCCCTGTCTTACTCCAGTGTTGATCTTTTCCCAAGAAGATAATTTGCCATCTTGTTTAACAGAGATTTCATTATCTTTATAGATGTTGAAGATAATCCTACAAAACTCCGTTTAACATCGTTCTTACCCGATGTGGCTTTTTTAATTCTATATTTTACGTAATTTTCTTGGGTTCATTTTGAATTAATTTTGATCCCCAGGTAATTACATTATTCACAAACTTTGATTATACATATATATATATATATATATATATATAATGAATGTTTTTTCTTCGTCCTCAAAAATAAAAAAAAAATACAGTTGTGTCACTGTTCTCTGGAACCAAGTATTCTATTAGATTCCAATTATAGAAACATGCAAGTTACCATTATTCAATTAAGAGAAAATAGTAAGCGCCCACGAGATCTGATTTATTTGACGTCATACTGAATACTTAACTCCTGCTCTTTCAACGAACATGCATAAACTACTGGTTCCCGAATGATTTATTTTAGTGAAAATACAATTTAAATTAAAAAAAAAACGTAAAACTGTATTACTTTTTATTTCCTAATCGCTCAACTATTTTCGCATATTTTATGCTCACTTTCACTTTGTTACAAGAAAATATTTTCGAGTGTCATTATTTTTTGTAAAAATAAAATTAAAAAATCAAAATACAAATAATAAAATACTAACGTTATTGTTTTTCCTAATTCCCCTCTTCAATTATCTTCAAACGGTGTGTTGTCCTTTGCAATAAAGACGAAGTTGAAAAAAAAACGCATTTCTATGGCCAAATAAGGCAGAAATTGTGCATTAGTGTCGTATTCCTTATAGTTATGAGGTTTTTTACACGCTTTATATTAGCTTGACCTGTATCTATCTATCTATCTATGTAACGGAATCTTTCAACGCGATTTTCACCCACTTAAAATCATCGGATCGACTTGAAACTTTGTATACTTGTAAAGGACCCGTGACAATACAATAATTTCATATTCATTTTCCAAATTCCTTGCCATAATCATCAGAAAAAAAAAAGTGTTTTTGTATAAATGTAACGGAATCTTTCAACGCGATTTTCACCCACTTAGAAACATTGGAACGACTTCAAACTTTGTATGCTTGTAGAGGACCCGTGACAATACAATAATTTCATATTTTGTTTCTAAAATCCTGGCCGGAATCATCCGAAAATTAAAAAAAAAAAATTAAAACTGGTATAATAGGTTGCGGACTTGTCGAGTTTTTAGTCAATCGTTGTAAGAGCTCAGTTGGTAGAGCAGTGAACTCTTAGTGGTATATAATTTCAGTAATCCATATGTCGCTGGTTCAAATCCGGCTGGGAGGGTTTTTTTTATAGAAAAGTATTACTTTTAGCTCATACTACAATAGCATGGAATTTGAAGATATTTACATTTTTATCTTATTCTGTAAAATATTAAAACTAAAAAATAAAAAATAAATAATAGTTTTAAAAAGCTAAAAGAACACGCTTTATTAGAAAACTAAGAAATGAAAAATAATTTCAATTTCCAGTACGCTTGGGATAAAATAAAGTGGTCAACAAAAAAATCTTTTTATGATTTTTATATTTTCTTCTTAGAGAGCTTACTTTTACCAATATCTGTTTATTATCAAATATATTAATTGATATAGAGCACCCCACGCTTTTGATGGTAAAATTATTTTCTTTCTGATGATAACTCTAGTTCTATTCTATATGTGTTGGAGATAATTTTTTTGTTGACCACTTTATTTTATCCCAAGCATACTGGAAATTGAAATTATTTTTCATTTTTTTAGTTTTCTAATAAAGCATGTTGTTTTAGTTTTTAAAACTATTATTTATTTTATTTACGTAAGTTATGAGATATGCAACAATGGACTGTGATCGAGTCTCCATACCTATTGCATCTATTCACCAGCATATGCGTCCTCTGGAATCATTTTTTAGAAACAGCCACACACCATTCATTCATTCATTCATTCATTCTCATATACTGCACCCATTTTTTTAAGGTATGCAGAAGCAGCATTTTGTGGGCTGCGAAATAAGTGTCCGCACATGTCATACCACACGTTCGGGTACAGAAAAAAAAGTCGCCAGGTCGAGACTGTAATTAATATCAGCAAATTTTATAAAAAAACTGACTTGTTGCATTGACAACGTGGGAAATTGCAATCTCGTAATGGAAAGTCCAGTCCAGTCCTTGCTCACTTCTCTTGGATTTATAAAAATACTTTGTGGAGACATACTTTTATGTACCAGTGAACAGTCTTCTAGATCCTCTAGCACAGCAGTTGCCAAATGACCAATTACTGAGAAGAAAGTGGCCACAATTTTCTTCCCCACACTCTCGACACTCTTGACCTCAGTTGGGGAGCGCTCATGATTAGCGCTTTGTTTCGGGGTCATACTGCCAGACCCAGGTTTCGTTTTCTGTTACTATGTCTGACACCCGGCAAGGGTTCCAGATGTTAAATCTCTCCAGAACATTTCTGCCCTTCTGACAAGAAATGCGGCATTAATCGAGAATTTCTTCAGCATGTAAGTTGGTATAATTATGGTAGAAACATTTGGCGAACTAACCCCTACGGCCCTCTCAATGTCCTTATAGATCAATCGCGGATCTTCCTTAATCAGAATCTCCATTCAGGTATGTTTTCATCTGTCATCACTATGGTTGCTCTTCCACTTCTCACTTCATCTTTGAGATCTTTTTCCACTCTTAAATTTATCAAACTAGCTGAAATATGCTATATTATACGGGTGCGAAACATGGACTCTTACTTTAAGGGAGGAAAGGAGATTACGAGTATTTGAGAATAAAGTTCTTAGGAAAATGTTTGGACCAAAGAGAGATGAACAGACAGGTAAATGGAGAAGACTACATAACAATGAACTACATGGTCTTTATAGGAAGCCAGATATAATAAGAACAGTTAAGTCTCATAGACTGCGATGGGCAGGACATGTTGCGCGTATGGGGAATGAAAGACGTGTATGGAAACTTCTTGTAGGAAAGCCAGAAGGAAAACGCCCAGTTGGTAGACCAAGAATGAGGTGGGAGAACATTAACTATGATTTGAGGGAAGTAGATTATACAGGGAATGATTGGAAAGCATTGGCTCAGGATAGGGATGTATGGAGAGCTTATGTCCGCGCGGCCATGAACCTACGGGTTCGATAGTGTCAGTGAGTAAGTAAGTAAGTAAGTAAGTAAGCTGAAAACTATGGCACGAGAAGTAATCAGATCCTACTAACTGCTTGCGAAGGTCGCTCAAGTTTTGTGGCTCATTTAAGCCGCACTTGAATTGATATAAAATTGTAGCACGAAAATTATAAAATTTTGTAAAGTATTGGCTGTACCTGCAATATTATATGGCTCAGAAATATGGACTCTGAATAAACAGTCAATTAAAAGAACAGGAGCAGCAGAAATATTTACGATTTGTGGCAGGATATATTTCAAATGTGACTATTTAACTCACGCCCCAAATGGCAGTCAATGATCAATCACATTTCAATGATTTTTTATTTACAACCAATCGCAGTCGCTTTTCACTTCGATTTTATCGCTTTAATTTTATCAAGTGGCTCCCAGATTGTATATATAGTGCACGAATTTAACCAGATTCTGCTTGCGAGATAAAATGGAAAAATATCCGTAGCAATTGATTATACCATAAAAAAAAAGAAACCACTGTTTTCACTTTCTTAAACGTATTATTTTTCAGGAATTGACGTTGTAAAAAAATATAATTGACATATTTACATCATAATACATCAGAAATTAATTAATAAGCTGTAATGATGTGTTTCATTTTTTTCTCTACTAGGGTGCATTGTTACAATATTGCGATTTCTATTTGGCAATAAATATTATTTAGTTGCAGTGATGAACAAATGAAACAGAACGTTTCTCATTTGTTTTCAAACATCGCCGTTTACATTAAATATATAAATATTTTAAAATAACTATATTTAAATAATGATTTGTGACTAAACAGCTAAATTTTATTCGTTAAATAGTCCTAACAAATGCCAATCTTGATTTCGAAATCCTCTAGATAAATTGGAAATCACTCGTGGCATTGCTTATGGTAAAAAACGGAGTGAAGATATCCGTAAAGAACTACAAATATCCAGTTTGCCAGATAAAAGAGATGAGTATAGGAGAAAATGTTATGAACATGTCATTGGCATCTTTTAAAAGAAATCTACATTTATATTTGCTCTAAACTCGACTTCATTATTATCCAGTGTAAGATATATATATATATATATATATATATATATATATTTATATATTAATTGGTGTTTCCCGTATAATGTATCATATTTATATTATTATTATTATTATTATTATTATTATTATTATTATCGTATCATTATTGTTATTACCCTATAAAATGTTGTTTGTACATGACATTTACATTGCTACATTTATTGTATCTTTAACTATTTATAATTAGTATAGTGTATATCTATATTTGTCGAATATTTATTTGTATTTGTGCTGGTTGAGTGGAAGAGAGGGCCTTATGGCCTTAACTCTGCCAGGATAAATAAAGTATTATTATTATTATTATTATTATTATTATTATTATTATTATTATTATTATTATTATTATTATTAGAATGGATACCGACAGATTGCCTACGAAAAGCCTGAACTATCAACCAAGAGGAGGAAAAAGAGATCGGGGACGCCCACGAAAGAGATGGACACAGTAGCTATAATACTTGGAGCCGGAACGAAGCAAAAAGTTTTAATCCTTGCAAGAAGAAGAAAATGCTCCATCTCAAGCTCCAGAAATCGCATATATGCTAATAATTTACCAACGTTATTGTTCAAAGGCAACTGAAACAACTCCTTTGTATAAGCTACGGTTTTACATTCAAGCATTACCGTTTTAAGTGGTTATTGGTTTATTGCCTTCCTGTCGCCCCACTCGTGTGTCTCAAAACGTATCTACTGAAACTCATACAACCAACAGCCATTACTAAATCTTCAAGGTTATTTTCATCGACTTTCTTAAAATTTAAGATTGTCATTACAAAGTTTAACAGAAAACAAGAAATAAATATAAGATATAAAAATGTAACTAACAAAGAAACTTGTACTATCGAACCCGGAGTTTCATTCACACCGACACAGCCTATGTTCTCTATACTTTCATATCCTGATTTGATGTATTACAATCATTCCCTGCATAATTTACCTCTCTCAAATCATGGTTATTGTTCGTATGGTTTAACTTTGCAAGAAATTTGTAGAAAGAGACAGCTGTGCTCACCTCTCTCAATCGCACCAGTGTTTACGGTTTTCTTCAACAGATGTTAAAAGGGTAAGGGGGAAGACGAAAACTAACAACAGGCTAGGTTCTTTCTTATATAACTATGCTAAAGCGGTCAAGAAACTACCCTTATATCTCCATCTCTCTCTTTGCCAAATTAAGCTAGATATACAATAATATTTCCTCATAATAATAATAATAATAATAATAATAATAATAATAATAATAATAATAATAATAATAATAATAATAATAATAATAATGCTTTATTTTAGCTGGCAGAGTTAAGGCCATAAGGCCTTCTCTTCCACTCAACCAGCGAATAGTAGAATTATACAAAAATTACATACATCTTACAATTTTAAGATATTATTAAAATACAGACTAAACAAAATACAATGATGATCTAATACTAGCTAATACTAACAAAAACATAGAATATAATAAAATTAAAATGATATAAAATACAGTAAGTAGCTTCCTAGATGATTATTAATGGAATGCTCTATATACTTGTTATGCAGTTAATGTTTTCATTGTGTCGAACTTAAGATATCAGTTAATTTGGATTTAAATAATGATAGCGACTGACAGTCCCTGACATGACTGGGAAGTGAGTTCCATGCTCTAGTCATAGATATTGTGCAAGATTCAGAGTATAGACAGGTCCTGTGCTGTGGTATCAAAAGTCAAGAGGAGTCTTGTGATCTTGTTCCTAAATTATGATGAGCCGATAATTTTTTTTGAAAACGTATTAAATAACTTGGTAAATATGTGTGCAGAATTTGGAATAGTAAGGTATGTGAATATAAAGTTCTTCTGTCATTTAGGCGTAGCCATGATAAGGCCTGAAATGAAGGAGACACGTGGTCATAACGACGGAGATTGAATATAAATCGAATGCACGCATTATGAGCACGCTGTAGTTTGTCAGATAGATCAGTTGTCAGATTAGTCAGTAATATGTCGCAGTAGTCGAAGTGTGGCATTATAAGAGTCTGTACAAGTATTTGTTTTAATTTTGTAGGAAGGAAGTTTTTAAAACTATTTAGGGAGTGAAGAATTGAGAACACTTTCTTGTAGGTATTATTCACCTGGATTTTCCAGTCTAGGTGCAGGTATTATTCACCTGGATTTTCCAGTCTAGGTGTTGGTCCATGTAGATACCCACATTTTTTACTACTGAGCTGTAGGGGACGTTTTTGTCATTTAGGAGAATGGTAGGGATATTTTCGTTATTTATAATGCTTTTGATTAGCCGATGTCCTATAATTATGCACTGTGTCTTGTCAGCATTTAGATTAAGTCCATGTTTCCTCGACCATTGGGAAATTGAGTCTAGGTCACTATTTAATTTGTCTAGTGTGTCATGTACGTCATCAGGATGGGAGTGAATGTCATCATCACCATCATCATCATATTACATTCACGAATTTAGGCCATTTGTTGACCTGTTTCGGCCTCAAGAGAAACACCATCCAGAAGTCTTTTGAGTGGACGTCCTGGTCTTCTTCTTCCTGCAGGTTGATATATTAACATTAGTTTGGGTATTCTGTGATCTTCCATTCGATGAACATGTTGTATCCATCTTGACTTATAATCAGAAATTTTGTTTTCTAAAGATTCCATGTGTAATTCTTCTAAGATGTCTTCATTTTTTTTGTGATCTAGTAGTGTGTATCCTGCAGTCCTCCGAAGATATCTCATTTCAGCAGATCTAAGTCTCTGTATATCCTTCTGTTTCAACGTCCATACTTCGCTACCATACAAAAGAGTTGGAAGAGCCAGTGTTTTATACACTTTCAGTCTTGAATGCTTTTGGACTAACTGTGGCTTCAAGATAGAATTTATTAACCCTAAAATTCTTAAAAATTTAGATATTTTTGCATTTACATCCTTTTCTTCTTCATATGAAGTGAATGTAAATTTGCAAATCGTCAGCGTATAGGTGATGTCGACAATAAGTAAGTCTAGTGGATATATCGTTAATATAGATAGAGAAAAATATTTTCTCACGTCATTACTGACCTACGTTCTCTCTGGTTCTCCTATGTTCTTCTTTTATTTCCTATTCAAGCTACGCGTCCTCCCCATTGGAATCTAAGAGACGTAACTTTTCTTATTATATCTGGTTTCCCATAAACATTATGTAGCTAACTATAATTTACTCTTCTCTTTCCACCTGTCTGTTGGTCTCTCTCCAGTCCATTTTTTCCCCCAAATAACTAACAGTGTTATAAAATTCGCAATGGGAACTATATTGCGCATGCATACCCTTGGACCCTCCTAATTTCTGTCAGACCTAAATTACAATAACAGAAACTTGAATAAATTGATGGTGGAAGTAATTTTGTCACCAGTAAGATACAACCAAGTAGATTATCCAGGGAATGATTGGAAAGCATTAGCTCAGGATAGGGATGTATGGAGAGCTTATGTCCGTGAGGCCATGAACCTACGGGTTCGATAGTGCCAGTGAGTAAGTAAGTAAGTAAGTAAGATACAGCCTATTAGCAACTAAGGTATTGCTTCAATGGGAAAGGCTGATTAAATTTTGTTCAGAGGCGCTAATTTAGTCTTGGGGTTCTTGGGACCCACGCTTAAAGTCCTTCCTAAAAATATAAAGTACTTCTAGACTAGCTTAGAATAAATAGTTTCATTATTTTGATAGAAAAGTCTGTATTTGACACAAATTTGAGTTACAAATATATTTACACATCATTGTATCATTGAACAAACAGTAATGTTTATACCAATACATGCATACTTTTTCTCTTGTTTAATACATTGTTTAGTCCAATGATAGTTAAATATATTTGTAACTCAAATTTGTGTCAAATACAGATTTTTCTTTCAAAATAATTAAACTATTTATTCTAAGCTAGTCTAGAAGTACTTTATTTTTAGGATGGAAAAATCCATGGGACAAGTCCTTTAGGAAGGACTTTAAGCATGAGTCCCAAGAACCCCAAGACTAAATTAGAGCCTCTGAACAAAATTTAATCAGCCTTTCCCATTGAACTAATAGCTTAGTTGCAACCTATTGGTTGTATCTTACTGCTGATAAAATTACTTCCACCAATTTATTCAAGTTTCTGTTGTTGTAATTTAGGTCTGACAAAAATTAGGAGAGTCCAAGGGTATGCATGCGCAATATAGTTCCCATTATGAACACTCAGCCTCTGCATATCAACTCCTTTCCCAACCTGCTCGAGGTGGACCTGCTAATCCGAGTAACCCAAATCAAGGTTGTGGCATAGAATCCCTTCGGCGATTTGGGTCGGAGAACTGATGGGAAGAGGGATCCTTTCTCTGGGATGATAGAAGACCCATGCTCGGAGAAACAAGAGTAAAGTCCAGAATGACAACTAATTTTGAATAGGTTAGTGGAAGTGGCAACCGTCTAGATGGGGTTAGTACATCCTGAAGCTGGACCTAAAGCTTTGAGGTGGCAGCCCCACCAATGGTCTACTCTGCATAGTATTGGTACCATTAAGTTACGTAGATAGGAAATAACACTATGAGGTTTTTTAATATTGTTTATTTTTTCTTTCACTCACCTCATACTTCATGCGAGGAGTTATGAAGTATGAGGTGAGTGAAAGAAAAAATAAACAATATTGGTACCATGATCAGAGGAAAACACATTACTCCTATTCTTCACACAGAACAGGCAACTAATGCCTAAACTAGGAAGTGAAGAAGAAGAAATGAGGAGTAATTGTTTTATCCAATGCAGCTGTTGTAAAAAATGTCTTGCGGTGGATCATCCAAAATTCTCTGTGAGCCAATTTGAAACCGAATTGAAAAATTTACATCTGACCAAATGTATTACTGCAATAAATTATATGTATTATATTACCTCTTTGGTGTTTTTTTTATTTTATTCCCACCTGCAGTAATAAAATGTATTCTTCACATTTTTTTTTTTTAATTTGAACAAGTTTTTACAACCTGCGTTTTACCCTGTGGGTATATCGCAGGATATTTAGTTTACACTTTATATGGTTTAACAATTAATGGATTACAATTAATATGGATTATTTCAGTGTCTGGAATATTTCATTTATGTATTTGATTGTTTGTGGCATTTTAATAACTTTTCTTAGCACTATATTTGGGTCCTTGATGTGCGCTGGTCTGTTCTTTTCTTGTAGCTTGCAGTGAAGTAAAAGATGCATAGCTGTTTGGTCGTCTTCTGAGCATGGGCACTTCGGTGAGGCTGCTTTTCCAATTCTGTGTAGGTATTGTTGGAATTTTCCATGGTTTGTGAGGAATTGTGTAAGTACGAAAGTTGGATTTAGGACGGTTTCTTGCCTGGTATGGATGTTTGGGAAGAAGAGTTTTGTTTGGTGGCCTTTGTGTGATGATGTGTACAGCGCGTTCCAGATGTCTGTGTAGTATTGAAGGAGCTTTTATTTACAAAATGAAATAGGTAGTCTGTCATATACTAGAGTTGTTTGAAACGCTGAGTCTATTTTTGCTAGGAAATCTGCCCTTTCGTTTCCGTAGTGTCCAGTGTGGCCTCGGATCCAATAGAAGTTTACTTGATTGTTACTCTGTATGTATTGAAGATCTGCCCTGATTTGACTTACAATGGGATTGGCTGATTTGCTTTTTTTGATTGCTTTAAGTGCTGCTTGTGAGTCAACGTTTATGGCGTATTTAGTTTTAGGTTTTTGTATATTTTTTATCCATTTTAGTGCCATCTGAATTCCGAGCAGCTCGGCTTGAAATACTGAGCATTCGGGGTGGAGTTTTGCTGATTTTGAGAATAAAAGCAGCAATAAAATGTCAGCATATCTATGTTTAAATAGAGTAATTTAGTTTTTTTTAATTATTTATTTTTTACTACACTCAACTTTATCAATTTTGAGATGATTGATATTCTTAAAAGTGAATATTCAACTTAAAAAACTGAGAACCACTGATCTAGAAAATAACTTTCACTTGTTTCTACAGTACAAGGACAAAGACTAAACTGAATACCATGTATTATGATGGAAAACTAATGGGTGGAGATCATTGGTGAGTTTTACTTTATTTTATTTTATTTTTCTTGGGATAAAACAAATGTCATGAAATTTTAAAGCCAAAATATTCTGAAACATCATATCGCACCTTGGGAAGAAGAGGGCCACAAGTGTAAAAATGTCATAAATTGAGTTAAGACTACTATCTGTTAAAAAATAGTTACAAATTTACTTTTTTTATGACCACATGTCATGTGCAAGAAAATGTAAACAGGCTAAAAACTGTGTCCATATAAAAATTGAATGTACTATACCTTTTTTTAAAATTTTAATTAATAACTTGGAACTAAACTTTTTACACTTGTATCCATCTTCCCAAGGTGTGATATGGCCATCACAGTTAATCATACCATCTTAATCTTATTTGGTATGAATGTATGAGCTAATGTCTGTCATATCTTAAATGTTCATGTTGTCTTGATCATAGCATTGAACTGGTCACTCACCTAGGGAGGTTTTTCCATGTCATCTTGTGGTAAAAAAGTATATAGGACTATGTGATCAAGAGTTAAAAATCCTCCCAACAAATTGTGGGTGACCCTGCAGAAGCCCATTTTTAATGTAGTGTATGTGTGCATCTACTGCACTTCTCATGATTCAAGTGTTACATTTTAACAGATAGATGGCATTTATGTTGTCTTTTTCAATTATACACACCATTTAGGCAGAGCATGTTATGTGGGCAACATATACTTGTCTTCTTCTTCTTCTTCCTTCCAAGTATTAGGCCAAAGCCTGTTACGATCCTATAGAAAATTTTCCCTCCAGCGTTTCATAGGACGGCCCAGTGATCTTCGTCCTCTTGGTATATAATTATAAACAACTTTGGGGATCCGATTTGAACTCATTCTTTCAAGATGGTGTTTCCAATTTAGTTGGTACTGTTTAATATATTCCAAAATTTGCGTAGTCTTCAATTCTTTTAAGATATCGGTGTTCCTTTTCCGATCCCATCTGGTGTAACCCGCTGTTCTGCGCATGAATCTCATTTCACAAGCCGTTATTCTGCTTTCATGTTGTTTTTTTAGTGTCCATGCTTCACTACCATAGGTCAACACTGGTCTAGCCAAAGTGTTATATAAACGTAATCTGGTGTTTTTTTGTACAAGGGATGGTTTCATAACTTGATTAATAATTCCTAAACTTTTATTATAACTAGTAACTTTTCCAGGGATATCCTTTTCATCCCAGATAGAGAGATAATATCCGATTCTCCGATTGAGGGTCTTTCCACTTTTCAGCGGTTGCCCTTTTACCAGCCGGCTGCTGGCCCTTCACATCCACATGTGTCAATCACAGAGGTAGATGATCAACAGCCAGTGTAGGGGTGACATGTGGTTAGCATGTCGAGTCCCCCAGCCGTTATAGCTGGTTCCTCAACCTGGAGCCGCTACTTATTGTAGCTACCCAATTGCCTCACGATGCTGGGTGGGCACCGGTCCCATACTGGCCGAAATACCATGAGAAAATTTCTTCCCCCATGGAGACTCGAACCAGCGCAAGTCCCGTAGCTCTGCGCCAAGGCTTCCTACCTTAACCTTGATTAGATCTCTCTAAAATTTTATTCTGGAGACAGATTTTACTTTGTATGGGGTCCTTCCCATGAAATGCCATAATTTTAGTTTTGTTAATTGATATTCCCATATTAAATTTGGCACCTATTTTTTGTAAATTATAAATTGATCGTTGCAAATCATTTTCGGAAAGTGCCAGAAGAGCTAAATCGTCTGCAAAAAGAATAGCATCGAGTTTGAGGTTCCTATTGATGGGTATATATCCTCGTTGTGTTTTCCTCCATTTATTTATTAATTTATTCATGTATATAATGAAAAGCACCGGTGAAAGTCCACATCCCTGTCTTACTCCAGTGTTGAACTTTTCCCAAGAAGATAATTTGCCATCTTGTTTAACAGAGATTTCAGTATCTTTATAGATGTTGAAGATATTAGTAATATATTGTTGTGGAACGTTATCATCAGCTAAAATTTGTAGTATATATTTCTGTCTACTTTGTCAAAAGCCTTTATGAAGTCAATGAAGGCGATACGAGTTTCTATATTGAATTCCTTGTGCTTTTCTAATAGTAGTTTTAGAGTAAAGAATCCATCTGTACAAGATCTACCCTTTCTGAATCCATTCTGCTCTTCTCCAATTATATTTTCATAAATTTTCCTCAATTTATTCTTAACTATATTAGCATAAATTTTATATCCAGAGTTCAACAAGCTAATTCCACGATAGTTATCTTTGATTTGGCGACTTCCTTTTTTTGAAGATTGGTATTACAATGGATTTGTTCCAGCTTTGTGGTGGTCTTGTCCTTCCCATATCATATTAAGGAGAATAAGAAATCTGTCTAAAAAAATTTTAGTTGAAAATTTAAATAATTCTTGATTAATGTGGTCTTCTCCAGGAGCTTTGTTACTTTTTAATGATTTAACAACATCAGTTAATTCATCTATAGAAATTTGTTCCAAAGCAGTGTTATTAGAGACTGGTATTTGTAATAAATCATCCTTTTGTGTCCATAAATGATGAAAGTAGGTAAGCCAAGATTCTTTAGATATACAATTTAAATGTGCATTTTCTCTTGAATCATTATTTAAATTTTTTAAAACTTTATATATTTTTGGTTGAGGCCTAGTGATATCATTTTCCAAAAATGAGACAAATTGTTCCCAGCTTTGTCTATGTTTTTTGCAAACTTCAATTTTAGCTATGGCTCTCTTCCTATGATACATATACTTGTACCGTGTACATATAGCCTAAAGAGGAACTTCGGGTAATTGGACCCCTATTTTGAATTTGTTGTTTTTTCTTCTTTTAATTAAGGGATTTGAATTTTGTTTAATTACAGTGATTATCATTAGTGTTGTACTATGAAATAGCATTGTTATTTTATTCAAATATGGAAACATCTTCATAATATATAAACATTTTTTAAAGTAAGAAACTCTTCAAAAAACTAAAAATATTACCGGTTCCTTGTATTTACATTTTAGAATCAGTTTGCTTTATTCATAAAAATTTTAAATTCTTTAAAATAAATTCAGATTTACATGATCATAGCACTAGAATATCTAATAATATGCACCTAAATTGTCACAGGCTTACCAGAAGTATTAACGGCATATCACATAGAGGTAGTAATCTATATAATCATATCCCTTCCAATGTTAAACTTCTAATGAGCAGAAAATTTAAGCTTGCTGTAAAGAACATTTTATTGTCTTATGTACAATTAAGTATGGGTGAATACCTAAATTTAAAATTGTAAGTAATATTTGATTGAAATTGTATCACTATATTTTCTTGTGAAAGTGCTGCTTCTTGGTAATATGGTGTATTTTAATTGCAATGTATGTATGTATTAGATTAGATTAGATTTATTTAGCCTGGTGGAGTTAAGGCCATGTGGCCTTCTCTTCCACTCACCAGGACAAACATATATTACATCAGAATATAAAAATCACAATTAACTTTAATATTAAATACTAAATAAAAATTTGATCAAAAAGATAATATCTATTATATTACGATCTAATTGCAACCAGTTAATGTTAGTTAAAATTAAGACTAAAACTAATAATAAAATGTATACAAGCAAAACATATTAAATTGTCCCTGTCTAATGTATATAAAAACAAAGAAAAATAATGTGATATAGAAAACTAATTTTACGATTATACAATATTTAAAAGAAAGCAAAAGAAAATATTTGTTAATCTGTATTATTTTCATAAATAATTGAATTTATTAATGGTTAAAAGAATACTATCAGTGAGGTGTATAAGTTAGTTTGTTATTAAATAATTCTTTAGTTTGTTTTTGAAGGATGTTATAGTTTGACAGTCTCAGACATAGGGCGGAAGGGAATTCCATGTTTTGGTAAGTGAGACTGTAAAAGATAATGAATAGTATACAGTGTGATGAGGAGGGATATAAAGGACAATAAAAAAAAGTATGTATATATGTGTTATATTTTATATTGTTGTTTATGTACAGATTGTAATCGGGACACGTCCTAAAGCATCTAATCTAATGGATGTTAAAATAAAAATAAAAAATAAAATTACATATGCTCCATCCTCAGCATATAAATTGGTACTAGTTGTTTGTGAGAATCTTGTAGAGACTGTATTCTAAAATATTGTCACAAACAACTAGTACCAATTTATTTAACTTTCACAGGGAAAGAACACTATGAGGTTTAATTTAATAATTAAATTAATGTTTTTATTACCTCACCTCATATCCTTTTTCTTCTATACTGCAGTTTCTTCGGAGCTTATCTCCATCGTCAGTAGCCTCTGGTCGACCGGTGTTATGTCGTTTCTTGGCGGTTTCCTTCTTACTTCTGTCAGTGGACCGATGAACCTCTGGATTAGGTCAAAATTTGCGGGAGTTTCAAAATTCATGAGTTTTTCTTTTTTGTTTTTTTGGATGTGGATTTTTTCCCAGACTGTGAGTTCCTTTAGTTTATCTGTTTGCTTGATTAGGCTGGGAAAAAATCCACATCCAAAAAAACAAAAAACAAAAACTCATGAATTTTGAAACTCCCGCAAATTTTGACCTAATCCAGAGGTTCATCGGTCCACCGACAGAAGTAAGAAGGAAACCGCCAAGAAACGACATAACACCGGTCGACCAGAGGCTACTGACGATGGAGATAAGCTCCAAAACTGCAGTATAGAAGAAAAAGGATATGAGGTGAGGTAATAAAAACATTAATTTAATTATTAACTAGTACCAATTTACATGCTGAGAATGACGCATATGTTCCGAGAGTACCAGTACTTCACATTTTACTACCTTTATAAAGTTGAGGACGACTGAGACCTCAGATATATATTTTATATTTTAAAGTATACATAGTGACCTCAACGGTGTTTCGTCATGAATTTTAAAAGTACTGACTTTATATGCATCTCCTGAAAAACTATGTTTTTTTAATTATGTCACTCTTCTCACAAATGAGTGATATGTATCATAATTAATAGCAATAATAGAAATTCCAGGCTATTCAATTCTTTCCATATATCCCAATAGTATGTTGTCTGCATTAATTTTTTCGTTAAGGTAGAGTAAACATATAGATGGTTGTAAGTAATAATGAAGTTCAGGGTCTACTGTTACCTGTATCCAAAACTCATCCTAAACCTCTCCATAGTGCAGCCCGCTTCTACAACTTGGGCTCTATGTACCAAATATTAGCTGTATAAACATAGCACTCAAACCAGAGGGAATGTTTCTTTAAGGACACCTGGTACAGTTCGCTTGCAAATTGTTATGTCTAGTCAACATTTTAAACAAACTGTATTTTCTATGGAACTACACTATCTAGAACAATAAAAATTGTACATCCAATTAAGGCAGGTTTTCTGATGGTACTACTGTCATTGATTTTTATCTAGCATTAATTGCTTTCATTTTACCAGGGTTTTCAAATCATATAATAATTTACAAAAATTATACATACCTCCCCATCCCCATATGGGTACACTTTTCTCTAAAACTAATCATCAGAACTGCACTATTCATTTTACTGACATTGTTTGTGAGTGGGTTGAAATAACCAGTGAACAACTTATCCACTTGAGAGCCTAATGTATTTTATAAAAATTATTTACATTAATATTTATTTTTATTATTATTGTTTTTGCATTAAACTTTTTTCTTGAGAATAGTATATTTTAACAACAAAATATTTGACCAACTGGATACAGCTAGACACTCTAAACATCCACAAAAAGATTCAAGCTTCTGTGTTACATAGTTTCTGAGAAATGTGCACCTGAAACTTAAAAAATCAATTTTTTTTGTAAATTGTAACATGATTTGAAAACCCTGGTAAAATGAAAGCAAATAATGCTAGATAAAAATCAATGACAGTAGTACCACATTTACATTGAGAATTTTATTGTGCGATTCAATATAACTTGATTTATTTTTTATTAATTTTATAATGATTATTTCATAATAGCTATCATTTAAATAAAATAGTCTTTTTGTAGTTAGGTTTGATGTAATTGGAATTATGATAGAACACCTGCCTTAATTGGCTGTAAAATTTTTATTTTCCTAAGTAGTGTAGTTCCATATAAAATATAGTTTGTTTAAAATGTTGACTAGGCATAAAAATTTGTAAGCAAACTCTACCAGGTGTCCTTAACAGGAGCTGTGTTCAAGGTTTCAATAACCTTTACATAAATACTAAGTATCAAAAACAAATAATTATCCATGGCGTAATATCTCTGAAAAATGTCGACCTCAGAATGCTTTCTAATTCCAAAAATCATTTACGACCACACAGAGTATATACCCTTGTTCTGGCCCTTGAATCCAGAACTCCAAAACTTAAGTTGAAAATTTTAAATCGATACCCACTTGAACCACTGCTAATAGAATACAGCATATCTTTCCAAACCGAAAGAAACAAAACCCACGCTAACTGCTACCATTTGTGGGGGTTGCGAAACCCAAACCACGATCTGACTACCATTTGTGCGGGCAAGAGAACCCCGCTATTACTACCATTAATCCGGGATCGGGTTTTGTAATTGCTGTCTCTATTAACGTGGATCTGATTTCCTGCAAGGTTATCAATCAGAAAGTAGCTTGCCTCGGGCCCATAGAAGGCAGCAATTGATTCATCTTTCTCTCTCTGATATATTGACACAGAAAAAAAAATAATGATTCTCAAATACATAGAGTGAGTGAAAAAGATAATAATTGTCTTTCAAGAAAGCTAAACAGCATAATAGTCAATTCTTATCTTACCTCATAGTTTATGTTTTTTTAAACACAGAAACTGCAGTTTTGAGTCATAATTTTGGTTGAAAATGGGAGGGATGTTCCTCTTGAAAACTGCAGATCCCATGTATAAGAAAACATAAAACAAACTATGAGGTCAGATACAAAGTGACTCATTCATTGATTGAATTAAGAACCTCATAATGTTAGTTCCCACATTTAACTATGAATAAATAAGGAGCTGTGTTGTTCGCATCCACATTATCCATTTAGCCACATGTGTCCCTTGCATGATTCAAAATGAACAACAGCTCATGATTGATAAGCTAATGTACAAACACTATCCAGAGGGAAAACAGTTTCCCAATTGGATCTCTGAACAAAGCATAAGCCCTATATTAAACAATTCATCAGCATTGTATCCCAGAATCCATAGAAGATAATCAACGTAAGTATAATAATGACAACCAAATATATAAAAACACTAACATGAGATACATTCTGTTTATGCCAACACAACCTTTTTGATATATATACAGAGTGTAATGTAACTCAATGGCAAAATTTCAGGAATGAGTTCCTCATATGGAGACAATAAAAAAGTGTATCACAACATGGGTCTGGAAATTGATAATTACAGTTATTCGAACTTTTATGAATGTTAGTACATGGCGACAAAAATGCAAGGGACTTGTTGGAGCGCTCTGTTCTGTCAGATGAAATGTTCAGTGACATTCTTGTGCCTCAATACAGGCATATTCTTCATTTGTGTACATCACAGCAGCCTACAATCAACAGAAAACAGACTGTCAATAACTACTGTAAACCTTAATAACGTAACATTCATAAAAGTTTGAATAACTCTGTAATTATAAACTTCCAGACCCATGTTCTAATATACTTTTTTTATTCTCTCCTTATGAGGAACTCATTTCTGACAGCAGCCTACAATCAACAGAAAACAGACTGTCAATAACTATTGTAAACCTTAATAACCCAACATTCATAAAAGTTTGAATAACTCTGTAATTATCAATTTCTGGACCCATGTTGTAATATACTTTTTTTATTCTCTCCATATGAGGAACTCATTCCTGACAGCAGCCTACAATCAACAGAAAACAGACTGTCAATAACTACTGTAAACCTTAATAACCTAACATTCATAAAAGTTCGAATAACTCTGTAATTATCAATTTCCGGACCCATGTTGTAATACACTTTTTTTATTCTCTCCATATGAGGAATTAATTCCTGAGATTTTGCCATTGAGTTATGTTACACCCTGTATATTATTTGATTGTGTAAAATCAATAAAAAACTGATCAGTGCTTTAGACTTGTTTATGAGGATGAGAAGAGAAGGTTTTCAAAGAAAATATTAAAAATTATCATGAATTGTGAAAATACGTGTAAAAAAAATATTATGGCTTTTAGAGGAAAAGATCCAGTGATATCCAAAGTTATTTTAGAAAATCAAAGCATAGAACAGGTGACTAGTTTGAACTATTTGGGCTGCAATATTAGCTTCAATATGAAGAGAGATATTGATTCCGAAACAAATAAATTTCAAGCAGTATGTGGAACAATACAAAGAATGTTCAAGAATAAAATTAAAAAGGAAACAAAAATAAAAATGTATAAAACAATATTGTATGGATGTGAAACTTGGACTCCAACAAAAAAACAGAAAGGTAGAATACAGACAGTGGAGATGAGGTTCGAGGCCCCATTTACAATTGCAGACTCAGTTTATGGTTCAACCTTCTTTATAGCAAGTTAAAGGATGAACAAAACTTGATAGATTTATAAATGAAGATATAAGAGAAGAATTAAAAGTGTAGCCTTTATTGGATAAAGTCATAAATTGTAGACAAAAGTGGACTAATCACATGAATGGAATGAGTAACAAGGAAAGGTATCCACTTTTTTAAGAAAAAAAAATTATATGCTTAGGCCAGGGAACCTGGTGTGCAGGAATTACAATTTATATAGAGAAATATTTGCATTTAGATCGGAACTTGCTCCGGTAGCTCAATCAGTAGAGCACTTGGTCTGGAAAACCAATGTTCCTGGTTTCATGTCTCAGTCTGAGCATATAATTTTTCTCTTCAAATATGATTTATCCATCATTGAGATGTATGAAATGAAAAATAAAAACATCAAAGATATCCACTGCTAGCAAGAATTTATCAACGCAAGAGAAAGACGTGAAGTTGGAAGACCTAGAAAACGTTGGGCTGATGCATTATAAAGTCGGAATGGGCATTTGCCTAATTCTTGGTGTGATGATGTTGATGACATGTAGAAAAACCTGGAACAAATTGGGATAATTAAATAAAAAGTGAAAGTCTTGGAAAGCAGATATAGAGGAGAAATCTTATGAAAATATGAGATGAAGGGTAATATTTAATATAGTATATTTGAAGAGAAAAATTTTCGCCCAGACCGGGACTCGAACCCGGGACCCTTGGCTTTCCGGGCCAAGTTTCTGGTAGAGCACTTGGCCCGGAAAGCCAAGGGTCCCGGGTTCGAGTCCCGGTCTGGGCGAAAATTTTTCTGGGTAGAGCACTTGGCCCGGAAAGCCAAGGGTCCCGGGTTCGAGTCCCGGTCTGGGCGAAAATTTTTCAGGTAGAGCACTTGGCCCGGAAAGCCAAGGGTCCCGGGTTCGAGTCCCGGTCTGGGCGAAAATTTTTCTCTTCAAATATAATTTATCCTTCAATGAGAAGTGTTAAATTAATAATAAAATTTAATATAGTATTTATCAAGGAAATGTCAATGAACCAAAACTTATGAAAATATATGCAAAGCTGGAAAAATGCTTCATGTCCACTTTAAGGGTGAAGGGAGTTACCTCCCATTTACTAGTAGAGCCAAAAATAAAGAAACTGGTCTTCAGAAACTGACCAAAATTTGTTTATTTAATTATTTCACTACATGAGTTAAATATATATATCCATTAAATGATAAAATCAAAGAATATAGAGAAAAATGGTTACACATGTAGAAAGAATGAACGTAACAAGATACCAAAAGCAGCATTTAACTACAAGCCAAGAAGTTCATGGAATGTAGGAAGGCCAGTGAAAAGATGGACAGAACAACTGTGAGGTAGAACAGGCATTTGCCTAGACCGTGAAGTGAAGAAGAAGAAGAAGAAGAAGATGTGAGTCTATACATAATAAAAATGCTTTTGTGAAATATGTAAAAAAGTAAATGTTATAGCTTAAAGGCTGTCTGCTCTTAAAGTGATCCTCATCAAAACAAAAACCTGGACTTTCTCGCTTTTCATTGGTTATGGACACCGATGTATGATGTAAAAGCAGTAAATACCCAAAAAAGTAGTTCTCTTCATTAAATTAAAAATAGTAGTAGTAGTATTCAAATGTTGTGAAGCTCTTGATTTGTCATCATTCGCTTGCGGGCTTCCCAATAATATTCAGCAATTTGGAATGGTGTTCCAACCATTTTCTGAAGATCAGCGCAGAACATCAAGTGATCCTTCTTTATTATCATATTTGTGTCCTTGCATACTATGCAGTGTGGAGAGTCAAGAAGCTTAATTCTATGTAGATGTGCTGCCAAGCAATCATGACCAGTTTCAAGACGAAATGATGCAACTGCAATTGATCTGGGGCTGTTTGGTATTGTATCTGGTTCTAGTAATGTCTTCCATATCTATAAAAATATGTCCTCTGGATATACTTGTTATTCTTCGAGAATGAAAATAATAACATTCAAAACATAGAAAATATTCTAAAATATAGATAATCAACAATTACAACTTAAAATACTTTATTACATATGGATGATGCATTTGAGTCATTCTTCAGTCGATTCTGATGAAAAAAAATGGCTGAAAATATTGAGTCTTCTGTTGCTGTGTCCCTGTCGAAATGTGACAGTAATTGTGGTGCGAATGGCAGAAGGATAGAATTGGCATTTGTTTATGTTAGGATCACTCTAAGAGTGGATAAGGTATAGGCATTGTTCAGGTCTTAACATTGCATGCTCTTGTTTTGACACAATTCTGTTCTTTACCCTGCATCCCATTCAAACCAGTTTATTTATTTATTTCTTTTACTCTATAGGTAATACCTGGTAGATCTGACCACATGTTACCCCAATATTGGCTAGATGATCACCCACCTCTGTGATTAATACATACGTATGTGAGGCCAGTAACCAACTTATAAATCAATGGTCTTCTAAGCCTCTCGTGATATGTGTTGTTAAGTTATAAAGTATTATATAAGAATTAATTAATGTTTTTATTACTTCACCTCATATCCTTTTTCTTCTAGACTGCAGTTTCAGAGCTTATCTCCATCGTCAGTAGCCTCTGGTCGACCGGTGTTATGTCGTTTCTTGGCGGTTTTCGACATAACACCGGTCGACCAGAGGCTACTGACGATGGAGATAAGCTCTGAAACTGCAGTATAGAAGAAAAAGGATATGAGGTGAGGTAATACAAACATTAATTTAATTCTTAAATTAAACCTCATAGTGTTCTTTCCCTGTGAAAGTTAAATAAAGTATTATATATTTAATATATACGGTTCTGGAGGGGAAACTCATTGAACAAGTGAATCATTTTAAATACCTGGGTTATGATATTAAAAATGAAGATCTGTTTAACGAACTTAATAAATTTAATTATATATGTGGCACAATTAAAAGAATATTTAAAAACACAAGAAAGGAAACAAAAGTAAAATTTTATAAAGCAGTGAAAGCCAGAGGGAAAACGCCCAGTTGGTCGACCAAGAATGAGGTGGGAGAATAACATTAACTATGATTTGAGGGAAGTGGATTATACAGGGAATGATTGGAAAGTATTAGCTCAGGATAGGGATGTATGGAGAGCTTACGTCCGTGCAGCCATGAACTTATGGGTTTGATAGTACCAGTGAGTGAGTAAGTAAGTAAGTAAGTAAGTAAGTGGCAGTCCCCTTACTATTGTATGGTAGTGAATTTCGGGTTTTAACTAAAAGAGAAGAGAAGATCATAGAAGCAGCTGAAATGAGATTTCTGAGAAGTGTGGCTGGCTGCAAACTTCTAGGTAAAAGAAGAAGTGAAGATATTAGAAATGAGCTAAATATTTTTAAACTGTTAGATAAAATAAAAGAATCTAGAAAAAACTGGAAAGAACAAGTTCAAAGAATGAAAGATGATCGGATTCCAAAAATTATAATTAATTACAAACAAAGAGGAGACAGGAATATTGGTAGACCGAAAAAGAGATGGATTCAACTTTCTGAATGAGAATCTATGAGACCGGAACAATTGGCCTCCTCCAATTAGCTCAGTCCTGTGCCTCTCTCCACCAATATCTCAATCCCAACTCTCTAGCATCTTGATCCACCTCATCCTCTCATTGTAGTTTTGGTCCTCTTTTTCATCTATTCTCTGGTTGAGTGGACCATATCCTTTTACATATTTCTGACTCTTGCTTTCTTCTTACATTCCCTGCCCATCGTCATCTGGTTAATTTAATGAATTTACTAATTTCCACACCTTTGAATAATGCATACAACTCCTGATTATAGCATTTTTGTCAGACACCATTCTCACATATAGGGTCATACACCCTCCTTAATATTTTTTCTTTCAAAACATTGTAGAGTGCATTCATTGTTTTTCCCCACCTATGTATAAACGTCCACCGCTGTGGTCTCGAGGTAGCGTGCTGTCTTGTCACACAACGGGCCTGGGTTCGATCCCCTGTCAGGGCAGTTTTTCTGGGTGAGGTTTTTATCAGGGTTTTTCCTCACCTGTAAGACAAATGTCAGGAAAACTTTAAGGTCCAAATGGTCCCCGAAATCATATGGCCATCATCATCATCCTTCACCAGTGTGGAAAGCAACGGGAAGCTACCACACCTACAATTCCCTAGTAAAGTTGCAAAGCATAGCATAATGAAAATGCTATGATTGCAGTGAAAGACCTGCCCTTGGGTAGAATTACTATGGATGGATATATCTACCTCAGTTAGGAAAAACTGGGTAAGTCAACTTTTGGTCGAAAATGAGTTATTAACATCTCCCGATAGCTTTTGGTCCGATGCATGTTCGGTAAAAACGGGTAAGTCGTCAAGCGAATAGTGACGGTGTTATTAAGCATTGAATTTTTTATGTATGCACTCTTTGATGTAAGTCATTGAACTAGTTTTTGCTCTTCTGTAAAAAATCACTTTGAAGATTTACCTGGTTTTTCCTAACTGATGTAGATATATCAACCTTAACAGTGATTCAATATGAGTTTTATAAATGTCATCATCATAGTACATTCACGAATTTAGGCCATTTGTTGACCTGTTTCGGCCTCAAGAGAAACACCATCCAGAAGTCTTTTGAGTGGACGTCCTGGTCTTCTTCTTCCTGCAGGTTGATATCTTAACATTTGTTTGGGTATTCTGTGATCTTCCATTCGATGAACATGTTGCATCCATCTTGACTTATAATCAGAAATTTTGTTTTCTAAAGATTCCATGTGTAATTCTTCTAAGATGTCTTCATTTTTTTTGTGATCTAGTAGTGTGTATCCTGCAGTCCTCCGAAGATATCTCATTTCAGCAGATCTAAGTCTCTGTATATCCTTCTGTTTCAACGTCTATACTTCGCTACCATAGTGTTGCAGTTTATTAATATCAGCCTTTAAGATTAAATTTCAAATTTTATTTGTTAGATAATTTAGGAATGTTTAATGATAAGATAAATTAAAATGTTTCATACCTCTCCTCATAATTAATCTTCTAAATAGAACACGATTTCAGGGTCTTGGCAACCCCATCCTTAGCATACTTACGCCGACTGACATTATGTCGATCAGAAGAACCAAGTCTCGTTCCCTCTGTTGGTGGACTGATGAACCTCCGGATCAGGTCAAAATCTGCAGGAATTTCGAAGTTTATAAGTTTTTTTTTTAAATACAATAGGAAGTAACAGTAAGAAGTTTGTTCAATAATTGAAACATTTTGTCCGTTCATTCTTATCTCTTATAGTTGTTTTTGTCAAACATATGTTTCAAGGCTTCTTAGCCCCATCGTCAATGATTACAGACTGAATTTTCTCATGATGTCGGTCCTGATTTTTTATTCCTGATCTTTCTGCCTCTGGTCCAATGAATTTACAAATGAGGTTCCTTTCTCTGGGAATTTCAAAAATCATAATTCTTTCCTTGTTCTTCTGTATGAAGATATTTTCCCATGTGGTGAGTTCATTTTTGTTTTCTAACTGTTTTAATAATTTTGTGTTTACATCTATTTTGTGTTTTTCTGACCAAATGTGAGCAGCCACTGCAGATTTATCTACTTCCCCTTTTTTTACATTTCTTGTGTGTTCTTTAGTTCTAATGGTTAAATTTCTTTTTGTTTTCCCCATGTATATCTTGTTACAGTCTGCACATTTTATTTGATACATTCCTGATTTTTTACCATCATCAATCTTTTCATTTTTATTAGTTTATTTAAACTACAATCATTCTTTGGTACTAAATTAATATTAAATTTTCCAAAAATCTTGTGAAATGTTTGTTGTGTGCCTAAGGGTGATATGTGAATATCCTATATTTCTTATCTTTCAGTTTTTCTATCCGAAGAGTGGTTTTGTTCTTCAATTTTTGTTTTTTGTACTTCTCAATTATTTTGTGTATCATTTTTTCACTGAAACCATTTTCTTTTGCAACCTTAATTATGCATTTCCTCTCTAACTCATGGGTATATTTACCAATCTATGTACTAAGCTGTTGAAGACTGCCGTTTTGTGTGAAATATGGTTGTAACCTGTTGATTTGATGTAGTTATCTGTATGCGTTTCTTTTCTAAAATTCTGAATTCTATTTTCTTCTTTTCTTCATTCCTGTGTAATTTCAGATATAAAAACAGTAATTGTTGGTTCATTTCTTTTTCTAGTGTGAATTTGATTGTTTTTCTGTATATTTAAAAGTTTTAAGGTATCTTGTATGTGTTTTGCTTTAACTATGGCAACAACATCGTCTATGTATCTACACCAAAATTTGAACATGAGAGGATGTGATTTGATCGTTTTGTTATCAAAATTACTCATGAATATATTAGCCAAAAAAGGGGATAATGGGTTCCCCATTGACAGTCCACATTTTTGTATATAGAAACCCCCGTTATATGTAAAAAAAACATTTGGTTGATGCATAGTTCAGTTAATTTTAAGTATTCTTTTCTCTTTTCTTTATCAATCTTGTTTCTGATAAGCCATTTTGCCAATATTTCTAATATTTCTTCTTTTGGTACACTGATGAACAATGCTGTGACATCAAATGAAACTAATCTATCTGCTTGTTCTATTTCTATCTTATTTAATTTTTCTACAAGTTGAAGAGAATTATCAATAGTTAGATCATTCAAATTTTTCATTTCTTTGAATTTCCGGCTTAACCATTTTGATATTTTGTAAGTGGGAGATCCTATGTTATTGATTATTGGTCTCATTTTTCCTCCTGCTTTATGAATTTTGGGTAGACCATGGAAATTGGGGTTTCTAGGGTTAGCTTCTTTTAATTTTTATTTTACCTTTTTCCATGAGAATTATTTTAATAGATTTTAAACTGTTTTCAACCTTTTAACTGTTTTAGAGAGGGGATCAATTTTGATATTTTTATATTCTTCTCCTTTTAAAAGTTCTTCCATATTCTGTTGTGATAATCTTGTTTGTCTAAAATTACTATGTGGTAACCTTTGTCTGATTTTGTGTATACTACATTTTTATTATTTATATCTTTGATTGTTTTCATGTCTTTCTGGCAGCTTCTGTTTCTTTTAGTGTTTTTAATTTTTTTCCAAAACTTTCTCACATTCTTTCCTTACTATCATTTGGTTTTCGGTTTCTAGTCCTAAAATTTCATTTTTGTTTCTTTTCCTGGGTTTTTAAGGGTACTTTTAATAGTGCCACACATCAGATTAAATTTATTTATTTTATCATTAATATCTTCAATTTTAATATTTTCATTAATTATTACTGTAATTATCATAAGAGTTTAGATTACAAAGAGCATGCTTTCTCTGATTAAGCATCTGACTCCAATTACTACAATTTGCTTTGTCATTTTGCATTTGTTTATTTACATGTAAACACAGTAGTATAGGGTGTCCAATATAAAAGGGGACATGTACAAAAAATAAAGCAAAAACCTGACATTTTAAAAAAAGGTGGGACATTAACAAAATATATAAAAAGTTATATTCTTTTTACCACAACACTGCGGCCAGTACAAATTTATAAGAATCAACCATTCACAAATAAAAAACCACTAGTCATTGTTTATTACGTTTAAAAATATGTATTTATCAATATTTAATTTTAGGAAGTTACATTTTGAGGTTATTTTAATTATATTATTTTTGGTCTGGACATCTTACCTCAATATTAATGTTGATTTGTTCTTGGACATGTTTCAAAACAATTCTGTTTTATCGTCAGCTTTCCCAGACTGGTTTTATTTATGTTGCATCATGTTGCACCACCTGGATGTCGATGTCAGCTCCATCCTGTGGTTGGCCAAAGAACCTCCAAACAAGGTCACCCTCCATCGGAATATCAAAATTCATAACTCTGTTTCTGTTCTTCTGAATATAAATTTTTTCCCAAATAGTCAGCTCTTTTTGTATTTTCTAACTGTTTTAATAATTTAGTGTCTGAATTTATATTATGTTTTTCAGACCAAACATGAGCAGCAACTGCAGATTTTTCAATTTCTCCATTTTTAATACTTCTTACGTGTTCTTTGGTTCTAATTTTTAGGTTTCTTTTTGTTTTCCCTATATATATCTTTCACAACCCATGCATTCAATTTGATATATTCCTGACGTTTTATTTTTTATCAGTTTTTTTTTCATTTTTGTTGGTTTTTTATTAGTTTATTTAAACTGTAGTTATTTTTTGGTGCTAATTTAATATTAAACTTCTCAAATATATTTTGAAATTTATTATGTACCCAAGGGTGATATGTGAATTTCCTATATTTTTTCATAGATGGTTCTTCTTTTTCAAGATTACTTCTGTTTATCATTTTTTGTTTTTTATACTTTTATAAAACAGAATTGTTTTGAAACATGTCCAAGAACAAATCAACATTAATATTGAGGTAAGATGTCCAGACCAAAAATAATATAATTCAACATTATCATCATCATCCTTCACCGGTGTGGAAAGCAACGGGAAGCTACCATACCTACAATTCCCTAGTAAAGCTGCAAGCATAGCATGAAAATGCTATGATTGCAGTAAAGGGCCTGCTCTCAGGCAGAACTACTATGGATGGATAATCCTTTAATCCATGGAAAAGCATCATCCCAAAAGCGTGACATTTGAGCGTCTCCAAGAAAACTTTCGGGACAGCACGACATTTTTCCAAAAAACAGGACTGTCCTGGGAAAAAGGGACAAATGGACACCCTACAGTAGTAGTGAAACTTCAAAATCCTGCACCTTAGCAGGGCATCATGCCTGGCACAAATTTAAAGGGCATATACAACTTTAAGGCCCATACGGTCCCCAAAATCATATGGCCATCATCATCATAATCATCCTTATCATTATGATCATTATCATCCTTCACCAGTGTGGAAAGCAACGGGAAGCTACCACACCTACTATTCCCATGTAAAGCTGCAAAGCATAGCATGAAAATGCTATGATTTTAGTGAAAGACCTGCCCTCAGGCAGAATTACTATGGATGGATGGATACAATTTTGATTAGAGTCAATCAGGAAATTTGTTAGATACCGGTACAATAAATAGCTGTGTCAAGTTAAGGAAACAAGCTACAATGCCTAAGGAATCCAACATGTCTACCACATATCACTCCTATACTAGCTGGATGATGGTCCATCTCCATAAATGACACATGTACATGTGAGGGAGCAGCTAGCTGGTAGATCAACAGTGCTCTATGCTTATTACACCATGGAGCTTAATTTTCAAGTCAAATTAAAGCTCTTAATATTTAAATAAAAAAAAGTAAAGTAACTTTGCGGTGCTCCAAAGATATACATAAGTAACTCGCTGGCACTATCGAACACATAGCTTCATGGCCACGTGGATATAAGCTCTCCATACATCCCTATCCTGAACTAAAGCTTTCCAATCATTCCCTGTGTAATCTACTTCCTCAAATCATGGTTAATGTTATTCTCCCACCTAATTCTTGATCTACCAACTGGTCGTTTTCCCTCTGGTTTTCCTACAAGAAGCTTCCATGCACATCTTTCACTACCCATTCGTGCCACACGCCCTGCCTATCACAGTCTACAAGACGTAACTGTTCTTATTATATCTGGCTTCCTATAAAGACCATGTTGTTCACTGTTATGTAGTCTTCTCCATTCACCTGTCTGTTCATCTCCCTTTAATCTAAAAATTTTCCTAAGAACTTTATTCTCAAATACTCGTAATCTCCTTTCCTCCCTTAAAGTAAGAGTCCATGTTTCGCATCCATATAATATAACTGGTACAATAACAGTTTTATGTATATTCAGTTTTAATGTTTTTTGAAAGGAGTTGGGATGACAAGAGTCCCTGTAATGCATAATAGCACGCATTTTCAGAATTGAGCTTATGTTTAATATTTCTTTGTGCATCTTGTTCCTATCTATGATTATAGTTCCTAGGTATTTGAATTCAGCCAATTCATTAGCTGTCCATTTCCATTATAATGTATTTCTATATGTGACTATATATTTAGTTTTATTTCTTAGTGTCACTCAATAGAGTGTGCATGTTGGCCCTTAGCATCTCTTCGCTTTCGCACATACAATTTTTAAATTAAGATAAAAATGTCATGACTTCATAAGTTTCGATGAGGCAGCTACCAGTTATAATGGAACTGGCTATCCATCACATGATCTAGCCTACTGATGTACCATTTGATTCCAAATATGTTTATAGATTTAGTTTGAAACTATGAAAATAAATCTGATGCTTCTATTTTAGTCACCAAACTATATCAATGTTTTGAATCAGGTATAGCACACTTTGCAGACTTCTCCGTCCTACTCTACGTTGTGAAACAATTTATATAATATGATATGCAATGTAGTTAACTTCCTAGGTTCAATATCCAAAATTCCATGCTAAGTGGTTAAATTTTACTTAGATACACTGTAAGGCATATATATAAAATTTCAATATATAAGATCTGAAAATGTGACTAAAATTTGGTTAAAAAAACTAGCAGTACATTAATTTTTTCGGAAAAACTGCACTTAAACTAGCGTGATATATTTTCAAAGTTTTATAGAACAACAGTGCGCATGCGCCAGAGTTTAATAGAGCCAGCGATAACCCATAATCGAACCACATATCGATTATCATCCTTGATTACTAGCCATCGCTATGAAATTTAAATGACCAATATTTGCAATAAATCCCCAAATCTATGTTAAAAATATATCAATATAATATTAAAATTACCAAACGTTTATTAAAAATGGGAGTACACTTACTTATCACTCCCTAACATCGATTCAACAGTGATAACTCAAAACAGCGATACAAAAATCATAGACTAAGTAATATACTCTGTGGAGAAAATAGCAGTTAGCATCACAATATTGTCTAACAGTGTCATAATATTGTGATTTGCATATTTAAATAAATACTTCAAAATTGTCTAATAATGTTATAAAAATTGTTTGAGAAAGTTTAAAATATTAAACAATGTTAGTAAATACAGAAGAAGAGCCATAGTTTACAACAATATAACTGAAAAATCAAGCGCTAGTAGAAGTGCAGTTGAGCCAAATTTCGTTAAGAAAACTAGCAGTACATTAATTTTTTTCTGAATAAAATGTATACACTAACCTTCAAACTATAACCTATGGATAGTTGTTAAAAATGGAAAAACTGCACTTAAACTAGCATAAAATATATTCAAAGTCCTATAGAACAACAGTGCGCATGCGCTAGAGTTTATAGAGCCAGCGATAACTCATAATCGAACCACATATTGATTATCATCCTTGATTACTATCCATCGCTATGAAATTTAAATGACCAATCTTAGCAATAAATCCCCAAATCTATGTTAAAAAATATATTAATAATATTAAAATTACCAAATGTTTATTAAAACTGAGTGTACACTTACTTATCACTCCCTAATGTCGATCCAACAGTGATAACTCAAAACAGCGATAGAAAAATCATAGACTAAGTAACATACTCTGTGGAGAAAATAGCAGTTAGCATCACAATATTGTCTAACAGTGTCATAATATTGGGATTTGCGTATTAAAATAAATTCTTCAAAAATTGTCTAAATAATGTTATAAAAATTGTTTGATAAAGTTTAAAATATTAAATAATGTTAGTAAATACAGAAGAAGAGCTATAGTTTACAATAATAAACTGAAAAATCAAGCATAAGTAGAAGTGCAGTCGAGCCATTTTTTCTGAATAAAATGTATACACCAACCTTCAAACTATAACCTATGGATAGTTGTTACAAATAATTACCAAAATTGTTTGTATGTACTAAGTGGTGCATTCCACAATTGACTTTTAACTTGCATAACGTGCAATTTAAAATTTATCCATTAATATGTGATAATTAGAGGGCGGATTTCTGCATAATTGCATGTTTTATTCCTTCAAAGATAAACATATGCAAGGAAGAGGAAAATGTGTTTCATGTCATTTGGAATCAATTGGCAAAATTTTATAGTGCATACAGAATACCCAAACAAATGTTAAGATATCAACCTGCAGGAAGAAGAAGACCAGGACGTCCACTCAAAAGACTTTTGGATGGTGTTTCTCTTGAGGCCGAAACATGTCAACAAATGGCCTAAATTCGTGAATGTACTATGATGATGATGATATAAATGCATATTCACGGGATTAGCGCATATTTCACTAATATGTGCATATGGGTGCATATATTATACTTTTTTCTCTATTTAATATCAATATATTAGTTTTTAACCCCATAAAATTACAAGTTTCTGCTTTATTGTTATGTTTTTGCAAATGAAGACAATTGAATAATTAATTAATATATATATTCACTTATTTATTTAAAATGTAACAAATATATTAATTACTAGTCCATATGTCATTGTATAACCTTATAGTCTTGTTTTCATAGAAAGCCAGAATGCCTATTTTGCATTTTTGCACAACAGTGGCAATGCCGAGCAGGGGGTCTGCAGTTTTAAATCTCAACAGGTCAATAAAGCCATCTGGCCTAAAACATTTCCTGAAAGGAAGATTTCGGAAGAGATGAACGTGCTTGCCAACAATGGACAATTTATTGGTGGTAATTTCCTTGTTTTCGTTTTCAACCGGCAATATTCTTTGAAGTTTGAACATCAGCTTTATTGAGACTGTCGGCGTACACGACAAACACTCAAAAATCATTCCTCAAAATAATATATTTTCATGTGTGCAACATATACTTAATTTCACACAAAGGAAGCCTGTTGTACATTATTGACCACAGTGACAAAACAATCGGGAATCAAAGTTTAAATTCTTTTCTCAAATACCATTTTGTAAGTGTCAGTGGACCGAGACAAGTGTTTTCAATGCCAAAGGAAAAATCCAATAAAATATATTTGCTTCATCAATGGATTGGTGGGAATCCTAAATTAACAACAAATGGAAAAACTGTCCTATGCCAAGTCTGCGACAAACATGTGAGTATTTTTAATAACTTATTATCAGTTTATTGATTATTAAATCAATATAATTCTTATTCTGTGAGTGACAGCATCTTTGTGATACTGCCCTGTGACCTCACGTGAAGTGGAGAGATCATTCTCTTCGTACAAACACATTTCAAGTGACAGAAGAAAGGGCTTTCTACCAGAAAATTTAGAAAAAATATTTGGTTATTTATTGTAACAAAAATTTATAAGTGATCGTTAAATGATTGTTGACTTAGGGCCTATATTTCATATTACAGAAAAGATTAATGATAATGACACTATAAAATAAAATTATTAACTTCAATCAGGAGCAAAAAAAAGTAAAAATATTACAATTTTTGCTTCATAAAAAATAAATAGAATAATGCAAGAAAATAGTGTACTTTACTATAACAAGAAAATTAATTTTTGTGCATATTTTTTTTAATCTTAAGAGCATATTTTTAACTTTTTTGCTGCATAGTTGCATGCATATATTTATGGTTTTTAGTGCACATAAATCCGCCCTCTTGTGATAATGTTTAGACATAGAGTATACGATAGGTAATTCTAAATTTAAGCAAGATTTGCTTCACTCTATATATAAGATAAGATGGAACCGAGATATTTCTGTAGAATAAATATTATAACCTAAAAAATCCTTAAAATAATACATCATGGTGTGTTAATAATGATGTCACAAGAAAACTATCTTCTAAATTAACTACAAGTTTGAAAATTTAAAGAAATGACTACATATTTAAAATACAAGTGAAGTAGATTAAATAGTAAATTCCAACATGCGAACTAAATTAATGGTAATTCAAAGTATAGATACCTAAAATATAACACCAATACCCTATCTGAAAATCCTAACTAAAACATACCTCATATTTTACCAAAAGCTCTAAATCACTTTATTTATAAATTAAAGAATATTAGTAATGTCAAGACGAGTATTCATTAAATAAAACATGGTTTTGAAGTGTAAACATAACCTTGTCATTCTACCTAGATTTCTCTTTACGTTTCCCAATATTTTAGAACTTTGTCATCTAAAATGACAAGCTCAAAATTAATATACAATAGAAGAAAAGACATCAATAAACTCGAGTGTCCCAATAGAGAATGTGAAATTCTTGGCTACTGTCATACCCATGATGACTTAACCCTATTTGGTGAAAATAAAGTGGCTCCAGCTTTACCTGATTTTTCACATTAATAAGAAGCTGTGTGTCTCCAATATTGATGAGGTACAAAAAATAGAATACGCCTACATAGCAGGCACAACTAGCACCATGTCTAAACGTCATTTTGACACGAAAAAACCACTCTAATCTTCACAAACTCACTCCTATCAACTCGCCATAACCAGAGCCGTACCGCAACTAAATACCTTTATGTACTTCGTCTACTATTCACCAGAGCGCAGCACAATTCAGTCGACAACAACGCTACCTGACGTATAGTCCCGGCAGTAACAAGAATTCTTATAAAAAATGCTGGATTCAAGTCAAACTTCGTAATGCACAGAGATTATACAGTACAATTTTATTATGTATGTTTACTGGAGGCCCAATTCTCTTCATAAGCTTCTCCGATTTCAACCATATTTAAACATTTTAGACCCAACAAAATATTAATTACTAATATTGTGAGAGTTCGATCCCGGTCGGGGCAGTTTTTCTGGGTAAGGTTTTTATCGGGGTTTTCCTCACCTGTAAGACAAATGTCAGGAAAACTTTTAAGGCCCAAACGGTCCCCGAAATCATATGGCCATCATTCATATTCATCTTAGATTAAAGCTTAGGATTAGGGACTCTCCTGGCGTACCGCTATCATCATCACCCATCATATCATCGGGGCAACGTAACCCCGCCTTCCAGGCGCCCCAACCTCAGAAGTGGGTTACAAGTACGCCATGCCAGGAGAGAATACCAGGAATGTCGAAAGAGAACCTGGGGCATTCGCAAAAAAAATATTGTGAGAGTAATGGTAATTATTTACAATAAACAAAGTCACATTTCATTAAATGAGAGTTCAAGCTGCATAATTATCATAAGTAATGCCGGGGATTCTTGGTAAATATTCCTGAATTCCAGAAGGGAATGTATCTGCCCTATTTATCCCCTATTCTGGGCACCAAATTGCCTTGTTGACTAAGAAATTTAATCCATAATATTGTGGGATGATCAAATAAAACAATTGATTGAAGAAAAAAATACAGCTTATAAAAAATATTTGAACACAAAGAAAGTAGGAAATGAAATAGAATTCAAACGCTGTAGAGCTATTGTTAAGAGGGAAATAAGAAAGAGGCATAGGAAAACATGGTTAAATTTTGTTACACATTTAGAATCAGATTTGCATAAGCTCCAACCTAATGCCTTCAAAATATTAAAACATTTGAATAAAGATATTAAAGAATCTACCAAAATTAATTGCAGAATAACAAAAGAAGATTTTTTCAATTATTATAAAAGTCTTTGGACTGACAATAGCTATGAAGATACAATTTTCCGAAATAATAATGAGACAGATTCCATAATATCATTGGAAGAATTGAACAATAGTTTAAAGAAATTAAAAAATGGGAAGGCAACTGGCACAGATGGCTTGAATTCTGAATTGTACAAATATGCAGGCAGTTCCATGAAAGACTGTTGTCCTTCTTTAATAATGTATTCAAAAATGCAGATATACCACAAGAATGGAAGGCAAGCATTGTTATACCCCTGTTCAAGAAAGGAGACAAGAGAAAAATGGACAACTATAGGGGAATCAGTTTGTTAAACACATGCTACAAAATTTATGCAGACATTTTAAATGGAAAATTGAAAAGTTTCAGTGAAAAATTCCTTATGGAATGTCAAAGTGGATTTAGGAAAGGACGGTCTTGTATTGATTCAGCATTTTTTGTTAAACTATTGCTTGAAAAAAGAAGAGAATTCAACTTAGAAACACATTTTGCTTTCATAGATTTTGAAAAAGCATTCGACACAGTCAAGAGATCAAAACTCTTAAATATATTGGAAGACAGAAATATACCAAGTTTACTTCGGCAGAACATACAAAATATTTACAAAGACAACACCATGAAGATTAAATTAAATAACAGATTTTCTGAAGAAGGAATTATAAATCGTGGTGTGAGACAAGGCTGCCCCCTATCCCCAACACTCTTTGCAATTTATATCTATGAAGTAATATGCTGCTGGAACAAAACATATAAATTTGGAATAAGAATATCAGAAAATAGAAAATTAAACACCCTATTGTTTGCAGATGACCAAATAATAATAGCAAATTCCGAAGATAATCTACAGAAAGGTCTGTATGAACTTAACAAAATTACAGAAGAATATGATTAAAGATATCTACAGAAAAAACAAAAATTATGGCATTTCAAGGTGTAGATCCTGTCAGAAGTAAAATTGTACTGGACAATAAAATTTTGGAGCAGGTGAATAATTTTACATATCTAGGATGCAATATCTCATATGAAGAAGAAAAGGATGTAAATGCAAAAATATCTAAATTTTTAAGAATTTTAGGGTTAATAAATTCTATCTTCAAGCCACAGTTAGTCCAAAAGCATTCAAGACTGAAAGTGTATAAAACACTGGCTCTTCCAACTCTTTTGTATGGTAGCGAAGTATGGACGTTGAAACAGAAGGATATACAGAGACTTAGATCTGCTGAAATGCGATATCTTCGGAGGACTGCAGGATACACACTACTAGATCACAAAAAAATGAAGACATCTTAGAAGAATTACACATGGAATCTTTAGAAAACAAAATTTCTGATTATAAGTCAAGATGGATACAACATGTTCATCGAATGGAAGATCACAGAATACCCAAACTAATGTTAAGATATCAACCTGCAGGAAGAAGAAGACCAGGACGTCCACTCAAAAGACTTCTGGATGGTGTTTCTCTTGAGGCCGAAACAGGTCAACAAATGGCCTAAATTCGTGAATGTACTATGATGATGATGAATATTGTGGTCTCCATATTATATTTTTCCCAGTAAAAAAAAAATTATTGTTTTTCAAACTTGTGTAATTCACCAATGGTCTTTCAAATCACTTAAGGCAAGGAAATCTCCAGTTTGAAGTGAAACATTCTTTGGGTTTCAGGTTCTATTCCAGAAACATATAGTAACATCATCATCATCCATGCAAGTGTTAGGCCGTGTGGCCTGTTACGGTCTCAAAGAGGAATTTTCCATCCAGCGCTTTTTTGGACGTCCCAGCGATCTTTAGACTTGGGGGCAGTAACGAAGTATGGCTTTTGGAATTTATGAGACGGCATTCGTTCAAGATGGGCTTTCCAATTGTTCTGGTAGTTTTGTATATGGTGAAGAATGGGTTCTACATCCAACTCTTCCATAATTTCCTCATTTATTTTATGGTCCCACTTTGTTAGCCTGCTGTATGGCGCATAAATCGCATCTCATTTGCTGTTATTAGGCTTTCTTCACTTCTTCGTATTGCCCATGCTTCACTACCATATCTTAATACTGGTCTTGCGAGAACCTTATAAAGCCATAATATTGTGTTCTTCTGTACTAAAGATGGTTTCATTATACTGTTAATTATCCCCGTTGTTTTTGTAAAATTTGTGATTTTCTTTGATATATCAGCTAAATTATAACCCAAATAATTAAATTCGTTTACTCGTTCTAAAATTTCATCATCCAAAACAATTTTGCTAGGTATAGGGTATTTCCCACAAAAGGCCATAACTTTAGTTTTCTTTGTATTGATTTCCATATTGTACTTTTTTGCAATCGTGCATTTCATCGCCTCTCCTATCCGGTCTCATCCTCAACCTGCTCGTGGTGCAACCTGCTATTACAAATGAAAAGATTAAGAAAACCATTCTAAAATATAATTCATAATTAAAAGAAACCAAATAAAAATATAGGATAAGATAAAGTGAAAGTACAATAAATTCTAATCTTAATAATGTAGCCAACAAGTGTATTCGTTTCGAAGAAAAAACTCAAATTAGGAGGCTCTGAGGACCGAGTACTGGCGGTATAATCACATCACCTTAATGTAGAGGAACCCCACAATAATACCCCTCTGGGCCAGCAACCCATTGGGCGAAAAATATTTACATTTGCTTTCAAGTCTCAAACCAAGCCTCGGATGAATCAGAAACATATAGCAATCCATTAAAACTATACTAATCTTCCCAAGGCTGTATACGATCTTGTTAAACATTACAGATTTTAATCACATAAGCGAAACCATCTCAAACAATGCCTCACCCACTCCCTTTTCTTATGGAGTTTTATATACAAGGAGTTTCATAGCCGCGCGGACATAAATTCTCCATAAATGTTTTCCACTCATCTCCTGTACAATTTACCTCCTTCAATTAATCTTATTCTAGCACCTCCTTGTTGGCCGATCTCCTGGGCGTTATCTTTCTGGTTTTCCTAAGTTACAAGGAGTTTCCGTGCCCATTTTTCCTTCCCCAATCGTGCCATAAAAAATGCCCATCGCAGTCGGCGAGACTTAATGTTCTTATTATATGTGGATTCCCATACGATTCATATACCTCAATGTTATGGATTTGTTCTATTTACCTATCTGTTCGTCTCTTTTATGGTTCAAAAATATTCCTACAGTAACTGAAAGTAGAGGAATTAAACACAACAATAGTGAAATACATAACAAACTGGAAAAAAATACTTAGCAAGGATGATTGAGAACAGAATACCAAATGCAGCTTACAACTATTCACCAAGAGGAAGAAGAAGTTTGAGAAGACCAAAAGATGGAAAGAGCAGCAATTTGGAGCCGGAACAGGCTATCAAAAAGCCTAAACCGTGACGATGAAGAAGAAGAAAAATATTCGTAAGAACTTTATTCTTATCATCATCGTCATAATCAATTCACGAATTTAGGCCGTTTTGTGTGGTGTTTCTATTGAGGCCGAAGTTGACTTGTTTCGGCCTCAATAGAAACACCACACAAAAGTCTTTTGAGTGGACGTCTTGGCCTCCTTCTTCTTCTTGCAGGTTGATAGCTTAACATCTACTTGGGTTTCCTGCGATCCTCCATTCGATAAACATGTTGCATCCATCTTGACTTATAATCAGAAATTTTGTTTTCTACAGGTTCCATGTGTAATTCTTCTAAGATGTTTTAATTCTTTTTTGGGATCTAGTAGTGTGTAACCAGTAGTACTTCGAAGATATCTCATTTCAGCAGATCTAAGTTTCTGTGTATCCTTCTGTTTCAATGTCCATATGACGCTACCGAATAAAAGAGTTAGAATAGCCAGTGTTTTATATACTTTTAATTTTGAAAATATTTTTGGACTAACTGTGGCTTGAAGATAGAATTTATTAACCCTAAAGTCCTTAAAAATGGTATATTTTTGTATTTACATCCTTTTCTTCTTCGTATGAGATATTACATCCTACATACGTAAAATTATTCATATTTCTTATAGAGACTTGCAAGTAAAGTTGAGATTCCTTAGGACGGGTTACTGGCCCGACGCTAAGTAGTCCAATGGTAGGGCTGCTACCTTTTAGTCTCTGGGCAGACATTAGGATACCGCATTTACTCAGCACTAGCGTTGTGCCCAACCAGTTCATTTCGAGAAGTAGTTCGTTCACTCGCACTTACTTTTGTGAACCATTCAATTCAACTAGTTCGTTCACAAAATATAGCAAAGCCCTATAGTGGGTTATCTCTGGCGAAGCCTTCATTGGCCAGAAAAAAAAAGCGTATTCAAATAACTTTGCCATATCACCAACAGATGACATAGATATATCCAATCGGATCCTTCGCTTCACACAGCAATATGGGGCTGGAGGGGGAAGCACGCAGACACGAGTCTGGGGTGACGACATTAACCAACTACACGGTAGCTGTGGATTTTAAAGATAAATGGAAATAGTTCTGTAAATTCTATTTTAATTTGAGTATGAAAAATTCTAATATGCCTGCTACCACACTTTTGTTTATTTCATAATTATTTATACCTCCTTTTTATTCTTGTTATAACTGTATTATTTGCATAATTTTATTTATATACAGATTTTCAATATTTACTATTTTATTTCAAGTTGTAAATGTTAATAAAAACAAACCCGTAACTATAATTTGAAGAAAAAAAATGTGTGGAGTATTTTAAAACTTTTAACGAATATATATTTTATTTTATTTATATATTTTATTTTATTTATGTATTGTTTACACATATTATTTGCATAATATTTGTTTTTAAAAAGAAAGAAAGATGCAAAATCGTACCATTGGCAATTTTTTACGTTAATCTTTACAACCCCTAAATTAAAAATATAAAGAGGGTGAATACGTGGTAGTCCAACAAAATTTAGCCTTGTGTGTGCACTTTTAAAGAATGGCTTCTAATTCGCGATCAAGAAAAGTTGTGAAATTTGGGGTTTCTTCGCCGATTTAGACGATGGTAAAGCAAAGTGTAACTTTTGTTCTAAATACAGTTTCATTCGGGTGGGGGGGGATACTTTTAAACTTGCACGGCATATTCGCTCTAAACGTTTAGCAAGGTAAGATTTTTTACTAAATTTTGCAATAGCATTTTAAAAACCTAGTAAAATATATTGTTTTAAAACTTGGATAAAATGGATTTTTATTAAATACTTTCGGAATTCCAGTAAATAAAATGTAAAGTGATTGTAATATTAGACTACATTAGATTTGTAGCGTTAGTAATGCCGTAGCTAGATCAAAAGGAGTAATCTCTGAGTAATGCTGCATGAGTGATGACGTAAGCAAGAGGCGGGGGGAGAGTGCCGTAAAGAACATGTAATGAATGAATGAGCGTGTTGAATGTTGAGAGTTTGAAGTACTGAAGTGTTTAAAGCCAGTTCACTCTGTCAAGATAGTTCGTTCCTCTAATACACTTCACTCTTCCAAGGTAGTTCGTTCTTTGATACCACTTCGTTCATCTAAAACACTTCACTCTTCTAAGATAGTTCGTTCTTTGATACTACTTCGTTCTTCCAAGGTAGTTCGTTCTTCTATGTAACTTCACTCAGGCGAGATAGTTCGCTCCCCTATGGCAGTTCACTCTGGCAAGATAGTTCGTTCCACTCAGACACTCACTGCGTTACGAACGATATGGATGACGTAGGAAAGAGGCGGGGACATGCAACGAGAAATGTAGAGTAATCAACGAATGAGCGAAAGTTGATTTGGAATGAGACATCTAGAGCTTGAAATAAAAAGTAAATTTTAATTTTAAGTAGCAGTAGTGAACTCTGAACTGGCAGTTCACTAAAAGTGAGTAACTTTTTGACACTTCACAGTAGTGAAGCGTTCTTTTTAAACGACTCACTCTCGAATTACCCATCACTATTTTTGTGTTCTTTGGGCACTTCTGTATGTGGTACCTTTCGCATCTGTGACCACACAAAGCACATATACATTTTTCATTTGGGTCGTGGTGCGTGGTACTTCTTGTTTTCACACACTTTGTGATGAAAACCGTGCACTGCATAACGAGGGTTACACTATAATGAAAAACGTGCTTGAGAGGACAAAACATAATTAATTGACATAGCTACTAATATTATTTTAATAATGGGAATTACGTATGTGTTGCGGCTGGAAGGTAAGCACTTCAGCGGACATCGTGGCATCCGGTGGCAGGAACAAAGGACCAGCAGTGATCGTGACATTATTTTTTAGTGTTGTGCAGTGTGCTTTCGCGAATTATAGAGCGAAGTCCCCAAAATATTGTCGGCCTATAGTGGCCATCCAAAAAATAAACCACCCTTGTGTGTGCAGTGTTCGGCTTAGCTGATAATTCGATATAATTAGTGTAAAAGTGATAGTGCAAGTGCTCTTTAACACGCTGGTAAGTCGTGTGTTACTTACCTCCTAGTAATTAAGTTTATGGAACTAAGTCTTGCAATGGCAAGCAGCATGTCTAATAATAATAATTTGCATGATATAATGATGGATGTCGTAGAGGAAAACCAAAAATCAGACGAAATATGGGCGGAGGTTCTCAGGGAATTCGAGACACTTATAGACAGTGCTAATCTGTATCAAAATTCACCTCACTTGAAAACAGCCTCTGAAATACGAGGACTTATCGTAATCATCATGAATTTCCTGGATACCTTCCCCCATTTCGCTGGTTCCTCGCTGGCTGAAGACATTGCCTTGCAATGCAGGAACCAAATAGATGAGATTCAAGTGGCAACACGTGACCTGAGCTACTATCTAGAGACAGTCACTAACATAGTTCAGGACACGTTCAAAGAAATTCAAAATGAATGCCTACGCAAAAAAGGAAAAGGTAAAAAAACCGCGGACAAAGCAAAAGACTTTCCGTCCATTAGTGAAACTAAGAAAACCGCGGATAAATCAAAAGACTTTCCGTCCATTAGCGAAAGCAAAAATAGCCACAAAAGGAAAAATCCACAAAAAATGAACAAGCAGAATCTAAAATGCCACGGCAAACAACAGCCAGCGAGGACACCCTTCAGCTTGAATTGTCCAACAAATTCGCAATTCTGGCTAATGAAGACGTGAACTCGGTTTCCTCTACACGCAGTGTGGTCAGGTAAGGGAAAGCCAGTGCACAAACATGGTACGGTGAGTGACTCTAATAAATCAAAAGAGAAACCATCCACAGACAGAAATACACAAATGACACAAAACCAATCACAGACAATGCATGTGGACAATGGTCCATCCAGTAAGGAGAACCCATCCACATGTAACTCACAAACAGACAACACACATGAAGAGTCACCAGTACCTGGACCTTCAAATACTATTCCTAATGCCAAGTCTAACCCCAAAAGAGGTCCTAGGCCACCTCCAATAACACTCATAGGCCATGCCGACCTAGTTAAAATATACAAAACCCTGAAAACACTCATATCAAATGGCATCAAAATAGTCAACACTAACGAAATGTCTCAGGTACTACACCACTATCAAAGAAGACCATAGTACTATAACGCGATATTTCGACTCTATTGGAAGGCAATATTATACCTTCTAATATAAAACAGACCAACCCCTGAGGGTAATGCTGAAAAGGCTTCCCTCTAATGTCGATATCGAAGACATTAAAAGTGAACTCGTGGAACTAGAATGTGAAGTCCGTAGTGTCAAACAAATATCGAAGAAAAATGAGGATGGTTCTATCCACAGATTCCCTCTTTATGTAATCGAGCTCGCCAACAATGAAAAATCCAAACAAATTTATCATCTCGATAAATTGTACAGTACAGTGGTCTCCTTTGAGCCATACCGTCCTCGCTCTGGCCTCAAGCAATGCTTCCAGTGCCAGAAATTCAACCATACATTTGCTTGTTGTAAACTTACTCCCAAATGCGTTATCTGTGCAAAAGAACACAGCCATAAAAATTGTCCAGTCCGAGAAGAAGCACGATCTGATTCCTCTCTTCTAAAGTGTGCAAATTGTGGAGAAATAGGAGTCATCCTGCTTCATACAGGAAATGCCCAAAGTATGAGGAGGCTAATCAGGCCTACCTGAGAAGCAGGCAACCCAAACAAGCGAAAAGTACTACTGCACGCACTTTAGTTTTCGTCCCAAAAAATAAACCCCCAAATATCCTATAGTGCTGCAGTAAATTCTGGCATCCCATCTAAACCTCAAATAAACTTACAGGAACGCATTGCTTCGGCCCAAGCACAAGGAAGCACAATGGCTACACCTAACCTACAAAACCTGGCACAAAGCATGGCCCCCATGCTGAATACTATAAAAAACCCAATGGAACGTATGATGTTCCTAACTCAAATGATGTCGTTATGTTTCAGCGATGTATAGACACGCTGAGGGACACTTTCTTAATGTCATGGCATTTAATGCCAACGGAATTGCCTCTCAGATCCATGAACTGGACATTGTACTACACACACACGACATCGACATACTCCTAATCAGCGAGACGCATCTGAAACCAAAGGATAAATTCCGACTCGCTGATTACTACATATATCGTACAGACCGCAATAATGGACCCCTTGGTGGTATAGCAATCTGTATTAAAAAATCCATCTCACATAGACACATCTCTGTCCCAGGGCTACACTTCATTGAAGCCACTGGCATTATCCTTCCTATAGCACCACACTTAAACATATTCATAGCTTCAATATACAAATCACCACTCGGACCATATAATTATTATTTTATTATTATTGTTGGTTTGCACTATCAGAAGAATAAGATTTTTTACTTTTTACTTATTCTTTGAAAGAAGCTTGATTCCTACATTGTTTTTAATTTTATGACATGACATGCGCATCCTTACATCCTTCTCGCCCAGGTGCCTACTGGCAGGCGATTTCAATGCTAAACATCGCGCATGGAACTGTCGAGTACACAACGCTTCTGGTATGGTTTTACAAACCTTCTGTAACAACCATAACATTGAAATTTCAGCACCAAGGGAACACACCTTCTTTCGAAACACACAGCAAGGCTTATGCTCCGATATCCTGGATATTGCACTATCCAAAAATATCGACATCTCTCCACAAATAGGCACATTATCTGGTGAGCTTAACTCAGATCATGTCCCCATCACCTTTAAGCTCACTACTAGGTACTTACTTCAGCCCCCCTTCCGGCCACACACGACGAATACAGACTGGAATAATTATTCAAGACTCCTTTCGCAGTGGATTAATCCTCGACTGAGAATCAACTCCACTGAAGAACTGGAGACTTCCATAAATGACTTCCAGGCTTCTATTCAAACCGCAATTGACACAGCCACGTCACGCAACAACACTACACGTCCTACACAAACAGATCAGACACTTCTCGACCTCCTGGAGCATAAGCGGAGAGCCCTCAAACAGTACAGACTCTATGGAGCACCTCAAACAAAGCAGGATTACAATCGCTATGCTCGACTGGACAAAGAACGACTGCAAGATCACAAAATTACGCAATGGGAAAATTCCCTGGCTAACTTTAATGTAAAAAAGACCCCACCTTGGGAGATTATAAAAAGAATAAAGTCAAACCGCAGACCTTCTAAACCGACTGCAATTCAGAATAATGGAACTTGGGCTTATCATCCTTACGATCAAGCACAAGTTCTCGCGGAAAATCTTGCAGACCGATTCAGACCACAAGAGCTAACGACGCCAGTTCACGAAGCTGAAGTCAATGACAGAGTAGACACCTTTCTAGCTGCTCCCTTCCCTAATGAAAGACCCAATATCCATCTAGCTGACGTACGCTCTCATGTCCAGGCCCTTCGCACTACAAGTGCACCAGGACATGATCGTATCAGTAATCTAGCCATAAAGCACCTACCGCGCAAAGCGCTACTACGTCTCCTCACCATATTTAAATCCTGCATACAACTTAACCATTTCCCTGCAGCTTGGAAGATGGCTAAAGTTATTGTATTACCGAAACCAGGTAAAAATCCAAATAATCCAGACAATTTGCGACCAATAAGCCTCCTGCCAGTTCTAGGAAAAATCCTAGAAAAACTCATTTTGGCAAGACTCAAAATTCAAGTTACAAACAAGGAACTAATTCCTAACCATCAATTTGGATTCAGAAATTCACACAGCACACCGCTGCAACTGGCCAGGCTTATAGACCAAATTGTCACTGGTTTCAACGCCAAGCGTAGTACAATAGCAGTCTTCCTTGACATTGAGAAAGCGTTTGACACAACTTGGATAAACGGATTGATCTACAAGCTAATACAATTCCAAATTGATCCAAATTTAGTTAAAATTATCTCCACTTTTCTGAGAAATAGAACGTTCTACGTCTCAGTAAGTGGTAATAAATCGGACATGAAGTCCATACTGGCGGGAGTTCCACAAGGAGCTGTCCTTTCACCCTTATTGTACTCACTATATGTCTCGGACCTTCCTTCACCTCCATCACTCCAAATAGCCTCCTCTGCTGATGACACTTGTTTCTTCATGCAATCGAAACTCAAATCCATTCCTCACAGACTTGCAACATTCCAGCGAGCAATAACCATAATATATGAATGGTTTTGCTCCTGGAACATTAAACTTAATGCAAATAAAACACAAGTCGTCCCGTTCACCAAATCAAACTTTCCCTGTCCAATTCAGCTCACTATGGGTGTGCAACCCCTACCAGTAGAAACTTCAGTCAAATATTTAGGCCTAATATTGGATAAAAAACTCACACTAAGAGCTCATATCGACCATATCACTTTTAAAGCTCAGCAAGGTATAGCTATATTATATCCGTTTTTCAAGTCACCGTCTCTGTCCCGAAGGATCAAGGTCACTCTATACGTGGCCGTAATCCGTAGTATGCTATTGTACGGCTGCAAATCTCTGAGTATCCTTGCGAAATGCCACAAAAAGAAACTTCAGATATTGCAGAACAAATGTCTCAAAATTATACTTTCGGCACCGCGTTACACAAGGATAACGGAGATGCATGAGGCCACGAAGGTACCATATATTGATACTATCATAACTGAAAGGGTTACATCCATGCTCCGAAATATAAATGATCATGGAAACCCCATAGTACGCAATATAGGACACCTTCCACAATGGCGTACTACACATAGAAACATATTCGACACATTAAACCACCCGTAGTATTCAGCATGAAATAACCAAGATCAGAGGGGTCAGCGCAGATTGGCGTGGCTCATTCCGGTCCTGAAAGTTATCAGCGACATGGTTTCCGATGCCCCAATTAAGCGAGATCTATCTGCCTTGGAATCAAACATCCACATGATATCAATAGCAATAGCACATGCTAAAATAGAATCAATCCCCATATAACCGCCGTATAGGCTAGGGAAAAACAGCGAAACCAAATACTGCATACACCTACGCGAATTCGCCGTCAAGGGACAAATAACAGTCCCAGCAAAAGGCACACTGGGCAGCGCAAACAGCTGTCAACAACAGTCAGTCAGTCACTTCAGCTTCTTGTGCAAAGCAGTGTTGAAAATATGGAAGCTCACAATCAGGTCGGGGCAAGTACGTAAATAAGTAACTTTGCCTGGTACGCGTTCGAAGATAAGAATCGAGTGGTAGACTTAATCCTGAATTAAATAAGGCATTTGAAGTCGCAAACTTCACAATAGCAACGAGTGGTTAACAGGGTGTCCTCGTACGCAAAATCTGTATTATTGGACATGTTTTCTGTTTAATAACGATAGATCTCTATGGAACAGTGCGGGCTATTGCTACATGGAAAACATACATAAAGCCATTAAAAAGCATAGACTATCTAAAAATCATTTGCTGTCCATTATAAATATAAAAAAAACCTTCGGTTAAGTCGAGAACTGAACATATGTTGAACAATAAAAAAAAATTGGGATTTGCAACTCAATAATCTTGTAAGAAAAAATGAAACGCTTCATCGATGTAGTTTATTTTCTTGTCAGAGTAAGAGATATCATGACGCGACTCTATCAATAAATACAATTACGTTGAACTCGTGAAATTACTCATTGGATGTGACGAGAAACTGAAGCACCATTTAGAACATTCTACGACATTTACAGGAAAGTCAAATTTAATCCAGAATTGTTTAATCCGTCAATACCAAACGTATTAATGGGCAGATCAAAGAGGGATTTCAATGAATCTTTATTTGCATTGTTCTAGATGAGGCAACAGACAAGTAATTTCTCTCAGCTGTCTCCTGTGTTTCGGCACGTCATCGACGGTGGCCAAGTACATAAAACGATTATTAGGATCCATTAGCATTTCTGATGATAGAACAGCCGAGCATTATACAAGATAGCGATTCAACTGATTCATTATTTCGGATGTGAGAAGGATTGCACGAAGTTATGATGGAGTATCTGTCATGGCAAGTCAGTTGAATGGACTGCAATCGAAGGTGAAAAACACTTTTCCAGATGCAATTTTCGTTCATTGCTACGCCCATCGCCAGAATTTAGTATTATTCTAATCCGTGACCGTCATTAAAAATACATTTTTTTATACTTGCAATGGACTAGCCGCTACCTATTCAAAATAAACCAAAAGAATGCGGGTTCTTGATGAAGAAATAAATAAACAGTTGACAAGAGTGTCTTCGACGCGGGTAAAATTACAGTTCTCATTTGGTTGGAACAGTACATGAGCATCGGGATGTGTTAATTTCAGTCTTTGGAAAAATACGAATCCAGATGAGAACATTGGGATCAGGAAGCCTATATGGCTGCCCATGGATTTTTTATCACACATGCAAGATTTTGATTTCAATTTTTATATAAATACATTTGTTAATATTTTCCTTGTAACTGATGTTTATTTGATAAACTGCAAGCAAATATTCATGATATTGATTACTGCATAAAGTAAAATAATTGAAAAAAAATCCTAGAAAACAAACGGGGAGAATTTGAAATTTTGAACAAATATGAAGAAAAAAAAAAAGAACTAAACGAACTTCACGTGAAACTTTGAACACCAAAACAAAATACGTACAAATGTTTGACACTATACTGGGTCAACTAAATTACAATATTTAGAATATTTGAATATGAAAATTTCCGACAAGTATACTCTCTCTTTTTCAGTAATTACATTTTAGTTACTAGAAGACAGCTAAGTAATACATATAATGTAATTAAAATTTTAGAGGGAATTTAATTGAAAAGGGAATAAGTGCCAAAATCCAAAATAAACTAGTTTCCTCTCCATGCCTTTGGAAACGGTAAAAAACGTATTTTCAGAAAAAAAAAAAGGTTTCCTAACATCTGGCACTTAATCCCAACTTACTTACCCTAAAAAAATATCCAATACACGCCACTGGAATCCTATATGGTTGGTTAGACATACGTGTCTAAGAGGCACGAAGGGTAGGCTGTGAGAAAGTACATCAACGAAAGACAATATATTTATCATACAGAAAAGTTTTGAGAAGTGTTTATCAACACAATGTAGATCTGGATAATATGTTTATAGATTACACACAGGCTTTTGATTCCGTCAATAGGAAACCCATAATTGAATGTCATAAAGTTATTATCAAGTCTCCCACACCAATTAATACAATTGATATCCTTAACTTCAATAGATACAATTCCTTAAAGTCAAAAAAATCAACAATAAACGAAAGTGAAAAATTTAGCAATTTAAATCAGGAGTCAAACAAGGAGATCCCCTCTTAGCTACCATATTCGGCTTAATCATTGATATATAGTCAATTACAAATGTGAAATTATTGAGGGGAAACATTACAAACAAAACTCAAAAACAGTGTATAGCGTAT